>JARFXV010001201.1:0-610934 GCA_031761425.1 Cosmopolites sordidus | reverse complement strand
TATATATATATATATATATATATATAGGAAATAAAAAAGGTTCCATTTCCAATATCAATTTCCATCTTTTCTCACAGTTTTTTTCTAGTCAGCCCATTTACTCGTATTTAATGAACGCTTACAGTCAAATAATGTTCCACCCACTTTTTAACATAAAGCAGCTGCAGCTTTTTAATCAGATCTTCTCTGTTAATGGTCTCATAGGTTCACTTTAGGTCCAAAAAATACACAAATAACAACACCCTCACTCATATCCTGCTGCCATTTCGTACAAATATCTTACAGTGCAGACTCACATGAATGTTTGTCACGAATGTCCCGATTGCCTCACATAAATGTACTTTTGCTTTTCAAACGATGTAAGCCAATTGCCTACACACCACTGTTTCCAGTATTTAGCAACAACCGGCAAAAAGTTAATTGCCCCAAAATACTTTGGTAATATCGTCGTGCCAACTTTAAAGTCTCGAATGTAAACAAACGGGTTTTTCATTTTCATCATTTGCCTTTTGTTTCAGGGGCGATACACATAATGCATAATGCATTAGCGAATGTGAGTTTTGTGTTAGAAATCCCTAAATCACAACTGTATAGTATCGAACATGATGCTAGGTGGCAGTGGCAAACCATCGAAAAAATTGTATTGATTTTCAAGTTCGATACTTTACAGTTAACATAACGATATATTTACCAGTAACATGTATTAAAACTAGATTATTACATTGATATTACACCAATCTCTTTCAAACTCTAGAGGTACTCCAACGCTGCAATAAAATAGCTGAATTTTTGGCACTAACAGATTAATCCTAGGAAGATCCAGGCGATAATCTTTACTAGAGGAAGCAGTATATGCAAAATCAAAATTCTGGTCTGGTGAGCTGTAGGGCATTTAGAACTATGATCCGTGTGAACGCTTACTGTCATATTGGTTCGTTAGGAACAACCAGATAGATTGGAAATCGGCAGCCTCACTGCTTTTCCACTTATTCAAGTATATTTGGGGAAGTTTCTCGCTTTCCGAAATTATTTTCTGAAATCGGGATATTACCGGTAATATCCTGGACTAAATAGAGAATCCTCAACCTCCTCAATTCTCTCAACATAAGTAAGAGCCACAAGGTCAACTTAAAAATCTTGCTAAATTAAGAATCTTTGTAATCCCATTAAATATACGGAATATTTATGAAACTAAACTTGTAATCTGTTTTAAAATGTAGAATTATTTTGGTTGAAACTATTTTTTATACTCGTCATTTTGACATCATTTTCAGTTCCATTTAGGTAAAATTTTTATTTTGGTGTGAAACACTAACTTAAAGATATTTACTACAAAATATCAAGTAATTAGTTTTTAATATTTGGATGCGCGTTTTTTTTAATCACTTTAGCATCATCAGGAGATGATTCAATCTAGGTTAAATTGATTTGAATTGAATTTATTGATGATCTAGTCTACATGATCAGTCTAGATTGAATCATCTTCCAGTAATGCTAACATATTTAGCGAAAAGCACATCGAGAAATTAAAAGCAAGCGGTTCAGTGTTTTGTGGTAAATCTACCTGACTTTACCATAAATATTTATTTAATTCGGATAATGGGTGACTGAAATTTTTCTTCCTTTTCTTTGCATTTTAATTCAAGTTTCTTGTTCATACTGAGACTCATTTGTTGCTGTTGTATCTTTGAAACTAACCAGACTTAACAGCTGGTGGATTTAACTTTTTCTACACATTGGCCGCAATTTTCTTTTGATTAAAGCATAAAAGATTTCTCGCTCATTTGTTTTTGTATGAAAGTTGATATTTTAATTAATAGGATATAAAACTTTTACAATTTAACTTTTGTTAATGAGATATATCTTGTTTAAGATTGTTTTTTTTCCATGCAAACGTATTAACTATTGGTTAATTATATACAATTAAAACATATTTGACTATGATAGGTTGTGTGCTTCATCAGCCATGTGATATTGAATCTACCGAAAGAGGTGGTAATGGGACGAAGTAATATCTGACTAATAAGCCCGGGTTTTTTTCGAGTACCGTCAGTTGAATTCCGTTTTTTGTAACCATGCAGACATTTCGCCAAGATCATACTTGGCGTTTTAATAGGTGGTAAAGAAAAAACTGCGTTTATTCTTTGATAATAAATTCTCTTGTAGTTCTCCTGGCTTTATGCCCAGCATTTCTCTGGTAAAAAAATCTTGAGCGTCAGAATCAAGCCACAGATGTCTTGTTGGCGGTATTGTGGCCGCAAACGACGAATATGCGACAACAGACGCTTCATAACACCAAAATTAAACACAGTATTGATCGTTTGACTAGGTGGAACAAATTCCTTATGCACAATTCCCTCCGAATCGTAGAAACAAATCATCATTTTTGATTTTTGACTTCTGACGACGGCTTTTCTTCAGATTTAGCTCGATCAGGTGCTTCCGTTCGGCATTTTGACGCTTGGTTTCTGGATCATACTGAAAATACTACGTCTCATCACCAGCAACACTGCTGTACTTGAAGGTTTCGTCCTTTTTCGACTTTTTAATCAAGTCCGTGCAATGTTGTATTCGGATCAATTTTTGATCGTCAGTCAATTTGTGTGGAACAAAGCGAACAAACAAGCAAATAAACCTTTCAAAGTCCGAAATAATCGGTCAAAATGCGATGAATTTAATCTTTTGACGTGTTCAATTCTAATTCCATGTAACGCAATGAAGGTGGCTGATTTTTTATAAACTGACGTGCAATTTCAATGTTACTTTGAGGTAACCACGTAATAACGGTAACCAGTAACCACGGAATTTTTCGGACCAGGATGTTCGTCGTCTTTGATGCTCTCACTACCTTCTTTGAATCGTTTTAAACTACTCATGGATCTTGCCACAGGATAAACAATCCTCACCATACACTTGTTTCATTAATTGAAACGTTTCGGTGAAGGTTTTACCAAGTTTAAAACAAAACTTAATATTGGCTCTTTGTTCGATGTTCATTTTTTGACCAATGGTATTAACACACTAACACTTTAAGCGCGATAACTTGGCTTCTAATGATCCGAATGTCATGAAATTTTGTCCGAACGTTAGTGAATGATGCTTACCCCTTCTAAATGGGGATATAATGAGGGATGCTACTCCTTCAAAAGATTGAACCACTAGAAATAGCTATTTTTAAAAAGTCCTGATTTGCGTGACACGCACCTTGTATATATATTGTTTTTCATTGTTTATTATGGTATTACAACTTTCGTCTGTGAAACTTGGACGCTAAACCGAACGGAGGAAGAGAAACTGAAAAGGTGGGAAAGGAAAATGTTACGAGCTATATACGGAAGAAAGAGAATTGGGAGAATTGAGGGAAGAAGAGGAGGAGCAGGCCAAGAAAAATATGGATAGGTCAAGTGCAGGAAGATTTGGATACGATGAGGAGGGGGGAATGGAAGGACATAGCAAACAATACAAATGAGTGGAGAGGGATGGTGGTGAATGAGGGAGGAACTGGTGAAGGATGGAAACTACATATGCAATGTTATAATTAGTGATATGTAAAATACGATTTTGTGAACATTACGCCCTAGGCCTTCAGGACCTGTAGAGCTTTTAAATAAAATTATTGTGGAATTAATTCAGTACACTGGGATTTTTGCCTTTTTAATTTTTAAACATTCTCTTTGGGACTCAACTGGGATAGTATCATTAATAATTCCTTTTCGTTTTTAACAATAACAATTATAATATCCGCATATTACAGGTATTTTATATGTTTGTTATCCACATTCATACCAATTTTCTGCCAATTTAGGTTTTTGAAGACGATGTTGAATAATTTCGGTAAACTCCTTTTGCCGAACTCTTTACTTCGTAGTAAGTAAAGAGTAGTAATATTTCTTCATAGAAATATGTCTTCGTTGTAATACGTCTATATTATATTCGTTAAATGGTTCGATGATAATTTGAATGGCCTTTAAATGGCCCCTAAAGAAAAATTCTGTCGTCAACAATTTATACAAGTTAGACAGCAAACTTATAGGTCTACAGTTGAGCAACCTTCTGATATGTTTCTTGGGTATTATAATTGGGACGTTATTTATCACCAGGTACTTTTTTTGTTCTGTACATTTGTTCATGAGCTGTACTAGCCCATGTAATAGCGTCTTACTGATCTGCTTTGTGTTTATATTTGTTTCGTTTTCTAAACATTCGCAGAAAGGTATATATATATATATATATATATATATATATATATATATATATATATATATATATATATATATATATATAAAGCTAGTGCAATCAAATCAAGAAGTCTTAATGACAAAAAGATAATTACTTAAATGAGACTGAACCGCCCAGAAATAACAAATTATTTTGATTTAATATCACCGAACCCAAGAGAAAAGCTGACTTAATCCATGTACATTTTTTTTCCTCTTCGGCGTCACAAAAAACGTTCCAAATTACCAACTTAAATATCAATCATTACGGTAAATTGTGATGGCGTTAACGTACTTTCACTCAAAACATGGCAAAAATACAAAACGAAACGCAAAAGAAATATAAGCAGAACCAAAACGGTCAGCGAAGGGTTCCAGACGTCGTAAATGGTTCTCGGAATCGGCCTGTGGAGCTTCTTCTTAAACTACCGGTTTTTCAGCTCGATGATTAATCGACATTTCGGCCGAATTTTTTTCTCGTGAATGTGTGTGTGTGTGTGTGTGTGTGTGTGTGTGTATTTTTGTTTTTATCTTCTCTGGTTTGTAAAATTGTACTGCTTTGCCCTGGTTTATTTCTGATTTAAATTCTTACAAGACTCGATTGAGTAACTAAAACATAGCTCTAAAATCATCTAAAGTGCTTGACATAGAAATGCTTCAACATCCACTATGTTTCATAATATTAACATATTTTTGTTAAAAGGTTTATCAATAAGATCAAGAATATAAAATGATACACACTATATTTATGACAGCGGTTTCTGTTGGCAACAATTGTTTAATTTATATTACATGCTATTCAAATTTCATTATTTAATTTTCGAACTTGTATTAATCCAGTGCATTTATTTGAATTCAATTCGATTACTTCCAATATCCAGAGTACGAGGAAGTGAAAATTTCACTCAGCTTAGTGAATTTGAAAAAGGGGAAATAATGCAAAATATTATGTTTTTAGGTATAGTATGTCGAAAAAGATCTTCAGAAGAGATCTTTCCCCACTTTATATTTGTTTTGAGAGACAGTTTTTCCGAATAAGATCTATTGAATTTATTTTTATCGACTTTTTTTGTGCTGCTATATGTCGTACAGCACTGACGTCGACTCCTGGAGTGATGCTATCGACATTCGGTCTAGGATACAAAATAGAATAGAGCATGTATGATTGACTTAGAAGACGTAGGCGAGAAAGGTACAGCAACTGTTTCAGTAAAGGGGCATATTCATCGCAATCTATGTTCTATAAGTAGGGAGTTATTCCCACTTCTGAGCTTTTTATATAGGAAATCCTGGAACCTTATTTATTGTTAAATCTTAGAATGCTCCAGAACTCCATTTTTCGACAAGATGTTGCTCACTTACATAAGCAAGGATAAGGTTTGATTTCTTAGAAGTCCTTTGAGTCTGTCATTTACCTTGGCCAGTACATGACAAGTACTTGTACAAGTACATGTCGGGCATTATCAGCAAGTTGCTTTTAAATTTATCCAATAGTCTTTAAATACTGGAAGTTCTACCATATAATAGTAGTCTACAAGTACCTACCTACAAGTGGCCTGGGATAAGATTTCTAAATCTTTCATTTATTGAGCACATCTGGAATATTATTTGCAGGAGGCTTTTGAATTTACCCAATTATCTTAAAATTCTGGAAAACCTGATGGACTAGAAGCCTGGAATGATACTTCAAGGCCAAATGAAAAAACTCGTTCGAGTAATACCAGATGACTCAATAACTGAACAAATTGAGGTATATCATTACATTACTCAATAGTAGTCAATCATCTGGTCGATTTATTTCAAAGTTTTATAATTGTTGTAATCTTCAACAATTTATAAATATATTTACTACTTCAGTATATTTACATTTCTATGTCAGGTAGAACAGTTTGATTATCGGAAGAACTTTTCGATATTTTAATTTGTACGATTGTTAGGAAACTATATGGTTTTATATCGATATACTTAGTAGGTACTTATCGCATCCTGTATTGTTTGAAATTGAGTATGACATGTTGAAATTGTTGAAGTTTGAACATGTTGAAGTTTCTATGGCCTATTCTGAATTCAAAAGATGGTCAAAGAAGAATTATTGGCGATTTATTATAGCCAAAGGATACTTGGCGATTAGACATGCGATTACTGTGTACTTCTAATTACGGTTATCAATTATCACTACCGATTATTCCCTGGTCACTAGCCCTTCATGGGTAGCATTTCTTAGTTTGTTTTAAAGTTTTAGTATCTTGAAGAACGTACTAAATGGCGAATGACCAACGTAAAATAACTCCTCTGAACTAATGCGCCTCTACCTAGCTTGATTACTGGCGAAATTGGGAGATGCTACTAAACACCAAATCACTCTTTTCAATTTTTCGACGCACATTTCGCTTACCAAATTACTATCATCAGGAAATAATTCAACCTGATTCTAAAACTAAACTATGTCCAATTTAAATGATAACCGTACCTAATGAAGCCTGTAAAAATCATGAATCGCGATGTTAACCAAAAAAGTTATATGGTGCTTAGTGGTAAATCTATTTGAGTTTGGTGTTTAGTTGGAATAATTAAAGCGATCCCTTGATGAATGTTACACTCTTGCTTATTGTATTATAGTACATATGTTAACCTTTTCTCCGAACGGTCACTCGTTCAAGTAAAGAGTTGTTTAATAAAAGTGCCAGAATTTTAAAATGAGGCATAATTATAATTACAAATGATAATCCGGCAATTTTTATCTTATTTTGAAGAACAAATAATGGCATTAGGTTTTGGAATTAAAAAATTCAAATGCCCCCCTCGGCTTCATCTTCATGCATTCTGAAGACGCAATTTTAGATTACTCTTTCACATATATCGTGTGGTATATTTTGAATGGTAGCCTGAATGTTTTGTTTAAGGCCAAGAATTATTCGGGGTTTATTTCTGTAAATCAAATATTCTTCATAACCCCAAATAAAATATGATATGATCTATGATGGCTAGTTGGCACTGCCATTTCCTTTTCTTGCAATAAATCGATTGTCGGGCGAGACGTGTGAGAAGTCTATATCCACATGTGTCAGTTCAGGCCAAATATATTCTCTTATCATATTTTTACAGCCTTCACCATTAACAGTGACACGATTTCCATGATTGTCCTCAAAAAATAAGGTCTTATCCACCGCCCTCAGTCCAAAAACCGTACGAAACAGTAACTTTCTCAGAATGAAGAGGTACTTTTTTAATTACTTAACGATGTTCATGGCCCTAAATCCTGCCGTTATGTTTGTTCACAAACCCATTAAGTCAGAACGATTGGAAACGATTATTTTTGATTTTGATGGTAGGTACGAATAATCTCTACTTGGTATTGAATCGTATGTCTTGGTTAATGGACACGATGTTCCGAACACAGCAGTCTGTGAGTGACTTTTATTGGAAAGCTCTTTACTAGCTACACTTCCTACTGCCTTACAGGCGTCGGATTATACGAGATGTCATCTTCTGGTATCTCATCTCAATAAAATTTCAGTATTTGCTTCTAAAGTTAAAGAATAGCCAAAAGTCGAATATTAGGAGATGAGATTAGTATGGAAGGTTCTAATAATGTTGTATTCTGCTATTAATCCGAGTTTACTGGCTTCTCGTGTAACATTATTTAGATCCTCTTCTAAATGCGGTACTTTTGCCATGCGAACCTTCAGTTGTTGAATCACCGTCTTCAACATGGTTTTCTCCTCGAGATATTTCATTCGTTCGTTTTGTAATGATTGAACAGTTAGGTGTTCCATTTCGTATTTTTGTCGTAACGTCTGATTTTCTTCCTGAATTCGTTCAAATTCTTTTAATTGTCGTTGTAGATTTTTATGTGAAAGGTCGCGAGTTGAATGTTGAAAATTATTTTCGTCTTGCTCTTTATCCAGTTGCGTTGTTAGAAGATGTTTGTCTTTTCTAAGCTCTTGTATTTCTTGTTTTAAAACATCTATTTTAACTCTATTATTGTCGATCTGTTCCATGAGCTCTCCAGCACCGGTCTCCTTCAACAATTTGTTCAAAGATAATATTTCATTTTTCAATTCGCAATTTTCCGTTGTAATATTGGTAATGAACAGTTTGGTTTGATTCAATATGTTTCCTTTCTCCTGCGCGACTTCGTCCTTATATTTTTCGAGTTGATTTAAATGTTGGGACAGTAATGATTTTTCTTATATATTTTTAGTATAGGAAAGCGAGATTCAAGTGCGTCTAGCGTGAAAATTAAAAAATCCCCTAACATATTTTCGGCCATCGTAAAGAAAGCCCGTAGAAGAAAGAACAATAAAGTTGGGAATGTGGAGGTGAAGCATCTTCATGAGTCGTCGCATAATCTAAGTTGCACCAGTACAGTATCAATGGGTGTTCATGTAGAAGAAATCGAACTTAATTGCGAGTCATACGACAGAAAAATGAAGAAATGGGATAGCGTTTGAAATGAGACAAATACCTCCAACCATTCTTTAGAATATTCCGATAATAAATATTTAAAAACAGATGAAAACGTATTCACATTACCTGAAAACCATCCGGATGACAACGAAGAAATTGTATCTTCGTTCATAAATTTTGGAAAGCCATTGGTGAATTTATCCCTACTGGAGGCCCTGCAATGCATCCAAGAAACCACTAACAGCCTTCACTCAAACAAAACACATATCTTAAACCTTTTTACCAAATATATTGAGGATCATAGTTTTCAGAAAGAACTACTAAATGCTGTGTCGTATCACGCGAAGCTACAACTGGAGGCTGAACGGAGGGCTTCGTCTTTAGCCAACGACATATGGATGCAACAACTAGAAATAAGTAGAGCTCAAAAAAAACCCTACAAGGAACTCTGAACTCGCTAGTGAAACAGAACAGACAGCTCCAGGAAGAAAATGAACATTTGCATCGGAAATATGAAAAAGTGTTGAGGAAACTGAAGTTTTCCACCGAGCCGAAATCAAGGTATCAAGGAGTGGACGCTATATATGACGATGAGATTGAGTCGATGTTTCGTCGTAATGAAAAGCTCCCAGTGAAACTGGAAACGGTATTCAAGAAAATCGAAAGTTTGGAAGGAGAGTTGGGTCTGTTTAAAAGGCAAAATGATTGTATGGAGCAACAACTGCGAAATTCAACGGTCACTGTGCAACGACAAAAAGCCACAATACAAAGGATCAAAATAGACCACGAAATGGAAAGAGCTGTACTGAGTCAGAAGTTGGATCTCAAAGAAAAAGCGCTAGAGGAAGCAACTGAACTAAGTAACATAATTTTAGAAGATGTTGATGGAATTAAGTGACATACGAAGAATGTTTTTGTTAATCTTAACTGGACTAAATTAAAGATTAAAGGACATAGTATCAGCGATGTACTGCATCTCTGTCGAACTGTCATCAATGAACTGTCCAAAGAACTGACGAACACTCATAATCAACTGACTCTTAAAGACAAAGACATTTCAAGTCTACAAGAGGCAAATGGCAAACTACAAGAACACTTGAATGATTCTGCCACTGAACTCATCGCTCTGTCGAAAAAGATTGAATCCAGCAATCGCGAAAACGACAAGGAGTCTTACGAACAGAAACAAAAGTTGTTGGAGGACGAAATAAAGGATATTAAAGCTAAATGGGAGAACGAGAGGATGCACTATGACGAAGAAAAATCATTACTGTCCCAACAATTAAATCAACTCGAAAAATATAAGGACGAAGTCGCGCAGGAGAAAGGAAACATATTGTATCAAACCAAACTGTTCATTACCAATATTACAACAGAAAATTGCGAATTTAAAAATGAAATATTATCTTTGAACAAATTGTTGAAGGAGACCGGTGCTGGAGAGCTCATGGAACAGAACGACAATAATAGAGTTAAAATAGAAGTTTTAAAACAAGAAATACAAGAGCTTAGAAAAGACAAACATCTTCTAACAACGCAACTGGATAAAGAGCAAGACGAAAATAATTTTCAACATTCAACTCGCGACCTTTCACATAAAAATCTACAACGACAATTAAAAGAATTTGAACGAATTCAGGAAGAAAATCAGACGTTACGACAAAAATACGAAATGGAACATCTAATAATGTTGTCTTTTTCTGTTGATGAAGTTGGACACTATGTAAAGAAATATCGTCTTGATGCAAAATCAAAGGTGTTAAACCCAGATCAAACTGAAAATGATTTAGGAAAACAATGTTGAATATTCAAGAATGCAGCACTTCTAGTTTGGGTTTAAAATAGTTCCCCACTTCTGTAGCACTGCATAAAATAAGGAAACTTTTTTGCTGTACTAAATCTTTTCACTGTGGTCAACATTAAGTTATATTCAAGTAATCATATATATTTCTGATATATTGCCATACAGCAAGAGGAGTTAAAATGGCGCCTATAGTGTGAGAAAGGGAATATATACAACAGCATTTTCTATAGAATCATATAAAATGGCCTGAACCACTTCAAAATAGTCATCATTATCAAAAGTAAACTCTTTTATAAGTACTCTATGAGAAATATCGTAAAGTACATGTGGAAATACTTTTATTCTATCTTCATTTTGAATATTAAATTTTTGCTTAAGTTTTTTTGAATGCTTAACAAAGATCATTAATTCGTAAGTGATTCTCCTCAGTGTATATATATATATATATATATATATATATATATATATATATATATATATATATATATATATATATATATATATATATATATATATCAGACACCCCACCCAACGGTGGGATGTCTGA
Organism: Cosmopolites sordidus; assembly: GCA_031761425.1. Taxonomy (NCBI): domain Eukaryota; kingdom Metazoa; phylum Arthropoda; class Insecta; order Coleoptera; family Curculionidae; genus Cosmopolites; species Cosmopolites sordidus. Next base: position 599,956 of record JARFXV010001201.1, on the reverse strand, counting down.
TGACACTCAACTACTGCTGTCTCACTGGATGCAGTCCAAAAAATCTAACACTACATATATACGCCATCCGACGGGAGGTCGGCGAAAAACATGGGTTGTTGGCTGTGGATAGGGTCTCCCTATTCTTGATGGTATGGTATATGTCGGCGCCCTGAAGAGTCTAAACCTCGAGAAACGAAACATGTGTCATCCAGTTGAAGGGATAGGTGGGGCTCCTTCCCAGTCAAGCAACCAACAAAAGTGTTCACTTAGGCGGAGACGCAGGTTGTTGTGTGTTCCACATGAGATTGTGGAACCCAACGGTGGGGTGTCTGATGACACTCAACTACTGCTGTGTCACTGGACGCAGTCCAAGAAAATCTAACACTACATATAAATATATATATATATATATATATATATATATATATATATATATATATATATATATATATATATATATATATATATATCTTATCATAAGACTTATAAAGCCATGAATTATTTGTAGAACGTCTATGTATATACTGAATATAAAGTGTAGATTATTTACTCAATAAATGGAGAACACTTTAATAAATACGATTCTAAATGTTTATGCAAATAGATTCTTTAACCATGTTTACCAATAATGTGCAAATATTCTTTTATGAGCTGGTAATTGTGACAATAACGCTTTCTGTTTTCTAATACTTAACCTACATTTTAGTAGCTTTTGTTGATGTTCTTTGCCCTAAACGTTTATAATTGTTTTATCTAGATGTTCTTATTTTTCTTTCCTACTAGTTTATTTTAATTTAATTCAGATATGTGTCAATAGAAAATTAGCACAATATACTTGATACATTTTTACCCTCCGAGTAAACTAAGTTTTATAACTAACTTATAAAAATGCAATTTAACATTTTTTTAAGATTAAATTTCCAACATACGTTTCTTCTAATTGTTCATACATCCCTTCTGAGGGGACGTACTAATTTGCAAGGTCATAAGGTTCCTGGATGGCCTTGTAGATGTCTTCTCATGTACTGTTAGTTATATATAATAGATATAATCCGAAAAATTCCCTATAGTGCCAATTTGGGTGTAGGTTTACTTTTTTTTACCAATTTTACAACTATATTTAGCAATTATAAGTTTATTTAATTTTTTTTTCTGTTTTCCATCATATTTGCCGCCTTTTGCCATATTTTTCCTTTTTTTGATAGTATTTTCTCTATATAGTAAGTTTCTCTTGGGCATTCTCGTATCTTGTCTATCGATCTTGATTTTCATATCTGTTCAGCTGATACATCGAACCCCCATTTCTGCATATGTCCGCACCATCCTAATTGCCTTTATTCTATGTACTAAACTTTCTATGATACAATTTTTAGATTTTTTTACCTCTTATTTTTTCATTTCTGATTTTATCCATTTTTCGTAACTGCGAAGTTATTTCACCTCCATTGCCTGTAACTTTTGTTTTTCTTGTTTAGAGACGATCCATATTTCGCATCCATATGTCTATATTCTACGAAAATTGGAAGAAATTCTCAGGTTAACTTCAGGTTAATCTTCAGGTTAACAATACATTACTACAAACCGATGAAGAAAAATGTACTGCATTTGGTGACCACTTGAAAACAGTGTTTAATCATCAGCATTCACAACAGGTCTTTGCAAATTTAGTAGCCTATTGCTATACAAATCACTAATTCGGTCTTTAATTCTTTATGCATGCGTTATCTGGAGAATGCATCGCTTACCAATATAAACAAAATGCAGGTTATTCAAAACAAAATATTACGAATAGCTGTGCATGCCGAATGGTATGTAACTAACCGACAACTGCACCAAGAACTCAGTCTACTAACAGTGTCAGAGTATATTAAAAAACGAACGATCATCTTTCATCAGAGGCTAGAGCAATCTCCCAGCACGGAATATTATCAACTATGATGCAGAAACATATATACAAGATTGAACAGGATCATGCTAATATTAAAACTTTCATTACAATACTGTTTTGTAGAACAATTTTAATTGTTGAGCAGTCATTTCCATAAATAAAAAAAGGTCTGTATAGAGCTTTAAACACACATATTTTTCTTTGCTTTGCTATTTTTCTTCTATTTAAAAATTATTTATTTAGGGTTTAATATATATAATTTGCTTGTTCCTTTCTACTGTTGAGATATATTTCTTGTTTTCTCTTTTCCTCAATATGACATTCAAATATCGGAACTTGTTAGCCTATTCTATTTGGATTCCATATATCTGAATCGGTGCCTTTGTGTTCTTTTATTTTTTTTATATACATATTCGTTCCAAATATTTTTCACGTTTTGTTTAATGTTTTTGGTGTTCCTGTAAATCTGTTTCGATCTTTGCTATGACCACTACATTATCGGTGAAGGCGCATTCTGTGATTTTTATTCGTTCTAGATTTATATATTCTGTGTATAATGGTTTTGCCTTGCTGTTTACCTCCGTTGATCCAATAATATTTTTCAGTCCATGTCTAGGACCTTTTTCATTCTATATCCAATAACGAATGGTATTAATGTTCTATTTTGGTTTACTTCTAAGTGTGTAATATCCGATAGTCACGCTATTAACCCAGTATTTTGGTTAATGGTCACTTGCTAATCGATATGGTTTTTGATTTTTATGACACTTGATTAGTGGTTAAGCACAACTAAATATTTATGGATCACATATCACATTTTTATGGATCACTCTAATATTATTTAGTTAATAATATATGGTTGAATATTTACGAATAAGTTTTTTTTGGGAGCGAGTGTAAATTCGAGTCATCAGTTTTATACATTTAATACTTTCCGAGAATACTTTTTCAGTTCAGCAATAAAAAATGCCCAGCTAATGAACCTGCATGAGCTTACTGGCGTTTCGAATAACCTTCTGAGATACTTATAACATTAATACATACAGAGCGAAAAATAACGTTGGTAGAGTCAAAAGTTACTTATATTATTCTCGCTGAATTTACTTTGAAATATAAAAAGCAATAATGATTCAAATAATCATCTTCTATCCAGATTTATTTTCATAAATTTCTTCTCTTAATAGGTGTAAATGTGAAACCGAAATTTTTGTAAAGAAAATACACGTTTATTATATGAAAATTATAAAATATTTTATTCGAAGTATTGTTCATTGCTAGCTATACATTTTTTTCACCTGTCTGATAATTTGTGGATACCACGCCAAAAAACTGTTGCTCTTTTAAGGCAAACCCGTCATCAAGCCATTTTCGTACATTTTCGTAAGAAATGAAGCGCTACTCAGCAAGTGCGTGTTCCATCGATGCAAATAAGTAGTAATCGGAAGTTGTCCAAGCCTGGTGAGTAAGCCGCATGCGAGAATATTTCCCAACTAAACGCTTCAATCGTTTTCTTGACATGTTTTGCTGTATGTGATGCTGCATTATCATGAAGCAAACTCACTTTGTGTTGCCCTTTTTAATATTCTGGTTGTTTTTCATGCAAAGTTTAATTCAAATCGATAATTTGTTGCCGGTAGCGTTCGGTATTAACGGTTTCGCCAAGTTTTACAGCTCGTAATAGAGCACACCCTTCTGAGCCCATCAAACACAGCGCATTGTCTTCCATCCATAGCGATTTGGCCTTGCAGTCGATGTCCATGGTTCGCCTGCAATTACCCATGACCTTTTACGCTTAGGATTCTCAAAATATATTCACTTTTCATCGCCAGTCACAATTCGATGGGGAAATGATTTTCTTTTGTACGTGCCGAGTAACATTTCGCAAGTGGTTTTTCGGTGTTCCTGTTGCCTTTCATTCAGTTCATGTGGAACCCATTTTCCCATATTCTAGATCTTTCCCATGACTTTCAAACGTATAGAGACGGCTTCTTGTGTCAGATTTAATTGAACCGCGAGTTGTTATTGCGTTTGAGCGCCATCCTCATCCAATAATATTTGCAATTTGCTGTCTTCAAACTTTTTCGGTGGTCTTCCAAGTTCTTCGTTTCTCACGTCAAAATCGCCACTTTTGAATTATTTTAACCCACTCAAAGCACTGTGATTTACAAAGAGCATGCTCGCCGTAAGCCTCGACAAGTATTCGATGTGATTTTGCAGCAGTTTTCTGCAAATGGTAACAGTCTTAATGGTTTCCAGGCACAAAATTCGACATGTTCAACGTTGTTATAAACTATGCTATTTTATGAAACTTGTATTGTTGTGAGTTGAAAATTTTTGTCAGATATTAACAAGGAAATTGCGCCAATGGCGCGGTTTGACAGTAAATACATTGACAGCTAGGACCACCTATGGGCAAATTCCGGTATCATATTTACAGGCCTGGTACATAGCTTCTCAGAAAGTAGTTGAAGGATGTTAAATTGCAGAAAAATATTCACAGATATTTACGGAAACCCATTCAGGACGTTTGTTGTGCAATCAATCAAGTGCTACAGCATCACTGTGGAATGTAGCGACACCTTTATAAAACCGCATATCGTTCAGGTCTATATGCACCAATTCGAACAACAAAAAGCGATATTGCGGTAGATACATATCCACACACATTTGATCCATAAATGAATTTATTTGTGGATCAAATTAAATTCCAATAATCTATCTTGATATTTGTCAAGTATGATTTGGTACGATGGTAAAAAAACAGGTTGCTGAATTTAAACGTAATCATACGTGCATTGAAGATGACGAATGCTCGGGAAACCGAAAACAGCTACGATCAAATGATCGCTGACTGAAGGTGTCTTAAAGGAGTTTACCGACATTATGAACATCTCGATAGGTTATGTCCTCTGCATTTTATACGATGTTTTGGGTATGCAGAAGCTTTCCTCTTGATGGCTGCCGCGTTTTTAACAACCGAACAAAGATTTGAATTTTTATTTTTGCATTTGAATGAATATTTCTCAAGAATGTTTAGAACATCATTGTGCTGATTTTTTTCGAAGTTTTTTAACAGTAGATAAAAGTGCGCCACATAAAGCGAAAATGGTGGAACGTGGCAGAAAAAGTCATAGCTACGATAGTTTTTTTTTAATTTCATGGCGTGATGCTCATAGACTACCTGGCCAAAGGCAGGACCGTAAAGTATTACACTTCACTAATAGACCAATTGATTGATGAAAGCTATTAAGGCTAAATGTGCACATCTGTCAAAAAAAAAAGTTGCACACAGGGTTGGAGACCTACACAGTAAAGTGCTCCCACATGCGCCATATGGACCGAATTTGGCATTCAGTAATGATTTCTTTTTCCTAAACTTGAATAAATTGTTAGTTAGGTAAAGATTCGCTTCAAGTGATGTGGCCAAAGTTGAGACAACCATTTTTTTATAAAGGTGAACATATCGTATTGTACTGGTGATATAAAGACTGAAAACTGTTAGAACCACCCTCGTATACTCTCTTCCATAGAGTTCGACGCCGTTTTTACAATTGGTAGTTATCCAGATTTTCGAAAAAAGATACAGCTGTCAGGTATGTTCTAAATTTGTTGTTAAAAATTCCTTGTTGAAAAAAATCCTATAATCAGAATCCTATAATCAGATCGATCCTGGCAGCCAAGTTGAAGATTTTAAATTCCACAATCTCCCTGGTACTATAAAACTTTCCTTTATTACACATTCCCTTAAGCCATCAAATTAAAAACCAATTAAAAAAAGATTTCCAACAAATCAGAGATTGTGTATTTTGTTTTTTGGTTCATCAAGCATTTTAATGGTGGAGATAAATCGTGAACGTGGAGGGCCCAGACGACCGACCGGACATATCGATGGGGTCATTCCCGAAACGTTTCGCATCTTTTTTCGGCTAGACAGTGTGGCATTCCGCTAAAATTAGATATTGGCGTATTAGTTTTTTTTTTCATATTTCGAAGTCCGTCTGTGCTGTGCAGTTTTGGTAAGAACCTCCAGAGGATAAAATAATCATAAAATAATTTCGATAATTTGTTGATGTATATTGTGCAAACTAAATGTAGGAAAACTAGTTCGCTCCTAGGGAATAATTGAATTTAATGTTGATTTTTGACAACTCGTTTGAAGAAACCTGATTGAATAAATCGTTTTTTTTTGGCGTTTCAATTAATTATATAGGCCACCCATTTCTATGGGCTTTTCTGATTTAACTAAAGCAAATGATCGGTTCGCATATTCCTTCTTTCCATATTTTTTTCTACACTTAATGCACTCTTTTCTATATTTGATACCTCCAATACCTGACTCCCACCCATTGTATATCTTCTCTTATTTGATTGCTACCTACTTTTCGATTTTCCTCTTGGCTTGTTTTCTGTAGGTATCTAATTCGTTGTGTATAAGTTCATTCTGTTTTCTCCTTTGTTTGTACTCAAATTGCCTTAAACGTTGAGGTTTTAAATATTTGTCGATCTCTTCTACATGATTCTGTTAAATTTCTTGTCCATTGAATCATAAATTGTCTGAATTTACTTTATATGTGAATATTCTTTGATCTAAAGATTGATCTTAGGATCTTGCCTTTTATTATTTAAATTAATAATTAGACTAAGCATTGATTTTTATAATAATCATAATAATTCATAAAATTTAGTTGTTAAATATCGTACCGAACATTAAAAATGTTTGCATTGGAACTATTTTAAAAATGCTGAGAAAGAAGGAAATGGCGAGCACAAATATTCTTTAGCTTATTGTATGGAAGCTTTTCCCTGTACTATTTTTCGATTTTGCTGCATCTCATGCAAGTATAGTGTGACATATCCACTTATCTCTTGGAACATCCCATGAACATAAATAATTAAAACAAAGACCTAATGTGTTGGAGGATGTTTAGGCAAGAAGGGTATGAGAACTTAAGAAATATATTCGGTGGTGTCCCAGAAAATTAAATTACTATAAGGAACTTGGCAGAAAATCCTTAAAAGGATTTAGCCTTATAAGCAAATGATTGTTTGGAAATTTTTTCGTTGGATTTTTTTAGTCCGTGTTGAATACTTCCAGTGGTTTTTGAATAATTGAAAAAGTAATGATCTAAAGTCAACATTTTTAACATAACTGAATTACTGATCAATTAACGAAGTAAAAAATAACCAAAATTGTCGTATTTGGTCTTCTGAAAGCCCTCATGAATATGTGCAAACTCCTTTTCATTCCCACAAAATCGGTGTCCGGATAGATGTTTCTCGGAGGTGAATAAATTCTGGTAACGTAACGAAATACTTTTTGCAGCCAATTGTTGAAAGCTTGCATGACGCGATCTCTTAAAGCTACTTCCAACAAGACAATGCCACAGCGCACAAAACAAGCTAAACAATGGCCATTAAACGAGAATTTTTTGATGATCGGGTTGTAAATTTCCCGCCTCAGAGTTCAGATTTAAACATCTTGGATTATTATATTTGCTCATACTTTAAAAACAAGGTATATAAAAATAATCCACAAGACCTTCAGAAACTAAGAGTTGCAATTACTAAGAGAAGCATGCAACAACATGACTTCTCAAATGTTACAAAATTTATTTGACAGTATGACAATATGAATAAGCGTATTTTAAGTTTTATTGAAGTAAAGGAGGCTATTTCGATCTTTTATAAGGTAATCATAAATTTTTGCCTCTCTTTGGGAATGTATTCGACTGTTCAATGATCTGCAGCGGAGCTAAAAAATATAAGAACTAAACATTTGTTTGTAAATAAAATCCGCAAAATATTATTTAGAAAAATAGGTTTTATATATTTGGTTTTGTGTAAAGTAGTATGTATATATATATATATATATATATACATAATTGTATAATATACATAATTGTATGTAATATCCAAGGGCTAAATAAAGATTAGTAGTACAGTTTTAATATTTATAGTAAGAGAATCACCCAGTATATTGTGAATTTATTTCTGTATTAAATTTTTAGTATAAAATCTGTTGTAACGGGCAAAATCATAAATTGTAACAAACGCATTCATATGGTACAATAATAATTACAAATAAATACGATAGGTACTAGGTATGTGTTCCTGTTTATGGTTTTCTTACATTTTACTACCTTTTTAGGCTTTTATATGCCTCTAGAGTTTGATATTGTTTATATTTCTAGTTAGTTTGAAATTACTTATATCTATGTTGTGATCTTGCTCCAGTTAAGTAACACCATTACGTTCATTTTTAATATATGTAGATAATATGTTCTGTAGGTCTAGATAGTATAGATATTTTAGTTCGGTTTGTAAATATTGTTAAAATATGGTTGGTTTTGATTTTATCACATTATTGATCTTAAAATTAAAATCTAAAAGGGTAATTCGAGGAAAATATAAATTGATGATTATAAATAAATAGCTTTCTTTAATGATTAACAAGATTTCTCCTTTTATATGTTTTTGTTCATTCCAAAAAAAAAAGTTGTAGACGAGTAAATTCACATTACACGAATAAAGGCACAAAAGAAAAAATAACTGTTGCTGGGAAGGAAGGCCAATATTAGGGTTAACAATTTTCTACCTTTCCGTGTTCCTACTGAAAATTTTGGATTAAATGTAGGGGTCTCTAAGGTAATTTGAGCGTGTTTGGGTGTAAAGGAAAAGAACGTTGTTGTCGCACAAAGGACGATCAGTGATGAAGAGTATGGAAAAAAAAATGTCACCATCTACAAAACATATGTTTCCATCTTTTGTTTGGATTGATTTTTCTTAGACACATTATGATTAAGATACTGTAAACTATGTTGAAAGAAATTGAACTTATTACATTGAAAATAATAACCCAACGAATTACCCATATATAAGGCTAATAGAAAAGGAAAAAAATTAAACTTGCAAGTTTTGCAAATCTCATGTCTTACGAAAGATTCGAAATTATTTTTTTTATCAGTTTTAAAAAAGTTTGAAAAAATTCTGAAAAATTTGCCAGGTTTTTCAAATTACTTCACTGGTGGGCATTTTATATCTGATACAGTTCTTAATATAAGTATTATTGACCATTTAAAATGTATTAGTTTCAAGACGCGTTAATAAAGTACGATAAAAATAATTTTAAATCTGGTTCAGGTGAGAATAATCACCAATTATCAATTATGAAAGTGTTAATTCCATAAAAGTACGATGAGTATCGATTGCAGTTGTGCAGAACCGTTTAAGTGCAAAAAATACTTGTTGAACAACTACAAGTAATTCAGTTAACTGTTATTTCTAGTCATGTACACGCGATGACAATATCAGAAGGCAAGAAAATGGGTGCTACTTAAATTATATCAATTGGATTTTGTTATGAAGTGTTTTTATGCAGTCATGTTTATAATTAGTCATTTGTTTTGAGAATGGCAAGAGTTGAATTGTTTTATATATGTGAGCGATCATGACTAAATTAATTAATATTCAGTTTGATAGTTGAAAAGGTGTACGAGGGTTGCTATTTATGTATCCGGAATAATAAATATAAACAAACATTTATCATTGAAAATCTGCAAAACATAAATTTTTAACGCATCAGCCGTTTCTTTTGTACACTGACAAATAGAGTTCGTTTGACAAAACATTCTTAATATGTATACAGTCAACAATGTCAAACTTTATGATGTATATGTCAGATGGCGCCTAGAAATACCATTGTTGCCACTACATAAAGACCCTCGTATACAATTTTTAAAGGTTGCATCAAAAATTGAGTAGTCTACTATAATTAGTGTTTCTGGGAACATCACATAATTCAAATCATTCCTTCGATTTTTTAAAATTTAACAATAGTTCTAATTATAGTTCTCCATCTTTTGGAAATTAATAGAATGCACAAAATACTGAGTTTGGCTAAAAAATGGCAGTTTTTAATTCCAAATTTCAAGCGTTTCTCTTGGGTAGGGGTTAAGCTGTTACATCCAATGTATTTGCATCAGTGAAGCATTAATAATCATGTATCAGTGGAACGGTGCACAATGAGTGTCGCCGGTAAGGCAAATTACTAAAGATTGCCGATTGTATTGTTTGAGTTCAACAGTTATTTCGCCTATTCAGTATTAATCGTAATTATTCGGTACTGCCTGGTCATGTTATCAAAACCTCGAGCACCTCTGAAACAGGCATATTTAAGTAAAGTAAGAATTGTAAGTTTGCCTGCAAAAATAAAGAGAGTCATAGCCGTTATTGGACTTAATCCATGGCCTTTTTGCTCATCATCATGCAGTTTCATGGAATATTTCGGACAGGAGTTTCCCGGCGCCTTTTGCATCAAGATTTGAAGAGTATCCTATACATAATGCAGGCGCCTGCATTGATAGATCAATATACTCTTAACGGCATACATTTTAGTCGTCAATCCTGGGCCCTTTTAGATGAAAATGAAAAACTTATTCTCAATTAGTTTATATCTGATGAAGCACATGTTCACTTTCGTTAGCTCACCACAAAATATTAGGGAACTGAAGTTCAGAATTTAAGTACTTAATTTAATTTTTTTAACTACGAATTTAATTACTGTTATTATTTACAGCTATTTTTCTCACAACCTCACAAATTTTTTTCAGAAAAGAATCGCACGAAAAGATTCGGTCCAGTTGATTTAGATCAATAAATTCAAGAGAGACACACAAATTATATCAACAGACATACCCATTTTTTATGTACCCACTTATCTGCAACTCACGGGCCGTTATGCGTGGATCTTCAGTTATTATGGCCTTTATTTCTTCGACATCAGTACTTGAAGAACGACCAGAGCGACGCTGGTCTTTCAGTTCAAAATATTCGCTTAGGAAACCGACCAAAACTACTTTTGAACCAACGAAAGAACATAATGTGGCATAAATGCAAGTAATCCATCGATATTTTGAATCGACAATTTGAATCAACTGGACTCACTGAGGGCAAATTATAACTAATCTGAATGCAAACATTGCAAAACCACATGAATTAAAAGTTGTTTATTTACAAGCACATATTTTTGTTTACAAGCGTTAAAAGAGCAACTGATGGAACATTCCTAATAATGTAATGTAATTCCTAATAAAGGTAATGCGTACTATTAAACAACACCCCTTCACAGTGTAAAAGTAATTTAGACCAGAGCATGTGAAATCATGTGAAAAAAGATCTAATGAAATGTTGAATGAAATAATTGAATGAAAAATTATTCCAAATTAATAAATTTTGCATAAACACACAAATATTTTTATTCTAAACACCTCTTTGTATGTTAACTTAAAATATTTACATGGAAGGTCGAAAACACGTATCGTCCATTATATTTTACGATTTATATAAAATATATGCAGATGCTGTTTTAAATAAATGTAAATACAAGATGCATACACCTTGTGGTAATATGTTATTTATTTATTGCTGCGATATGGGTTCTTTTGCATGTTTCGATTTCGATATTTGAAGCTTTAAGAACTAACGCTTTCGGCAAGTATACGTTTGTCATCAGTTTTCTGTGTTTTGTATGACTGAAAATAACGTGTATTATCATTATTGTTCATGGTTCATTTCAAAAAAGGCAAAGGGATCAAGTGATATGTCGTGCAATGAGGTATTGCTTTCATAGAACTCGAATGCTGGTACGCGGGTTGCTATGTATGTATCCGGAATAATAAATAAAATAAATATTTATCATTGAAAATAGTTTTATTGTTTTTCAAAATATTCTCTGCGATTATCGATACACTGCATGCGTTTTTCACCAATTTTCATAACATTTTTTCTATTTCGATTGTGATAGCTCCAAAACCTGCATTTTGAACGTATCAATCACTTTTTCTGGCGTCGAAAATCTTTGACGATGTAATTTATTCTTCATGGACGGGATCACAAATAAATCATTGGGTGCCAAATCATGACTGTACGGTGGATGACCCATCAATATGATGTTTTGACCGGTCAAATATTGAGTTCTTCGGTCCGATGTGTGAGAGCTCGCATTGTCGCGGTGAAAAAAACAGATGACCATTTGCTTCAAAGTGCTTCTTGCGCCAACCGTTTTTATTGGGATTTTTATGGGCTCATTTTGAAAAAAAAATTGAAACCCATACAGTCGACTGCCGTTTACTTTCGGACTCATACGCATATATTTGTGGATTTGTCACCTGTATAAATGTTATACACGGTTTTTGACACACCACAATTGTATTTTTTGAGCATTTCTTTGCACCAATCGATACGAACCTTTTTTTGAGCGATTGTCAAATTATGTAGAATCTAACGCGCACAAATCTTTTTTACGGCTAAATGTGTAAAATCTTGTGTATGCCTGTCATACTAATGCCTAGAGATGCGTCAATTTCACACGATTTGTTCACGCACAGTATCGATGTCTTCTGGCACCATAACCGATTTTGGAATACCTTATTTAAAATTGTTTGTGTGCGAACGACGGCCAACATTGAATTCACTCATTCATTTTAGATGGTGTTTCATCGCCAAAAGTCGAAGTGAGTTGACTCAACAACACAAATAATGTCCGTATGGTAAAATGTTCTGAGTATGTATACAGTCAACAATGAAAAACTTTACGATGTATATGCCAGATGGCTCCTAGTAATACCATTCTTGTCAATTTTGGATATATAAATAGCAACCATTGCAGTTGTTAAATTCCGTTAATTTTTTATGAAAAGCTAAACCGCTCTGATGGTTTTACGGATATTTATTCAAAACTTCCTACGGATGTCATCAATAGATATCCATAGCAATTGGTAGGAAATTGTGTGCTCGGAGAGTGTTGTCCAAGATCATAGTGAACAATTTAAGGGGATAAAGTTTTGTTTCAGTTTAATAATAGTTTAATTAAACTTAATTAATAATAGGTTAATATTAAACTGTTCAGTTTAATAATAGAGATGGCGTTATATATATATATATATATATATATATATATATATATATATATATATATATATATATATATATATATATATATATATATATATATACAAGTTTCTTGGAGTGCGTCCAGTGAGACAACAGTAGCTGAGTGTCATCTTACACCTAACCGTTGGGTTCCACAACCTCATATGGAACACACTACACCTGCGTCTCCGCCTAAATGAACATTTTTTTTTATTGGGTGCTTGACCGGGAACGAGCCCCACCGATCCCTTCAACTGGATGGAATATGTTACGTCCCTCGATGTACAGACTCTTCAGGGAGCCGGGATATATATATATATATATATATATATATATATATATATATATATATATATATATATATATATATACATATTTTAATTGAGGGGATTAGGAAATCTTCTAAAGATATCCATGTGTTCGATGTTGAGTGACATGGGAATGTCGGATTCATGCCCTTTTTGGAGTCATGCCTACCGATTAAAACTCTTCCCCCTCAAGGATATTTTTTTTCTGCTGGTGGCCTGGAAACCGCCGTTAGGCATTACTTCAGGACACACAACAGATTATCAGTCCAAATTTGCCTTACGTCTTCTCTCGTCCTCTATTTTTGTACTCATTATTTTCTCCACCATGCCTATTATCCTTGCGCACTGTCTTTTTCCTTCTAGAAGCAGAACGCCGATGTTGTGTTCCGTCACTTCTACATTGCATTCGGCAGCAGTAGCCATCCGAAGCGTTTCCCATCTCGGGCAGTGGAAGATTGTGTGGTCCCTTGTATCCACCATCCCACAATAGCAACAATCCTTGTCCTCTGACTTTCCCATTCTGTATAAATAGTATCTGAACGATCCATGGCCCGTTATTGCTTGTTTTGTATAGAAATTTGTCTCCCCTAATTTTCTGTTGTGCCACTCTCTCCCGTCTCGAATAAAGGTTTTTGCCTTTCCCTCATAGTCGTTCCATTCTTTGTGCCAGGCTTCCAGTAATTTCTGTCTTGCTTGAGTTTTTGATTCCTTTCCCTTTTCGAATATTGATATGCTTTCCGCGATTCGGAGTCTTATTGGTGGTAGACCAGCAACAGCTAGGATGGCAATTGTGGGCCCAGTTCTATATGCACTTGTAATGCGTATTGTCATTTTTCTGTTTACTCTTTCGAGCATTTCCCCGTAGTGCTTATACCTTAAGACATTTGCCCAAATAGGCGCCCCATACAAAATGATTAATATAGTGGCCTCCACCAATATACGCCTGTTCCAGACCTCCTGTTTTTAGGATTGTTTTAGTTAGTATCATCAATGTTTTATTTGCTTTATCGCATATCAGTTTGATGTGAGCGGTCATTTTAGCATCTTTATCTATGAGAATCCCAATATATTTAGTTGCTCACGTACTGTTTATTGTGGCGCCCTGAATATTGATTTGGAGGTTTGTAAGTTTTCTTCTCCCCGCCAATATTACCATTTCAGTTTTTTTTGCTGATATTTTAATGCCCATTTGATCCATCTCCAGAGCTATTTTGTTGACAATATGCTGTGCCATTTCTTCCAGCACAGGCCTGGTCCTTGCTCTTACCACCACCGCCAGCCACCGTCAGGACATCAGCGTACGCCACCATGGTAATCCCTTTCTCTGTGCTGATTCTCAGGATTTGATCGTAGAAAATATTCCATAGTAAAGGTCCCACGATCGATCCTTGCGGTACTCTGCAGGTTGTTGATATTTTGTCCCCCCACTGGGTTGCTACATATCTGTCTGGTTGATACATATTGCAGCATACAGGTTGATACATATCACAGCGAAAGCGCGAAAATTGGTTAATTCCTGGATTGACGCGTTAAACCTACAATTTACTAACTAGATGTTGTAAAATTACCAAAAAAACCCATCATATTATTTCGGACTTTTACCATGTCGCAACGATCAATCTCAAGTTAATCTTTGTAAAAGGGTTCTAGTTGACGTTGGGGATTATATTAGTGCTGAAACCTGAAAAAAATAAAACTACAAAAGTAAATTTTTTATTTAATGCACCATGTATTATATTTTATATATGATTCAAGTACAGTGATTAAGCATCCAATATAGTAATATCTTTTATGTTTATAGTAAATTTAGAAAAGCTTATTTGTTAGTACATGATAAACTTTCATGAAATTTTGAATTGCATAGTTTGCTCGATAATTTACATAAACACCTCTTGACTGCTAGAATTCCTGCACTTCTTCCAAAACGATAAAACTCTTCATCTTGACTATCAATTATAACAGTCAGTGCGGTTCGGGGGTCTGTTTTAGATCGATGTACTTCACGGATTTTGACTTCAGCTAATGAAATCAGCTGTTATTAATTCGGTCAAGGGCATGCGCAAGTAATTAAATTTATGATTTATAAAAGCGAATTGGAAAATCCTAAGATTGACCGTTCCGACATGGTAAAACTCCGAAATTATATAAACGATACAATTTTTTCGGAGTTTTACGTTTTCGTAATATTTTCAAGCTTTTGCAGTAACATTTTTTTTTGTGAATCGGATTTTTCTAGTATCTTTTGAAAATAACTGACAACAATTTTGAGCAACGATGTGCTATCAAGATTTGTTTCAGACTTGGACACAGTGCGACGTAAAGTTTCAAAATTTCAACAGGTCTGTGAAAATAAAGTCCAGGTTTTCTCCGAAGGCAGAAGGGTTTAAGACATTCTCCTCGCAGCGGAAAGCCTTCAACTACAATAAGACAATAATGTTCGCAGAGTTATAAAACATTTTTTCAAACAGTCAATTGCTCTCAAGAGCAAAAGTAGAACACAAGGAACATTCTATGGAGCAGTTTTTTTATTAATTACATTTTGATAAGTGCAAAATTTAATGTCTCACCTAATAGTTTAAATTTTATTATTATATAACTATCATCAGTTTTTACGTTTTTGGAAGTCGATTTATTATTACGGAATATTTACGACAGGTTAAAACATGATTAATTAGAAATAAAAAAGGTCCCTTCCCTTGTTTGGGTGTAATAATAATTGTTTTATAATCAATTAATTGCTTTGAGGTTTTTATCATTCTCTTAGTTCTGAAAAAGTATGTTTATGCTCTGGATGGCTGCAAACGAAATTGGATGGTTTAAAATTGTATGACAAGTTATAATAGTATCGAACCATGTTACGAAACCGATGACTGCGCAGTAATGTGCGAAAACTTTATTTCTCACGTACGGAGTAGTTTGCTTCTTAGAACAGCTACCTGAGACAAGAATTCATCAAATTATATAGGATTCGAAGAGACTCGGTCGATTAGCGATATAACAGGTGTCAGCTATCAACCCGTAGCGCGGCCTGTGGGAAATGTAATTGTTGTTCTTGATATTGTCGAGGAAAATTCAAACATATGTGTTGCTCATCATTCGCATTAATTGAGACTTTTGTACGGTACTGTATATTTCTTTGTATATTGCATTGGGATTTGCATATTAAACCATCTGCCGCAACGAATTCAAATCGAAGAAATGGTTCTTTTATAATAATTATAACGTTGCATTTGGATAAGCTTATATAGGAAAAAATATTTGGTGAACACGTTAAAAAGCTTATTAGAAAATTATTTACCATGCAATCAAATCAACTCGATTGAAGGTATTTAATTAACATTCTGATGTTCAGAACATAAGGTGACTTTTGTTTTAAAAATTCTCTCGCTTTGCGTTTCGATACAACCATATGTTTTTTAAGTTGGTATGACTGTCTTTCATATCTTACAGACGTTTTATATTAATAGGTATTTCGATTAATACTATAGGTGTTTTCGCAAAATTTGAGCGTTTACTTTCATAACAAAATAAATTACCTTAATAATCAAAGTATTGGCCATCGTTATCTATTACTTTTTCCCAACTTTCTGTCAAAGAATGTTTTTTGAATTGTTTTTGACGTCAACCATTCATCAAGCCAAATTTTTACGTCTTCGTAAAAATGTACGTGTTGTTCTGGAAATCAATGCTGCATCGATCAAAATAAGTGGTAGTCCGAAGGGGCTAAGTTCGGTGAATAAGATGGGCGGGGAAGGACGTCCTATTTAACGTTTTCCAAATAATTTTTTACACATTTTGCAACATGAGGCCGAGCATTGTCATGTCGAAAAATGACTTTATCGTATCTTTCTGGTGGATATTAATACGTATTCTGGTCTGTTTTTCCTTCAAAGTTTGGTTCAATTTTATCAGTTGTTGTTGGTATCGATCGCCAGTAATCTTTTCACCAGGTTTCAGCAGTTCGTCATACACAGATCTCCTATTATCCAAATACACAGCAAGGTCCTCTTTCCATGTATATTGCGCACTGTTTGTGATGTTGAAGGCTGGCCTGACATGCAAACATTTTTGTCTGTCTGGCAAACAAAATTTAACAAGTGGTTTTCCGCCTTTCAATGTCTCTTTTAAACTTGAAGAAATTTTCCACTAAACACCAAATCAGTTTTTTTGATGATTTAATCTAAATAATCTCCTGATGATGCTAACATGTTCTAACTATTTTTCTTTCTTCTGGATCTTTCACAAGGCGTGTAGACGTTCGAAAATGGTGGATTGAGCAATATTCAATGCTTCTGCCAATTGTTTCAACGCATGAGTTGAGTCTCCATCCAATAATGCTTGCAAATCTGCATTTTCAAACTTTTCCGGCTGTCCTGAACGCCCCTTATTTTTTATATCAAAATCACCCTTTTTAAAACGTTTAAACCATCGTTCACAAGTTTTGTGGGTTAGAGCATATGTTCACCATATTTATCACACCAATGTTATTAAACTTCAATTACCGCAAAATGCCTTTTTCTGGTTCGTAATTGGACATATTTATAGCTATGAAAAACTATGTTTTTTTGCACATTGACAATTAATATCGAACTGCCTTTTGATGGGGTATGTTTACCCTTCAAAGCGCCATTAGTCTATACCAACAAATGTATTAGTAACGCCATCTTTTAGCAAAATCGACATTATTAACCGAAACACCTATTACTTTCTTTATTAAGTTAGAAATTATCGCGTCTTTTGTAATTGATAAAAAAAATTATCGACGATTTTTTAAAATTGATATATTTATTGAGCAAAGAATTGGCAAGGAATCTTTTCTAAAAACGATATTTTTTGGGCCGATGCATTAAAGATATTAAGAAAGTGTTTTGCCCATAAAGCCATGGCAAAAAAGGATGTTTGCAAGTAATACAAAGTTTTTAGAGATGTAAGTATTTCGCCATCAAATTATGAAACAAATATTATCTATCAAAATCAAGGATCTTGTACTGAGTCGCTGATTAAGTATTAGGGGTATTGTAGATAGTACTGGACTATCATTTCGATCAATGCAATCAATTTTGAAGTAGAATTTAGGGTTATTTCACGTGTCTTCCTTCCTTGTTCCGAAAGCAAGTTTTTTTGAAAAACATCGTCGAACTGATCGTTTTTTTTTTTTTCGATTATGACATTTAAAAATGCTAATTAGAGACGAGAAATGAATCTTTACTTATGCCGTAGAAATTACTCAATGATCAACTGAGTATTGTGCTAGAGGCGAAACACAATCGAAAAAAACCACGTCAAAGCCGGTCAAACATCAACGCAATCTTAACTGTTTTGTTGAATAACCGTGGCATTGTCCATAAAGAGTTCTTTTTAAGTGCTCAGAGTTAATAATAGAATTAATATTATTTTAGCTTTATGTGTTATTTAAACGAGTCCATTCAAAAATAAGTCCATATTCGGGGCAAAAGAGTTCATGGTTTGGCATCACTATAAGACAGCATCGTAATAACAATAATACCATTCCATAAACAGCTTTATATAATATTGTTGCCCTGGAACTATACGATGCAAATATGTCAAAATTACACGATGCAAATATGTCAAAATTACCTATGGGTAAGGACCTGAACCATCTGCCACCGTATAGTTTGGAATCGTGCCATCCAATCTCAATGGACACAAGACTTGAAAAATGACGTAGACGTTAATGAAAGATGGACATCTCTGCTTCAAAACAACCCTACCAGGAATGACGACCTTATCAATCTGCGGGATAAGGAAATGTTGAGTTTAAACCTCCAGAGAAGCACATGGAGTCGACTGAACAGGTTTAGAACCGGACATGGCAGATGCAATGATATGTTGCACAAATAAAAAATGGCGCCCCTGGATGTAACTACGGCAACCCATATCAAACGATGAACCATCTGGTGAACTCCTGCCCTTTGAGAAACTCCCTGATAGCCTATGGAAACTAACTGATATCACTTCGACTGAACTGAAACGGCTAAGTTATATGAAAAATCAGAACCAGTCAAAGACAGCAATGCCCACAGAAGAGCAAATCCCAGATATACTGTTGGATGAAGTGGGAAACGCCATAGAAGCGATGAAGAATGGAAAAGCACCTGGAAAGGACAATGTAACGGTTGAAATGTTAAAAGCAGGTGGCCGAACTTTACATAAAATTCTGGCAAAATTGTACTCAAAATGCCTCAAAGATCAATAAATACCCAGTTTATGGAAGAATGCTGAAGTGGTTGGTCTTCATAAGAAAGGAACACATAAAGATTTAAAAAACTACCGCCCAATAAGCCTCCTATCAGTAATGTACAAAGTTTTCACTAAGATAATATCCAAAAGAATATTAAGAACATTGAATAACGCACAACCAAGAGAGCAGGCAGGATTCAGAAGCGGATTCAATACAATGGATCATATCCAGGTTGTCCAACAGGCCATAGATAGATACAATGAATACAACGTGCCACTATGCTTGGCTTTTATTGACTATGAAAAGGCCTTTGACTCAATAACAACGCAGGCCATAATAGATGCATTGCTTAACCAAGGGATAGATAGAACCTATGTGAACCTACTGCCATCTATGTATGAAGAAGCTATAGCTACAGTGCACATGGGTGACTTTGAAGTTAAAAACAACGTAGAACGGGGTGTACGGCAGGGTGACTCAATATCGCCTGTTGTTTTCTCAGCCTGCCTAGAAGAGGTATTCCGTAGTCTGGATTGCGAACAGGAGGGAATAAAATCAATGCTGCATACCTAAGCCATCGCAGATGATATTGTTCTCCTCTCACAAGATCCAGGTGAGCTACAAAAATACATACAAGAACTGCAAAGGGCAGGAGAAGCATTTGGTTTGAAAATAAACCTAAAAAGAGTCAGTCAACAGAAGAATTTCTATTTTAGAAGGCGATTTGGAGGTTGCGGACTACTACATTTATCTTGGGCAAAGAATTTCAGTGGAGAGTGATACTGGCCGGGAAGTGGAACGGCGTGTTAAGTGTGGCTGGCAGGCATTTGGCAGGCTCAATCTAGTATTTAAGAGCAAACTCCCACTTTGTCTGAAGAGAAAGGTCTTTAATCAGTGCGTGCCTGTTTTGACATACGGGAGTGAAACATGGACACTCACATCACAATCAGTTCAAAAGGGTAGCATAGAGGGGAATGGAAATGTGTACGTTGGTATTACAAAGCGGGACAGAAAGCATATACCTGCACCTGCACATGGATCAGAGAACAAACGAGGGTTTGTGACATCATTGGAAAGGTGAAGGAATTGAAATGGAAGTGGGCAGGCCATATTGGGAAGCGATGCGACGACAAATGGACCAAAGCAATCTTAGAATGGGTACCTCTTGATCATAAACGCCTACGGAGAAGACCGAAAATACGATGGACTGATGACATAATTAAGTATATTGGACCCGAATGGCAGAGGAAAGTTCAAGACTGCGTGAGTTGGAAGCATGCGGGGGAAGCCTTCATCCTGCAGTGGATTGACAATGGCTGAATGATGATGATGATGATGATATATTCAGCTCAGCTTTCACAATAACTTGCGTAAACGCTTTTAAATAACACAATGACAGCACAATAATGATGGCTTTTTTCAAAAAACACAATTTTTGTTTAATGTTCGAGGCCTAGTATTGCTATGTTAGCTTCTTTTAGTTCCTGCCGACTGCAGATTATTTTAGCTATTTTTGCTAATTATTCCAAAACGGCTACTTCAATAAAGAATTGTGACAACATTTTTTATTTTAAAATTTAATTTTAAGATTTTTTAAAATTTTAAAATTTGTCCATTTATGTTAAAAAATACGTTGTTGCCATTACGAACGACGAAAACATCGACATAATCAAGAAACTGTTACTCGAAATCGTCGTATGAGTTTAGAAAGTGTGCTCAAGAGGTGAACATATTTTTTAAGTCTATTCATAACATTATGACTGATATTTTGGGTATGAAACGCGTCGCCACTCGACTGGTTCTGAAAGAGCTCAATTTTGTCCGAAAAGAGCATCGAAAGCAGGTTGCTGAAGGCATGCGACATAGGTTTACCAGTACGACATGCAAACAAGTCAACATTCCTTAGAATGGTGCCTCGAAAACAACCCGAAACCCAAAATTATTAAAATAAATTAAATAATTTAATAATATTTATAATATAATAATAATAATTACATTATTAATTATTAATTCTTAATTATTATTGTAAAAATATCATAAAATAATATCAAGAACACCCAGTAATTTAGAACCATATAAATCGGTACATTTTGATTTAAGGCAGTGCTGGTCAAGAATTCGTTGTTAGTTTTCTCCAAAAAAAGCCCTAATAGTACTTCAAAAATGGGAGCCATAACAGTTGGTGCAGTTAGCCATGATATTGAGTATTCAAGTGAGTTCGCTGGCCGCTTTGACAGAAATACCAAAAATCCGGTATAAAAACTGTTTAGAAGACTGGAAATAACTTTGGAATAGGTGTATCGGAGTGAGATAGGATTGCTTTGAGGGAGACAAAATTAATTTTGATAAATAAACAAGTACGTTGCGTTTTATTTCAAGTTCAGTTTTATTTCAGTTTTCAAGTTACCTTACTTTTTGATCATGATGGTAAATGACTTAGTAATATGTTATTAATTTTATCATTAAAAGTAAGTCATTATTTTGTTTATGACTTTCTTAGTGGTAAATTACGAACTTATAAATCATATGAATAATCGGTAACAAGACTTTCCAAAGATAAAACGACATTTACGTTTTTGAATCTGATGTTTTTAAATGTCACATCAACCATATAAAAGTTCAAAAATTGCCATACTTTCCGAAATATCTCAGATTGAATCATCTCATGCCACCCTGAATAATGCAAGGCAAATTATTATACGGTTTGTTTGTTATAGAGAGAACCACACCTGTCTTTTTGGCTTTCAGATTTCAATCGTAAACAATATCGCCGCACGAAAACTGAATACAACGTTTTTTTTCCTTAACATTACCTTTAATTTTGTTTATTGTAAAGCCACACCACGACTATCGAAACCAATCATTCTCAACCGTTCATTTCGAAAGGTTTTTGGTGCGGAAACAACCCGAGTACTGTTAGTTTTTGATGTCTTGTTGTCAATCGGATCGGAAACAAGGTTACAGAAATTTACATATGTTACAGTGACACGTCGAAAATACGTCAATCCTTGTTTGTGATTGCCGAAGAGAAAATTTTTGGTATAAAATGTTGTCATATATGGTAACGATATTTTGACCAGTATGTATACGCTCTACTTATTTTTCAATATACGAAATATTGAAATTGAAATTGAAAAAGAAAACAGAGATTTGCTGAATTACATTTCTTTTTTCACCATAATCTTCTATCGCTTCCTATATATTTGAATCAGCAATGCATATATTATATTGAAGATATAATAAGCATGCTTCATCTACATGTGAGTGTCGGTTGCAAATAAGCCTTAATGGAAAGGATATTTAATAACAACACGAATGTCAACACTATTCATCACATCTTTAAAAACTGATAACAGACATTTAATTAGACAATTTTAATTGTCAAAGCACAAGGATCTGCAGTTTAGCAATCAGACGAGTGCATATGCCAGGGCTTCATAAAAACTGTTGAAAAAAGCATCACCTATCCGTCACCTAGCGAATTTTTCAATTTTACATTCCTCGTAAATCAATTAAAATTAACACATAGATACAACAACACAAAAAATATTCCTGACGAATCACCATTTTTCGAATATGATTACAGGAGTATTAACCATGTTTTATGGCAGGATTCGGAGTATCTACTCCTCATTTAGGCGTAGTATTGAGTAGTTCTACTACTCATTCGGAGTAGTATACTACTAATTTAATGAATGGCTACGTTTCGTTTGTTTACAGTGAGAAGTTGATCCTACCTCATTTGATGGAGAGTAGATGGGGTTGTATATCGGGCATATCCAACATTCTGTATAAAAAGTACCCGGAATTTGTCATTTATAAAAAGCCCGCGGAAAATGTTACTTACTTTTCATTTCTGCTGTAGGATCGCAGCACGGTGCATAGTTACAATGTCCAATTTGATCGCGATATATCAACTAGTTTGTTTATATCAGCTGGCTTTATTAGTCGACGTCAAGTGTGTTTTGCGATTTAATTGTGAATAAAAATATCGAGCAAATAGTTTTCGTGAAATTTTTTGTGTCAAATGCGTTTAAAGAGAGTCGAGAAATGGTATTTGATTTCTGGTCGACCTGCACGAACGACGAAAACATCGACAAAATCAAGAAACTGTGCTCGAAAATCGTCGTATTAGTCTTAGAGAATGCGCTCAATAGGTGAACATATTTTTTAAGTCCATTCATAACATTATCAATTTTGTCCAAAAAGAGCAGCGAAAGCAGGTTGCTGAAGGCATGATTTCCCGAGCTTCTAAGGACCTCAGGTTTATGAAATGCATTGTAACGGGCGATGAAACATGGGTTTACGAGAACGGCATACAAACAAGACAACACTCTTTGGAATGGAGCCTCGAAAATGAACCGAAACCCAAAAAAATTCGCTCGAAAATCAAGGCCATATTGACAGTTTTCTTCGATTACCGTGGTGTACCACACTGCGAATTTCTTTTAGAATGACAAGTGGTGAATAAGGAATACTATTTAGACGTCAGGAGGCGTTTATACGAAAATATCTTCCGAAAAAGGCCCGATTTGTGGAAGGACAATTCATGGATTTTGCGCCATTCTAATGCATCATCCCACAAAGCATTCGTTGTGCAAGAGTTTTTGGCCAAAAACAAACTTCACCTGATATGGCCCCGTGTGACTTTTTCTGTTCCCGGAGCTAAAAATACCGTTTTGAGTCAAGTGAGGCCATCAAAAAAATCGCTAAAGGAGCTGAAGGCCTTACCTCAATCAGCCTATGAATAATGTATTGACGATTGGGTCAAGCGGTGGCATATTTTTATTGGGGGGTGGGGCTCGTTGGGGCCTACTTTGAAGGAGATAAAATACATTTTGATGAATAAACTAAGTTTTTTGTGTTTTATTTAACAATTCCGAGTACTTTTTGCACATAATATATACCCTACTGGTAGAAGATAACTGTAGAATGTCCATATCTGAAGTTTTAAATATATACAAATTTGAAGATTTAAAAATTTATCTGTAGAGCGGAGTTCGACTAAAATATTCAACATTAAAACGAAAAATCTAAAATGGTTGGAAATGAGTGTCAGTGTTAAACAAGTATACCATCAGAAATATGCAGATGATATAGTTCTGGTCGCTAAAAACAAAAATTATTAAGAGATGATGCTATCCCAGCTGAATGCAAAGTCCCAAATAATAGATGTAAAAATTATCCTCAACAATACAAAAATACTCATAACATAAAATATTAATCCCATAATAAATACAGAATTAATAGAATCAGTCATTTACCTAGCCCTTACCTATATTATAAAGCTAAATTACAGAAATCAAGATGAAGAAGTCTCTCCAAGACTCAAATTGGGAGGGCAGATCGGATGGGAGCGTCAGTTTTTTGGAAAGCTGTCTCAGATATTGTGATCAAAACATCTTTTATTACTTCTTTATTACAGAAACATTTCTATTTTTTCCTTTGTTTATAAAAAAAAACATTATTCTTCTTATATTCCTTCTTCAGTATTAAAGTGATTCCACTGCGAAATATTCAGTTGACGGTTTTTAACAAAAATGTTAAAATGAGTGTAATTAGAAATTTTAAAACATTATTTTAAAAAATACTTTAAAGCGATTGATGCTGTACATGAGATGTACGAAAGTAGAGGGCGAAAATATCAATTAGCACCGCTCAGCTCAGATACAAACAGTTCTGGGAGGAAGACATGAGCCTTGAATATAGAAAACTATCAGGTCGCTCACGGTCTCCCGAAGCCGACGTTTTAAGAGAGGATGTAGCTGCAAATCCAAGAATAAGGACTAGAAAACACATTTAAACATTTTCGAGACACCGTAATGGTGTCAAAGAATGAATAACTATAAACAGTGTATAATAAAGTACCTCAAAAACGTTACTATTTTTGTTACACCTTAGTAATAACAAAACACAAACAAAAAAAATCATGGAGAGAAATAAAGCTAAAACAAAAAACAATAAAATGGATAAAGCAATAAACTAAAAATATATTATAATATTGAACACATAAGCAAACAAAAGTGGAACTAGGGTGGACAGATAGTGAGAATGATATAATTACGAAGAGGTTAATTAAGTGGAGACGCTGCAAAAGAAGAAGAGTCCACCCACAGGAAGACATAAGAAAGATGATAGGAAAGCAGTGACTTCTTGAAGCAAAATGGAAGTGGAGATAAAAGAGAGAGGGAGGGAGAGGTGGATGAAAAGAGGGAGAACAATGTCCAACGATGGATAACACTGGTCTACAAAATTCAAACTTTTTTGTCACTGGGAAAGGTCTTGTCTAATTTAGAGAGTTCAATGTCCACTTAACATGAACATAGTATTAAAAATAATATTAAGGTTTCATTTATGTTACATCTAATATTTACGGATGGTAGATAATGTTTATAAATCATTCCGGGTGTCGATCCGTTGATTCTGTGAAGAGTTACGACGTTTCGCCAAAATTTCATTTGGCATTTTCAAGTGTTTTCCGCTTCAACTGAAGAGTCCAACCTATATATATATATATATATATATATATATATATATATATATATATATATATATATATATATATATATATATATTATGCAATTATCCACCTATACACAATATTTATGATTTTCGAGAGTACTTAGCTTCTGGTAGGTCCCTTCTTAACTCCCAGCAGTAATCGGTTAACATCCCAAGACTCCATTTCTCTTGATATCGCATCTCTATAAGGGAAATAGCCTAGGCGAATCTCTCGTCGTGTTCGCCGTCACACATAGCATAGCAGGTTTTCAGGGAAAAAATCCAAATGTAAGTTAAGGACAAATTGCAACCCAAAGCTTTGTATGAAATCAAAAATTCATTAATTAAATATTTGTAATTTTTGATGATTACCCAAAAAGTTTTTTACGACATTAACAAAACATATCCAAGCGAGTTTTTCAAGATCATTCAATTTATGCTGAAAGCTGTTATCTTTCATTAGTTCCCTTATTTGCGGACCTATAAATATCCCCTCTTAATTTTTGCGTCGCTAATTTTGTAGAGTTTATCGTCCAAATATAAAAATCCACTACAATTTTTGTCCAACGTTTTTACAATTTTTTTTATGAGATCGAGTTTTATATGAAACGGTGGTAAAAGTACATCTTGAGAGTTCACTAGAGGTGCATTTAAAATTATTCTGTCCTGGAGAAAGCGGCTCACTCTTTCTTTATGCAGTGATTTTTTTTCTATCTCTGCAGCCTCATTCGTAAATAAAACAGCAATGTTTTGAGTAACCAAGCTGCAGTCCAAGCAAAAGAGCAATTAGTTTAAAATCACTACAAATTTTCCAGGAGTATTTACTGTATTGAATTTTTTCCAGAAGCTATTTCATATTTTCGTAGGTTTCTTTCATATTATAACCATGGGTTACAGGTACTGAAGGAAGTATGTTTCCATTGTATGGTAATTCTGCTTTCAAATTAGATTTTGTTGAGTTAATGCGCAATCGCCCATGAGTTGAATCGTAATCAAAATTTAACAGATTCATTAGTGCATTAATTTCATTACAATAGACCAAATCATCTGAGAAAAATAAGATTTCAAATCGTCGTGGCGATGGCGAAAATTTTGGACTGGGAGAAAGCAGATTCCAGCCGTTTAATCTAGATCCTAAAAGCTCAGCCTGTTTTTTAGATAAATGTAAATCACACACCAAATCATTTAGGTCATCTTGTGTCAATAAGTGTGGTTCTTTTGAAGTACTTGGTTAATAAGTTGGGTCGCACTCTGTCTCTAAATTATCGTCTTGACTAGCAGCAGTTTCTTGAGTTTCTAATGAATTTGGTTCTATGTGGAATTGGACTTTTTGCAGATGACGGGTCTGGATATTTTATGGTGTGTTTCAACTTAGTTATGACATACTTTATATCAGTCAAACAATAATAACAATCACTTATGTGATCTGTTAGATTCGTCCAAATCATTGGCACAGCAAAGGGCATGTGTCTAGATACCTTAGTCCAATCCAGCAGATGTCTCACACATGTTACACAACAGATATGTGGGACCCAGGATTTATCTTGATGGCGTACAGGAAAACCAAATAATGTCTAATGGTGTGAAATTTCGACGCTGATAGGTAAAAATTAATTCTCCACAAACAAAACAAAAACTATCCGAGTGATTTAAACACTTTCGTGATATATTTCCAGCCCTAACGAATATGAATAAATTTACATTTGTTGACTATGATAGCTATCTAACTTTAGAAATTACTTTATTCAAACATAAAAACGTATATGAAGTGAAATTGAATATGTAGCTGTCGCAAAAAAAACTGAGGGTGACTGGCAAAAAATAACATTGTTTTTGTAACGAGAGTTGATAAATACAATCAAATATCATTACGAAATTCGTGTGACAAAAACCGTGTTTATCAGTGTAATCGGGCTGTGTAAGAGTTGCTGAGAAAGATTTAGTAACGACTAAAGGTAATAAGGTAGTTCACCAAACATTGCCGTGTATGCTAATACTTATACATGCATATATTAAAAATGTTTTTTTTACGGTTTTTTGTCTGTCTGTTGTAAACCGTAACACATAAATAGAAACCGCAATAATGTGGGTTGGTTTGTTTCTGTTTTGAAACAATTGAAGGTTACTATGCTGACTTCTGACATCGTCTTTGACACGGAATATTTGATTTTGATATTACCATAATAGAATTATTTGCATATGCGAAGCAAACAACACTTCGCGAGAAAAAATTAATTCGATTATAAAGGAACGGGTAGCGGAGTGGACTTAACGGTATCTTTTTATGTCAAGATTTGCATCTCAACTCGAAAATGTTGTGTGATGGGAGTTCGCAGTTTAATAGAGTGGTTTTTAATTCAAAATCAATTACGAAATTTTCATATACGGACTTTTAATCATTGTATTATTCATCACGATCGAGATATGACAAAATAGTAACCAATTTTTTATCGCCGGAATTGGATTATTCGAATTTGGTTGCTAGTTGGATTCAATAAGATAATTCTATGCAGAAAAATGGTCAAATCCGTTGATAGCATCCTAAGTCTCTGAAATTGTTAATCAGATCATCATTTAGAAATTAGAAGAGAACAGTATATTTTTCAAAATATAAATAACTGGTATATGTTTGTATTAGCTATTTTGATATTAATCTTGTTGTTCCTGCGGTGCTACAGCCTGTCAGTGAGCCTTGACCTCCTTCAACCTTCAACGCCAACCGAATCAATCGTCAGCAGCCAGTTTTTGATGTGTAGTAGCTCTTCAGCGTCTCTTCTTACATTATCCTGCCATCGAGTCTTTGGTCATCTTTTTCTGTTACTTTCTATTCGCCGATTCCTTGGTATTCAGTTTTCTGGCATTCTTGCTACATGTCCTGTCCATCTTAGGCGCTGAATTCTCAAATAGTCTACAACATCCAGATCTTTGTATAATTGCTTGAGTTCGAAGTTATACCTGATTCTCCAAATTCCATTATCATTCACAGTGAGTAACTCTTCTTACAAATGCTAAAGTCACGTTTCTGCTTTCTTTATGAGGATTCACGTCTGGTAGCTATAAGTGAGTATAGGCCGAATGATTATTTTATAGGTCCTAACTTTCGTGTTCCCTTGTATAAGGTAAGTTTGGATGTTAGAACATAATGCAGGGAGTAAGTAACTATACAGGCTTTCGTAATACGATTTCTGATATATCCTGTGATGATGTTGTTGTTTTTATTACAATTACTTCCCAGATACGTAAATTTTTTCACAACTTCAACATAGTCATGGGCGATTAATTGTCATCGTCGCAGTTCTGTTCTGTTCTTAGATTATTTTTGTTCATTACCTTTGTTTTGTATATATTTATTTCTAGACTAGTCCTTTTGGCTTTCATGTTTATTTCATCAAGGGTCTCTATTAACTTTAGACCGGGCGTGTCTTATATAAGGAACATATATTATATTAGGAAAATTGTTGTTAAATAGAGTATTAAATATAAAATAACGGTATATTTGCTAACTAAAAACAACGTTTGAACCCTCATTCATCAATATCTATACTGTTTTCAAAAGAAATACATTTTATTACGTTGTTTGAATGCTTTTCTCGCACAAATTTTTATATATCTATACTGTTTTCAAAAGAAATACATTTTATTACGTTGTTTGAATGCTTTTCTCGCACAAATTTTTACAGAAACCGTTCTTTATGGTGGTTACTTGATTACCTATACGGCCACATGAAACGCAGCGTCCTTTCCTTACACATTATTTTTTTTTACTTAGGTTTACACTCATCTTTATTCTGGAAGGTTGTTAGGTACTAACGTATATCCATTGGTAATGTAGTTATTATAGAGTGCTCAATAAACCATCCTTTCATTAGTGTATATGATAATTGTTTGATATATCACCTTCTCAGCACTCTTGTTTTCCGCCTTCAGCATTCCGCATTTAACAGTGTGTAAAAAAGGCACATGGTCCATCTATTGGTCTCTCTTGATACAGATTGTTTTGTCTCCATTTGATCGCAAGTGTCGACTCAAGTGTTGTATGTGGTTTCATCGTAAGATTATTAATAGAAGCAGAATAGTGCATTGAAGAAACAAAATAACGCCCTTATTGTTTTAGGGAAGTACGATAGCATCATAATCCCAGACTGAAACTCAAATATAACTAAATTCACAGGACGTTGTTTATTAGGTAGAAATTGTTTTGGAATTTCAACTTTGTTTTTTTGCAAAGTACCTGGAGTAATATTTTGATTATCTAGAAGGCTGAAAACACGGTCATATGTCGTGTACCAATTATTATCAGTCGTGAGATTTCTGTTTTTTTCATTTTAGATGATACATCAAACGGTGTATTATATCGTACGGTTTATTTGAAACTTCGTAGAACCTTGCAGGTTGTTTTCTACAATACAGTTCTGACGATGACGTGTCATTCTACATGAATCATTTTTGATGATACATGATACTTTTAGCATCATTGATTGCAAAGGATTTTAGTCCATATCTTGCTGGCTTGATGGGAAGATATTAGATGAATGAACAGCGGCTCCGGAAAGGAACTTATTTCTCATCAATTGTAGTAAACTCACTGGGAGTGTAACAGTTTTTACAATTTCTAAGTTTGTTGATAGTCTGAAGAAAGCAATCAATTTTACTTGTCGCATTTTTTTTCATTACCTTTTGGCCCAACTAATATTTTTATAACATTTTTCGAACTTGTCCTGGAAGTAGTCTTACAAAAATCTAGTAGACCATATCATCCCATGTTTTCATCATCCATCACATCACATCATCCTCTTCTATCTCATGATCTGGTTCACCTTCTTGCTCACCATTACTATTATATTCTTCATCTGAATAATTTATCACGCCCTCTTCGTAATCAGAAAAAGTAAAATCAATATTATCTTATAATGTGATATTTTCTCTTTCCTCATCTGACAACTCATGAAATAAAATCAAAATTACTTCATCATTTGTATACCGAGCCCTATAATAAAACATTTAATTATAAGAAAATTTAAATTCCAAGCACAAATTGATCTAAGAAAAATTGTAACCTGTAGTTGTGCCTGTAAAAGTGTAAAAGCCTAGTATACCAAGTGACTTTAGAGCAATTAATTTATCACCTGCTGTTGATAAAATCATTGAGACTGTTGTATGTACACAGTTGATAACGTATTTTGAAAGCAATGAATTGTTAGTTTCTGCGCCATCAGGGTTTAGGACAAAACATTCTTGAGAGACGGCTATTCAGTATGCATGCGCAACATTGAGGAATGATATAAAGGACGGAAAAACTGTGCTTAGTGTATTTATAGATTTAAAGCAAGCACTCCAAACTACTGATCAGGATATACTGTGCAAAATATTATTAAGTAATGGTGTAAGATCAAAAGCATTGATATGGATTAAGAGCTACTTAATAGAGAAGAGTGTAGAAGAGTGTCGGCAAAGAGGGAAAGTGCTTGGGGAGTTCCTCAGAGTAGTGTTTTGGGCCGATTGCTATTTTTGATATATGTTAACGATATTTCTACAATATTGGATAAATGCTTTATTATCTTTTTGCCGATGATGCTCTCCTCTCTGTGTCTAGGTATAATTTGCCTGAAATAGTTGAAAAATGGAGTAGTGAACTGGCTATACTATTTAGATGGCTATGTAAAAATAAACTTAAACTAAACGAACTGAAAATAAGGTGCATGGTATGGGTCTAAAGCAAACTGCAAAAGATTTTATGAGTTAGGATTAAAAATAAATATAAACAATTGTGATATTGAAATTGTAAATTAAATACTTAGGAGTACTGTTAGGAGTAACATTTTGTAATCATGTCAATTATCTATGTAGAAAGATTGAGGAAAAAATAGGGTTCTTTAGTCGTATATCGTCACATTTATCACACTGGTCGAAGAGGCTTGTATATAATACTATAGTTTTACCTCATTTTACTTATTGTATGTCTGTGCTGATATCATGTAATTAGGCGAGTATTGGTAGACTCCAAATACAGCAAAACAAGGCTATGCGTGTACTATTGAACTGTAATAGGTATACATCGATAAAAGTAATGTTGCGGCCATTGGACTGGTTTTCAGTTGCGCGGGCCATTGAAGGGGCTAATATTCGATTCTTATATAAAATAAAAAATAATTTGTCGCTCCATTATTCGAATACTTTTTTGGTACAAAGAGTAAATATGGTTTCCAGAAGAGAGTGTTTTGGGAAGGTGTTTGCTTTTTCAATGCTTTGCCCGTCAACATAGGGAGCGCTCCTAATGTGCATGCATTTAATAGACTATTAAATTATTATTTGAAGCAATACAGTGTTTTATCATTTGAACAGTGTTAATTGTTGCCTTTTGATTGTATTTTCTTTTGTTAAGATTTTTTAGAATTTGTCGTAGTGTTATTTTTTTGTATATTGATTTTGTTTTGTTACTATTAGCTGCATATGCTAAATAAAGTGTGTGTATTTACATGTCCGTGAGCGTGGTTAATTTTGTCAACTAGCGTGTTTTTGACAGTTTTTATTTAAAAATCTATACACTTGTTGATTGGACTGACGCAAATACACTACTCACTGAACATTTAGGACTAGGAGATAAGATGCTGGTAACCGGACAAGATTTGACCTGCACAAATAATGACGCAACAATGACTGAGTGGTTGCCACTCAAAGCCACTCAAAGTCCATCAGCGCGCCTGGCCTAGGGTTAATATTTTCTTCCATTGTAATATTTTATGAGAAAATGTTCTTCGATCGTGTTAATATGTTTTTAGGTCATATAATTAAATTTTTAAGTGATCTAATAACGCTGCGCGATTGATACGCATATAATATGTAAAAAGTAATATTTTTACGACTTCTAGTGACGGTTTAAAGTTTGTATAATAGTTACGTGAATTATATACAAACACAGCTTTAAGTGGATATAAAAGAAAGACGAATATATTTTCAATCAAAATAGTATTAGGTTACCAATTTTATAGTCTAAAACATCACATTGAAAATTTATATTCAATTCGGATTTAACAGAAACTAACTGTATTTTTGAAAAAATTGTTTTAAACAGCATTCCATCTTGAACAAATTAAAATTTAAATAAAGTTTCCTGAAGAACTAAATATCGTAGTTAATATTTAAAAAAAGTAATAGAAAAACTGCAAAGTAATACTGCATTAACATTTTGCAAAATTGATGTTATTTTTAGACTAAATATGCAAAACCGGAAATATATTTTGTGGGATATTAGGTTGATGACCGTTAAAAATATCAGTAAATTGTATATTTGGTGATCATATTAGTTGTTTTGTAACAGTAGGTAATTTGAAGTAAATTTTTCTGAAAGTCGGTGCACTCAAGAAAACATTTTTATTACTTACTTTGTAATATGTGATATTGGGTTAGATTAAAATATTTATTTTACCATTATTAAACATATTGTTAAGGAATAATTGTACTAATTATTAATGTAATATTAATTCATTTTATATCAATTTTTTACTTACCACTTAATAATTTAAGTGGATTAATTAGTTATTAGTTAGTTAGTTAACACCTTACGCCAATCCACTTAATATAACTTCTCGACGCGCATTTAGCTAAACATATTAGCAGCTTCAGGAAATGACTCAATTTGCTGACAGGAAGAGATTTACCACTAAACACCAAATCACTTTATTGGTTCATTGATTTTTTTTAGTATGATTCAGTCTGCTGATATACCGAATCGTCTCCTAATGATTCTAACATGGTTAGCGAAACACGCGTTAAAAAGTTAGATAAAATGATTTGGTTTTTAGTTGTAAAACTCATTGAGTTTACACCAATTTATTTCAAAAGTGTCGTTATTCATTTATTTAATAAATAACAATAATTCTCAGAATAGTCGCATTTTAATAGACATTTTACTTGATTTGCATTTCAAAAGATCTTTTTTAGATTTTCAATGAGGATCACAAAATCATGCAATCATAGATTCCAGAATAGAGTATTTTTATTTCAATTCTCGCATTTTTTATATTTTTAAATCAATACACAACCAAACTGGATACAACTGGTCACATACTCTACGTTCAGGGTATGAATAATGGATTCCTCGTTAACCGAAAGTGGAAAGACAGTGTCATAAACTGACTAGCCCAATGCATCATTCCTTCAAAATTTATGCACTAACTGTAAGCCCTAGCAAGTTGAGGAATTTTATGATGATGTAGCCCAGCTTGTAGGTAATGAGAAGTGTACACATAGGCACAAAATCTCGATGAACGACTTTAATGCGAGAATTGGAAAAGCAAGAACTGGTGAAATGTGGTGACAACGTAACGGTGGTGAAGTAAACGAACTTTATATTATGAATGCGTTTTACAAGAAAAAAATCATCGTAAACTGAACATGAAAATGTCCATTTGGACTCACAAATGAAACTGATTACATCATGTCAAATGATTAAACAATATTTTGCAATTTTACTGTCCACCATTTTAATGTTGAAAGTGACCACCGAACGGTATGAGCAAAGGTTAGAATAAGTTTTCGAAGAGACCGCGAAAGAATGGTATGGTCAAAGAAGGGCAAAGTTGATTCTGGTAAGCTGCTGGAGAAAGCTAGCGAGTTTGAGATTGATTTGTCGAACTGTTTTGTGATGTCCGGGGGAGATGGAAATAACAGATCAGAATGAAGAAATCATGAACTGTGTGCTTAAAACGGTTGCTTCAATACCACTAGAAGCAAAAAGTTTCCAACGGTCAAAAATTTCCAATGAGGCCACTGATTTTATGAAAAAATAACGGACAATAAGTAATTCTGGGAGTCCTTGTACCAGGGCGAATACGTTGACCTTTGCAAAATGATAAGAAAACAATCTCTCAAAAGGAGATGCGCTGGTATTCAAAAGAAGATGAGCTAGTGCAAAAGAAACTCCGGAAGAAAACAGGGAGATTAATAACGCTATCACAAACTGATAAATGGGCGCAAATTTTTGCCTGAATGCGTGAGAATTTCATAGTGTGCGTATGAAAATGTTCATGAACTTCTCAGAATGTTTATTCAAAGTTATATGAAGATCAAAACCAGTCAAAGATAACAACTCCCACGGAAAAACAAATGCCAGATATTGTAAAAAAAGGAACGCAGGAAGATTTAAAAAACTACTATCCAATAAACCTCCTTCTATCGGTACTATACAAAGTTTACCAAGAAAATATCTAAAAGGATATTAAAAAAACTGAATGCACAACCAAGAGAGCCAACAGGATTCAGAAGTGGAATCAGTGCAATGGATCACATTCAGGTGATTATCAAATTTTTTCTATGACCTGATGTACAGGCCATAGAAAGGCACAAGAATTACACCATGCCACTGTGCTTGACTGTTATCAACTACGAAAAAGCTTTGACTCAACCTCAGAGCAGGCCATAATGGATGTGTAATGGTATGCCCACGTGATAAATAGTCAAAAAATGAAAACTTGCCTAATCTTTGTTAATTTTCGTCAAATTTGCCTCTTCAGTGATATGCCTGATGTATTTTGATCAGTCGTTAATTTTGTAGGAACTCAACTAGCAGGATTAAGTCAACATTTTCTTAGATGCTGATTGCTTTCCGTGCTTCTGGTTCTCCCTTAGTATATTCTGTTCTTAATTAGAAACCCCAATATCATTTCTGATTTCTACTCATGATGCGATATATTTATATTAATAAATTCATTAAATTGAAGATCGTTGATTCTATTGAATCAACCTATTTTAATTGAGGTGTCAGAAAATTTAATACCAATTCGAATGTCGGTATTTCATTTATACTACATGCCATAATTATTTTTTATCTTCCAGATCTGGCCACCAGAGACTATTTTTTATTCTTTATCTAAGAGTTTGTATTGTAAACTCGTTTATCTTACGACGAAGATATTATTCATGTTGTAAATGAGTAGGAAGCAGGACAAGAAAAGGATTTTTGTTTTTTTCATTAATATTGATACCCTTTGCTATTGATTCCGCTAATGCATGAACCTCTTAAGATATTGTGTTGAAAAATTAAAATTTTCTAGATATTTCTTCCTATTTTATGGACAATATTTCATAAATTCTTCATATATTCGAATAGAGTACATCAATCCAGTAACTTCTTCAATATCTGGATACATCGATTAATGAATCAATGAGACATTACAAGGGTATATTGTCAATTGAGAAAACATAACCATTTTGGCCAAAATGCTGTAATGAAACAATTGCAGATACCTGAATCACCAGAACTAGAACCGTGATCTAATCAGCTAATTTAGTATGCACGAAAACATACCAAAATGATTCATTCAAGTAAACTTAGTCATTTTTCGTAAAAGGACTCTCGCCGTTCTAGTAATTTTTTCTATGCTACGTTACATGATTTTCAAACGGTTTTCATCCTAATACGTTGCGGGTTATTGAATCTGCCACCTACGTCCGTTTGCTTAACGAATTTATGTTCCCTAAATATGTTTAAATCAAATCGAATCGTTACAAGTCGAGAAAAAATTGCGTGGTTTGTTGCTCTCAACGTGCGTTTGAATTTACTGTCTTAAATTTTAAAATTATGACCCTTATTTATGAATACAAGCTAGGAAGAACTAAAAATTAATATTCTTTACAACAGAATTATTTTTACTTGATTATTAATTTACGTTTTTGAAATGCGAGGTGTGATAAATGTGTTTCCCGAAACTACAGATGTTTCATGCGTGTTAGGAGAAAGTTTATAAAATGAATTAAAACTTTTGCTCTTATCTTACTTATTTAATCCTATGCATTTATACCGTTAGGTGTCAATTGTGTGGAGTTGAGGCTGTCTTCTGTATATCTCTCTAAATTTCTTCTTCTATATATCTCTCCTTGATTTCTTCCCATATTATGGCCTTTTTTCCAGCTTCGTCTCTAATGTGATCGTTCCATATTCTTCTTGGCCTTCCTTTACACTTTTTCCCTTGCCCTCGTTCGTACACTCTTTTTGTACACTCGTTTAAAATGCATTTATTCGAAGTAAGTTCGAGCTTTCTGTGTCAGTTTTGGAAACAAAATAGTCCCAATGAGCAAATAGTCCCATTAGCGTGGATGATTAAATGCTAACACTTTGAAGTTAAATATTGCCAAACATTTCTTGTGCAGTGACTTTCAGTTTCCTTAACATGTTCGCTGGCACCTTCGAATGTGATGGTTGGCTAGGTTCAACCTGTTTAATCTTTTTAGAAAAGGAACTCAGGGACAACCATAGCATGTTATCTGCTCTTGAGTATAACCCGTCACAAAAATAATTTTCCCACCATACCATCTCCATATTGAAGGTAGTTTCAAAGAACTAGAGACCGTATCGTATCTATAAATCCAGGTAGACTACTCTCTAGACGTGCCGTATTTATCAATAACGAATTAAAATGTCTGTCTTGATTTTCCCTAATTTAACGAGCCTATTATAGATTACTGTTTTGTCATAATTTCGAATTTAGTAAATTTTCAGGTGAGATATCAAAATGACAAAGTAAAAGATAATGTGAGAGTAATATAAATAAAAATTTCAATAAAATCAAATTGAAATTGATAAAAACAATCCGATATTTATTTATATTACTTGATAGCAGGTATTTTAGTTTATGTCATCACCAGAAGTTCGTTTTATGTATTATATTTGATAAATTCTTGGCTTGACAAAGAAAATACAAGGTCTGTCGTTTTTTTTTTTTTATTTTTCAGGGTATCCACATTGAAACTCAATACATTTAAATCAATGATGTTCCCAACTTTTTAATATCCTCAGTTTAATACGATTTGTCTAACAATGTAAACTAGGTGGTTCTCTTAGCTTTGATCTGAACATTTAAAGTAAATCTACACACAACAATCCATTTCTTTAGCATTAGAAAGAAGAAGTAATCGCTGAGAGCCAAATTCGGTGAATATGGCGTATGTGGAAGTGTACGTTATGCAGTTTCAATAAGGGCTTTCAAAAACCACTTTCTATTTTGTTTATATGTGGACGTTTAGCCTGAATAGCATTCTTCAATTCTTCCGGCAGTGAAGCGTAACACTCTCCAATGATGGTCCTGCTTTTTGCCAGGTAGTTTATAAACACCACAACATGGCAAACATGAGTACACAACGCAGTAAAAACAGTAGCCATAGCTTTTTCTCCATTTCAATTATTTTTCTTCAACTTCAGGGTAGAATAATTAAATATATAAAATTTACAATTAAGTATCAGTTGACTAGATGCATGGATGGGACATTGGCCCGAATACTGAATTATTTGGCATTTGATGTAAAATGGTTCTAATTTGTTCTTTCTGTTTTGATTTTCTTTTACCAGGTTTTATATGTTGGCTCTTAGGCCCCTAGTTAGGCCACCTTAGGTCTTTTGGCTATTTTTTAGTTTATATGTAGATCATGCAGAACAAGATTACTAGAAACAAAATACTGGATATTGACTATAATTTTGCTTTTATATAGATATTTCTAAGAGAGCAGTTAATGATGATTTTAAAAAATGAAAAAACTTGGAATAAAAAAATGATTTTTTATCTCTAACATCGGCACGATTTCGAACATTATATTTCTTATATGGTTAATAATTATTTTTAAGGAATCTATTCTTCCTTAGTAGTTATTACTTACTAGTTCTTGGTTATTTTAGTGAACAATCGAGATTAACTCCAAATAATATTCCAAGATCGAGCGGTGTGGTCCATAAAGACCACAAGTGAAGAGAGAAAGAGAAGTTAGCACCTGGTATAGCCAAGATACATTAAACTTGATTCAAGTCAATAGTTAAACTAGACCTATACCAATAAAAATTTTCGTTGTGCGGGCTGTATGTGTTTTGTGTGACTGACACACAAGGTCACACATAAATATTTTCGCCGCACAGCACGCACACAAATCATCTGTTGGCGGTTTTCTCGCGAACGTCAAAGGAATTTGCGTTTGAATTTCGTAAATTTAACCAAGGATTATATACAGTTTTTTGAACAAAAAGTATCCTTCAAACGTATTCCCAAAATGCAGCTATTTCTGCGGAAAACAAGTTTAATTTTCTTAACAATGGCAACTATTATTTTCGTCTTGTTTATATTGATCTCTTGGAAGTCAGTTTTTCTTGCATTGGTCTTTTAAGGTATTATTTGAAAATAAAAATATAATATTTTTATAGCCATTTATTCCCTGTTTCCGCATAAATTTGATTTGTTTTGTTACAAAAAAAAGGAAAACTTACACATTATTTTCGTTTAATGTCAAAGTTGAAATTACTTGACATTTTTCACATCATATCACATTTTAAACGATTTACGTCATACTGAGAAACACATAATTAATTGTTTTACTAAATTAACTCTTCTAAATGTTCATTACCCCGTTTCTCGTGAAAGAAATTTCATTG
Source organism: Cosmopolites sordidus (assembly GCA_031761425.1). NCBI lineage: Eukaryota > Metazoa > Arthropoda > Insecta > Coleoptera > Curculionidae > Cosmopolites > Cosmopolites sordidus. Next base: position 560,735 of record JARFXV010001201.1, on the reverse strand, counting down.
GTTGATAAAATATTGAAAAAAAAATTGGATTTCTTTGGCTTTAGCCAATAAGCCATTCACAATATTTCTGCCTGTGTGAAAAATCACCGGATAAGAGTGCATCTACCCTTTGTATATGATAAGGTTAGAGTAATTGTCCTTTTAGTGATATATGTACAGTCAAGTGGAAAACTTCAACTTGTTGAACCACACTTAGAGAATTCTACACTAGTAGAATCATTTTCAACAAGATGTAAAATTTGTTCTTCGAGTTTAGGACTGACTTCTAGCCTGTCGCTCATATTCGTGTATCAAGGACATTCCCGTATCTACAAGTCTTTGAGGAACTGTTTGCCGATTTGAAAACGGCTTTTCGGGGTGTCACTCTCTGTAAATACATGTATTTTTTTCGTAATTTTGGAGAGCTTCCCGTTATTTAGAAACATATCCTGATATTTGCGTAGAATATATTTCTGGTTATAAATTGAACTTAAATGAACGCAGAACGCAGATTCATAATTTGAGAAAATGTTTTAACAATGTTCATGAGTTTATTTGTAGTTATTATTCCTTGAATATTAAATTATTTGCCAAATGGGCTTTTGTGCATTTTGCTTAAAGTGTTCATTCATTTCATAGCTTTTTGACTGGTGATTTTGTAAGTTTTTTTAAGCAATTTTTTTTCTCGGGAACCCTTCGGTTTTGGATTCTTGTACAAACCATCTGTTGGTGGTATTCTCGCGAACGTAAAAGGAATTTGCGGAGCATAGGATTTTTGTGTGGACATGTTGAAGTGAAATGAATGTTTTTCTTTCAAAATACCTACGCGACGTGGCTATATTGAATTTTATTATTTATTGAGTAACTGATTGTAATCAAAGTATGCCCCAGCATATTATTATGTTGAAGAATGAACAGATTAATCAAGAAAAAGGATTGCATTAGCATTTGTCCCAAAAGAGAGAAATATAAACTATAGAAAGTAAGAAAATAAGTATAAACACTGAAAAATATACACAACGTTATTTTTGACGCTTGTTGGGATAAGCTAATCAAACATAACCTACCATCATCTTACTGCACACAGACAGACGGAGCGGCGGGGAGTACAACGCGCACAACACAAATATTTATTGACTGTGTGTGGTAATTTTGCGTCGCAAATATTTTCGCTGCACAGTAAATTCAAAACCCACGCAAAATGTTAATGGTGTGGACTCAGCTTTAAAATATGTTTTCAATTCAAAAATTGAAGAACGACGATGGATTGAGAACGGCGTTCTGACACAACATGTAGTATTCGGATCCAAAGATGGTCTAAAATACCGAAATTAATTCTCAGTCAATATTTTTGCCATGCAGGGCGAATTCTTTGTACCTAACTTCCTATCAAATGAAAAATTACCCCCTTGCAGTTCATTTATTTACTTAAATGTTTTGGTAGTATTTCTTAAATTTTACTCGAAACATAATGTTAGTTTGTTCTTCATTCCTTACTTAAATTTTCCCATAACTGTAATATAACAACAGTTATATTTTCAGTCATACAAAGCACCCGTGTGTTTTATTTTTAATCAATTAATTTTATGATAAAGGTTTTCGTTTGAATCACTCTCATATCAACAACATTAAGTGGCTGTAATCGCAATGATTTTTATACGATTTAGAAGAAATAATAATAAAAAAAATGTGTCAGATTAATATAGCAATTTATTTTTACATACACGCACTGATACAACGAAACGCTTAACTTTAATTCGTTATGGCGTCATCTTTTTATTTAACACAGAACGTTGGCGATAAAAAAGTACATATTAAATAAGAAATTACGTAAAATTCAATATATACTTTTATATTTCCTTTTGTGGTTTGACCAAATATTTACACATTTTACCTTGTTTGAACTGTAATATGTCGAACTTAGGTATAAAATATGTCAGTCCGAAATCTTTGGTTTAAGTTTTCTGAAAAAAAATCTTTGTTGAAATAATAAGCGTTGCGAAATTTGTGATTGTAACAAAATTATTACCTAGTCCTTTGTTGGTATTCTTTGAAAATATCTACAATTAGAGATAAGAATTATTTTGATTAGATGTGTGACAGTGCATTAAAATATTTTGGTATTATAATTGGAATAATTTTAAAGTGGTATTTAATGGAATTGGAATATATCAACTTAAGTAGGGTGACTTAGTAAATATAAATTGAATTGGAATGTGGAAATATAATCATCATATAAAATATGTATTATAGGTATATTTGATGCATACAAAAGTTCATTTCGTTCGTTCGTATTCGTTCAAAAGGTTTTTGATCTGACAAAGAAAATATACGGTTTCTCAGAATGTTTTTAATTTTTCAAGGTAATCACCTTGTAATTCAATGCACTTAGATGAAGACATTTCAATACCCTCAGTATAATACGGTTTGTTAATATCTGCAGACTGAACGGTTGCAGTGGCGGCTTGTGAGTTTTTAAAGTGGGAGGGCGTAGAAAAAAATAGTGCTGCTGAAATTTTTTTCTGCTTTCCCTTCCCTCCTTTTTACTTTTCGTGCTATTGAAACCCGTTACAGGAGGTGAACCAGGAAAATGAGTTAAAGGAAAGAAACTGAATGGAAATAAAATATGGTGTTTTGGTCTGAAAAATTGTTTGCTGTGACAAATGCTGGAGGGGCCGCGCCCCAATGCCCTCCCTCACGAGCCGCCACTGAACGGTTGTCTCAGCTTTGACTTCATCATTTGAAGTGATTCTTCGATCAGCAAAACATTTATTCAGATTTCGGAAGAGAAAGTAATCACCGGAAATCAATTCCAGCGGATACGGCGTATGTCGAAGCACTTCGATGCGTAGGTCGTGCAGATTTGCAACAATAATCCAAGATGTATGTGCAGGCACATTATTTTGGCGAAAGAGGATATTCTTTTTGGCTAGATGGAAATCTGTCCAGTGATAAAGCGAAATATTCTCCCTTGATGATCCCACATTTTGTTAAGTATTGTATCTGAATTATACAATAAGAATTCCAGGAACCTCCATCCATCTTTCCATCCCCACCTACCATTTAGACTGCTATTTCTTTTCTGCCCTGTAATTGTGAATCCATATTTCATCTCATGTTATAAAACGTCAAATAAATTCAGCAGAATCGCTTTAATTAAGTTTAAACACCTCTGAGAACTGTTCATTTGAATGCATCCTTGATCAATTCTTAATAAACACAGTTCCCGGAGAGTTTTCATATACAGAACATTATGTAAAAAGTAGTAGACACAATGTCAATAAGCTCTGCTTTTGGGAATCTAGAGCGGTCATCAGGTCATCATCTTCAGTGGATATACGACCACATTTAAGATTAGAGGCCCACTTTGTTACCATCAAAAACGACGTAGAACAACCCTTTAAAGTAGAATTCAAAACTTTTTATATATCCGTCGCAGTTAAACCCCATAAAACAAAGTACCTTATAGCAGCTCGAAATTTTATTCATTTTTCGGAAAATTACTAAAGGAAAAACAACTAAAGGCACGCGACTGAAACGTTGATGCACGTCGTCTAAATGAATGAATGAAATAAATGTCATCATTTCACATTTCATATTTGCATGTCATATTTGCACATTTCTGTTCAGACTGATATTTTTCGATGATTCTCGTATGTTATCATCACTGTCATTGCTACATGCAATGGCATTTAAATATTAGCTACAGGCAGTTTTTATTGTTACCCGCTGCATCATTTTAGGTCACATAAATAGTTGATTTGAACCGAAGTAATCCAATTTTGCACGATCTACAAGGGATAGGGAGAAACAGACTTTTGAAGTAAGTTGTACTTATTAATTTTCGATTTGAGTCTTACTTATAGCACAACGTAAATGTTATCATGATAGATCGGACTTGTTATAAAAGATAAGCGAATAAATCGTTTTATGCAATGGCCTGCGCCATCAATTCAATTTATGAAGATATCTACAGGGTGTAAGGGAAAGTACTTTCGTAAGTTTAATCAAGGATTATATATAGTTTTTGAACAAAAAGTTTCCTTCAAACATATTCCTAAAATGCAACTATTTCTGCGGAAAACAAGTTTAATTTTCTTAACAATGGCAATGACTATTTTCGTCTTGCCTATAGTGATCTCTCGGAAGTCAGTTTTCCTTGCATTGGTCTTTTAAGGTATTATTTGAAAATAAAAATATAATATTTTTATAGCCTTTTATTGCCAATGTTTCCGCATAAATTTGGTTTGTTTTGTTACAAAAAAAAGGAAAACTTACACATTATTTTCGTTTAATGTCAAAGTTGAAATTACTTGAAATTTTTCACATCATATGACATTTTAAACGATTCATGTCATACTGAGAAACACATAATTAATTGTTTTATTAAATTAACTCTTCAAAATGTCCACTACACCGTTCCTCGTGAAAGAAGCTTCATTGGTTGATAAAATATTGACCAAAAATTTGGATTTCTTTGGTTTTATATATTTCAATATTTCTGCCTGTGTGAAAAATCACCGGATAAGAGTGCTTGTATCCTTTGTATATGATAAGGTTAGAGTAATTGCCCTTTTAGTGATTTATGTACAGTCCAGTGGAAAGTTTCAACTTGTTGAACAACACTTAGAGTACTTCTAGTAATTCTAATTTGTTCTTCGAGCTTAGGACTGACTTCTTGTACAGTCCAGTGGAAAGTTTCAACTTGTTGAACAACACTTAGAGTACTTCTAGTAATTCTAATTTGTTCTTCGAGCTTAGGACTGACTTCTAGCTGTCGCTCATATTCGTAAATCAAGGACATTCCTGTATCTAAAAGTCTTTGAGGAACTGTTTGCGGATCTGAAAACGGCTTTTAGGGTTGTCACTCTCTGTAAATACACCTATCATTTTCGGAATTTTGGAGAGCTTCCGTTATTTAGAAACATATCCTAATATTCGCGTAGAATATATTTCTGGTTATAAATTGAACTTAAATGAACGCTGTGAAACACTGAAATAATTTTTGTTGCAATTTTTAAATAACAATCTTCGTCGTGACTATATTGCGACGTTGTCACATCCTTAAAGGCTGTTGTTGAATTTGATTCATAATTTGAAAAAATGTTTTAACAATGTTCATGAGCTTATTTGTAGTTATTATTCGTTAAATAATAAATTATTTGCCAAATGGGCTTTTATGCATTTTTGCTTAAAGTGTTAATTCTTTTCATAGCTTTTTGACTGGTGATTTTGTAACTTTGCATTTTTTTTTCTCGGGAATCCTTCGGTTTTTGATCCTGTTGTAAGGAACTTTTTTCTTTAAAATAATGGGGGGGGGGCTCGTTGGTTAAATTTATGAAAGTACTTTACCTTACGCCCTTTATATCGCTGTTGTGCTAAAATGTTTATAAATTCATTTCAATTATTTTTTGTGAGTACATTGAATTGTTTCCTTTTTTGTTTTATGATAACAAAATCACACTATAAAGTAAACACAACGATAAAGCTAAAGTTGATATTAATTACGTTTTCTATAGAACGAGTTAATGGTGTACGACTATGAACTAAAAAACGACCATGAAATGTGGTGAAGAAAAACACGACACTCGAAGGTTATCAAAGACACGATGTTATCTGAAATGGCATACTGGGTGGTATAAAATGCTCCCTATTCAATGTTGTTCCTATTCTTCCTGTTTGCCGAGCAATATCCATATCAAAAACGTCTGTTTTGCTTGATCCACCGTGCTTGATTACATTATTGTTATTATGGAAATATCTACTCAATTGTTCTACAAGACAGGCATATAATAAAAGTTTCAATGTAACATCCCCTATGACTTAATTTTTCTTAACAAATGTTTATACTAAGAACATATCTTGAGGTATAAAAGTGATAGATAACAAAGTAAAAAATTGTTTTATTCCTTTTTAAAAAATGAACTATTACAAAGTAACTGCCAAATCAATCAATAATTTTTGAAAAAATATGTCGAGGTAGTTTCCTGTTCAGTCTATGAATATTTCTGCCTCTTAGTTGATAATATTCCACTCTGGGACATTGCTATAGCTTCTGATGAAAGTTGATCGTCAGTTTTTTAATATATTCTGACACTGTTAGTAGACCGAGTTCTTGGTGTTGTCGGATCGTAACAGCATTCACAGCGATTGGTGATATTTTGTTCTGAAAAAACTACATTTTCTTGACATAGGTAGGTGATGCATTGTCAAATAACGCAAGCATAAAGGGTTAGAAACCGAATCAGTGATTTATATACCACAACTAGCAATGGGACCGACAATGCTGGAATTTTCTCTCAGATATCGAATACCAAATACAGAAATATGCAAACGAACGAAAGTGATTGATGCCTTAAAAATATTGGCGATGTTGAAGTGGAACTGGGTGGGTCATGTTTCGAGAGTGGTTGATGACGGGTGGACAAAACGAATCCTCGAATGAAGACCAAAATCGGAAGCCTTTAGAAACAGGGGACGTCCTCCACCAGATGGATTGATGACCTAAAACGCATCAAAACGAACTGGATATAGGCGGCGCAGGACCCAACCTAGAAGAAGCTTAAGGAAGGCCTACGTCCACCAGACTTCAATAGGCTAATGATGGATGATGGATGGATAGGGACATTCTGTTTTTATTGGCGAGCTCCTGTTGATATGTGTGTATAGTTGAGGAAAATATAACATTTAATATGATAAAATCTTGTTGTAGATTGCGTAATTATGATCATTTCTTTATTTACATTTTTTTCCTAGGGCAAATGTTTGCTATTTTTCGAAAATTATAGAGTTTTTTGACTTTTCCTGCATCGATCTGATTAACGAATAAACTACAAATATACTAATAAAGAAAATTAAAAATCAGCCATACGTCAGGTACAAAATGGAATTGGCAACGTAGTATTAACTAATTGAAATTGTCCCATGTGTTGGTTGACAAAAATTATTTCAGTGTTTATATTTATTTTTGAATTTAAAACCAAAATTGTTTCTGCCCTTCGATATGCTGCTTATTTATGGAAAAGCCGCAACGAGATTACACAAGTACCAAGACGTGTTTGAGAAAATAGGATAGAACCGTGCTTATTGAACATTTAATTTGATTTTTTAATTTGATAATTTAAAATCTATTATGGTTTGAAAAATTAGTACTAGTAATTTCAACTTTTACATTAAACGGCATTAATGTGTAAGTTTTTCTTTTTTTTTGTAAAAAGTAACTATGTTTAATTTTTAAATAATACCTAAAGAGAACTATGAAACAAAAAACTGAATTCTCCTAAAATTGGCGATGTTGACAATTGCAAGAAAAATAAAATAGTGTTTTTCGCAGAAATGATTGCATTTTAGATACATGTTTTAAGAACACTTTTTCTACAAAATAACGTACAGAATCGTTGGCTAAATTTACGAAAGTAATTTTTCTTACACCTTATATACCTTACATTGTGTAAAGTTTTTTTCTGGTTTTAAATGAAATAATATTTATCTTATATTTAATATATACTAAAAATTCCAAATAAAAACGTTGATTCGGAAGATGTATTGAAATATTCCTCATTGTACTCACCTAGAACACTAAGACTGAGTCCGCTGCCCGGTCTCGCGTTACCATTCGGCTGTTCCACGTCCATCCCGACAGCAGGTCCCCCTTTAGCTGTCCATGACCTCGGACACTGACGTCGTTCACTGAACTCTTTTTCCCTCTCTCTACACCTCACTTGTTCTCAACACTTGCTACCGCGTATATTATAACTCGAAGATAGCAGTATCGCGATCTATCTTTTTATTTGTTGCTTCTACGGCCGTTTTTCTTATGATATAGTATCTCGTTTTACGAAAGCTCTGCGTTGTTAGGCACGTTACCTTTACCAACTAGACGGTTATGATTCGGTTTTTTCCTTCTTCTTTTTTTCCTCGTGGATTAGTTCAGGTGTCTTGTGTTCCGAGATTTCTTCATAAACGATGGATATTTTAATGTTTCTTCGTTCGTTCTGTATTGCAAGCGATTCTAGTTCATTTCGTTTTTGAAACATGCGTCTTTTACGATGTTCTCTTTTCAGTATATACCTAGAATTAGTATTTGATTTGTTAAAAGTGTAATTAGTACTACATGAGGTGTTATTGAGAAATGTAGAAATTCTTTGTCTGCATATTTTAAACTAAATATAAAAATATGTATAAATTAAAAAATGAAAAAACTCGAGAATGTTATTTTGATCAATGACTTTTGATCCTTTTAATTGATAAAAGAATCCCTTCCTGTTTAGACGCTTCAAGCTATTGAAGTGGTTTTGGCAGTAATTTAAATCTGGTAAATATCGAGTATTAAGAGTGTCCCGCAAAACTGTAAATTAATATTTTGAAATTGTCGATTTTAGACTTATATAGTGTATACAAGAACATATCCCAGCTAAGTTCCAATAAATAGCAATTTGTTGCGAAATTTCGCCTCTTACTATCGATTGATTCTCACTAGTTTTGCCAGTTTGAGTCTGTAGTTTGGTTAATTAATACCAGTCAGTTAGTAAATTATTTTTTTTTTTTTATTTATAAAACATCCCTGAGGAAGTTTTCCAAAATTACAATCTGACCAAAGTTGATCAATGAGTAATGTTGTACAAACCTAAGTTACTACAAAAGAAAAGATGATTTTAAGAACTTACTCACTAGTATCCCTTAAATTAAATCCAATAACTTAATTACACCAATATTAACGTATACACCAGCACTATGATCTGCTTTTTTACTAACACAAACGTTCAAACCAACTCAAAGGGTTTGGTCCTCTTAAGTCTTCTGATTTGTCTTGCATTATCAAGGAGCTGGATGGCCTCGACATTGACGTGCTGAAGAAGTCGCTGCTCGTGACTCTGGGCAAATCTGCTAATGGTCTGGGTAACGGTGTCCATTTCCAAGTCCCTATGGAGGTCACTGTTTCTGAAATACCAAGGGGTATTTGCAATGTTCCTTAGTACTTTGTTTTGGAATCGCTGGATTATTTCCAAGTTGTTCTTTTTGGCACAACCCCACAGCTGGATGCCATATGTCCATACGGGCTTTAGAATTTGTTTGTACAAGAGTACTTTGTTGTAGACTGATAGAGGGGAATTTCGTCCAAGCAGCCAATACATTTTTCTAAATTTGATGTCAAGTTCTTCTTTTTTCTTTTTGACATGAGCCCTCCAGCGTAGCTTGGCATCTAATGTTATACCCAAATATTTTGCTGTATTAGCATATGGTACTTGGATATTATTTATACTAACGGGGATATGTTGATTCCTTTTGTTCGTGAAATTAATATGGGCGGATTTAGACTCATTTAATTTGATTCGCCATTGCTTAGTCCAGTTGTTAATTTTATTAACTGAGGTTTGCAGGTTTATTGCCGCTTCTTCAGTTAGTAAATGACACCATAATAATATCATCACATATACTTTCTTTGAGTGAAAAATAGCCTTTGTAATTGTCTCGTTGTAATCAAACGTAATCATCGCTCTAGCTTATTCTGCTTTAATCTTTTTTTTTTAATATCATAAAACTGGCCAAGAAAAGTGGATTCCGAGCAGCGTAATTGGAGTCAAAGTACTTTTCAGGGTTAATGAGTTCCATAAAATTTGAGTGAGTTGTTTCGAGACTGTTCCACTGTCGATGGTTATTTCGATATCTGGATAATACCTCAACTCAAAGAAGTTAGTGGCTGCAAAATGTTAGTGCATTTTTAACACCCTTTCTTTTATCCAGATCTGGCCTTAAGCGATAATTCTTTATTTTCTAAGCTAAAGGATAATTTGTGAGGAATTCATTTTTCTGGCGATATCAATTTAATTATCTGTTATGAATCGGGAAGAATGGAGTTTTTGCTCCAAATATTAATATATAGGATCGATATACCCAATGTACAAATCTTTTTGGAGTTCATTTGAAAAATATTGTCCCATATATTTCAAATGTCTCATCATTCTATGCCAGAAACATTATTTTATAAAGTATCCTCATCCTACATCAGCACTTAAAAAGCATAAATGAACAAAAAGAATCTGCTTTTTCTTTACTTGCATGACCCTCGAGTTGTATTTATTGACGCATATTTCTCAGAATATTGTAATTGATATACTGATAAAAAGATAAGAAAACTATTTATTGAAGTAATTGTGCGCGCCTACATTTTCTCAATCACCTTCTTTGTAATTATGTTGGACTATATATCATTTACAAATGGTGGTATGTATGGGATTAATATTTATTTTCAAAAATTACAAGCATTTAATTTTTTTAGTTTTATTTTAGTTTTCGTAGCGTTAGTCATGCAAATTAAAGGATTTGTTAAATTACTTTTATTTTTATTATTATTATATATATATATATATATATATATATATATATATATATATATATATATATATATATATATATATATATATATTACGATTAATTTTAGTTTAATTTTATTAAATACATTTTAGGGAGTTACCAAGTACCAATATTCACTGTATAAATTTTAAATAAAGAGATATGATTTAATTCAATATATATTAAATAACTTAAACACTCCTGGATAAGTCGAAGACAACAGTTTATTAAAACATCTACTAAGTGCTTAAGAAAGTCATTACAATTTTGCTTTTGTATCCCTCTTATTCTTTCTTAACACTTTCTTAAACACACAGAAGTTTCTTCTAACATTGTGTAAATTTCTAGCGTCCACAATAAATGATAATCAAAAGGTATCAGTTCCGATAAATAAGAAGGATGAGATGAGTTTTGTTTTGTAGTGGTGATTTTCTTCCGATATTTGTTGTCTTGTTTGTGTATCTATTATTTTGTTTAATCTCGTTAAATATGGGTACCATATGGTGGAGTCAATCATCTCGCGTTGTGTAAATAACTCATGGGGCATAATCTTGGATGTAAACCTGCCTTCCAAGTTGTTTGTGGTGCCTAATTGCTGCATTGCTATTATCTTTTATGCATTAAATTACCATACACTATCTGTTATTCACTTCCCACATATATAAAAGCGACCGGAAATTGGAAACGGATTCCATTTAGTATATACATTCATACCGATATATACAGTAAACTGTATATATCGCGATTATACACGTAATTTCGCACATACTGGATTATCACGTGTAGTTACTTAATTACGCACATTTTGATATTTTGATTTCCTTTCATTTTTATAGTTATACAAAACATAAAAGGTACAATCTTGAACTTACAGAAAACTAACTTCGTCAACACTGTTTGAAATGTAATTGTTTCTCATATACTGCTGGGTTTAGTACACTGTGACGATTCGAAGACGTTGATAAAAATCGTGTTAGTATTAATGGTGAACGGTATAGGAATATTTTAACAGAATATCTTTGGGCTGAACTGATAAATGTGAATATAAACAGTGTTTGCTTTCAACATCTAGCTTGTCAGGCAATCGCTTTATTGCAAGAAAAGTTTCCTGGATTTATTATTTCGCGAAATGGTAATGTCAAGGCCTTGGATTATTTTTTGTAGGATTATGTTAAATCTCTGATTTACAGAAATAAATCCGAACCATTATTGACCTTAAACAAAACATTATGGCTACTATTTGAAATTTACCACTCGATGTGTGTGAAAGAGTAATCGAAAATTGTAACATTTGAACGATACTATTTTCAAATCATAATGGCATTATTTGTTGTTCAAGATAAAGTAAAAATTACGGGATTATAACGTGTAGTTATTATTGTTATATTTGTGCTTCATCCCATTATTATTTAATTTTAAATGTCATTTTCAAAGCTTGTCTCTTTAAATTTAGTATCATATTTTGCAGCGACCACCCAAGTTCGTCTTCACTGAAAAATACTTGTTAAGATTTTAACAGTAAAAACATATTCGTTCTGGTGCATCTACTGCTTGTAAAGCTTGAACATTTTGACGATGCCACGGATAAAATATGTAGTGATTTAATATATCCCAGGCAACATCTCGAGAATATTGGAAATTTCTTGCCACACGTCAAATCTTATTTGATGCATATTCTAAGAAGATATAAACATTGTCTTCGTTTGGAACATTCACTTCGGAGAACGAAATCAAATCTATTGTATACTGTAGGTTAGTATCCATATGAACGCATCAATTTTGTAATACTTTTGTTTTGGAAACAAACTAATGTTATATATTAGTGCTTTTCTGATTGCTTAAAATACGTATACTTTTAAATTGAGCTGCAGACAAGTTTGAAATATTTTTTTTTATTGATGACAATCTAAAGCAAAAATTGGGCGAATAAATATGCATTTTTCTAAATAAGGAGTACTTCTTCTCTTCACAGATGATATAGTCTTTAAAATGTTGTTGGATGTATCGGTGAAGATAAAAAACAAATCGGTGAAGTAAAAAATATCCTAACAATTTTTTCGTTTATTTGAGTGAAGTAGAATATGTCACTAAACTTGAAGAGATTTACCACTAAACACCAAAACACTTTTTTGAACTGCTTGGCGCACGTTTCGCTAACCATGTTAGCATCATCAGGAGATGATTTAATCTCTCCTGATGATGTTAACATGGTTAGCGAAACGTGCATCTAGCTGTTCAAAAAAGTGTTTTGGTGTTTAGTAGTAAATCTCTTCAAGTTTAGTGTTTCACACCAAAGGTTCCAATAGAAGAATTGATAGAATGCGTCAGTCAAAATATCACCCCTGCGTCTTAATGGAGATGATAACGTAAATTTGGCTGTATCAGATGAATATCTAATATGTAGACTGAAACTAGTATTGCATTCCAAATATATATTTTTGTATTGGTATCACCGTGGGAAAATAAGAGTATTTAGATTAAGTAATTTACATGACTACCTATTTTTTTTTTGTTTTTCTTCTTTTGGAAATTTTGGGAGATTTACAACTGAACAGCAAATTAGTTTTTTAAACTTCTCGACGCGCATTTGGCTAATCATGTTAGCATTATCCTGATATGATTCAATCTTTATATTGAATCATGTCTTCATCATCTCAGATTCAATCTTCTCCTTGATGGTGCTGATATGGTTAGCGAAAAGCATGTTGAGAAGTTAAAAAAAGTGATTTAGTAGTAATTAATGTTTAGTGGTAAATCTTTTCGAGTTTAATTGTTTACAGCATTAGATATTTCTCAGTCTGATTGTAAAATTAATATTTATTAGAAAAAGTACAGAAATGAGTTTTATGCGAATTAAACGAAGCGATAAACAGTGTCTCACCATCTGCAATTATTTTTTATCGTACAAGACTTAACAGTCAACATCTGGAATAATGAAGAGGTATCTGATGATTGACTGCAGGTATAATTTCGATGCCTCTGGCAATTATATAAGAATCTGGATATTGCAGACTATGTTTGGGTTCAGAGAATACCAGAAAGCTAAATACCAAGCAGAATCATGCAAGGATAAATATTGGGTAACAAAAAGAGGCACAGAGGCAGACTGAAGAATTACTGCATATCAAAAACTGGCTGGAGCTGCTGGAGATCGCTCCGATTGATATGCATTTGGATTTGGAATAGAACTTTACCTACTTTAATAATAATTGTAGATTTTGTTCAGGTAGTGTTCAGTAGTGATGGACGTAGAAGGGTCGGAGGTTTTAAAGTGAAAAGCAAAATTTAACGTTGGAATCAGAATGGCGTACATCTGTCACTCCAGAAATTATAGTAAGGGGCATTATATGCTTGAAAGGCAGGTCACCTCTAACTAACTATCAGAGGAAGTTATATGCAGCTTGTTGTTGGCCGTACCTGTAAGGTCATCAATATCTCATCTTTCTACTAAATAACACCAAGCCTTCTTATAAAATTATGCAGCTGTTCTGTGATTGTCAACTGACCGACAATATCCCTTTGATTTATCCCTTTTATTCTATAGTATGAGATAGTATTGAACAAAAATTTGAACAATTGTCTCGGCCGTCAAGAACTTGAAGCTTGTATACAAAACGTCTGGAATACCTTGCTATTAGGACACAGTCCATCTAATTTGGTCCGTGCCTCAGAAACTTACAGACTCTTATAATAATCTTGGTGAATCTACTCATTCATTTTTTGTATGAAATGTAGTGGAATTTCTTGATTTGTATGTATATGTCATCATAGTATATACCAGGTGTATCGGTAAATAATTCTTAATTTGTTTTTTACAAAAACATGTTTAATTTACGAGAAAGGTAGTTCAAAGTATGCTCCATCGCTAGCTGCACATTTTTTCCATCTGTCTAGCAATTTGAAGATGCCCTCGCAGAAAAACCATACACCTTTTGAGGTGGTCCATGTCCGTGAGACATCGATTAAAATAAGTGGTAGGAGCCAAGTCTGGTGAGTACGGCGCTTGGGGCAAGAGTTCCCAGCCAAGTGCAGAAATGGTGTCTCTGACTGCTTTCGCTGTGTGTGATGGGGCGTTGACCTGCTACAAAATCACTTTTCCATCTATTGTAGCCCATTCTTGTCGCTTTTCGATCAATGCATGATTCAAATTGATCATTCATTGACAATAGCAAACTGTATTAACTGTTTCACCTAGTTTCAGAAGCTCATGATATATGACATCCTTCTGATTCATTTGTTGTTGAGTTTGTATATCGTCTTCTTCCAACAATGCTTGCAACAATTCGGCATTTTCAAATTTTTTAGTTTGATCAGAGCGTTTTGTCTTTCAAGTCGAAAGCACTACTTTTGAATCATCTAAACTAACACCCACAAGCGTTTTGCATTGGGACATTGTCACCGGAAGTTTCCACGAGTATACGATAGCTTTCCACCGCGTTTTTCTCTTGATTGAACAAGAAAAGCAGTATGTGTCGCAACTCGACATGTTTACAACTCAAAAAAAAATATGTTGTTAACTCGAAATCGTTTAAACATCAATGGTGTTTTGAAAGGTATTGTCGCAGCATGGCATAAGAGATTAGACTGTGAATTGACGCCTGTTCAGCGCCATCTCTTAAAAAGTTAAGAATTATTAACCGCAACACCTGCTATAAAAATTACAAAATTAACCCAGTAAAATACATTTTACGTTGTGTTTGTTTCGTTCCCCAGTAAATTATTTACTACGAAAATGTAAAGTTTCTTGAAAGTAAAAGCTAAAGCTGCATTATTTTTACCGAATACGAAATACCAAATCACCCCACTTAAATTTGCCAATATCACGTGTCCGTAAATATAGGTTAATGTTAAAAGGTGTCGTTTAAATTATGCCTTTTTCGGTTGTTGTTAATTAACTATATACAAAATCGTTTGAAAGGTTACGGTTTTAGTTTAAGGGATATATTACGGTGCCTCATTTAAATAATTCGATCACGAATAATTTTTAATATAATTAAGATACGAACGACTACTCAATAATTTCCCGATATACCGTGTGCTCGTCCAAGGCTGAGAACGTTTATTACACGTTTGATGATGCCTGATAGCTTACCACGGTAGCAATTATATTCAGTTGAAATGTTACATTTCTGTCATTCCGTTGCACTCGTTTGGTGTAAAAATATACCCTAATTAAAACAGCACATAGATTTTATGTGGTAAATGATATCGTAGTATTTTTAGTTATATGAAATTTATAGTTATGAAATTATTAGTTAAGATATATTGTATTTACATTTATTTATTTTGATTGATTAATATATATATATATATATATATATATATATATATATATATATATATATATATATATATATATATATATATATATATATATATAATATTAGTTCAATTCTTCTGTTGGATTCTTCGGTGTGAAACATTAAACTCTGAGATTTACCACTACACCAAATCACTTTTTTAAGCTTTTCGACCATTCGATCGCTAACCATGTTAGCATCATTAAGCGATGATTTAATTTTCAGGGATCAGCAAGAGAAAATTGAATCATCTCCTGATGATGCTAACATGGTTAGCGAAACGTGCTTCGAGAAGTTTAAGAAATGATTCGGTAGTTAGCGGTAAATCTCTTCGAGTTTAGGAACATTAGTTGTTAAAGAGGTGGCTGTTGAAATTATCTCTCGACTGGACTAATTGTTCAAGGTAGCCAATCCACTGACAACTAATCAACTAAGAGACATTTTAGAAGCCATCCGGTCTTGACTGGCTTGGCTATCCGCGTGCTTGACAGGCTTCTTCCTAAATGTTCTACTTAACATATTAAATATATTCAAAAAAAACTATAAGAAACTAGATTATATCTCTTCTGTTTTGATGATTTGCATTAAGATAATTGGTTGTTTGGTATGGACATAATAAGAGATCAAGAATATAGGAATAAGAAACAGAAATACCAACAAATTTGGATGTTGGCTGAAAACTAGTGACTAAAATGTTTTTGTGAATATAACATTTAGACGAGAACTTACAGAAAGAATATTGTTACAAGGAAATAAACCATATACAATATATTTCTTCTTATAAAATGATACCGTCAAATCAATCGACGCTTCAAATCGACCGCTTCAATTACACCAAAAAGGCATTTGCTACTCTAAATTGTCGATCTATGTTGATGGAGATATAACCTTTTATTTTTAAATGAAAGTTAGTTTTTTGGGGCTTAATGGAATTAAATATTGTTAGAATATGAACTTAAATATCGTCATCGATTCAATTAAAATGAGACCCATTACAATTGTGTCTCTCTTGTCAAAGCTTTTTGAGAAATTGTTCCTAAAGATACTGAAGCCATTGCTTGACGAACTAAATATCATTCCAGAACACCAGTTTGGATTTCGCGAAAGATATAAACTATTTTTTCGCTTTTTAAGATATAAACTACTGCTCGGCTGTATTCTTGGATATTACACAAGCCTTCGATATAATATGGCACTCAAGTCTACCATATAAATTTAAATAAAAATTTCCTACATCATACTATCAGGTATCCCATACCATACTATTATACTTGACGAACAGATACTTCACTGTCAAATATAAAGGAGAAATAACTAACATATATACATATATATGATAATATCAGGAGTACCTCAAGGTAGTGTCTTGGGTCCCATACTTTTTTAATTCTTCACTGCTGACCTACCAACTACACCAAACACGTCTATAGCCATATTTGCAGATTAAGGAATTAAGCAGGGTACCAAGATATGCATCTGAGAAGCTTCAGGAAGCTCTTGATAAAATAGAAGAATGGGTAAAAAATGGCACCTAAAAATCAACGAGGCAAAATCTCAGCAAGTTAGACTTTTACTTTAAAGAAGGAATCATGCCCGACTGAACATCGAATCATGAACTCTTAATGGAAATCAATTCCCCCAAGGCAGACTGTGCAAAATATCTTGGAATGAGATTTGACTGAAGACTTAATGAAAACAATACATTTTTATGAAGAGGAAGCAACTGTCTTAAAATTGTCCAAACTCTACTGGTTAATAGGTAGAAAATCCAAACTATCGTTGGTTAAAAAGTTAACCATCTACAAAGTGATCCTCAAACCCATATGGAATTACGGCATACAACTGTCCGGTACTGCAAGTGTATCCAATATAAAAATACTTCAAATATTCCAGTTCAAAACCCCGAAAAAATTACTGATACTCCTTGATTCGTGACAAATCAAACTTTACGCCGCGATCTAAAAATAAAGCTTAGTGCTAGAAGAAGCCAAGTGCACGAGTGCAAAGTATCTACCGCGACTTGAAGTGCACCCCAACTCCTCCAGCATCCTGTGTAATAGCCAAAATAGGCATAGACTGAAATGCTGTGATCCTTGCTAAAGAATCATTATGTTATTTAATATAGAAAATATTATACATTATGTAAGCTCCCGTAAAAAGATATGAAGCGAGTTTTCCTACTGTATGTTGTTATCTACCATCTGTCCTCATTGTCAGGAAGAGTTTTGGCTCCTTGAGTTTTGTTGCTAGCTAATGGTTGGGTTAGTCGATCTCAACTGTGTCCTGTGGTTTTTAAGCAAATAATTCTTGCTTCAATTTTATGTTATTAATGGAATTTCTTCTTCTGAATTATTGAAAATGCAGAACATGGTCTTCGGAGAAACAGTTTGATACAAAACACGAGTATATGAGTGGTACAAAATATTCAAAGCATGTCGAGAAGTGGTTGAAGACTTGCCTCGTTCCGGTCGACCTTCGACGTCGTCAACTGATGAAAACATAGCCAAAGTAAACAAAATAGTGATGTAAAATCGCCATTCAAGCTAAGGGATATGACTAAAATATGGACATGTCTCACGAACCTGTTCGTACTATATTAGTTGATATTTTGGACATCATGTGTCGCGGCATGGTTTGTTTTGAAATAGCAGAATTTTCTTCAAAACGAGCACCACAGACAGGTTACTGAAAACATCCTTGAACGAGCCAATTCGGATCCTACCCTCATGAAACGCATGATAACTGGCGACGAGGCCTGGGTGTATAAATTTGACACACAAAGTCGTCAATAAGCTACGGAATGACGATTCTGCAACAAGCCGAAACCAACAAACCACGTAGTTCAAATTTCAATGTCATGTTGACTTTTTTTTTTGTTGACGACTACCGCAACATTGTGCTCTCGGAAGGGCAAACAGTCAACAAAAAAATATTATTTGGACGTTATGGGGCATTTGCCGGAGAATTTTGGTCTGACAAGCTAGATTTGTTGAAGAGCAATTCTTTTTTTTTAATTTTGCCACCACGATAATGGGCTGTCTCACATAACGATCCTTGAAAGAAGTCGACAAAGTATTTTACAAAATATTTTGAATTATTAAACCAATATTATTATAATGTGTTTATTGAACATTTCATGATTTTATTTGACATAATGCATTTTACAATATAATTTCGCAAATATTTTTTCGCCAGTTTAGAAGTGTAATGTGACATTTATAAAAATGGAGTCGCACACAATACAACAACGCGTTAAAATTGCTGAATTATTTTATAAAAATGGACGTTCAGTGAAAAATTATGAGATATTTACGGTTTGCACAATCGTCTATCTGAAAGCACTATTTTTGTGGGCTGAATCGAATAATATTTATATGGAGGATATGTGGTCCCAAGAGTATGGCGCCACACCTTACTCTGCTAATAAAACAATTGATGTATTGAGAGAAAAAAATCCTGGACGAGTAATTGCACGAAACGGTGATGTTAATTGGTCACCAAGATCATATGATTTGACACCGTTGGACTATTTTCTTTATGGTTACGTGAAAAGCCAGGTCAATAAAAACAATCTACAATCGATTAGTGAACTAAAACATGAAATTATTCGAGTCGTTGGTGAGATAGAACTACGGTAATACCAAAATGTCGTCCAAAATTTTGACAAAAGAGTGAGCTGCAATAGGTGTGGAGCTGCAAGCGGTGGTCATTTGGCAGATATTGTCTTTCGTGTTTAAAAGTCATACACTATGCTGACGAACAATCGAGAGATCAGTCTGATTAAGACATGAGACTGGCATGTGCCTCTTCAAAACAGTACAAGGAAACTTTGAAAAATGCGGTATTGCATTAGATAGATAAAGCAAATTGTTGTCTTAGGTGGTAAATGTACAAACAATCATACGATTCAACTAATTTTTGATGATAACACTGCCCTGTCATGTTATCTCTAATGAAGCTTGAAGGTGACTTATTTGCATAAGCTATAGTTCTATTCTTTCTACATGTCTGATATTTCTTTGGCCATCACGAATCGTGAAATTATATCAAGACGTCAACAATTCGCATGTGTGTTTCGGGAATTGTTGTTCCAAACACATAGTCTCAAAACATTTGTGTTGCTATTTAAGAACGATTACTCAAATATTCTGTATTCTTCGGTGTGTTCTTTTTTCTTGCACCACAGATTCGTTTGGTAGATGACTTGAACCATCACGCCGGTGGAGCATTTAAAATAATTGCCTAGGACGAGGCACGATGAAACGAACTAGGGGAGACCTACATCCGCAAATGGATTGAAGGGGACTAATAAAAATATTAAAAACTTGAATATTAGTCCGCAAAAGTCAAAAATTTTGCCGTACAAAAAAAGTGCCTTTCTTGTTTTATATGAGAGGTATTAACTTTGTTCCATAGCAATGTTTCCATCCGTTCAAATATGGATAAAACTGAAATGAATACTGTCATAAACTAGATTTTTGAATTATATATATTTTGTAATCACGGCTATTTTCGATGCTACACTTTGATGCATTTTCACAAAATTCTATTCGGATGCAGTCAAAGCTCCTTATTCACGGTTCGCGTTTTCAGTATTCGCAGAGTAAAAAATTGTCACCACTTCTTGTATTCGTGGCTGAAAATTTCTTTATTTGCGAAAAAAAGATAACTTTATTTTCAAAACGAACAAGTATCAAAGTATTTATTAAGAAACAAGTCTTATTGCCGTTTAGCCGAAAGTTCGAAAGGTGATTATTTAGCAGATATTGTCTTTCGTGTTTAAAAGTCATACACTATGCTTCAATTATCAATGAAAAGTTTTTAAAAATCAACGCAAATTCTGTATTTTATTCAAGAATTAAAAAAACCGCTCAGTTTGAAAGATTCTTTATTATATGATGGTGGTATAACAGAAGAAACATTTTTTGTTGAAATAATTACACTGTATTGAACGAAAAATATTTCCACCATTTTTAATATATCTCTAAATATATTTTTATTTATTCCAAAAGTACTCGCTCTTTTTTATCTTGATTATATTTAATACCAATTCATGAGAGATCCAGTGTCCAAACAAAATCCGAGCTTTAAAAATGGATTTTAAGATAGAAGAGTAGTCCGGTTAGATTATATATACTATTAATTGTAACAGATTTGAAGATAGTAGAGAAATAGCCTATTGAATCAAATAACCTTTGGAAATGCCTTATCGAGAACGTCAATTTACTTTCTATTATAAATTGGATTCGGTCGAATTCTGACTGGTTCAGACCTTCGTCAATTTAAAAAGAATTTTATCGATACCACCATTAGGATTTGTTACAGTGTGATGAAAAAACGATGTGAAATTTTATTATATAATAGTATAAAGTTTTCAGTTTTTTTTTATGTTTCGTATACCCTACTTTATAAACGTAGTAAAATAAATAATTAATAAAATATAGAAAAAAACGCAAACTATTATTTATGATAATTGTATTCTTGTTTAACAATAGAACATTATGTCTTCTTCGTCATATTCTTCTTTAGTGAAGAGTCGTGACCTAGGAAACTCATTCCGTTTGCGTCCCTTTCAGACTATTTCTCGCCAGAGGCGTTCTTTCTTTCTGGATTCCTTAGTGAGCTTAGCATATTGGAGAGATTAATCAGTTAGATTTTTAATTTGGTTTCTCTACCTTTTTGGAGGTCTGCTGCATGGTCTAGAACCGCCCATCCGTCTCTGTACCACCTGTATTTCTGGGTTATTGCCATCCCTGCGTTCAATGTGGGCGAAGAATCTTGGTATTTGGGATAGTCTTGTGGGTTCATTAATTTTTTTTTAATAAGGGATGAGTTTGTTTATCTGGTAGTCCGTGGAATTTAATGAACCCATCCCCAGCACCATATTTCGAAAGAATCAATGGGCATGAGGTCTTGTTTGTTAATGATTTATGTTTCAGCTGGATATAACAAAACTGGAAAAACTAAACTTTTACTGTCTGTTTCTTTCTGTTGTTTGTTATTTTCCTATCCCTTCAGATCTGCAAATCGTATTATATTTCTTGCCATTTCGTTTCTTCTTCTTACATCATTACTGTTACCGCCTTCATTCGATATTAAAGCCGAAAGTGTGACGAATTCGCTTACTACCTTAAATTACCCTATTCGACTGATGTTGGACATGTTGTTGTCTTGATGGTCGATAATAAATATTTTCGTTTTCTCCTCATTTATATTTAGTCCATAAGGATGGCTTTCAGTCTTTATTATTATTTTTTTTTTGATAACTAAGGTCAGTTCTACAATATAAACACCACTCGTTTAATCCTCGAATGCTCTACGCATTATATATTCACCATAAATGTTGAATAAAATTGGCGAAAGGATACATCCTCTTCTGGTTTCTTTATTGATGTTCTCATTGGATTCTATTTTCGTTTTTTTTTCACATAGATGACAAATTAAGCCAATCAGGTGATCTGATATTTTTGTTTTCTCATTTCCCGTAGAATTTGTCATAATTTCTCTCATTTTAGGCTGTCAAACGTCTTCTGATAATCAAGGAAAAACAGGTATGCATGATGGTTAACTTCTCTGTTTTTTTAAATTATTATTTGTTGAATGTTGAATATCCGTTCACGTGTACCTCCAGCTGGAACGAATCCAGCCTGATCTGAGCGAATCTACCATGATAAGCAGGTTTTTTTGCGTTCGTTGATAATATGAAGGATGATTTTTCTTGCTTGTGAAATGAGAGCTATAAACCGTAATTTTCGCATTTCTCTCTAGAGAAGAGAAAATCAGAGTAAAATCAGACAAATGTTTAAATTAAAAACTGCGCACTTTTATTTTCATAAGCTCTATAAAAACACAAAGTATTTTTTAAATTCGTTTTTCAAACTATTTCGTATTTAAGTATTTTTATTTAGTTTGTACATAACATCACAATTGTGTATAATTTAAAGGCGAACGAAGTTTGGTTATTTTTATTTAATTGATTAAATCCAGATCGATAGGAGATAGATCAGCTGTTTGGGGCGAAATTTTCATGTTTTCAATTGCTTTTTTTTAAATAAGCTAAAAAGCTAAAAAAACAAAAGCTACACATAATTTTTAGATATGCCAACCTATTATATCGCCACTTATGCGCTCAACAGTTGGCACTGTATATACTTCTAATGTCCAATCTTTTAAATCGAATAAAACAATTTTATACTTTGCTATCTATCAGTTTTATTTTTAAATTTGTGTGACTATAGTTTTGTAAAACGATTTTACATTCTCAAACACTACTTTAAAACTAAGGTAGTACAGCTGTTTATCCTATGTACCTAATTTTAC
The DNA here is from genome assembly GCA_031761425.1 of Cosmopolites sordidus. NCBI lineage: Eukaryota > Metazoa > Arthropoda > Insecta > Coleoptera > Curculionidae > Cosmopolites > Cosmopolites sordidus. The sequence goes on along the minus strand of JARFXV010001201.1, from coordinate 537,783 downwards.
ACTTTTATTGGGGTTAATTTTATACAATATTTTAAATAGTGGGGAATTTCATAGATCTGTCTGATTTGTTTAATAGCTGTCAAGAGAGGTTTTTATTATATTTATAAATTTCAATAGCTTCTAAAATATTTATTTTTTTGGTTTTTGGCGCTGTATGTAAAATTTTTTAATTTGTAATCTTGGGAAATATATGTCCGGTATCTATGAAATGGTTCGCAAAATTAGAAAGTTGTTTCTTTAATATCTACGCAGATTTGTGTTCTTTCAATCTGGTCTGAAAATTTCGGCTGGTTTGTCTCACATAGCAGCTACTGCACTCGTTGCAACTTAACATATCAACTCCAAATAAGACCCCAATTGCTTGAAAAAGTGTTCGGAAATTGGATTGATATAATGCGCTTTGTCAGAAATAGCAGCGGCGGATATTTGTCCGGAATTGTTTTCAAACATTAATATCACTGAATATTATTTCACATAAAAACGCACTAAAAAAATTAACCCTAGAAATTATATCTATATTATATATTATGGAAATAATGATTTAATAAAGATGACATGTTTATTGTTTATTTTGAATAAAGATTATTCGTTACACATATCGAAATATCTCACAGACATTATCGGAGAAATAAAAAAAACAATCAAAAATCATCAGTCAATGTAAAACAAAAATATATGAAATGTGCATAAGAGCGTATATAAGATCTGTTATGTCATAGGTCGCCGATACCTGTGCACGGTCGTTAATAACAGAACAGCTATTAAGAACAACATAAAAGAAGTGATTAAGAGAAATAACAGGGTATACACTCTGAGACAGAAACAACAAAAACGATAAAATTAGAAGAACAAAAACCTGACCTAAAAACAACAGCACATCAAAATTAGGGAACAGTGCAAGATCGAAGATATAGTGGAAAGAAATTTGGGTGAAGTTTACTCGGACATCCTCATAAAAGGTAGTAAGATTGCTGGCAGTCAATTATTATGAATAAAGAAAAGAAAAACATTTGTTTAAGACTGAAAACTGGCGTTAAGGCAATACCGAAAATTTCTAAGAAAGTTGCAAGGGAGGTAGTCGAAATGGTCAGTGGACTGTTGTTTGTAGTGACTTTATAATTCTTAGAAAAATATTTTTGAATTTTTTAGCTTTCAAATTTTTGAATGGTATTGGAACTAATAAGGTTGTATACGACTATATTGAAGTAATTTAACTAAACATAACGATTAAATATCTGCCTTGAGAGAGTATTAGCCAAACCTAAGATCAGTGTAATCCCTCAGGCTATTTGTTGAACATTATGAAATGTACAGTTTTATGAAAATGGTTATTCGCAATTTGCTCAATCAAGGGGTAATTTTTTATAATTTTGAATATTTTATTTTGAATATTCTATTTTGATATACATTTGTGGGGAATTGCATATAAAGCCGTCCATGAGCCGATGATGAACTCTATATATGAAATGGTGTCGAAATACTTTTTTTTAATTGCTAGTTTTCAGTTCTGAGAATATCCATAATTAGGTCAATACGAAGAACAGTCGAGCACAACGTTACTTTTTTTTTTATCTAAAAAATCGCTTAGAATCTCGCTTTTGTACAACGGTCCATTGTTAGCAAATCTACCAATAAAATGAGATGCACAGTGGATTTAGGAATGTCAGTAAGCTGTCAAATAACAACCATGTAAAAGAGTTTAATCATTTTTGAGATCTTTCCTTCAGTTTGAAGTGAGATTTATTTAGTACCTACTATAACTATCTATTAAGTATGAATCATTTTAAAAGTCTCAGTGGCATTTTTGCTTGGCTTATTATCTTAATATAAAACTTAAAGTTAATACCTTGTTTAATTATTTTTCGACCAGCGCTCAACAGATGCTATCACGTTTAAGTTATTACGTTCATCCGTAATACCAAGCTAAGTCTTTGATATGTTTAGTGGTGAAAGCTTAAATGTGTCTTTACATAAAATGAGTATTCATTCGTTCAAAAAGAAAAAGAAAAATATTCAACAAGTCACGTTTTCTACTGGATATACTACGTATACACCTTTGGTTAAGTTATATTTGATTCTAAACGAGCTATTACCTCTATCAACTGTCTTGGTTCGTATGCTAGTGCGATACGTTCTTGAATTAATGACACAACACTCCAAGGCCATTGTTTATTCGTGAAGAGAATAAAAGATTTGCAAAACATTGACTAGTGCCCATATATTTGATTTGGTTTTGTTTTTCCCCATTATAAAAATATTTTTCTAGGTATTAGACTAATACTTAAACTATGGTTACTGTGGTTACTAATAGACAACAGTAACAAATATTTTCAAATGATTTATACTTTATTTTCGAGAGTACACTTACCGATTAAGAATGGAATATAATTTCATTTAAATGACTGTCTCGGCTGGATTTGCAGGAGCTCATTCTGTCGACCCATTTTTTCAGTACAGTTTCAATCGTTTGAGCCTCTATTTCACCAAGAATCAATTTAATTGCATTTTTTAAAGCCGGAATCGTCTCTGGATGATTGACATAAGATCGGTCCATGACGGATCCTTACAAATAATAGTCCAACGAAGTTAAGTTGCAATTCCGAGTCAGCCAGTTGACATCGCCATTTCGGCTGATAATGCAATTTTTAAAGATAGAACGCAATACGACAATTGTTGCGTTGACAATGACGCCATCCTATTGAAACCAAATATCGGCCAAGTTTTCCTGTTCAATCGTAGGGAATAAAAAGTCAGTTAGCATGACACGATAATAGCCACCATTGACTGTTAGTGTGTCCTTGCTCATTTTCAAAGAAAAATGGTCCTATGTCCACTCGTGTTGAGTGCATTGGCTTCTCAATTGTTACGTGTGGATTTTCTGTGTCCCAAATAGGGCAATTTTGCTTGTTCACATAACCTCCGAGGTGAAAATGAGCTTCGTCGGAAAATATGATTTTTTGGTAAAAATGTTCTTCCAACCTATAATTGGTCCATTCAGCGAAGCGAAGACGAATTAGATGGTCAACCGCCTTCAATTCTTGAACCAATTGGACTTTCTAGGCTTTTATACCAAAGTTTTGGTGTAAAATTCTTCACACAGTCCTATCGCTGATGTTCAATTCTTGTGAACGATGATGGGTGGAGGTGCTCGAATCGTTCCAGAACACCAATTCGGATTTCGCGAAAGACACGCAACAATCGAACAAGTGCACAGGCTAATGAAAATTATTAATAACGCCTTTGAAGATAAAAAGTACTGCTCGGCTGCAATCTTGGATATTACACAAGCCTTCGATAGAGTGTGGCATTTAGGCTTACTATACAAACTTAAATCAAAACGTCCTACACCATACTATCAGGTATTGTTATCATATTTGACGAACAGATACTTCGCTGTCAAATATAAAGGAGAAATAACTAACATATACCCGATAAGGAGTACCTCAAGGTAGTGTCTTGGGTTCCATACTTTTTCAAATCTTCACTGCTGACCTACCAACTACGCCAAAAAGTCTATAGCCACCTTTGCAGATGATACCACAGTTATGGCAATAAGCAGGGTACCAATATATGCATCTGAGAAGCTTCAGGAAGCTCTTGATGGGATAGAAGAATGGATACAAAATGGCGTCTAAAAATCAATGAGGCAAAATCTCAGCAAGTCACTTTTACCTTAAGGAAAAATTATCCAAACTCTACTGGTTAATAGGTGGAAAATCCAAATTATCGTTGGTTAACAACTTAACCATCTACAAAGTGATCCTCAAACCCGTATCGTGTTATGGCATACAACTGTGGGGAACCGCGAGTGCATCCAACATAGAAATACTTCAAAGATTCCAGTCCAAAACCCTAAGAATAATTACTGATGCTCCTTGGTTCGTGACAAATCAAACTTTACACCGTGATCTAAAAATAAAGCCTGTGCTAGAAGAAGCCAAGTGCGCGAGTGCGAAGTATCTATCGCGACTTGAAGTGCACCCCAACTTCTGGATAATAGCCAAAAGCCACAGAGACTGAAACGCTGTGATCCTTTAGAGATAAGCTATAGAATTTAAGATATAATAAAGATATTCCATTATTCTAGTTATAAAGAACCTAAGTTCCTGTATATATTAGGCCTTTAATGTAAGCGCCAAATCCTCTGATGCTTCGCAATTATTTGCCTTGCCCTTAATCTTGTCACAGTTGCTTATTACCTTTAGGTAGATTGCAAATATATGGGAGATTTAAAAAAAAAATCTTGTGAACGATGATGGGTGTAATATTTTCCATCGAACGTGCTGGGCGGCGATGCGGAACGTGTGTATTATCTGTTAACATGCCAGTCGAACGAATTTTTTCCACAAATTTCCTTATACCTCGCTCAGGCGCTTCATTTCCAAGTTTCGGCAACTGACTCACTACTTTGCAAATAAGTTTTCAATATTTCCCAACATTAATCAAGCGTATAGCGACTCATTTTGTACACCTAGAATATAATACTGAATTTCTGTCACTTGACAGATGACAGTAGAGGCTATGAGTGGCACAATAACCGCTAGTTCAAAAACGAACCATAAGATGCCGCACCCTTTAATATATATTTATAAAATGAGTAAGAGGAATGACGTGGCCGATTTATTTGGACATTCCTTCAGACGTGTTCCAAGCGTTCAGCTCGAGCCCAGCTGATGACATCTCAGGCCAGCGATCGCCCTGATTCTTCAGCCTTCCGAAAAATTAGGAGATTTCAGTTTGGAAGACAATCTCCCGCTGGTCATTTAGAGTACACACATTTAGAGTACATTTTACGCCAATATAACGCCAATTGAAGGCCATTTCCGGTAAATATAGCCAGATATATCGTCTATACTGGAAATATCTCATATTGCTTTCTATTTTAACATATGGTAAAGGTAGACGTGATCTTTTTTCATAAAAATGGAATACAATCATGCAATGGAGTAGAGACTGGTCTTTATTATGCTTACTTAATACTAAATAAAAAATGGGTTGCTGAATTTAAACGTAATCGTGGAAACAAAAAAATTAAGTGCGTGATATGGAAAGATTCAGTTTTCGCAAAAAAAAAGACAACTGTTCATCAGAACAATACAACTAACAAACGTGTTTTGGCGATGACCAATTTGGATACATTCAAGTATGAATTGTTAAAACATCCACCTAACTCCCCGTGTTTGGATTCTGTTAATTTGAAGATCATTTGTTCTCAAATTTTAAAAAATTTCTCGAGCACTGACCTACACTGAAATAAATTTTGTCGCAATGGTTAAATGACATTGTTTGCGACGTTGTCTCTGATATTAACGATCAATATTGGCTGATGTAATAGGGGTTTCGGTTAATAATGTCCATTTTGCTAAGAGATGGTGTTACTAATACATTTGTTGGTACAGACTAATGGCATTTTGGAGGGTAAACATACGCCATCAAAAGCTAGTTCGTTATTAATTGTCATTGTGTAAAAAACACAGTTTTTCATATCGTCAATTATGTATTGGTAAAAGACGTCTTGCGGGGAAGTTTAATGACCTTCTTTCATTTGAAGGAAACGGGTGCTGAAAGCTTATGGTGAACATGTTCTTACCCAAAAAGCTTGTGAACGATGGCTTAAACGCTTTAAAAGTGGTGATTTTGTTATAAAAGACAAGGAGTGTCCAGGACAGCCGAAAAATTTTGAAGATGCAGATTTGTAAGCATTATTGGATGAAGACACAACTCATATGTTGAAACAATCGGCAGAAGCATTGAATGTTTTCCAATCCACCATTTCCGAACGTCCACATGCATTGGGAAAGATCCAGAAGGAAGGAAAATTGATTTCATATGAATTGAATGAAAGAGACACTGAAAGGCAAAAACTACTTGTGAAATTTTGCTTGTCAGAGAGAAAAGAAAAGGTTTTCTTACATCGAGTTGTGAAACGAAAACTGAAATGGAATGAGAATGAACGTGAAATAAAAAGTGGATCTATTTTAACAACACAAAGCGCAAAGAAACATTGGTAGACCTAGGTAACGAAAATTTCTGGTAACAAAGTAGTTTAATAAAACAAATGTTCTTTGTTGGTTGATGTAATAAAAAAAGTTTCAACAACACTAATGTTCAAGATAACACAGATATTATATTAAGTAAGAAAATATTGTAACTAAAGTATCCAATTGATGAATGATTATATTATTAGATTTAAAGTTCTAAATACTTTTTACCCGATAACTTTATAAATATTTCACTATTAGTCCGTTTTAGATACGGAGAAAATTAAAATTCACCCATCATCGAAGAAGAGACATAAAATCCTATTGACACGTCTTTTTACTGACAAGCCAGTCTCATATTTTTTCTCGACACCTGATCTAACGTTATCTTATTTGAAAATAGGACGTGACCGAACAGGTTCTCAGCTACGGTCTCTTTGCCTTAGAATATTAATTTTACCTGACATGGACAAGGGGTAGTTTGTCTCTTTTTTAAAGTATAGCTGTAGTTTTGTAAAATTTTCAGGATCTTACCAATTATTTTTTAATTGTACATTTTGAAATATTTGATGAACGATGTCTGTTTATGAAGGTTGTTATTTATTGTCATTTATCTTTTCTGACTTGGTTGATGATTTCCGAGTAAAATTCGTGTACTGGCTTATAAAATAATGGTTATGTAACAAATAAAACTGTTTTTAATTATGTAATTATAGTTTTGTGTTACATTGTTGTTCGGTCGATCAATAATAAAATCGCATAACATGTAATTTGTGTTGATTTTCGATTATTAAAGAGGCGATTTCCAGTCTGCCCAGAAGACTTATTTAATATTTTATTAAAGGATTATTGCCGCATTTGGTTGGCTGGTTCAGAAAATTAATCGAATAATTGTGCCACCGAATTTTAGACTTGTAGCTTTCGTTTTCTCACTGACCAGATGACCTTCGTAACTGGGTGGTTTACTAAAAGTAATTCGTGACTAAAAGATATTTTGAAAGAATAATCACATCACAGTATAATAGTCTTGATATGATAGCTTTAGATTTTTTTTACTTAAAATAAAGTTGTTTGACTGTCTTAAATACGGTTTTTTATAATTTATGTTAGGTTACAACATATATTTATCCCGTTTTTTTTATTATTCGCCATCTTTATTTTAAAACTTCAATGGGCAGTAGTGTAAGATTTCGTCAATTCGAGGTTTGATAAGGCTGGATGCCTTCTGAGAGGTAATCAACTTTGGTCACTCGGTCAACCATTAGATTTCTGGAGATACTTAAGTACAACAAGGGTTGATAGCCCGAGTGGGGATTCTGATCGGGGTCAATATGTGAGTAGTAATAACTGTCGTTAAGAGCTCACGTTAACACGTATGTCTATTAGGGACCTACATTAGACGTTCTTAAAAATCCTGCTTATGCGTCTCTGATCCTAAATTATTTACGTTTACTTCAATTGTCATTCAGATAGAAAGCTTCTGACGGCTAACCAATAATCCTTACGTCTTCTGTGAAATACATTGAGTGAAATAAAAGCGGAACAGGTGAATTTGTAGTAAATATATTGTGCTAGAAGTTCTATTTAGAATCCTTGTCGACAAAATTAGTTATGTATGTTTCCCATAAAGTTCACTGATTTTCGATAAGGATCCTGCTGGCTAATTAAAATCCAAACGTTCTTCATATCTAAATTTATTTTAATGCGTATTTGAAATTATATTGTTTTTTATTGACTTTATTATTTTATTTCACTTCACTTCCTTTTCCTTATATGCTATTTTAATTTAGTGAAATAAATAATATTGTATAATACAAAACGTTTAACGTTTTTTTCTTATTACTTTTCATATAATTATTTTTTCATTTCACCAACACGTGTAGTATTTCACATAATACTAGTGCAAGTCAACTTTTTTAAACGTGTAACTGCAACTATTCATTTTTTACGTGTATTTTCATGAAACTCAAATCTCTTTGAAACCCAACTACTTCTTCATACATGCTATCTAAACACACTTTTAAATCTGTTACACCTGAGTGATGTCTACTGTCATTCCAACCACTTCTTCTAACGTCTTACCTCGTGACATTCTCAATTATTTCTTCTTTAACGTGTTGTTTTGTGGCACACTCAACATTTTCTCCCTACATGTTCTCTCGGAACAATTTCGCCCAATTCTGTTTCTACATGTTATTTAGTTACACTTTCGTCTACTTCTACAATTTGTTTCGGCCCAATCTTACCAACTTATTCCCACGAGTTGTTCAGTGACACTTAGTATGTAAACAGGTTAATTCCCGGACATTTCTCGAAAGAGTTTATGATCTTATTTCAGAGGTCCCGCCATAATCTTGGCTAAAATTGCCGACAGACGTTGGTGTTAGCAAGCGAAAATGCGCTGTATTGCAGAAAAGACATATTGCAAAGAGTTAGCTATTGTGGTAAGTTAGATTGAGATCATATTCCCGTATATTTAATAAATGGGTTAACCGTCACGAAATAGGAAAATTCCATTTCTGACGAATGAAATAAAATCTTTGATAGAAAACTTGACCTCCAGAAGATCATATATGTCTTTTGGCATACACTATTCGGTTTAAAACTGACTGTGGGATATCATGGATGTATTTTTGTCCAAATAGTTCTGCTCTAATTGCATTTGAATTCATTGGACTATTATGTGTGTTGTTGAAATGGTCACCAATACGTTGAGACATCGCAATGTGACATTTCTGCAGGCCAACATTGAAACAGTATAAGGACGTATTGCAGAGGACGTACAGGCTTTTCTGGAAGATAATACAGGTCGACATGATTTTTGTAACCTTGATCAGAATGCTCTTTTTGCGTTTCATTTAGGTATTTATTAAATCACCTTTTCAAAGAAATTGCCTAGCACGTCCCATTTTCAAGTATCTTTTTTTCCTTTATATCATGGTCCATTGAAAGTATTTGTACCTGACTTTGCATTGGACAATGTAGGAATTACCACAAGGTCGGGGGTATTTTACGAATTATTCTCTACAGTATTCACAGGGCAGTTTTATTGTTTTCTATAATTTAGTTTGTTTTTGCCTCGTTTACGGTACATTCAAGTATTTAAGTCGATTTTATATAAAATGGCATGTTCTGGTCGTGGATTTTGCAAAAATCCAGCGGAAAAGTTTTGTTATATATGCGGACGATTTAAAAATGCATTGTTTACACTCCAATTTAGATTGTTTTCTGGAAAATTTGGATGCAGTAAGCGACGAATAAATAGAGTTTTTACCAGAATATCAGGAGATCGAAGCAAGATACCAGAGTCGCTGGAACCAATCTATGTTGCTGCACTACTGCTGATTTAAACAAAAATATATTTTTTATTCACATAATCCTCAGTAATGCTAAATAAATATTAGATTGTAAAAATATGCCGTCACCTTTTTTTACGCCACCACCGACCCCCTGTAACAAAAAAACTGCACTTGTTACAGTAATTAGCTTATCATTTTCGGATTTAAGACTACAAAATACTTCATATTCCATGCATCTATTTTCATCAATGTTATCTCAAAAAATTTGTTAACCTGTGTAATTGGGGCAATGTTTTCCTGACTACAAAGTATTATTAAGTGCCTTTACTGCCTTAGTAGTTTGTTGCGCGGTTTTTGACACCTCGAAAAATCAGTGATGAAATGATGCCGTTTTACGATACTCCTCATCAAAAATGAATCTTACTTTTTGCGGGTTGAATTTCTTTTGAACAGTGGACATCTTTTAATCTGAGAAAATAATTTTCGTGTGTTCTCCATTCGCATGCCGTTGAAGTAACGTCTTCGCTCTTACAGTACTTATATTACCTAGAGCTGCCGTTAATCACTCTTTTGGTCCTTAATGGTATTAATATCCCTCGGAAACGGATTTCTCTGAATTCTTTCAACTAATGCTTTGACAAGGACTGGGATCCTGGTTCCGCGAGGTCTGCCTACTTTTTTCTCTGTCATCGATTGAGGGGATCGCGTATCGTGCTGCAGCGTGATAAATGATTTTTTAATTTTTTTAATTTTTAAACAAGTTGAAAATCTCCGTTGCAGATTTATTGCACCTCTAAAGCCATAACAGCGATACGATTATCTTTGTCACCACCCACTTCATGTTTAAATTACAGAAATCTTTCACCCTGTCTCCACGTGGTGCCACCGATCGCCTTCGCCGAACTGTCAACCATGCGACGTCGCGTATCTCTCGGGACCGGTTTTTAGCCTTTCAGCCATCATCAGCCGAGCTCTAGACGAACGCAAGGAAAGCAGTTCGGAGAGACGATCGGGGCCAGGCCAGATTAACTGGCCATTTTAATGACGGGTCGTGATCGCACACAACTCACGCCATCATACGGCGAATGCTCGTAGCAGTCAGGACCGCTCGTAACATTCTGCCTGGAACCTCGGGTATAGTACCAGGTATGCCCACAAAGTAGCGTAACGGAACCGTGGAGGGAAATATTACAGAAATCTTTCACCCTTTCTCCACGTGGTATATATATATATATATATATATATATATATATATATATATATATATATATATATATATATATATATATATGTATATATATATATATTTGTAATTCGAATTATAAAAACAATCCATGAACTTAATGTATGAGCCTTATGTGACCTAATTTGGGGAATGAAAAAGCACAAAAATTAAATTGACTTTAATGACATAATCACAGTTTTTTGTTACATTGTTGTATGGTTCATTAAATGTAAAACATGTAATTTTTGTTGATTTGGAATATTTAAGTGCCCATTTCGAGTATACCCAGAATCATATTTAATGCTTTATTATAGCATTATTGCCCCATTTGCTTGACTGGGTTCAGAAAATCGCATGAAGCATTATTTCTTTCACTGGATTTTAAAAAGTTGAAATTCAGGTGTCGTTATTGGTTACATAATCTTTGGAACTTAATGATTTAATAAAGTATTAAATCATACATCAATTTAATCAAATCACTATGTGTAAAAATATGTAAATATTTTTTCATAGTTCAACTAACTCTGTATGAATTGACAAAATATAAGTCGGCAGAAATGTTAAATTACAGGTAATAACATGAATCACAACATTACATCCTACACAATAATTATTTTAGGATTTGCAGATCATGAAATTTTTGATTGTAACAGTCATATCGTCCTACACTATTATGTATTTGGCAATGGTATTGTCTATTCTATTTTAATTCACTTTGTAGTTGCTATTATTAAAAATTTTTTTTTTAATATTTTGATGATTTATTCATCCTGTTGATTTACAACAGATTTGAATACCGCCCCTTATAGTTTTGCGTTGCAAAGGAATTATATGTAAAAAATAATAAAACTGCATTAATTTAGAGTAGTTTGGGAACATGAAGCAACTATGAGGAACTTTGGGAACTATGATGTCTTGCAATGTAATACTGCAGAATAACACTTTTTCGATTAATCTGCATTGGGCTTTTCTGTATTATATGCTATAGAACATACTATAATTCATAGTATACATAGAATAATTCACGTATAATCCCATCATGCTGACAATAACACTTTTTAAGATGAAAACGAGATTTTGGACTGGGTAATGGTTTTCCCAGTGTTCACCATTGTTTTTTCTTATGTGGATTGCTGTGTAGAATCCACTTTTCTTTTCCAGTAGCAACCTGTTGAAGAAAAGGGTCTTTGTCTAACCTGGTCAAAAGTACACTGTAGATGAATTTTGAAATTGAATTTTGTTTCTCAACTTAAAACTTGGTATGGCACCTCCATTCGTTCTCTTCGTTGTTTATTCAGTTGTTTTAAACATCGTTGTATTATGGATTATAAAATTTTAAGCTTTTTGGCAACATGTTGGATTTTTGTTATTGTATTTTCTTCTACTTGATGGAATTCATTCAATTTCATCCTTTATCCATCCTTTATTTCCACTTTATTATATTTTTGACGCATTTTGCGAGCACGTTGCTTCGTCAGAATGATGCTGAAAAATATTATTTATCACAAAACAAATATTCATCATAATTTTGACTAAGCTATAGCGTGGAAATTAGAAAAGAAAAATGTTTCATTAAACATTAATTCCTGGATGGTTTGTTATGGATCAGCTTCAATTTCAGACAACAGATCCTTATCAAACTCTGCAGATCTTTGAGATTTTATACCGTCGAAAATATTACGTCTTTTTAAATTCAACGCTAATATGTTTTATTATTAAATAGATAAACATCATTAATGGCATTTGTAGCATTAAATGTCAAATATGAAACTTAACCACACTTTGCTCTTCCATTTTTACAAGGTTCGTAATAGATGCTCGGTTATGTGAACTAATAAATACCAGATGTATTCATTAAATCAAACCCTTCATATATTGAAAGTATATTTTGATTTTCGAAAAATAAACACAGCGTATTAATATGTTCTATGAACTGTTTTTAACTTTTTTATATAGCCTTACCCCGCATTTTTATAATAATAATAAGTCGTTAATATTAAAGCTTTTTCTTTCATATAGTAGCATTATTGTGCTGAACCAAACCCTTCTTGATTTTCTTTATACTACTTTTCATTATATCACCATCATCGTCGTTTTATGCATTATTGGAATTATTGTAATTAGCAGGGAAAGTAAATTTCTTAAACCACCTAGGATTTCTTGATTTGCTTAAAACGATAATGCTAACTAACCTTATGTTTTCAAGTTGTATTTGTTCAAGCGCCGACAAAAGTAACTCTTGCGTTTTCAGCTTTCCTTCTTGCAGCTTTTTTCATCATTAATTATCAATGCTTTTTTAAGGAAGTAGGGTTTTAGGAAAGGTAACATCTGTAAATGATCGAAAATTGTGTTGAAATGGAACTACTTGTTTAGCTTTCGCAGATTATTTTTCAGATATTAATAAAAATCTTATGCTAAATCTGCTTTTCAATTTTTGAACCACCCACCTATTGCGAAAAATAGATTTGTTTCTTTAAGAACTTCATTAAAACATTTTGCATTAATTTTTAAGGATTCTCTAGTCCTTGGAAGATTCCTGTTTACTAAACTATTGTTTTTTTTTTTTTGTCCATTCCGGTTTTTCTTACAGTGATGCTTCTCGATGTTAAGTTTAAAATATTCACGTTATTTATTATTATTGCGCAAACAGTTAATTAAGCAATGTCCCAATTTTTGCAAGACGTATAACACTTCCAATTTTCCTATTTATTTATATGTTCTATTTTTTCAATAATGTTGTTTGTTGTTTCAATGACCTGCCGGTCCTTTGAAGAGCAAAACAAAAACGTTGGGCGACTGCAATGAACGATGGGATCCCCGACGGCAACGACAACTAAGATTACTACTTACAAAAAAAAATTATCAACCGCACAACAGTTGCAAAATTTGGTCTATGATGAAGACCCTTCACTAAAAAGAAGTCTAAAGTTTTCAAATGGTTTGATTGGGTTACTACAACCTTATATGGAGATCTAAAATGAGCTCATAAAAAAAATTAAACAGCTAACAATGTTGCATACATACATCTTTCACCCTTTCTCCATGTGGTGCCACCGATCGCCTTCGCCCAACTGTCCACCATGCGACGTCACGTGTCTCTCGGGACCGGTTTTTAGCCTTTCAGCCATCATCGGCCGAGCTCCAGACGAACGCAAGGAAAGCATTTGGGAGAGACGATCGTGGCCAGGCCAGGTTAACTGTTTTTACTAACTAAATTTTACGCTACCTTGTGGGCATATATATATATATATATATATATATATATATATATATATATATATATATATATATATATATATATATATATATATATATATATTATAGTGTTTTAATTATTCATACACATATGTACATATGTATGCACATATTTTACATTTTTTTTGTTTTCAAGTGTAACCCCAGAAAATCCCTTGCCATATACATTCTGTCAAAAAAGTACATAAAATGTTTCTTATTTAATCTAAATTTATTATATCGCCTTCAAAGTAACCCTTTCAAAATAATACACTTATGCCAACGAATAATCTAATTGTCAAAACATTTTTTAAACTAATTTTCCGGAATCGACTTCAGTTCTCGCCGCGAATTATCTTTTATGTCCTCTATCGATTGAAAACGGGTGCCTCGAAATAGTAATCTGAGTTTTGGAAAGAGAAAGAAGTCAGTCGGACCCATATCTGGTGAATACGGTGGTTGTTCGATGGACTTTGTTGATTTTTTGGCCAGAAATTCGTTCAGAATGATAGCCTTGTGAGATGGCGCGTTGTCGTGATGAAAAATCCAAGAGTTTTCTTTCCACAAATCTGGCCTTTTTCGACGAATTTGCTTTCTCAAACGCCGCATAACGCTCAGTTAATATTCTTTATTTACCGTCTGACCGTCTAGCAAGAATTCCTAGTGCACAACATAGCGATAATCAAAGAAAACACTCAACATCGCCTTAACTTTGAATCGACTTTGACATGGTTTGTTTGGTTTCGACTCAGTTGGAACGAGCCATTTCGAAGTTTGTTGACTGGTTTGCATGTGTCAAACTCATATACCCATGTCCCATCATCACTTACAATGCGTTTTATGAATATAAGGTTGGATTGACTGGTTCTGGCATGTATTTAGCGACCTATACGCGATTGAGTTTCTGAAGAAAATTCGGGTCTTTCGGCACTAGTCGAGCGGCATCGCGTTTCATACCCAAACAATCGCTTAAAATGGGACGAATTAATTCGTAAGACTCTCACTCAAACTTAAATGACGATTTAAACTCACTATATCCTTCACTTTGGCGATGTTAACTTCAGTTGAAGACGTTGATGGCCGACCAGAGCGAGGCAAATCTCCCACCACATCTCAACCGCTTTTGAATGCACTCTACCACTCACATGCAAGTATTTTTGTTAAAGTTGATTCACCGTAAGCCTTCTGCGACATTTTCAGCGAGTCAGCACACGAAATTCCATTTGCAATGCAAAATTTCAGACAAATTCTTTGTTTGATGTTTTTATCCACTTGTAAAAATCGCAAAATACATTTGGGATGAACTGACAAAATCGAGCACTGTAAACAAACTAAATGGCAGATGACGTTCAAACTACACGTCAGTATAGAGGACAGTTGTGCCAACTTTTTTTATGCGGGTTTTTTTTTTATGCGGGCTTTTCAAATTATCAATTGCCGGTCCTTTATATATATATATATATATATATATATATATATATATATATATATATATATATATATATATATATATATATATATATATATATATATATATATACATTTAAATTGTCGTATAAGTTTATATGACTGTTTATACGATTATATAATGACGCATAAGCATATCGTCAAGGTGAATTCTTCCAGTATTAGCGGACTGTTGTCGATGGTCCCTTAAAAGGGACCAGGTAGAGACAAGTCATTGCCGACTCTGGTGCAGTGACACCTACTCGTTCGGCTAACAATAGACTTCTAAAAATAGTAAAACCGCTCTTCGGTTCTTTATGAATCAGCGGCTGGGCGCAATTCCCAGACGACACCGTTTTTACTTTACGACAAGATGTTCGAAATTCCCCTTTCGAATTAGTTATTCTATTGCTAAAACATGTACCGGAAATCGGGGGTGGGCTTTGGCTTTTCACCAAATAAGATATTGAATAGGAACCAGGAAGGATATTTGTTTATATAGTTTAGAAATGTATTTATTTTTACTCACATAAGACTAATTAAGTTTGAACTATTGGATGTTTTGCAATGTATAAGTCATTTTGAAGACAGAAAATAGAACAAGTTTCCTGGGATTTTTAAAGAGATCTAGTTAAGTTGAAACTATCCGTTTGTTTGGAATATATTAAGTATGCTTCCAGTAGACGAATTAAAATAATTATGATAGTGCCCAATATCAAATCGACTATCCATTGAATTAATGATTTTACTTCACATAGTCTAGTGGAAAAGCTGTTCCAAGTTTTCAATTGCAAGGTACAGGCTACTTTCGAGCGTTGGCTGAATAAAAATAAACACATTCTCAAAAGTGAATGATAGGAGTTCTTATATAAATGCATTATCCCTTCAAGCATTGTATTAACTTACAATGAGTCTAATTTGAATAAAAAATAATATATAATGTAATGAGACAACGCCTGTTATTGAAATTTGAAAACTGTTTGAATATTAGTATATCATATTAACACGTATTTGTGAACGTGAAGTAACTAAAAATACTGTGCGTGAGCAAAAGTTAGTCACTGTTCCGCAACATTCTATATTTTGAACGAACCTACCTCATTTCCAGTAGATTAAGTCATATCATTAATGACAAATTCCCAGAACCGATGAATCGTAAGGATATTGTTTCATTTCGCGATGTTACATGTAACACAACTAACTCTGTTTACTAGCTAAATATTTCTAAAGCTTAAAATCAGACTTATTACCACACCTACAATATTCACCGAGGCTTGCACCGTCAGACTACTATTTTTCTGTCATCTGCAGAACGCCTTGAATGGATTAATGGCGGAGATAATAACTAATTGTCCTATTAATCCGTTTGAACATGTTTATATATAATATTTCAATCATTTCGAGATTATCGATAAACTAATACATCTAGATTAATTATTACTGTCCAACACAACATTTTCTATCGTCTAATATTATTGCTATATGGTGAATACATTTTGAAAAAAAAGGAGTGAATTGTGAAAAGGACCTATCAGGTTTATTTCGGCATTCCAGAAATCAGGATACACCTTGTGCTTCACATTTAAAGTATTAAATACGCATTGAGCATTGCGGCAGTGGAAAAATAGAAAGGGAAATTGTGTAAAGTTTAAAGTTAAAATGTTGAAAGTTACAGTTTAAAGTTACAATGGTTTGACTGGTCACAATGATTGACATGAATTCAGTAGCAAGGGCTTATACCCCATTCTGGCGAAACATTAATTTTATTATTCTGCAGCCTGCCTAAGCCCTTAGAAGACAAAACCGATATGAGGGCACTGATTTTGAAGGAGTTTTAGCAAATCCGTAACATTTTAAATAAAAGAGCTATATGAGCTCATTAGATACATGAATCTCTCAAAAGAGTCTTCCGAATTGTTAACTTTCAGATTAAATCATAAAATATCTACTTTTTACAGTTATTAATATTTCCTATCTAATAGAGAGCTGCCCTTTTTCTCGAAAGAAAATACATTGGTGTTTTGTAATTAAATAATAGGGTTTAAAATAGAGAAAGAAGCCCATAATGCCGTTTTTTTCAAATTTTAAAACCATTGTCATCTACTGACAATAATTATGAGCTCTAAAATAATGGAAGAGCAAAATGTGGATAATTTCCATATTAATGATGATTATCCTGATGCCTTGGATAGCAGAACATGTTGAAAATGTGTGAAAAAGTATAAAGAAAAGAAATGTGGGTGCCATATCCACTTTCAGTTGGAAACAAAATTGAACGTGCAACGATTTACCGCACACTTTTCTCTAAGTTAGGTAGAGACCTTTTTCCTCAACAAATTGTTGGTGGAAATAAAAAGTGGATTCTATATAGTAATCCGCATAAAAAACAATGGTTAACTCCAGGACAACCACCTTTACCAAGTGCAAAACTAGGACTTCATCCTAAAAATGTGTTAAAATGTATGTTGGGATTTTACAGGAATTATTCATTATGGTGTTCTGAATCCTAATGAAACCACAAGTGATGAATATTTAATAACATTAATAACATAATATTATTAATAACATTTAATAACATATACTGGATAACATGGGTTTGATTGAAAACTGTTTAAAAATGATTAATCGAAAATGTGTTATTCTGCAACATGTCAATGTAAGACCTCAGAGTGACAGAATTATTTAAGAAAAAACCAAAGAGTTAGGCTGGGAATTACTTCCTTACCCACCCTATTCTTTCGATGCTGCACCATCACATTACTATCTTTTCAGATCTAGGGAACATTTTTTTCGCAGAAAAAACTTCCTACTGCGACAACTATCAATACTGCAAACTCGAAAAATAGTTACTTCAAAATCATTCTAATTTTATTAAAAGGATATAGAAAATAGGGAAAAGAAAACTAGTAAAAGAGATAAGATAAAATTGTCAATAACAATAGAGATTATATTGTAGATTAAAATTGTATTTAGTCTAAAATAAAATTTTGTATAGTATCAAAAAATGGCATTACTGAGGGATACACCTAATAGAATAAATTACCTTACCAGAATACACGAGCTTCATATCATTTTGCGTGTTAAGTTATAGCATCTTTTGTAATTAATATTTGTTTTTAAATTGATTTGCATTAAAGTTTGTTTAAAAAACTAAATTGCGTTGATTAAAATATTGCCATGATGAAGCTATGTCGTACAAAATATTTACAAATGATACAATGACTAGTGATAGTAGAGAAGCAGTCGAAGTCTGGTTCAGGAAAACCTTCCACATCAACCAATGAAAAAACATTACTAAAACCAAGGGTCTTGTACTGAGCAATGACCCATTAAGCATTCAAGATATTGCAGATATTTGTTTAGATTTGTGGCAACACAATTCATGGTTCTTGATACATCACTCATCAATTTTTGCTAAAAATCAAACAAATACCATTTTGCACGCACCATATTTTCCAGATATAACACCGTGTTACTTTTTCTTGTCCTTCAATCGAAGAAACCACTTAATTGAGTCCGTTTTTAGCCTATAAAAATCATTCAAGAGAAGACGCTGGACGCTTTGAAGAAAATACCAGAAGTCGAGTATAAAAATTGTTTTGAAAACTGGAAAAAATGTTTGAATAGGAGTATTGCAGTGAGAGGGGATTACTGTGAAGGAGATCAAATACATTTGGATGAAGAAATAAATAGTTTATGTTTTATTAATAAAAAATACCTTACTTTTTGATCATAGTAGTAAAACAGGCAATCACAACCATGATATTTTAATCAAAATTCTTGAAATAATCGGAATCAATTTACAATACAGTTGAACCGCTGAAGACTTAGTCGTGTGCTATTAGTTGACGTTATTAATTGTCTATATCATGGACAGAGCGTCAATATGCTCTTTTTCTTTACCGAACGACAGAGAAGGAGATAAAAAACAATAAGTATGTCTTCGTGTATGAGATAGCGATTCAGCGGGGTAGAAAAAGAAAGTAACAAATAATTAAAAGGTGTTTGTTCGAACCGCCGGTTAAAAGTTTCACTATTGAGTTTAGCGGTCTTGTTTAGTTGTCATTTTAGTTGTTTTGTTATTGAGTTTTAGTGAAATTTAGTGCTGTATAGTCCAGTTTATTTGTAAAATAAGTTCTTATAAGAACTTCTGTTATTTATTATTTTTTATCGTTAAGTATTTGTAAAGATTCATAAAGTTGTATTTCCTTCAATAATTCTAACCTAAGCAAAGACATTGTATTACAAATATTCAATAAAAACAGAATTTATATTCGCTAATTCTAAAAATATACTGAAAGATAAACAACCATTTCAAATAAATGATAACGGAATATAAAAGTGCGAACTTTTAAGATATATTTGATTTAACATTTTGTGCGATTTCAGATAATGCCGGGAAAACACCGAAATCGCAAGCCCAACAATTTGTGTTCAATGTTTATGGGTATTTCGAAATGTAAAAAAGAAATGGGGCACCTTTAGAGCCTCTTTTAACCATTCAAGAGGTAAATAATACTGAATTTGATTACATTTTACTTATTTTACATTATCATGTAATATTTTTGTTAGGGAGTTACAGCAGCATCAAAAATATCAAGGAAAAGTACGTATTCCATTAAGAAAATAAAAGAACATAATCCATTTATTTCTTCTCCTGGAACAATCAGACCTTTTGGAAAGACCAAAACAACAGATTTACCCGAAGGAAATAAAATTAAATTTTGAAATATAATATGTTTACATAATTATATCGATTTATAACAGGGCGTTTTATAATTTTATTTTATAAATATATACATCCTGGATTTAAATCATAAACATAAATGCCTGCCTTTCGAGGCACAACCCACGTCCATGCTGAAAGTTAGCACTAATTTGACTAATCATTTTTGATTGGATTGATATAGATAAAATTGATGACGCACGAGTAATCTTTCAGCGGTTCAAATTTATACATAATTTGCTATCAAGTGATCGAATGATATTATTAGTTGAGCCTGATTTTTTAGCTGGCGTAATTTTGCTGAAACAGTAAAAAAACACCCAAGAAATTGCTAATCAGTCATCACCCTGTGTGTCGGGCAGTGTTATTATCAATTGTCTTGATTATTTTTGGCTCCACATCAATACTTATTGTGGCTATTTCATTTACACTTCGAATATAAACTGTGCCAAAGATGCAGTCAAAATACAAACAAATACAGAACACCCATTTATATAAACAGACATTTGAATTTTTTAACAAACAGAGGCAGATACACAGTGACGCAACAATGATAAAATTAAATTATGTATGGCGCCAAGGAAGCGAATTTTTATCAAAAATCGTCGGTTCAGCGATCAGAAACATCTTAAAAGATAAAGCATTTTCCTTGGAAACATTCTAATACTATTGTTATCTTATCGTTAATGTCGGTGTTTATTCAAAAGGAGTGGAAAGATATGTTATAAACAGTTCGAGTTTCACTTCAAAGAAAATAAAATTTTTAAGATCAATCCGATATTTTATTGGTTAGTACAACGTCGGGTTTATTTTTGGGTAATAAAATGGTACTCTTTAGATAATTACGATGATTTTTATTTATACAGAAAAACTAGTAAATACTTGGTTTTTATTGGAAAAAGTGTCTAAAGTGGGTGTGGCCTATGGGAAATAAACCATTCTCAAGGTTTAAGGTGTTTTAAATTTATAAATAATTGATTTGTTCAGAAAAGAATCGCGTCGCATCTATATCTATATAGTTCAGAGGAAAAGATCACTGATACGAAATTAAATACAATACGTTATTATTTATGGTTAATTATTTTTATTTTAAAATAGATTAATTGTGTGTCCATGTAACTATGGAATTAATCGTAAAATTTTATGTAGCGTTTTTCTGACAGTTGCGGCTCGTGGGTTTTTAAAGTGGGAGGGCGTAGACGAAAATAGTGCTGCTGAAAATTTTTTTTTTTGCTTTCCTCTATCCCCTTTATACGTTTCGTGCTATTGAAACCCTATACTGGAGGTGAACCGGGAAAATGAGTTAAATGAAAGAAATTGAATGGAAATAAAATATGGTGTTTTGCTCTGAAAAAAATGTTTTGTGTAATAAATGCTGGAGAGGCGGCGCCCCAATGCGCCTCTGTCACGAGTCGCCACTGCTTTCTGGTACTCATTTTTGATAATTGTAGCATCAAAATCAGGTGGATATTCGAAAAGGTGTCGAAGTACTGTCCTTTCATTTCAGGTTCCTATATAGTGATTGTCCAATAAGAGCGTCAAAACTTTAAAATGAGACAGAATGGTAGCTCCGAGTGATAATCGATATTTTTTAATGTATCTTGAAGAATAAATAATTACTTTATGTTTTGAAAATAATGTTGTTCAAATGTCTCCCTTGGCTACGTCTGATGGAATGCATTCTGGAGACCCAACTTTCGATTACTGACTCACACATGTCGCGCGGTACATTTTCAATGGTGGCCTCAATGTTGCTTTTAATGTCAACAATTGTTCGGGGTTTTTTTTAACCCCACAAAAAATAATTCAAGCGTTTGACATTACCATTCCGCGAAATAACGCGTCTAGAAAAATGTTCTTGCAATAATTCGATTGTCTGGCGAGATGTGTGACAAGTCGCACCATCTTGTTGAAGGAAAACATTGTTTATATTCACAGTTGCCAGTTCAAGACAAATAAATTTTGTTAGCATATTCATATAGCGTTCAGCATTGACAACAAGAGGATTTCCATAATCGTCTTCAAGAAAATAGGTCTTATCACTTCTTCGGTCCAACAACATCAAACAGTGACTTTTTGAGCATGAAGAGGTAATTTTTTAGATCACTTGAGGATTTTTATCAGTTCAAATCGTACATTTATGTTCGTTCACAAACCCATTAAGTCAGAAGTGCGCTTTATAGCAAATTTTTTTTTTCTTTTTTAACTTATTTCCTCCTTTTCTTCTTTCCAATTTCTTTCTTCCAGCTTATTTAGAACCCAATTAGTAAATGAGCGTTATTTACATCTCAAACAGTGTTGCGCTATTACGTTTCAAAGTTTTTATTGGATATATAATTGATCTTCTCGATGATAGTTTTCTTCATTTAGATTTAGATTCTTTAATTAGAGCTGTTATCAATAGACTTAGTCGAGTATCGCTATCGTAAACTATTCTATAAACTGAACTGTCTGACGAGCTGTATGCGAAATTTGTATATATATATATATATATATATATATATATATATATATATATATATATATATATATATATATATATATATATATATATATATACTTGACAAGGGTATATATATATATATATATATATATATATATATATATATATATATATATATATATATATATATGTATATATATATATATATATATATATATATATATATATATATATATATATATATATATATATATATATATATATATATATATATATATATATACCCTTGCTTTTTGATGAGACTAGAAAACAGACCGCAAAGTTTATCAGGAAAACTATGAGGAAGTACATGAAGGAATAACTAAACTCTATAGAGGAGATTTTTTCGCAATTATAATACGAGATACTTTTATAGGACTTTCGCAAGAGAAATCCGTGGATACTCACCATAAAATTTTTGCTTCAGAAAGCGCAATGGGAGATTAGCGTTAACCAATCAGGAGAATTGTTAGGAGCTGACTATTCTATGATCTCCTCAATTTCCCCGAAAACGACACAAGATTCCCCAAGGAAAATTGTATCTATACCCACTCAGAATCACCCCCACCAACACAGGAAGAAATCCCCAGGCACGTACGCAAACTGAAGAATAACAGAATATCCGGTGAAGATGGTATCACCGCGGAACTATTGAAAAACCTCGGACCAAATTCACTACGGGAACGCACGCAAATTATCACGAACATCTGGCAAACAGAAAAATTACTAGATGAATGGAAATGTGCTCTTGTCCACCCGCTGCACAAGAAGAGAGACAAAACGGATGTGAACAACTACAGAGGAATCTCCTTACTACTAGTCACTTACAAAATCCTCTCAGCATGCCTTCTTCAGAAAACACAAGAAAAACTGGAAGAACTTTCGCCCTGGTCGCCCATGCACTGAACAAATCTTTCACTTAAAACCAATACTGAAATACAAAGCTATCAGAAACGTCCCAATCATCTGCACGTTCTTGGACGTCAAGAAAGCATACGACTGCATCGACCGAAAATCTCTGTTCAACGTCCTAGAAGAACAGGGACTCGACACCAAAACGCTACGATTAATCAAGCAGACACTTACCGATACAACCTCTAAAAATTTATGGGAGAAATTTCCGAACCCTTCCTGATTAAAACCGGAGTACGCCAATAATACGCAATGGGTTATTCCCACTCCTCTTCAACCTGGTTCTGGACAAAGTCATAAGGCAATGGGAAAAAAAATGACAAAAGTCATAAGGCAATGGGGCATGCAACAAGGACAAAAATCAAGGACACTAAGATTCAGACGACCCAAACGCAACATAGAAACCTCATCCTAGCCTAGCCTTGGCAGATGACCTAGCCATACTATATATATATATATATATATATATATATATATATATATATATATATATATATATATATATATATATATATATATATATATATATATATATATATATATATATAATGTATTTAATGGCGGCTCGATATTCGATTTTTTCCATCTTTACAGAAACACTAACATCGATTGACATAAATAACTGTTAAACAACTCACAATGGTGAGTCAACGCAAGCGCAATTATTTGCGATGAGTAACGGCATCTTCATGTTGAGGTTGGAAACTTTTCAGACTATCCTCGTATAGTGATCATTTTTTTCAGTTTATTTCAAAAATGCAAACTGGGTGTTCCACTTAATTTCTGCCCCAGTATATGCAAACAATGAAGGCTTCCAAGATCAATTATCATCTTTAATGCAATTTGTGATATATTTAAACAATATACAATATTCGTTTCCTTGACATGCATCAAGAGTACTAAATAGCTTAAAAATAAATATTGTGTTTAGGGACAAGCAATCAGAAGGATTGATATTGATTTATATCCAATCTAAATTTTTCTAACAAAATACTTAGAACGCAATTAAAATTTTAAACATTCTAAAATCACTATATTATTGGAAATGGTGAAAACCAAATAGATTTATCTTATTTATGTTCGATATAAAAACATTCTCTTCACGATTAAATTACGAATGTAGTAGGTTGTATTTAAAATGCTTGTAATTTACAGAAAATAAAAACATAGGAAAATGTTTCACGTACACAAACAATGATTCGTTCATTGTTTCCCATAAATACACCATGTGTGAAATGAAAATATTTGGAAGTGCTGTCATTTTGTTGTTATGGACGCCAGATTGCATTTTGTTCGTGTTCTAAATGAATGTCGATGGCTTATCAGAATAACTATAATTAGAGCAACTGTCTGTAAAAAATTACAATTGTTACAAAGGACAATTTAACGTAGAATTAAGTATTCGAAATAAAAACAAAATTGCATTTATGACATGGTTCTAAATTGCATGCAGAATGAAATATAATAAAAGTGAAATTAACATGAGTTAAGTTACATAGAATTTAATTGATTTTCAGACCGAATTTTAATTAATAGGAAATTAATAAAACTAAATCGATATAAACTCTCTAATTCATTTAAATTAATCTTTCTAATTAAACCATTTCTCTCTTCCCCCCCTCTTTCTCTCTCTCTGTGTATATATATATATATATATATATATATATATATATATATATATATATATATATATATATATATATATATATATATATATATATATATATATATATATATATATATATATATATATATATATATATATATATATATATATATATATATATATATATATCACTATTATGTATGGAAACGGTCAGATATCTCGAGAACGAATTATTTTAACGAAAAGTACTTGAATTTGGCATCGTTGTAAATAATATTTTTTGAATGTGATGTTTCTTTAAATTTGTATATGGAATTAATATATATTTAACTGGAAGAGAAATAATTGAGGTACTGACAATTGTTAAATACGGTGGCAGAACAAGCATTTAAGTTGAAGTTTGTCGAGTATTTAATGAAGTACATCCGAATAAAAATGTCACTAAGTCAACAAATTCAAAGACGGTGAAAAGGTTCAATGATACAGGCAGCATTAAAAGACAAAAAACAAAAACCGATGACAAAAATTCGTTGAATGGTTTAATGGATGTAATAGACAATGGCAAGGTTCAGGCAGTTGGACCACCTTTCTTCAAACTATAAAAGAGTCGATAATTGAGGACAAATCGATCTTAATTTCTGAGTGTATACTCGTAACTAGATTTAGTATGGGTGGATTTTGAAATATTGAAGTTAATGCATTCATATTCAATTAATCTGAATCACGAGGAACAAAACGTCGTGTATTATTTCGAATAGCGAAGCTCTCTATATTGCAAGCGTACGTATCAGGTGTGGCGGTTAATAATTCTTATTTTTTTAAGCAAGATGCTTGTGGGCGTTGGTTTAGATGATTCAAAAGTAGTGATTTCAGCTTAAAAGACAAATAACGCCCAGGTTAACCGAAACAATTTGAAGATGTCGAATTGCAAGCATTGTCTGAAGAAGACGCTTTACATACTCCACAAAAAATGGCAGAGAGGTTAAACTGAACCATTTGTGATTATCTGCATGCCATGAGAAAGATCCAGAAGGCAGGAAAATGGATACCACATCAGCTGAATGACAGACATATGGAAATGTCAAAAACGGTGTGTGAAGTTTTGTTTTCTCGGCATGAAAAAAATACTTCTTTTCATCGGATCGTGATTGGATACGAAAAATGGACATATTTTGAGAACCCAAAACGCAGAAAGTTATGGGTTGATCCAAGACAACCACCAACATCGACCGCAAGGCCGAATCGCTTTGGAAAGAAGACAGGACAGGTTCTGAAACTAGGTGAAACAGTTAATACCATTTGATACCGTCAACAAATGATCAATTTAGATCATTCATTGATCGAAAGGGGTCAGAATTGACTGCAAGACAAGCTTAAGTGATCAGTAGCTCGACATCCCCCATCACACACAGCGAAAGCGGTCGGAGACACCATTTCTGCACTTCGCGGGCAACTCTTGCCCCACCCGCCGTACTCACCAGATTTGACCCCTTTCAACTACAACTTGTTTTCAACGATGTCTCACGCACTTTCCTATAAACACTTCAACAATTACGGAAATGTCGAGAAATGGCTTGATGACTGGACCTCCTCAAAAGATGTACGGTTTTTCTGGGATGACATCCACAAATTTCCAGAGAGATGAGAAAAATGTGCAGCTAGCGATGGCGTATCCTTTGAATAAACCATTTTTTACCTTTCTCGCATATAAAACGTGTTTTTTAAAGAAGAAAATATGAATTATTTACCGTACCACCTGGTATACTTTTTTCTATCCCTTGAGACATCTTTTTCAGTGCAGAACCATATTTTGAAACGGTTCACAAGAAATTTGTTATCGAAAATCGTCCGTTTTTTTGCCGCATCCAGAAGATAAAGAACTTTTTCCATTATATATTATTGTATTCCTGTTGGAATACAGCCAATTTTTGTTCATAATTGTTACAAATTAGAAATATATTATGATGATATATCTGATGAATGAATATCTGATTGAATATCTGATGCAAGCAACTTATTTTGATTATTTATAATTGATTGAATTGACCGTTACTTTGTGATACTTCATTTTTTTTTGGTTAACTGTTTTGGTTAACTGTAATTCGTAAAAATGTGCTGTATAAAAATTTTCACACCAAATGTTTCATTAAAGTGTTTGATAATTAACCTCTGTTATGTTATTTTATGATATTGCTTTTTTTTGCTTTTATGAACGTTTCTATCTCACGTTTTCATTGCAAATCTTAAAATCTCGTAACTGTTTAATTAAAGCCAGTCAGAAAGCTAACACATCACCGTATATTTCCCATTTCATGTTTTACATGATATTTTACAGATTGTTAATTAAACATTTGTCATATATGATTAGATGAAATATAATACACAAAATAGTAATAAAATGATTATAAAATATTTTCTTTGAAGTAATAAAATTCATGTGTCAGTTGTATATGCAGGATATCAGTGTTATTATGTGCTAATGTAACACCTTTTCAACAAATTTACATAAAATACGTTTATGCTTTTTAATGGGGGTAGTTACGTGGTAAAATAACAGAAACTATGCTGATAAAATCATACCGTCTATTCTTAGGATCTTTAACCAAACCCCACAGGAAGTTTCATAATTTAATGCGTTACATCGATTAGATCAAAAAAATAAACAAGGGGGTGAACTTTAAAAATTTTAACACGATTTACCTTTTATCATCATAATACTTGTTTCATACTGGTTTTTCTGATAGTACTAAGATCTCAATAAACATAATTTATGAATAGTCAAGATCCCAAGACAATATTTAGGAAAACCATCATAATGTAATGTAAGAGTTTTTCCAATAAGAGGGTCAGAACTTTGAAACAGAATAGCGGCAACATTGCTTGAAATGTAAATGACACTCAAGAACTGCTATGTTAAGTACATTGTGTCAATTCACCATGGAAAGATACACGATTCAACAGTGTGTAGAAATTATCCGTATCTTGTGGCTAAAAGTGAATTGGCTCAGGGGCAGATGAGTCAGTAAGTTCGCGTTGTCGGACCGCCTGATCATTGGAGAACATCACTACATTAAGGAGGAGTGTAACAGAAGAGTGCCATTCTCAAGAATTCAACTTTTCTGAGATAACTATGTGTAAAGCTCATAAAGCTTAATTAACTCAACAATTAAAGCCAGTTGATCATCATCTGCGACGAACATTCACGAATTGGACTCTAGAGCAGTTGAAAGGCGACCCCCATTTTAGCACTTTTGACTTAATGGGTTTATGAACAAATATAACTCTGCAGGTTTTGGACCGATAAAAATGATCAAATAATGCAGGAGTTACCTCTTCACCTTTAGACAGCTACTGTTTGGTGTGATTTTTGAAGGGGTGATAAGACATTATTTTTTTGAAGTCATTGATGGAAATGGTGTTAGTGTTAATGGTGAACGTTACAGGAATAAGCTAACAGAATATCCTTAGTCTGAATGTATCAATGTGGATATAAACAATGATTTCTCCTTTAGATGAAGGCGAGGGGGACATTTAAACGACAATATTTTCAAAACATAATGCTATTATTTTGTTCTTCAAGATAAAATAAAAATTACAGCATCACCACTTATAGTTATAATCGTGCTTCATTTAAAATGTCTTGTATTTTTTAATTAGATAACCCTGAATACACCTCCTGGTAGATTCTAGGTAATATACTGAATTAACGGAGTTTTGTTTTCAAGGATGTTCTTATTGGGCGAGTGGGTAGTCGATATGACAAGAATTATCTGTTTCGCTGTTGTTATAGTCCGAAATCTTCATAACCTGTTTATAATATTACGTATTTTGATTTTTGTCGATATACTTCATTTTGATATTGCTATTGAGAATACACACATCTATTAGTAAGCCCCTTTGTGACTTTGTGACTTATACTAGGCTAATTTATTCTATCTCTGAAATGATTTTCTGTTCTGATTTCTATAGCCTTAGCAATTTTACTCAAAATCAATTGTCTGCCAGGCATAACCATATCATGAATAGAATTAATTATTTGTTCAGTAGTTGCACTTATTGGACGTCCAGAACGAGGATCATCATCCACGTTCGTAAGTCCACGTTTAAACTCACCTGCCCACATACAAACCATTTTTTTTTAATCAGACTCCCCAAATACAATAACCATTTCACTATGAATTTCCGTTGTCTTTAAACCCTTTTTACAAAGAATTTAATTAATGCACGATTTTGAATATATTCCATTTTAAAAAATAATATTGGTACGTTTGCTTTAAGCGGCTGTTTTTGTACGAATGAATTGACAGATCGACTTGAAACTTCACATATATTCACATGAAGGATGAAACTTCAAAATGTAGTAGATTATGTAGTTCTTTTACTGCTTTATAGGTGTCGCTCCGCGAACTTTTGAATTAGCCTGATAATATAGTTATGTCTGGTCTATCATACATTATCGTTATGTTGGTCAGGATAACTTTGTCCTAATATATTTCTACAAACCTCTTATATCACTAGGCTTATGTTGTGGTATTAGTAGTATGATTACTTCATTACTATTTCTATGTAGCACCATTTTTGAGGTTTCATGGTATCAATATATAATAAGACCAGACAAATACACTATGAAATATATTTTATTACCAATATTAACTTATTGCTTTGTTTACAAACGTTAAAAGTGCAACAAATAGGAAATTCCTACAAACTTTGCGGACCAAACCAAAAAAAAAAAGATATAGAAGTAAGAAATCAGGGCTAAGGTTCAGGGCTAATGTCAGGGCTAAGGTTAATGTCAGGGCTGATATGATAACGGGCAGGGTATTGTGCCTTGAATGTATTCTTCTGACATTTTGATGTGTCCCTACACTGAATTTTAGATAAGGAATACACAGTCTTTCAAATTACGGGAAGAATATGTGATTTTTTATGGTTTTCATAGATTGTTTTAATAACTATTTACGAATCCAGTCATTCTTCTGAAGAATAATATATGATTTTTTATGGTTTTCATTGATTGTTTTAATAACTTTTTACGAGTCAAGTCTATTGATACGATGGTAAAAATGTCTAAATCCTGGCTGCTGTATATCTAAATTATTTACAAGCTTTGTTAAGAGCCAGAAGCAACACGGAGTCAATTTAGTCAAGAAATTGACATGAAATGCACAGTAGATTTAGGATGAAGGTTTTGAAAAAGTCGACCAATTTTTTGACATATTCGATAGATCGATCTGTTTTTAATTCATCTGACTGTGGGTTGCCTTCAATTGATAATATTTTTTACTATTACGAAATCTGTTAATGATTGAATAACGTTCATACGAAAATGGTGCTGCTGGCTACGCAAAAATTCGGGCCATCACTTTTTAAATTCGAAAGATAATATGTGCTTATCCGAACGGGGTGTCATAGCTTCCATTCACAATAGATATATTGTATGTTGTATTGATGGAGCCATACATTTTGATAGAAAACACGGTTGTCACATTGTGAACTAATATTTACGATAAACTGAAATGTTTATATTTCTTCTGCATTAGCATGTAGATCAGCAAATATGTTAATCTGATATGACATATCTCTTCAAACGTCTATTTTTTAACGAGTTCATCGGTATATTATGGTCCTAAGATAAAGTCAGATATAATCAAAATGTTTGCGATGAGCTGTCATCTTTATGCGGTAAAATTTGTGGAATGATACATAGTACTTTATTTTAGTAACCATCTATTATTTCTATAAATTATAAAACATTAGAAGAGTTTTAAATAAAGGAGCTTTTGTTATATTTCAACAATTTCATTTATTTTTATTGTAGTTTAGGCAAGAGTGTAAAATCCGACAAACGAATTAACCCTCAATCATGCCAGTTAAAGGCTGGGTAAGGCCGGATGCCTTCTGAGAGGTGTTCTACGTTGGTCACTCGCCAGTCGGTAGGTTTCCTGATAGACTTATGGATAGGCACATAATCAAGGGTTCATTGCCTGAGGGGGGGTGCTGGCCTGGGTTTGTCGGAAGTTGATGACCGTGGTTTAGAACTCAGGTTAAGTTGTAGGTCCAGTCGCTAAATAGCCAAGTTGCTGATGCGCCTGTAACCCTAACACTTTACCTTTTTTATTTTAGTTTAATTGTCGAAAACCAAAACAAGCAATTTTGAAAGATTGTTTCTATGTCAGACGTAAAAATAATAAATAATCCTTATTGGGACAATTGGGTACATCATCAACGTCATTTTATCGCAGGCATATAAATAAATAAAACAATTGAAGTTAATTGGTTAGTACAACTATAATCAGAGATTTTCGAGTTTCCTAATATGCAGGTGGCGACACCATTTGGTTTTTTTCTTTGAGACATTGATTCAATCAAAATAACTTATTGAATTTCTGGTGACTTGTTCTTAAATAAACATTAATGAACTACTGTTGACGTAACATTTCAACTAAATTCAGGCTTGTGATGACAATTGCTTTTTTTTACTCACCTTGTAATATTTTCCAGCACATACGAATTATTAGTATAATTAGCTTTATGATTTTGCTTTGCAAATTTAATTTGATCTGTTTTTTTATTAATTATAATGCAATAAACAATTATATTGTACGTTATTTAATGTTTGTTTTCTATACAAGGTTATTAGGTGTATAGGGTTTTCAAACAAAAAGTTCTTTTTTGACAGCTAATCTACAATATCAAACATGAATGTATGAAAGAAAACAAAGTTGCTGTATGTGTGGTGATGAAAATCCAAGAGATTTCATTGGTCTATCATTACATCTCTAAAAAGTAACTGTAAGGAGAGGTTAATTGTTTGAAGAATTCAGTAGTCGACATTTTATATAATCCCCAATTAACCTGATACACAATTACCTTTATAAACTTCTCTACACGCGTTTCGCTAACCATGTTAGCAACATCAGGATATGTTTTAATCTACGGAGACAAAGAGATGATTTAATTTAATGAGATTAAATAATCTGTTGATTATGCTGGGTTGGCAAAACTCGCGCTGAGAAATTTAAAAAAGTGGTTTGGTGTTTAGTGGTAAGTCTCTTCGAGTTTTTTGATTTGATAGCTTCGGATTATTTTTTATGGGGATTTTGAAGGAAAAGGTTTATATAAATAAGCCTCAAACCATCAACTCAAGGTCAACACCCGTACTGAAATTGCTGCATTAACACGATATATATTTACAAAAGTAATGAAAAATATATTAAAAATTGCACCACAATGTATTGCTTCTAATTGCTTTTACTTCCGAAAAGTTTGCGGAGCAGAAATGATAATTTGTTTATAGTTGAAAAAATGACTTTATTCTTCTGTATATTCTCACTTAAGCTCAATACATTTTTTCAGTGGTTCTCTAATTCATTTATTCCATCTCTGAAGTGATTTTCTGGAAGTCCTTCAAAATACTCTTCTACGGCTGCTATAACTTTTTCATTTGAGGAAAAATGTTTGCCACGTAAGAATTTTTTAATAAGAACAGATGAAAGTCAGAGGGGGCAGATCTGGTGAATATGGTGGATGCTTCAACAACTCGTAGTGTAACTCCTTTAATTTGGCTATTATTTTCTTTTTTCTTTGCTAAACCTGGTTTTTTCTCACGAATTTTTGCATCAAATTGATCCAAAAGGTTTGAGTATTACTGTCCTGTTATTGCTTTACCGGTTGAAGATTGTTATGGTTTTACCGGTTGATATTGTTTTACCGATTTAATCAATTAACAAAACGCCTTTTGTATTCCAAAAAATTGATGCCATAACCTTTTTGGTCGGTTTTGATCACTTTGGCTGCTTTGGAGCTGAACAACCGGGCTCAGGCCACTCTGCGGTTTATTGTCGCAATTCAGGATCATACTGGTAAATCCACGTCTCATCCATAGTTACAAAACGACGTTTAAACTCTATTTTATTCTTTCGAAAAATATCCAAATGTTGGTTAAAAAGTTTTACCCGAAGCCGTCGACGAATTTAACAAATGCGGCACCTACCTTGCACGTAAGTTTCTCAAGCCCAATTCATTTTTCAAAATATGCAACACCTATTCAGATGAGATGTCCATGGTCTTAGCAATTTCACTCAAAATTAATTGTCTGTCATCCATAACCATATCATATATAGAATGAATTATTTTTTCAGTAGTTGCACTTAATGGACGTCCAGAAAGAGGATCATCATCCAGGCTTGTACGACCAAGTTGAAACTCACCTGCCCACTTACAAACCAGTGTTTTTGAAGGAGCAGAACGAGCAGCTCTCCTTTACCATTTCACTATGAATTTTCATTGCCTTTAAACCTTTTTTTTCAAAGAATTTAATCACTGTACTATTTTCAATATTTTCTATCCTAAAAAATAATACCGATACGTATATATATATATATATATATATATATATATATATATATATATATATATATATATATATATATATATATATATATATATATATATATATATATATATATATATATATATATATATATATATATATATATATATATACGTATATATATATATATATATATATATATATATATATATATATATATATATATATATATATATATATATATATACGTATATCTATATGTGGATGAAACTTCAAAATGTAGTAGATAGTTCCTAGTAGTAGATTACTCCTCTATAGATGTCGCTCGGTGTACTTTTTAGTTAGCCTTGTATTTGATTGACATAATTTTCAGAAGTAAAATAAAATTTTATTAATTAAATTAAAATTTAAATTCTAAATAGACGTATTAAAGAAAAAAAATTGTCTTGTTGCATTTAAAAGTTAATAAACAATTAAAATACCCGAGTGATATTTGCTCCACCGGTTTACCACATTCTGAAGGTTTGATTTAATTCTGAGTTGTAGGTACAGAAATGAACGAATATTCAGAAATGTATACCAGTTATTAATAGTGTCGAAAAATCCAAACATTTGGATTAATATCTACTAAAGGTTCGTTCTTTTGCAGATTATTTACAAAAAGGTTAAAAAAAAATTGGGACTTCAAAATTTCACACCTCTTTTATTTATCATTAATAAATTTGCAAATAATATTTTTGGATAATTATCAAAAATGTTTTGTTTTGTAAAAACTGTATGAGTTTATTATATGCTATTCGAATTTTGTTATTTATTCACTACGATAATTTACAACGCCGAAAGTATGAAGTGGAATTAAGTTTGAGAGTATCCAAATAATTAGAATGCCTGAAACAGGACTGTCATTTCATTAAATTACCACTAGACTCGGCAGGAATCCATATAAAGTATTATTGTGGTAGGATTTAGTTGCAAGAAAGGGGAGAAAGACGTGTTATCGACTCTATTTTGTGTTACTTTTCACAGTTGAACCTCTAATGGTTGGGCATTGATTAGAAAACATAGAAGAGAAAGGAGGAACCCACACTTTCCGTTAAAAGATTTGGAAATCATACTGTAGGAGCTATGGTGTGAGGAACTATTTTATATGTCAGTAGATCAGCTTTGGTGATCATTAAAATCCATGATTTTACTGGCATATCTTAGAACGCTGGATAATACCAAGTTTCATCAAGACAATGCCTACCTCCTTGCTATTAGCAAGGATAAGTTTAGATTTTTAGAGAAACTACACTTTTGTTCGCCACCAGTTCACAAGACATTTCACCAATTGAATTCGTGTACGACTAGTATCAGCAGGAAACTTTTTAGTTTATCCAATTCCCGTTAAACAATGTACTTTGAGAACTAAAACAATTAATGCCGTACAATAAGTGATAAGGAATCGAGGTGGACTAATTTAAAAAATGCAGTAAAACAATAAGTAAGTAAACAAAATATATTTACCTAATCAAACAATAAAGTAGTATGAAATAAAATCAACATTCATTTTATTTGATAATGTTTCAATTGATATTCACTAATGCACTGCTATAACATATACATGATGTTATAATGGTAGATAAGTATAAAATAATCAACTGAAAGCTGATTGTTTTACTTTTTTTGCTACACAGTGTAATATAAACATAATATTTTTTTCGTTTCTTTAAAGAGTGACAAATATTAGTTCTAGTTAAATCGTCCAACAACAGACATAATTAGCAACAACATCAGAACTATTTAAAACAATGCATCTCCAATATAGTCGGTCAGACATTTTTTATCTGATAATATTTGCGTTGATAATGCAATCTGGCGCCAGCTTCCATTTAATAAATTCATTGAGCAATAAAGCACTTACTTGACTTTGAAAGAACAGACTTAAAAGTCTCGAAAATTAATTAAATATCCAAACTTATCACTGCACAAGATAATGGGTTATAACATATCACAACCAAAACACTAAATGATTCATATTTTACACTTAAATATATTATTTTAAACTTCTGGATAATTTATGATAACACCGGTTTATTTTCTTCCTTTTTCTATCGAGGGAAATTAGTTTGTCGTGTCGTTGAGCGGCGCGCTATACACGTTCGTAGTCGGAATCTCGAAGTTGACTGGTTCACCGGTTTTCGCGTTCGGCTCGACAACCGTCTGAGAGTCAGCGATCTGGTGGGTTCGGTGGTTCGTTTTGTCTCGCGACCAGATAAGATGGTCGAGATGCTATTCGGTTCTTAAGCGTTTTTTTTTGGACGTGCGTATGGCGCTTGTATGAAAATAAGAATCTCGTTTTCGGTCCAAATTCGGATGTTGCTCTACGGTTTAAATTGCGGGTCAATGATAAAGTCGGTTTTTCGATCGCGAAATAAAGTTACCCGTTGGAACACGAGATATTTTTAAATACACCAATATGCTCAAAACAAAATACTATCTTCAAGTCAGATTACATTTTTTAACTTTATATGTTTTGAATTGGAAGGACATATAAAGGATCATTTTTCATGTTAGAAATATCGTCTATCGTCTAAAAGGAATAATTTTTAATTCGATTTTTTTTACGTATTCTTCAATATCCACTCGTCAATGGTGCGGAATAGGATTTTCTTCATCTTTATGTGTCACCTGTTTGACCTTTGCGTTTTGAGCTGCCATTGCTTTTCAGTTACATTTCTTATGTCAGCTATCTATTTTCGTAGTGATCTTTCTGCGCTTTTTACTTCCTCTGTTAATTATCATTTTTCAGCTATTATTGTAGTTCTCTGAGCTGTAGTTTTGAGCTGACATTGCTTTTATGTCGCATTTCTTATGTCATCTACATATTTACGTAGTGATCTTTCTGTGCTTCCTCTGTAGCTCTTTATTTAATTATACTTTTCCATCTCTTGCTGTAGCTCGCACTATATGTTAGGTCCAGCTCCACTTTTTTGCTTATATAAATGTATATGCAATTATATCCATCATTCCAATTTGTTCCAGGATCCATTTTGTTGTAATTTTTTTCCTAGCTTTATTCCCAATATTTTCCTCTTAATAGCTGTTGATTAAGTTTATATTATGTCCTATGTCGATTACACATGTCAACAAATTTAAACTTTTTTGAAGTAACAGTGATTAAATCCGAAAATGATAAGCTAATTACTGTAACACGTACAGCTTTTTGTTACAGGGAGTGGGTGGTGGAAAAAAAAGGAGACGACATATTGTTACAATTTACTATTTATTAAATATAAACATGTAAAACGTGTTAAGTCTATGTAAAACATTTCTGCAGCATTATCTCTTTTTAAAAATTCCAGCGTCCCTAGTATCCAGATTCCAGTGTCCCTAGTATCTTCCTTCCATCTTCCTGATGAAACCTCTCTCCTTGTTCGTCGCTTACCGCACCCAAATTTTCCGCAAAAAGTCCAGATGGGAGTGTAAAAAATGTTTTTTTAAGGACATTCTATACCTTATTATTTCAGAGGCTTTCAAGAGTTCATATATGAGGTTATTATAGTTTTCATCTTTCTTGTTGCCCAGGAATGCTTTCGCAATACTTACATAATACTTCCAAGCTGCCTTTCTAAGATTCCTTTTCATATCATTTTTCTTGAAAACGGAAATCGACTAGAAACTTCCTTGTTTGAGGTCCAATAAATATGCCTTCTTTTAGTTTTGCATCACTTAACTGAGGAATATTTCTTTGGTACTTGAAACTATTATCTTCTTTATCCATGGCTTTGATCCATTAGTTCAAGCTTAATATGGCATCTTTTTTGAGTTACTGAATTTGGATACTGAATTTTGTCTCTTTGCTTTTTTGAAATCTTTTTTGTTTTAGTGATATAAAAGTAGCAATCACTTACATGGTCAGTAGGCTCTCTCCACACCATAGGAACAGCAAACGGCATATAATATTTCTTGCGATGCAGCCACTGCCCTAAATTTACGTGACAACTCACACAGCAAACATGAGGAGCCCAACTTTTATCTTGTCCATCAGTCCATCTTTCAAATCGTGTCAACATCGATGCTCTATCAAAAAGTTTTTTTTCTTCAATCATGCAATGTTTATTTTATTAATGTTGGAGAAGATTGTCATACTTGTCGATCTAGCTTTTACCAAAGTAGCTCAATTGAGTTGAAATCGGGACTTTGAGGTAGCCACTTTATATTTATAATTTTTCGCTTTCCATTTGTTCTATGACTTGTGTTTCGAATCGTTATCCCGTGAGGTTACGAAATTTCCTCCGATTATTCGAATCTCAAATGCAGGTTTCACATTTTTTTCTGTAACGCACTTCTCTTGGTAAATTTAACTAAGCTCCGGACGAATACCTTTTCCATAAACTGTAAATTTGAAATTTCGATTTGTTAATGCATTTTTTCAACTCTTCTAACTAATTCCACTCTTCTAACCCATGTTTGTTCCTAATATATTTTAGGCGAAGCTGAATGAAAACAGCTTAATCTGAGCGCTCTTTTACAATTATTTCGCTAATTGGTGTACGATGAAAACATTAATTTCATCCGCAAATTCTAGGTGTTCGAATGGGATCTTACCACGAGACGATATTGATCATCTAATTTGGTCCATGCCTCTCAGAGTATAGAGCTTAAAATACCGTTTTTAACCTACCTATTAATCATTTTTCTCTATCAGATGTAAGGAAAATTGCGTGATTTTTTGTCATAACACCGTTATAGTGTAAATAAAAAAATACAAAATGTATTCAATTATATATGTTTTACGTTCTGTTTTAAAATTTCTGTCTTTACTTTAGTATAAGATAATACTGACTGCTTTAGTATAGGATACGTTTTATATTATTTTGTGATGGTGTGTCCATGTGGTGAATAATCGCCAAAAAGAATCTCTTCAACATTTTTCTTAATGATATGGCAAAAAATTTGAATATTTCTATCGTCATGGGACATTATTATGTTGAACATGCCCATTTGTTCCTTAAATAAACAATTTTTGCTTAACCTGGTTGATAAAATCTAATCGATTGGAGAGATTCTTTTAAAATTATTCATTTGGTTATTCATAATGATTAGATTATATATATATATATATATATATATATATATATATATATATATATATATATATATATATATATATATATATATATATATATATATATATGACCAACGATAAAACAATATTTACCAATTGTACTGTCCTTAACAATTTTAATGTTGGAAGTGACCACCGAATTGTACGAGCAAGGGTTCGGATTGACTGTCGAAAAGAGCGCGAAAAAATGCAAGGTGGATTCTGGAAAACTGCTGGAGAGAGGAAGCGATTTTGAGATTGCTTTGTCAAACCGGTTTGCTGCGTTACAAGATCCAGAGGAGGTGGAAATATCAGTTCAATATGAAGAAATCGCCAACAATGTACTTCAAACGGCTGCTTCAATAGCACCAGAGGAAAAATGTCTCAAACAAACAAAAATCTCCAGTGAGACCATTGATTTAATGAAGAAACGGCGAGCAATGAGAAATGCAGGTAGTCCTTTTGGCAGGGTCGAGTACACTGAGCTCTGCAAAACTATAAGAAAACGTATCAGAGAGGACACGCGCCGATTCAATATGCAGCTAGTGCAAAAAACCCTGGAAGAAAACAAAGGAATTAACAAAGCTAAACAGAAGCTGAGAAACAAAAGAACGCAAATATATGCTTTAAAGCGTGAGGATGGCACAGTGTGCAGGACGCGTACCCAAATATTAGAGATTGTCAGAAGGTTTTATTCCCAGTTATATGAAGATCAGAGCCAGTCAGGGACAGCAATACCCAGGGAAGAACAATATATAATACCAGATATCGTAGTGGAGGAAGTAACAAATGCTATAGAATTGATGAAGAACGGCAAGGCTCCAGGAAAGGATAGTGTAACTGTCGAAATGCTAAAAGCTGGTGGTCGGACGTTACATAAAACACTGGCAAAATTATACTCAAAATGCCTCAAAGAACAAAAAGTACCTGACTTAAAGATTTAAAGAACTACCGTCCAATAAGCCTCCTATCAGTGATGTACAAAGTTTTCACTAAGATAATTTCTAAAAGAATATTAAAAAAACTGAATGACGCACAACCAAGAGAACAAGCAGGATTCAGAAGTGGATTCAGTACAATGGATCACATCCAGGTTGTACAGCAGGTCATAGAAAGGCACAACGAATACACCATGCCACTGTGCTTGGCTTTATTCGACTACGAAAAAGCATTTGATTCCATCTCAAAGCATGCAATAATGGATGCACTGCTTAGCCAAGGTGTAGAGAGAGCCTATGTAAACCTATTAGAATCGATATATGATGGAGCTACAGCCACAATTCACCTTGATGATCTTGAAGTGGGAATTAATATAGAACGAGGTGTACGGCAGGGTGACGCAATATCGCCTATTCTTTTCTCGGCTGGCCTTGAAGAAGTATTCCATAAACTGGATTGGGAACAGGATGGGGTAAATATCAATGGTGCAAACTTAAACCATCTTAGATTTGCAGATGATATTATTCTCATTTCACAAGACCCAGAGGAGCTGCAAAGACGCATACAAGAACTGCAAAGGGCTGGCGAACCATTTGGCTTGAAAATAAATCTGAAAAAGAGTCAGGTTATGTTCAATAACTTCGCTCAGGACAGAAGAATTTCAGTTTTAGGAAGGGATTTAGAGATTGTGGACAGATTTGTATATCTTGGGCAGAGGATTTCCATGGAGGGGAATACCGCCCGGGAGGTGGAACGGCGTGTTAAATGTGGCTGGCAGGCATTTGGTAGGCTCAACATAGTGTTTAAGAGCAGACTCCCACTTTGCCTGAAAAGAAAAGTATTCGATCAGTGCGTTCTACCCGTTATGACATACGGAAGTGAAACCTGGACACTCACATCGCAATCAATTCAAAAACTTCGGGTGGCACAGAGGGGAATGGAAAGATGTATGCTTGGCATTACAAGACGAGACAGAAAGTCCTGCGCATGGATCAGGGACCAAACAAAAGTCTGTGACATCATTGGAAGAGTAAAACAGTTGAAATGGAGATGGGCAGGCCATATAGCGAGGCGATGGGACGACAGGTGGACCAAGGCAATCCTGGAGTGGATACCGCTTGATCGCAAATGTCCGCGAAGAAGACCGAAAGCACGATGGACTGATGACATCGTTAAGTATATTGGACCCGAGTGGCAGAGGAAAGCCCAGGACCGTGAAGGTTGGAAGCATGCTGAAGAGGCCTTCATCCTGCAGTGGATCGATACGGGCTGATGATGATGATGATGATATATATATATATATATATATATATATATATATATATATATATATATATATATATATATATCGGGACTAAGTCAAATCAGGAATTTCTTGTAGATAAATAATTCAACATAAATAGAAATGGGCATTTATTAGATTAGGTACTTAAATAATTAATTAAATATTTATTTCAAAAGTAATCTCCGTGGATCTTCTGCGACTTTTAAAAGTTAACTCGTAATATGACTCAAATATGTACAATAACTATAAATATTCAAATATTCAAATTATAGTATCAAATATCACTTGCAAAGGGTTTTGCGGAATATTAGACATTTTAAGAAACAGATATCATAAAACTGTTTGAGAGGTGGTTGAGAGGTGGTGATTGTGGGTAGCAAAACAAGTTTAGCACCGAGAATATATATTTGAATCAAACTGAAAATATATCCACTCTGCAGCAACTATATCTTGAAAATGATATACTTTTTTCTTGTTTACAAGTAAATGGTTTAAAAAAATGGCAAGATTTTTATTGCTTTTATCATATTATAAGGAATTTTTATTATTATTATACTTAGCTAGATAGCATTCTTGTGATTTTGCTAAACGTTTTATGATGCCACGTGTATGTGTGTGTGTGTGTGTGTGTGTGTGTGTGACTTATCGCAGATATATATTTGTCAGGTTTGTAATATACAAAAATACGATGGATCAAGGAGCTAATATTAAATTTTGTTTGAAAATCGATAAAACTTTCACAGAAACATTTGAATTGATGAAAAAGGTTTATGGTGATGTTTGTTTTCCCGTTTACGTATGCTCGAGTGATATAAGCGATTTCAGACGGTCGTGATGTTTTGTAAGATGACCCAAAACCAAGCTGGCCAAAAAACAAAAATCGCTCTGAATTGGAAAAAGTACACAGGGTCAAAATGTCACTGGTGAATATTATCTGGGTGTTATGGAGCGTTTGTGGAAGATGGTTCAGGTTCTAGAAATTCAAACTGGCCAAGAAAGGAATTGACTTTTTTTGACAATGTTATACAAGCCCAAGAAGCCGTGACGAGAGTAATTGAGGCGGTTCTTCCGAGGCGGAAGGGATGTATTTTGAATAAAAAAAATAATTTTGACAAAATAACTTTAGGGATAACATTAATTGAATTCTTACGCGAA
Source organism: Cosmopolites sordidus (assembly GCA_031761425.1). NCBI lineage: Eukaryota > Metazoa > Arthropoda > Insecta > Coleoptera > Curculionidae > Cosmopolites > Cosmopolites sordidus. The sequence continues at coordinate 496,069 of JARFXV010001201.1, read as the reverse complement.
TGTCTCATCGCCAGAAATTTAAAACTTCGATGTCCAACTTTAAACTAATTTGGTTCATACCTCTCAGAGTTATAGAGTTCAAAATACCTGCCTGTTCATTTTTGTATATCAGATGTATAGGAAATTTCTGGATTTTTGTCATTACATAACATAGTTATAGTATATACAAAATTAATTCAATAACTTATATTTTACATAATGTTAAATTTTTTGTTTTGCAGGTTAATTATTCTTATTTTTAGCAATAGGTAGTTTTTTATAGTTGACAGAACGATTAACTGAACTGAATAATAATTATTGACAGAATGATGTAAAGAGGAATAATAATTTTCATAAAATCACTTTTATAATGAGATTTAAAAATACAAAATAGTCTTGAAGTTGATGTTGATTCCTGTGAAGATCACTGGCGTAAAATATGGCTTGTATTTTATTAAGTAACTTTACTTATATAGCTTAAACTACTCACAAATGTCACGTTTTCAAATCATATTTCATTGTGCTAATAGTCATACTAGGAACCCAAAAAAGTGTAACATTTTATTTACCGTTTCAGGTCGTTAAACTATACTTTTTTTGGTCAGTGTTAATATTGTTACTTCACCGAGGTCTACCAAATATATATTTTTCACTTAGGATTATCTTAATAATTAAGCTTTTCGTCGCTAGTGAGTATTTTTCACCGAATAAAATATCTGTATTGTTAGTTATACAAATTGTGATCTTTTCATTTCCATATGATCTTCAAATATCACTAAAAACTAATATCAATTAAAGTATAAAACCGTTTACAATTTACTTTAACTATTAACTTCACCAAACTTGAAGAGATTTACTACGAAACACCAAATCACTTTTTTTGAACTGCTCGAAGTACGTTTCGTTAACCATGTTAGCATCATCAGGAGATGATGCCCAGCCCAACCAAAAACTTTTAAACAACTAGATTTAACTAAAGAAATAATTGAAGTAGATATTAATCTTTTATCTCATACTACGAGGACTGATCAAATCATCAGTTTTCACATAACGAGAAACCGGCTTTCAATTTTCATAGCAACTCTTATTTTTCTATGCAGTCCTGCATAAGTTCTTTAAGGCGAGCGTTTGCAGGGTGAAGAAAATTCAATGAATTCAAGGAATTTAATTAAACCGAGAAATATCAGGGAATTATAAAAATATCAAAAAGTATTAGGGGATTTAATTGCGATAACAAATTCAATATCTTGAATTTATTTTAATCATAAAACTTCTCATTAAATATTTTAACTAATCATTTTTCAACTTATAATAGTCAATAGTATAAATAAAATAACACAGGTTAACAAATTTAAACTTTTTTTTGGTAATATTGATGCACATAGGTGTATATAAAGTATTTTGTAGTCCTAAATCTGAAAATGATAATCTTACTGTACTGTATGTATTGTTTGTACAGTTTTTTTTGTTACAGGGGGTCGGTGGCGGAGAAAATCTAATCGGTAATCTAATTTTTATTTAATATAAACATGTAAAACGTGTTAAATCTGTGCAATCTATGCAGGATTATGTGAATAGAAAATATTTTACATAAGATGTCATACATGGACAAAAGCTTTCACTTTTTTCTCTTGTGTTCTGTAGCATCATCTCTTTTTAAGTGCCTGGTATATCTTGCTTCCATCGTCCTGATGTCCTGGTAAAATCTCTCTTTTTGTTTGTCGCTTACTGCACCGGAAAAAATCAAAATAGAAGTGTAAAAATGTATTTCTAAGGACATGCGACACCCTAGTATTTCATGGGTTTTCAAGAGTTCATCTATTAGGTTTTTATAGTTTTCATCTTTCTTGTTGCCAAGAAATCCTTTCACTGTACTTACAAAGCACTTCCAAACTAGCAATTCCTATTTATTTCATTTTTCTTGGAAATTGAAATCATCTAGAAGCTTCCTTATTTAATGTCCAATAAATATGCCTTCTTTTAGTTTTGTGTCATTTAATTGAGGAAATATTTCTTTTAGGTGCTTGACACTATTACGTTCTTTGTCCATGGCTTTGACAAAGTTTTTCATTAGTCCAAGCTTAATGTGGAGTGGCGGAAGAGGCGCCCTTTTTGGGTTAACAAAAAGGTTGGTTCTTTTGTTGTGGTCTCTTGGTAATTCCTACATTGTATAGTCCAAAGTCAGGTATAAATAATTTCAATTATCCCACGATATAAAGGAGAAGGCGGTACTTGAAAATGGGACGTGCTAGGCCATTATTGTGAAAACGTGTTTAAATAACTACCTCAATGAAACGCAAAAAGAGTATTCTCAACAATCTTACAAAAATCATGTCCACCTGTGTAATCTATTTTATTATTAACTCTTGATTTTTTTTATATCAGCCATGGCAATGTACTAAAAATGAATGAAATAAAAAATAAATTATTCAAATCAACATAGTTGAACATGTCTTTTTCATTTTTGTGAGTTTTATATCAGATTTAATTATTGACAATTAAAATACAATAAAAACTTAAATATTTGAATGGTTCGAATAACATTTCTAAATCAGGGAAAAGGACAGTGGCGGCTCGTGAGGGAGGCCGTTGGGGAGCCGCCCCTCCGTCATTTATCACACAAAACAATTTTTCCGATCAAAACACCATAGTTTATTTCCGTTCAGTTTCTTTCTTTCTCATTTTCCCGGTTCATCTCCTGTATAGGGTTTCAATAGCATGAAAAGTAAAAAGGAGGAAGGGGAAAGCAAAAAAAAATCATCACTAGTAGTAGCACTATTTTCTTCTACGCCCTCCCACTTTAAAAACCCACAAGCCGTTGCTGGAAAAGTATGACAAACTTTATTGGAAAACCTGGAAGTATCAGAAAATTTTAAAATAATTTCTTTGCGGTCACCCTGGTTTGCTATATGTGGATGTAAGTGTGTTGCCGGAAAGTTTGCAAAATATTGTTTTGAAAAAAAAGGATTGAAAAAAATAAGGAGTCTAAATCTGTTGAACACAATGGATAATTCAACAATTGATACTTCAATTCTCCATCGAATTCTCCATTTTTTTGAATTCTTTAACTAACAACACCGCCCTTTAACTAACTAGAAAGACTTTTTCGTCTTCAACTTATAAACAATATAAAATCGAGTATAGAAATGAAGTTCTGATATTTCCTTCTAATGAAATTGTTTTTGCCTCCTTTGATTCATTTATGTCATTTTATACTCCTTGTTTTGACTGATATGTAGTGGTGGTTTCTTCCATAGTTCTGATCAATAGTTACAAAATGATGTATAAAGTCGGTCGATGTGACAGGCCTACAGACTCAGCTATCTTACGCACAGGAAATACCGAGTGATTGTTTAATTTATAATTAGAATTCACTTACAATTTTTATAATAAGTCTTATAAGTGATCAAATTTAATTATCAAAAAATAGAACACATATTTTTCTAACAGAGTTATTTTAAAGGCCCAGATAGAAGAAAATGTAAGTAGAAATATACTGTAGCCCGTAGTATAAAACATTTCCATGGAGTATTTATAGAGTTTAAGTCATCTTATGCAAGCAAGAGGATCGAGTGAAAAGTCTAAGTCTATCTAGTGAAAATATTTTTCCGACAAAAGATATCGGTGCGATGGCAAGTGTGGTTGTATTTGTCAAAAGTAGCTTCTTTTCTCAGTAATGTTCCATTCGTTTCAAGTCGATGTGACATTGATTGAATGATTGATTTGAAAGCAGATAAGGAATATTTTTGCTATCGGGGAAAAAAGCGATTGGATATGTTAATTAAAAACTATGAAAACATTTTGGCATGAAAAAAAAACTATCGCGAAAACTAAAGAAAAAGTATTATGGGAACACTGCTCCTTCACAAGTCAAGACCCATAAGTGGTTTACTGAGTTTTGTTCTGATTGAATTCGCACGAGTGATGGTCGACACTCAGGACGTCCCGTTCATGTCACTCCTGAGGAAATAGTCAACAAAATCCATGATGTTGAGTTGGTCAATCGCACAGAGAATGGTAGAGGCATTGTTGGGATGATAAGCATCTACAATGAATGGGTACAGAATCTTCTACATAAATATTTCAGCATGAGAAAGCTATTAGTTTGATGTGTGTCTCATTTCTGGCAAAAACGGGAACGAGTGACCACTTTACAGCGGTGTTTAGACATATATAAGCCCTATCCCAAGGTTTGTTTTAGAGTCTACTCGTGAGTGTTGATGCAATTGGGATTCATCACTACACACCAGAAATTAAATTACAGTCAGAACAGTGGGGTTTATTAGGCGAACGTGGGATTCGCAAGACATATCTTCATAGCCTATTTGGAAAAGAAAAAGACACAGGAGAGTATTTTGCTGCACTATTGGTCAAAGTTCACAAAGAGTTGATAAAAAGACGGCGAATCAAAATAACAATATTTTATATAAAAAAGTATCTGATTTTTTCTTTATCCTTGTATAATGCAGCAAATCTACTGATTTGGAAAATTCCGTAAACATGTTGTGGAGGATGTTCGGGCAAGAATAGCATCCTAATGAAGCCCTGTAAACGAAACAGAAACTTTTCCTTGAGATTTTGCAGTTTGAGTGAAATATTACCAGAGCTTTTTAAATAGTCGTAAGTATTTAGACGATGCACAGTCTTAGCATTTTTCCCAGTCAAGGCTTTGTTTTATCTATGTGGAAATTTAAATAAAAAAAAATATTGATTTGGTTTTCTGAACACTTCCATGAATCTGTGGAAACTTCATTTCCAAAACATATATGTCTGGATAGCTGTTTGTCTGTTAAAGGTACCAAAATAATCTTTTGCAGTCATCTTTTGAAAGCCTGCATGGCAACAATGAACTTTTAATCTGTTAAATACTAAATTATAATTATTTTTCTGTATCTTAAAAACAAAGTGTTAAAAAATAATCCACATATTAGGGATTTAACAAAATAATACTTCTAATGTTACAAAATCCTATCGACAATATGACTAGGCGTGTTTTAAGTTGTGTTGAATGTTGAAGGAGACCATTTTGAAGATCATTTGCTGATAGTGGTAAATGTGTAATAAAATGATATAACAAATTATGCTTTGTAAAACCCGCCTATTTTAATTAAAGATTCAAATAATCACCTAGTACGATCTAGTTATTTCTAGTCTTTGTTATATTTTAAAATCATGAATAAAATTTTATATTTGGTGTTGTGATGTTCTTTGGATATCTACTACAATCAATACCTTACGACCATCTTAAAATTCAAATGTATATATATATATATATATATATATATATATATATATATATATATATATATATATATATATATATATATATATATATTCCAGTATACCTCGCCTAAGGTACTGGACGGGTCACGAGTGGTGGATAGTGAAAGTTCCATTAGATATTAATGGACAGCTGCGAATATCCCAAAATAAGCAGCCCCGAACCAAGGCAAAAAGAAAACTAAATCCACTTAGCGTCTGACTTGTATCAAGCGGCTGAGTGGTCAGCGACTGTTCACCAGTGGTGCGGCTGATATTTAAATTCTGGAACTAACCCCTCCAGTCTTAACCTTTGAACCGTCATGGTTCAAACCTTTAATTCAAAGTACAAGATGAAGCGTTCTAGTAATTACAAAATTACCCCAGGAGGTAGACAATCCTCTGCCAGCTTTGCTGGTACAACCGGACTTTCGGATTCTGGGGCGTCCGGGCTTAAACGCAAAATCTTTCAGAGGGAGTCGGAGACCTCTGGCCAACGTCTGAAACCGAAAATAAAAACTTTCTTTGGAACGGTAAATATCAATTCTCTCCTGCGTCCAGGAAAACTACACGAATTGGAGCGAACATTAAATCAGCAAAAAATCCAAATTTTAGCTTTGCAAGAAACCAGACTGATAGATGATAACACCTTGGAATTCGGCAACTTTTTAAAGACAACAGACTTTTTAAAAGTAAAGCGGACAAAAGAATACTCAAAAATACACCACATCTCGGTGTTGCTTTCGCTGTCTCAAGAAACATTCTTGGTTCTATAACAAATGTCCAGACAGTAAATAATCGACTTATGACACTATCCCTCAAGTGTGCTAACAAAAACTATACATTAATCAATGCACACCTCCCAGTTCACGAAGAAAATAAATCTAATCTTGAAAAAGTAAATAAGTCCTGGGAAATTCTGGAAAAGACTATTTCTAAAATTCCCTCTAACCATGTAAAAATCCTATTGGGTGATTTCAACGCCCAACTAGGGAAAGAAAAAAAGTACAGGAAAACAGTCGGCAGTTTTCCCGCTCATAAATGGACTAACCATAATGGTAGAAGATTGGTTGAACTATGTTCGCAGTTTAATCTAAAAATAATGTCAACCCATTTTAAGAAGAAAATAACAAAACAAAAGACCTGGAGGTGCCCCAACACGTACATGGGTGAATTTCAAATTGACCATGTTGCCATTTCGTACCCCAATTATAAAGAGATTTTGAATGTTCAAGTCAGGAAAGGAGCAAATATAGACACGGATTACTACTTGACTAGAATCAAACTTAGCTTAAAACCTCGAAAACTTATTCAAAAGGGGCTGCTAATACCAAAGTTTGACCCAACGAAAATAAAACCAGCCCTAACAGAAGAACTTGATAAACAACCTGCTCAGAACTGGCAAGAATTAAAACAAAAAATCATTAAAACAGCCTTAAAGTTGGTCCCTTTACAAAAACGTAGAAAACATCCGTGGTGAGATGAAGTTTGCGAGCAAGCAGTATTAAGCCGAAGTAAAGCATTCAAAGATTGGAACAGTCAAAAAACAGCGATAAACTATAACATCTTTTTGGAAGTAAGAAAAGAAACATCGAAGCTAATTAGGCAAACTAAAAGAAAATATGAAAACAATCAACTTAATGATATAGAAAAAGATTTCCAAAAAAATAACACCCCAAACTTTTAGAAAATATTTAAAACTAAATTAACAGGCTATCAATCGCAGAGCCTATGCTTTCAAAAGGAAAACGGACAATTAGCTCTAAATAACCAAGACAATTGCAAGGAATTTGCGAAATATTTTGAACAAATACTAAACTGTCCTGAGCCCTTAAACAAATTACCAACACTAAACCCTAAACAAACAAACCCAGATTCATTACCACCGAATGAAGATGAAATAATTAGTCAAATCAAGCGGCTTAAAAATAACAAAGCTTCTGGTGAAGATGGAATCACTGCTGAACTTTTGAAATCCGCTGGTCCAGGTACAATCAAGGAAATAACCAAAATTCTACAAGAAGTTTGGCGAACCGAACGGATTCCGGAAGACTGGAAAGATGCTCTAATCCATCCACTACATAAGAAAGGAGATAGAACGGATGTAAACAACTATAGAGGGATATCTCTTCTCCCAGTTTGTTACAAGATTCTATCTCAATGTCTACTAGACAGAGCACAGGGACAGTTAGAACCTAACATTGGTGAATATCAAGCAGGTTTTCGACCGGGCAGATCCTGCCCTGAACAGATCCTGAATCTGAAGTTGATTCTAAGACATCAAAAACTGTACAATAAAAATCTCGTCTGTACATTTGTGGATTTCAAAAAAGCATATGATTCTATTGACCGCGAATCTTTATTTCGAATCTTGAAAGAGCAAGGACTAGATCTGAAAACGCTGGCAATTATTAAAGCAACGTTAACTAACACGAGGTCAAAAGTTAAATACATGGGTGACATCTCAGAGCCCTTCGAAATTAAAACTGGTGTGAGACAAGGGGATGGACTCTCGCCACTCTTATTTAACTGTGTTCTAGAAAAAGTAATACAGGAGTGGCGTGAAAAAAAGTCGGCACTGAATATTGACCAGCCCATTAAACTGGGGAGAACCGACATCAAAATTGATTGTCTGGCATTTGCTGATGATCTAGCAATTTTAGCTCAAGATGTATTAACGGCACAGAAACAGATTGAAATCCTAAAAGAAACAGCAGAAAAGGTAGGACTCCAAATTTCCTTTGAAAAGACAGAATACATGACCTGCAACAGACTAAGAACACCATTTCTAAAAACGAAATATGGTAACATCAGACGAGTCTCTCAATTCAAATATTTGGGTGAAATAATCATGGAAAATGGGTTGGAAAAAGCGGCCAATAAGGGTAGATGTCAAAAAATGGAAACGGCATTGAGACTTACACAAAATATTTACAACAAAAAATGCCTATCTAAAAACACAAAACTGAGACATTACAACACGGTTATTAAGCCAGAATGTCTATATGCTGCAGAAACGCTCATTTTGAATAGAAATAGGGACATCGAGGACATTGAAAAGAAGGAAAGAGAAATCATAAGAAAAATCCTAGGCCCCAAACAAATAAATAGCACAACATACCGACTTCGAGAAAACCAAGAAATCAAACAATACACAGATATACATAGCGATATGAGAAAAAGAAGACTTAAGTTTTACGGACACATCAAACGGATGAATCCGGGTAGGCTAACTAGACAAATAGTCGAATTTTATGAAAATAGGAGTAGAGCTAAAGTAGAAATAATTAAATGGATTGCTGCAATTAAAGAGGACCTAAAATCAGCAAATATTACACAAAGTGAAATTCAGGATAGAGGCTGTTTCAGACACAAGGTTAACGTTTGGAAGGTTGGCCAGAGAGAAAAATGTACGAAGATTGGAACAACTTGGTCTGACGAAAGGAAAAAAGCTCATAGCGAAAGAATGAAATTAGTATGGGCTCAAAGGAAGGAAGGCTAACAGCTAACAACAACAAACGCCTCTAATTGTACTTCGCGTGGTCCACCAGGGCCCATACGTGAATAACAATAAATATATATATATATATATATATATATATATATATATATATATATATATATATATATATATATATATATATATATATATAAGAAAGAAAAGGATACAAATGTTTTCCTTAATGCGTGAGGAATATGGATGATGGAAAAGAATCAAGCAAGAACAGCAATGCCCATTGAAGAACAAGTGCCGGATATCCTGGTGGAGGACGTGACAAAGACTATAGATTCGATGAAAAGAAAGGAAGGCCCCAGGATAGGATAGTATAACTGTAGAGATGTTAAAAGCTGGTGGTCGGACTTTACATAAAACACTAGCAAAATTATACTCAAAATGTCTCAAACAACAAGAAGTACCCAGCCAATGGAAAAATGCAGAAGTGATTTTTTTACATAAGAAAGCAGCACGGGAAGATTTAAAGAACTACCGTCCAATAAACCTTCTATCGGTGGTGTAAAAAGTTTTCACCAAGATAATATCCAAAAGAATACTAAAAACACTTAATGACGCACAACCAAGGGAGCAAGCAGGATTCAGAAGCGGATTCAGTACAATGGATCACATCCAGGTCCTACAGCTGGTCATAGAAAGACACAACGAATACACTAATTCAATCTCAAAGCGGGCCATAATAGATGCATTGCTTAATTAAGGTGTAGAGAAAGCCTATGTAAATCTACTAGGATCGATATATGATGAAGCTACAGCGGCAGTCCACCTTGTCGATCTTGAGGTTGAAATAAATGAAGAGCGTGGCGTACGGCAGGGTGACGCAATATCGCCTCTTCTTTTCTCAGTCTGTCTGGAAGAAGTGTTCCGTAATATGGATTGGGAACAGGATGGAATAAAGATGAATGGTACATACTTAAATCATCTTAGATTCGCAGATGATATCGTTCTTCTTTCACAAGACTCAGAGGAACTGCAAAAACACGTACAAGGGCTGCAAAGAACTGGGGAACCATTTGGCTTGAAAATAAACCAGAAGAAGAGTCAGGTCATGTTCAATAAATTTGCTGAGTACAAAAGGGTTTCTATTTTAAGAACGGATTTGGAAGTTGTGGATCACTATATATATTTTGGGCAGATGGTTTCAATGGAAGGGGATACCATCCGGGATGTGGAACGACGCGTTAAATGTGACTGGCAGGCATTTGAAAGGCTCAACGTAGTGTTTAAGAGCAAACTACCGCTTTGCCTGAAAAGAAAAGTTTTTGATCAGTGTGTCCTGTCCGTTATGACAAGTGGAAGTGAGACCAGGAGTCACAGTCATCACAGTCAGTTCAAAAACTTCGAGTAGCACAGAGGGGAATGGAAAGATGTATTATTGGCATTACTAAACGGGATAGAAAGACCTGCAAATTGATCAGAGAACAAACGAAAGTGAGTAACATCATTGGAAGAATAATGCAATTGAAATGGAAGTGGGCAGGCCATGTAGTGGGGCGATGGGACGAAAGATGAACCAGGGCGGTCCTGGACTGGATACCGCTTGATCGCAAACGTCCATGGAGAAGACCGAAAACACGATGGACTGATGCCATTATTAAGTATATTGGACCCGAATGGCAGAGGAGAGCTCAGAACCGCGAGAGTTGGAAGCATGTTGAAGAGGCCTTCATCCTGCAGTGGATTGATGATATATATATATATATATATATATATATATATATATATATATATATATATATATATATATATATATATATATATATATATATATATATATATATATATATATATATATATATATATATATATATATATTGTGAAATATTAGTACGAAAACTTGAATCAAATCTCGCAAAACCTAAGATAGATAGTTAAAAATTGCCTGTAAAAACTGTAGTGAAGTGAAATGCAATAGTTTCTACAGGTCAACAGTATTTGTAAATATTTAAGTGAATAAATAAGTACTTGTAAATCTTCTGCCTTTTAATTCGAAAACCAAGATCCACTTCGCAACCCAGTGAATACTGTGGAAAGAAAATCTCTAAATGTTTGGATGTGGAAATCTAAGAGGACAGTCCGGCAGCTCTACATCGTTGTTCATTCAGTGTTAAACCGGGGAACACGTGTGGCATTTTACCATGAACGCGAACAACTTTACCCCAACCTACAAATACAAACATCTAATCGAAAATAGCAGGATTCAAACCTGCTCCGGGCCAGACGTCGATATCCGCCGTCTGCCGCTCTAGACACCGCGGTTTGTTAAGTTAGAAATTATAACGTCTTTTGTAATAATTGTTAAAAGTTTTTTATATGAATACATTTATCGAACAAGGATTATTTTTTTTAAAGCAGATATCAGGAAAGTTATACGGTGATGAAGCTATGTAAAAAAATACAAAAGGTAAGGAGTTTAGTGATAGCAGAGAAGTAGTTGAAGATGAACCTCCTTCAAGATCTTCCATGTCAACCACAGAAGCAAATATAATCAACATCAACGATATAGTAGATATCACTGCAATATCATTTGCATCAATTTAATCTATTTTGAATTAGCAATTTAGGCTTGTTTCTTGTGTTTTTTCGTCTTGTTCTGAAAACACCGAATTTTTTTAAAAATGTTCTGTTGAAAGTTGGCGAAGAGATTTTTTTGGATAATGACATTCAGAAATGCGTTATTAGTGGTGATGAGACATGGATCTATGCTTATGACTCACAAACAGCTCAACACTCAAGTGACTATAGTTCTAATGATACACCCTAGCCGAAAATTAATTTTTTTTTTTTCGATTACCATGGTACTATTCACAAAAAGTTATTTTTAACCGGTGAAACAGTAGATTAATTCTTCTATTGGAACCTTTGACGTGATTAAACGTGACAAAGTTACTTATTTATAATTTCTCGACGTGTATTTCGCTATGTATGTAAGCATCATTATTTTAGCAAAATAAGAAGGCTAGGGAAACACGCGTCGAGAAATTAAGAATAAGTAATTTAGTGGCCATGTTTTTTGCCTCACGATAATGCCTACCACAATAATTATACGTCAATTTTTCCCAAAGGGTCAAACAAAAACAATATCGCAACTACCATATTCACCAGATATGGCACTGTGTGACTTTTTTCTGTATTCTTAGCGGTTAGGTCTTTTAGAACCACTTCGTTGATATCGTTTTCACTCCATTAAAACTATAGGATCCACCAGTCAGTGAGAGGGGGTTACTTTGAAGAGAACAAAATAAATTTGGTTGAATAGGTAAATACTTTGGGTATTACTTATAAAGCGATCTCACTTTTTGATAATACTAGTATATTTAAGTTTCTTTATTCACGTCTGTGCTACATCCCTTGAAGTTTGGCGTATTGTGTAAACCTTGTATCATCATGATCATCGTCATCATCATCACCATCATCAGCAGCCCGTATCCATCTGCTGTAGAATTAAGGCCTCTTCAGCATATATATACATAACAATGTCATCTGACCATCGTGCTCTACTCAAGGATTGCCCTGGTCCATCTGTCGTCCTATCACTTCGCTATATGGCCTGATGGAGGTGGCTCCATTCCTGATCCATGTGCAGGGCTCTCTGTCTTATTTTGCAATGCCAAGCATACATCTTTCCATTCCTCTCTGTGCTACCCGATGTTTTTAAATTGATTACAATGTGACTGCCCAAGTTTTACTTCCGTATGTCATAGCGTGCAGGATGCACTGATCAAATACTTTTCTTTTCAGGCAAAGTGGGAGTTTGTTGTTAAACACTATATTGAGCCTGCCAAATGCCTGTCAACTATCCATTTAGCACCCCGTTTCATCTCCCGAGCGGTATCCCCTCCATTAAAATGCTCGGGCCAAGATATATGTAGTGGTTTATAACCTCCAAATTCCTTCCTAAAATAGAAATTCTTCTGTCCTCATCAAATTTATTGAAAAATAACCTAATTATTTTTCAGGTTTCAACCCTTGGCAGATCTTGTATGTCTTTGCAGCTCCTTTGGGTCTTGTGAAAGGAGAACGATATTATCTGCGAATCTAAGATAGCTTAAATATGCACCTTTGATTATTATTCTATCCTGTTCCCAATCAATATTACGGAACACCTCTTCAAGCCAGACTGAGAAAATATCAGGCGACATTGCGTCACCCTGCCGTACACCCCGCTCTACATGAATTCCAACATCATGATGAACTGTCGCTGTAGCTTCATCATATAGATATCCTAATTTTATATATAGGTTTAGGTTCTTCTACATTGTCTGCATTCATTACGGCGTGCTTAAACATCGAGTTAAATGCTTTTTCACAGTCGATAAAAGTCAAACGCAGTAGCATGTTGTATTCGTTGTGCCTTCCTATAGCCTGCTGCACAATTTGGACGTGATCCATTGTACTTAATCCATTTCTGAATCCTGCTTACTCTCTTAGTTTTGCATCATTCAATTTTCTTTATATTCTTCTAGATATTATCTTGGTAAACACTTTGTACATTACTTATGGGAGGTAGTAGCTTATTGAACGGTAGTTCTTTAAATCTTCCCGTGCTCCTTTTTTATGTCAATGTATCACTTCTGCATTTTTCTGCATTCTTCTGCAACAGTTCCTTTCCTGGAGCCTTGCCGTTTTTTATCGATTCTATATCCTGTATCACTGCTTCCACTAGTATATCTGGCATTTGTTGTTCCGTGGGTATTATTATTTTTGACTGGTTCTGATCTTGGTATAACTTTTTCTGGCAACCTCTAACATTATTGTACTCGCCCTACGTCCTTTTTTCTCAGCTTCTATTTAGCCATGTTCATTCCTCTGTTTCCTTCCAAAGTTTTTTTGCACTAGCTGCATATTGTTCCGGCATACCTCCTCTCTAATACGGTTTCTTATAGTTTTGCAAAGTTCAACATACACGACCCTGCCAAAACTCAATGGTCTTTTAAATCAATGGTCTTACTAGAGATTCATGACAGTTTGAAACATTTTTCTTCTGGTGCCATTGAGGCAGCCGTTTCAGGCACATTGTCGGTAATTTCATCATACTGTCCTGTTATTTCCATCTTCTCCGGGTATTGTAACATAACGGTTCGACAAAGCAATCTCAAAATAGCTGCCCCTCTTCAGCAGTTTTCCAGAATCCACTTTGCCCTTCTTTGACTTTACCAAACCATTGATATAAGACGATATTTTGAAAAAAAGTCAAAAATAAAGGGCTTCGAAAATTGAAAAAAAATCTACTTGAATCTTACTGGTTAGAATCTAAATTTCTTATTTATAATATTCAGGTGGTTCACACCGAACCACTGCTTAAATAATTTATTTCGAATTTATTAAAAAACAAATCAATTCAAACAAATTGGCAGAGATTGATTGGTTAGCGATGAAACGCTTCAATCGATATAATTTATTGCGTTGAGTCAAAAAATGCGAGAGGTCATGATTAAGGTTGTTTATATGAATGCTCACGAACGGATTGGTTTTATTTAAAGTTATTGCAGTACATTAACGCTGATCAGTTTTATTATATATCCCTCTCCTATCTCAATTCGTGTCGTACAATTATTTTATTGACCGAAAGCAATGAAAATTATTTTTCGTGATTACTTTTGGTTCACGCGTTACATTTCTATGGGTCGGTGGATTATCTGGATTATCTTGAAGAAATTATCTGTTTAAATTAATTTTTATTTTAGAGAACAAAAAAACTTTGCGGTATGAATTACGAGGTTGATGATTCGGCTAGGCCTAATATTTTGATAGCTCTCGCTTCTATTTAAGTTTTTTTAAACACTTTTATCACACTTCTATCACATGATGGTGCATGTAGGTGAATATATATATATATATATATATATATATATATATATATATATATATATATATATATATATATATATATATATATATATATATATATATATATATATATTTATATATATGCAGTAGCAACCAACAAAAGTGTTCATTTAGGCGGAGACGCAGGTTGTTGTGTGTTCCACATGAGATTGTGGAACCCAACGGTTGGGTGTGTGATGACACTCAGCTACTGCTGTCTGATTGGACGTAGTCCAAGAACATCTAACACTACATATATGCGCCATCCGACGGGAGGTCGGCGAAAACATGGGTTGTTGGCTGTGGATAGGGTCTCCCTATTCTTGACGGTATGGTATATGTTGGCGCCCTGAAGAGTCTGAACCTCGAGAGACGAAACATATGTCATCCAGTTGAAGGGATAGGTGGGGCCTCTTCCCGGTCAAGCAACCAACAAAGGTGTTCATTTATGGTGAGACGCAGGTTGTTGTGTGTTCCACATGAGATTGTGGAACCCAACGGTTGGGTGTGTGATGACACTCAGCTACTGCTGTCTGATTGGACGTAGTCCAAGAAAATCTAACACTACATATATGCGCCATCCGACGGGAGGTCGGCGAAAACATGGGTTGTTGGCTGTGGATAGGGTCTCCCTATTCTTGATGGTATGGTATATGTCGGCGCCCTGAAGAGTCTGAACCTCGAGAGACGAAACATATGTCATCCAGTTGAAGGGATAGGTGGGGCCCCTGCCCGGTCAAGCAACCAACAATATATATATATATATATATATATATATATATATATATATATATATATATATATATATATATATATATATATATAATTGCTGCTACGAAAACTGGTGCGAGGTGTGTAGATAGATTCTATCTTGTCTCCTTCAAAGTAGTTTCTTTGGAAAGCCACACAGCGCTAAGGATGGTTTGTCCAGTGCTGGAATTCAGATAATGGAATCGACTTCAGGCGGTTCGTTTGGCATTGCGATATAAATTCGTTATGATACTTTCTTCAAATGAGAGTATGAAAATTAATCAGCTTAAGGATATATATATATATATATATATATATATATATATATATATATATATATATATATATATATATATATATATATATATATATATATGTATATATATATATATATATATATATATATATATATATATATATATATATATCCGACGGGGGGTCGGCGAAAGCATTGGTTAATGGCTGTGGATGGGGTCTCCCTGTTTTTAATAGGGGAGCATGTGTAGGTGCCCTGAAGAGTCTGAACATCAAGAGACGAAGCATGTGCCCTCCGGTTGAGGGGATGGGTGGGGTTCGTCTCCAGTCATCAACCAACAAAAATGCTCATATATATATATATATATATATATATATATATATATATATATATATATATATATATATATATATATATTATGCATGATTAGCTAGTTTTGATATCAAATTCGGTTTACAATATCCTAGTGTAATGCAACCAACATAACGACGTAACTAATGCAACTATTACAATTGGCTTAATTTTACAAAAGGGGTTATATGTATCTATATATGCACAGTAAAAAATTTTGCGTCAATTTTAACGCAAAAAAAAACGTATACAAATTTTAACGTGTAAAAAACGATTATCATAAATTTTTGTGTCATTTTAACACAAACGTTTTACGTCAACCACGTAACACAAATTAATGTTAAAAATAACACAAATATGTGTTAAAATATTCTACAATCAAGCATAAAAATGTTGACACATTTAAATGTTAAAAAAAACCACCTTTAGAATAAAATGATGTATAACCTTACTTTATTTCTATATATTTAAATATAATTTAAATACTTGTTGCGTTTTGATTGTTATTGATATTTTAATAGATTTTATAGTAACTGATAATATTTATACCGTGCCATGATAACATGAAAATACATATATTGTATGCAATGAAGATAACGTCGTGCTTTTCGCGTAAAAGCAATAGGTATGAGGGACTCTTCAATGATGACTAATATAAAATCAATACAGTTTTGTGTTAATTTTACAGTGACATATTTAAAGTGTTACTTTTGAACGAAATAACACTTTTTATGTTAAAAAATAAAGCGAACGAACAAAATCGCATTGTGTCGAATCAACCCACAAAAGCGTTAAATATTTAACACAAAAAATTTAACACAGACTTTTTTTGACTCAATGACGGAAATTTTTTTACTATGTGGCGATGATGCTGGACATGGCGGCCATAGAGAATCTTAAGAATTTCGTCATACATACATGGTCCCTACATAAATGCAGAATATACCAGGCCAGCGGTTTTTTATGGGCAACAATTGTTTGTATAATAATTTTTAGTTTTAAGCTTGTATTGCTTTACTGCGTATGTATGCATTAATTTCAATAATTGGTCACATTTTGAGTAAGATGAATTATTCATTTCAGTCAGCTTAATGATAGCGAGATATTGAATAATTAGTATTCAGGATTTTTGATTCTGTGAAATTACCACCTGGCTCAATCCTAAATACAGCTTTAAGGTATTGATGGGTCTAGTTTTATGAAGACTGAAGAAAAGTGTACTAGGGATAAAAAAGTAAATAGAAAGCTGTACAGTGATAGTGCCTGGAATATTGCTGCTGGTTTTTTGTCTGGGATGCAGAACAGAATGAAATTGTATTTAATGATGATAACAAATGATACCACCTTTAAATAATTCAACATAAAAAATTAAAGTTCCTCTATATATACTACAAGAGAATGTACTCATGAGAAGACCGTATTAGTAACAAAGGCGTCTTCTTTCGGAAATTGCAACTAAGGAAAACAAGAATTAATGTGTCGTCCGACTGATGGAAAAGATTTGTCGACTATATCTGGAATATCTATTACCACACTCAGTTTGTAAATATACAAAAAAGAAATAATTATCTAAATTTGGTGGTCAATATAAAATTAAACTTACAATCAAATTACTTCATCGACTACATTTTTATCATATCTTAATTCATAAAATGTAATTAAAGTCAATGATGATGACGAAATGAAGCCATTGATTGAATCCAATCGGGATTTAACAGCGTGATGGATTGCAAAGAATTTTAATATGTCGAAATCGAGAGTTCGAACCATTTAAAATAACTGAGATATATTAGTAAGTTGGATAATTGGTTACCATATAAACGGGAAAGAATTAACCACACAAAGTGAATTAATATCATCGATTTACTATTAATACATGTAGAAATCGTTCCATGTTTGAAAATATGTAAAGACATCTGTCCAGATATTTTAATCATTGAAATATAAGGTTTTTAAAAAAGGTTTTTTAAAATTTGTATGAATTAGTAGAATTATGGGAAGTCAGGAAAGTTTGTACGCCAACGCCAATAGTTTGTCTGTTTGTGTTGTTTGTCCAACTGTTTGTCCGTAGTGGTAGGTTCATAATACTTTTTTGCCAAAAATGATCATCTGTATTGTCAAAAAGGTTTTTCACCTCTCTTAGCGGAATAGATGGTAGACCGAGGGTGCAATATCCCGTTAGTAAGTTCATTGGGACATAACATTCCATTAGAAGGTCAACAATTGGGGTTTTGAACAATTTTTTTCTCATAAATGGAAAAATGATATATAAGTTTTATAAGAAAACTATTTTTATTTTTATTTTTTTGCTTATAATTAAAAAGATATGTCAAATTGTACAAAACCCAAAAAAACCCGAGCGTATGTTAAAAAACGTAAATGCGAACGCCAATATCGGATCAGCTCGAAACCTTTCGACGCCCTTTCCGAAAAGACGTTCGGAAAAAATCGGAGTCCCGGGCAAATAAAACAATTTATGGATCTTAGTCATTGTTCTATAGATTTAACCAATATCTTTGACTGCATTTATTGGTTTGCTAGCGATTTGAAAATATACTTATTTTTAATTGTTATTTAGACTTTCGGTACTGTTTTCAACGCTGTACGCATATATCTTTATATAAAGATATGGAGGCTCAAAGGTAAGTTCAGAAAAAAATATTGAAATTAGATTAGGGTTCCTTTTGTTTTTTTTACATTCGTTTTTATAACTTTTATTTATATTATTCAATTCATGAAGGGCAAAACAAATTAACGTGTCAAATTTGTAGGAAGGAATATTCTTGCGTGTCGGCAAATAATCTACATATAGTAACACAACTGAGGGTAGTAACAATGAGAAAGCTCTATAAGATCGTCTATTTTGTAGGATACGAACAATAATATTCAAAAAAGCGCGAATAATCAATAACAAAATTCGACTACCAATTTGGAAGGTAATCGTATATGAAAAGTCTTATACTTATGAAAGTTTTACAGGATAATCTCATTTGTAGGTCTGTGGCTGGTCATGCATTATAGATAGTCTGTGGTTTGTCATGCATTATAGATAGTTAGCAGCTGGATTTATTTATATTTCCAAATATTATAAAATTAAGAGTCTAATGTGGCAGTTTGTAAAACATGTAAGGCGAAAAATCGTCATCGTTTTAAAAATACTGAAAACCTTTATTAAAGCAATAATGTAGTATTAGTGGATTTTTTTAAACATATTGTTAGTGTGTGTATAGAGTTTACTGTGGTGGTTTGAAGAATCGGTGTGGTTTTAAAAGTATTGCAAACTTCAATGAAAGCAATCAAACAAATATGTATATAATTTTGGGTAGTGATTGTTTTTATTCTGAATTGATTATTAATGTAGTTTACATATTATAATCTATTATAATCTACTATCTATTATCCATATTATCGTTGTTGCGGAAAGTTTTTTTATGCATATTCACATTTTTCACATTTTTTTATGCATTTAACAGCATATTCAAAAACATTGTTTGACTTGAGAATAAAAATATAGAATTAATTAAATCGCCTTCGGTCCGTTCTGGTATAAAATTATCACAATCTAAGGTTTTAGAAGGCAAACGAATTGCTGCTCTACGTATTCATATAAAATGCATCATTGGAAGAATACGACAGTTTGATTTTTCTCAGATATTAATCATAATATGTTGCCTTTTACAGACTTTGTTATCACTACTTAGCATTAGTGATTTTACAATTACCTATAACATCAACATAAATTTATTAATATTCATTTAGAAAATTAATAACTAATTACGTTTAAAAAACAAATTTACTTAATGTTATTTTTATAAGTTAACATAAAGTTATTATAATAAAATATAATTTAATATCCACAGCAGGTATATTACCAGAATTAGCCTTTATGAACCCTTTGTCACATATTACTGAACCAAATTAGTAACCAGCAATATATTATTTTGCACTTCACCAATAATAATTTTGAAATATATATATATATATATATATATATATATATATATATATATATATATATATATATATATTCATATAATATATATATATATATATATATATATATATATATATATATATATATATATATATATATATATATATATATGAATATATATATATATATGAATATATATATATATATATATATATATATATATATATATATATATATATATATATATATATATATATATATATATATGACCTGGAGGTGCCCAATATATAAGACCTGGAGGTGCCCAAACACGTACATAGGTGAATTTCAAATTGACCGTGTTGCCATTTCGTACCCCAATTATAAAGAGATTTTGAATGTTCAAGTCAGGAAAGGAGCTAACATAGACACGGATCACTACTTGACTAGAATCAAACTTAGCTTAAAACCTCGAAAACTTATTCAAAAGCGGCTGCTAATACCAAAGTTTGACCCAACGAAAATAAAACCAGCCCTAACAGAAGAACTTGATAAACAACCAGCACAGAACTGGCAAGAATTGAAACAAAAAATTATTAAAACAGCCTTAAAGTTAGTCCCTTTACAAAAACGTAGAAAACATCCGTGGTGGGATGAAGTTTGCGAGCAAGCAGTATTAAGCCGAAGTGAAGCATTCAAAGATTGGAACAGTCAAAAAACATCAATAAACTATAACATATTTTTGGAAGTAAGAAAAGAAACATCGAAGCTAATTAGACAAACTAAAAGAAAATATGAAAACAATCAACTTAATGAAATAGAAAAAGATTTCCGAAAACATAACACTCGAAACTTTTACAAAACATTTAAAACTAAAGTAACAGGCTATCAACCGCAAAGTCTTTGCTTCCAAAAGGAAAACGGACAATTGGCTCTAAATAACCAAGATAATTGCAAAGAACTTGCGAAATATTTTGAACAAATACTAAACTGTCCTGAGCCCTTAAACAAATTAGCAACACTAAAGCCTAAACAAACAAACCCAGATTCATTACCACCGAATGAAGATGAAATAATGAGGCAAATCAAGCGGCTTAAAAATAACAAAGCTTCTGGTGAAGATGGAATCACTGCGGAACTTTTGAAATCCGCTGGTCCAGGTACAATCAGGGAAATAACCAAAATTCTACAAGAAGTTTGGCGAACCGAACGGATTCCGGAAGATTGGAAAGATGCTCTAATTCATCCACTACATAAGAAAGGAGATAGAACGGATGTAAACAACTATAGAGGGATATCTCTTCTCCCAGTTTGTTACAAGATTCTATCTCAATGTCTACTAGACAGAGCACAGGGACAGTTAGAACCTAACATTGGTGAATATCAAGCAGGTTTTCGACCGGGCAGATCCTGCCCTGAACAGATCCTGAATCTGAAGTTGATTCTAAGACATCAAAAACTGTACAATAAAAATGTCGTCTGTACATTTGTGGATTTCAAAAAAGCATATGATTCTATTGACCGCGAATCTTTATTCCGAATCTTGAAAGAACAAGGACTAGATCTGAAAACGCTGGCAATTATTAAAGCAACGTTAACTAACACAAGGTCAAAAGTTAAATTCATGGGTGAGATCTCGGAGCCCTTCGAAATTAAAACTGGAGTGAGACAAGGGGATGGACTCTCGCCACTTTTATTTAACTGTGTTCTAGAAAAAGTAATACAGGAGTGGCGTGAAAAAAAGTCGGCCCTGAATATTGACCAGCCCATTAAACTGGGGAGAACCAACATCAAAATTGATTGTCTGGCATTTGCTGATGATCTAGCAATTTTAGCTCAAGATGTATTAACGGCACAGAAACAGATTGAAATCCTAAAAGAAACAGCAGAAAATGTAGGACTCCAAATTTCCTTTGAAAAGACACAATACATGACCTGCAACAGACTAAGAACGCCATTTCTAAAAACAAAATATGGTAACATCAGACGAGTCTCTCAATTCAAATATTTGGGTGAAATAATCATGGAAAATGGGTTGGAAAAAGCGGCCAATAAGGGTAGATGTCAAAAAATGGAAACGGCATTGAGACTTACACAAAACATTTACAACAAAAAATGCCTATCTAAAAACACAAAACTTAGACATTACAACACAGGTATTAAGCCAGAATGTCTATATGCTGCGGAAACGCTCATTTTGAATAGAAAGAGGGACATCGAGGACATTGAAAAGAAGGAAAGAAAAATCATAAGAAAAATCCTAGGGCCCAAACAAATAAATAGCACAACATACCGACTTCGAGAAAACCAAGAAATCAAACAATACACAGATATACATAGCGATATGAGAAAAAGAAGACTTAAGTTTTACGGACACATAAAACGGATGAATCCGAGTAGGTTCACTAGACAAATAGTCGAATTTTATGAAAATAGGAGTAAAGCTAAAGTAGAAATAATTAAATGGATTGCTGCAATTAAAGAGGACATAAGATCAGCAAATATTACATAAAGTGAAATTCAGGATAGAGGCTGTTTCAGATACAAGGTTAATGTATATATATATATATACATTATATATATATATATATATATATATATATATATATATATATATATATATATATATATATATATATATAATATATATATATTATATATATATATATATATATATATATATATATATATATATATATATATATATATATATATATATATATATATAAATATACATATACATATACATATACATATACAGGTTGGAACCATTGACAATACTGACGTGAAAACACTTTACCATAATGACGCCACAAACATGGCAGCCAATTGCAGCTCACCAATTTAGCATCTATTCTTCCCAGTATTTTATAAAACCCCATTAAAATTAAAACACCGGGTAGACTGAAGAAATTATCCATCCCCGAACTCGGTACCATTGGATTACCAGTGGAAAAATTTATAATCGTTGCACTCTGTCAGTGGTGATACATGGTGGAGAAAAGAATTTTAGGAATAATTCACGACAAGACATTAATGAATCCATAATAGGTTTTCAAACATTGCCAGAAATTACCATTGACGAAATCTACGACCTCCTCATGCCAAGAACAATAGAGTTGCCGAATCCGATGGTATTAGGTGTATCCACAAACAATGTTTCAGTTGGACTATTCACTCGAAGCGGACAACACTTGAAAATGCCAAATCACATTTTGACGAAACGTCGTAACTCTTCACAGAACGAACAGATCAACACCCGGAATGATATAGGAACATATATAATTTAAGTATAAAATCATTTGCTTAAATATTTTAACAACCACCAACATCGACCGAAAGACTGAATGGCTTTGGAAAGAAGACAATGCTGTATATTTGGTGGGAAAGCGAAAAGCCATCAATGGAAAAGTGATTTTATAGAACGACAGCGCCCCAACACACATAGGGAATATGGTCAGAGATACCATTTCTGCACTTGGCTGGGAACTTTTGCCTCATCCGCCGTACTCACAAGACTTGGTCCCTTCTGACCACCACTTGTTTTCATCGATGTCTCACGTACTTTCCATAAAACTCAAAACATGTAGTTTTTTAGGGAGCGCATCCACAAATTGCCAAAGAGATGGGAAAATGTACAGCTAGCGATGGCGCATACTTTGTATAAACCATTTTTTCCTTTCTCCCAAATTAAACGTTTTTTTTTTTAAGAAAAAATTAAGAATTAATTAACTGCCACATCTTCTCTATATATATATATATATATATATACATATATATATATATATATATATATATATATATATATATATATATATATATATATATATATATTATATATATATATATATATATATATATATATATATATATATATATATATATAACGTATATATATATATATATATATATATATATATATATATATATATATATATATATATATATATATATATATATATATATATATATATATATAACATATATATATATATATATATAACATATATATATATATATATATATATATATATATATATATATATATATATATATATATATATATATATATATATATAACATATATATATATATATATATATATATATATATATATATATATATATATATATATATATATATATATAATATAGTATTAAATCATTTGATTAAATATTTTTTTTACAAATAAACTCGTTCGCGTTCTTACTGACCGACTGTATTTAGCAAGCTTAAGATAGAATTATGAAGAATGAAATTAAAATGAATACGGTGTGTTTATCTCATCGATTCATAAAAATAACAATTTAATACCAAGTAGAAAAAACCGTATCTCTCTAATAAATAATTTCGCCTTATCAGAGCCCAAAATCAAAATTAACTTTCTTATAAAATGCACCACCATAAATATCGCATGGGCCATGTAGCGGGGCCGACACGGCCGAACGAATCGAGGGTTACAGTCTAATTGAAAACACGTTTACCAAAACTAATTATAAGGCGATACAATCGGCAATCGGCAATGGTTATCTCGCGGTCAAGCGCAGATATTGCTTGTCGAGAAGGCGAATCGCGCTTCATTTATTTATTTGCTTTCCGTTGGCCAACTTTTCGCCTGCTTCCTTTTGTTTTTCGTGGTATCAGTTGTTTTGGAGAGTGAATCAAGAAAGTCTCTTACCAGGATTAATCTGAAATGTTTCAAAAATACGCCAACCGAAATTAATGGTTTGTTCCTTAATATGTAGTTCCCGCCGTTATTTTAATTCGTTTGTTTTTCTTCCATTTTTATTTTGTTTGACCAGCGTATATCTACATTCGAAAGTCCTTTCCTTATTACAAAACTATTGGTATAATTTTTTTGAAAACTTAATTTTAGGGCTTTTAAAATGGCCATGGCAGCAAAAAACTTTTCTTTTGACATTGACAATATTTCGCTTTTCGTTGTTGTCAAAAAGTTACAGAAGCAGCTCCAGACACATGTGCCGCATATCGAGAGGTTGCTATACCCGCTCGGATTGCTTGAGATTGCTTTGCAAATTCAAAAAATAGCAACTTCGACCTGGACGACATATTCTGCTCTGGTTGACCTAGGGACTTTAACGAGAACCACCTTAAAGTGCTTTTGAAGGAGACGACCGTCAAATAGCCGAGAATTGCCTTAGAAGATGAACTGCGGTCTTGCAACAATCTTTCGACATCTGCAATCTATGGGATTTACTCAAAACTTGCACAGCCTCACAACAAACATGGTCACAGAGGCCCTGAATAATCTCGGGAGGTTTTTCCACATCCGACGTTCTCTCCACATCTTGCGTTAACCGATCATCACCTCTGCCGCTCACTGTTCAACCAAATAAGGGACGTACCCTGCCCCAATGATGAGGACCTCAAAAATTATCTTAACAACTTTTTCGAGTTCAGGCCCGGAAATTTCTGACCAAACGGTATTAATAAATTGTTTGAGAGGTGGCACCACCTTGCATCATATTGTGGACCTTGAAGCTTTAAGCTTTGTAATTAATTCATTGATTGTTTTTTGGAATCAGCTTCAATTTCAGCCAACAAAAGATCCTTATGCTATACATTCAACTCAACATATCTTCCAGATTGTATATCGAAAAGATTGAAATAGTAATTTTTAAATCAACACTGACCTGTTTTTCTATCCAAGGCACTAAGATTAATATCATTAATGATATTAGTGACATTGTTTTGTTTTCGATACTCATAATGTATCGAATGTCTAATATGGAACTTATCAACACTTTTCTCTTCCATTTTTCTAGGTTTTAACCATTTTTCAAGATTAATTTAACAATAAAAACAATAAATATCACAACAATTAACTAGAGTATAGGTTTTGGTAAGTTACATAATTGTCAGTAGTTAGTAATATTTATAAAATTTTAAAAAAACGGCATTATTTACGGGAATTAACCATGTCACACGTGTTATTGTACAATAGATGATCATCTACAAATAGTCAACAATATAACGAATATAATGTAAACCTTTACATGGCTTGATCGATTATGAATTCCATGGCAAATCGTCGTATAAACATTAATAGAAAATATCTATTCACAAGTATCAATGTATATATAGTCCGATTCAAAATATTTCCTTGCCTTTCGGCAAAAGTAAACTTGAAGAGATTTACCATTAAACACCAAATCACTTTTTTTGAACTGCTCGACGCACGTTTCGCTAACCATGTTCGTGCGTCGAGCAGTTAATCTTTTCAAGTTTAGTATTTCACACCAAAGGTTCCAACAGAAGAATTGATTTCGGCAAAATGTTAATTACCCCAATAAATTTCTATAAAAATATTGGAAAAATAAAATATTGTTAAATTATTATTATTATTATTCTGCTTATCCTTAATGTAAAATATCAGCTCATGCTGGTCGATATTCCAATGCCAAGTTGAAAAAACAATTCAGCTCCAGTTACCCTAGCATAATATGTTACGAACAATGTTACACGTCTGCAAGAGCACAACACGTTGTCCCACTATGGCAATCGATCTCGAGATACCGAGGCTCTCGAAGTTCTTTGAAAATCTCTTACTTATTAGGCCTTCGGCAGATATAATGAAGGACACTACATCTAGCTTACTTAGTTTCCACTGGTTCTTGAAGTCGTATGCCAGATTTTTATACTTTGTGGATTTTTCCATCTCAGTTTTTCTAATGTTGTCAGGGAGCGGCACTGCGATGTCAATTATAAAAACCCTTCTCTCATTTCTGTTGATTAGAACAATATCTGGCCTGTTATAATCAACGGTTCGGTCAGTAGTGATTGGTAACGAATAGTATCGGATGATTCAAGTACAGGAGAAGGCGAGTAGTAGAGGCGAGCTTTCTAATAGCGAGTATTTTTTTACAATTTGCTGATATTTCTAGAAGAATGATGATATATTTCTAGAAGATTACATTTATTATTATTATCATCGTCTTGGTGTCACTCTCTCAGCTCAAAGGACTGGAAACCATAAACCGATCCCTCCCTCGCGACGTTGGGGTTCGGCTCGGAGCCTGGGGATAAATTTCATTATAACCCAGTATTCTGTTGGCATTAAGGCAAACATTTTTCGAACACTGTGGCAGGTTTACAACAATATAGCCCGTTGTCCCACTTTTATGACATTTCTATTTAGTCCGCAGTTTGTTAAACTTTTGGAGAACCTGTGGCTCACCAATCCCTCTGCGGAAATTATAAAAGGTTCGATGTTGACTTTTTCAAGTTGCCAGGTGTTCTTCAATTCATAAGAAAGATTCTCATACTTAGAAACGTTTTCCACCTCCGTTTTATGTATATTGTGAGACAATGGTATGACAATCTCAATAATTGTTTCCGTTCCGTTTTTCTTTTTTATTTATTAAGACTGTCTGGTTTATTGTAGTCGACAACCCTGTCAGTTATTATCGGTCTATCTCAGTAGACTAGTAGACTCCAGAACATCTTGAGGACTGTATTTATACTACGGCGAAGTAGATATTGGTAAAATACCATGATTAAGTGCCAGTTTTTGGTGGATTATTTTAGCAAGCTTATTATGCATAATTCTTCTTCCTAAATATGCGTTTTCTGCCAAAGTAGGACATCCACCAATTATGTGATCAACAGTCCCTATTTTGCCACACTTTCGACATACATCTTCAGTGTTTTCTTTAAGGATATATTTCTTGTAATTATTGGTTTTGATGACTTTATCCTGGATAGCAATGACAAAACCCTCAGTTTCCGGATATAGTTGATTCTCGTCTAACCAGAGCAGAGAAGCTTTCTTATCAATAGTATTGCCATTTAATAATTCTACATATCTACCATGGATTGACTTATGTTACCAGATATTTATGATGTTTTGTATTGTCCCTGTTTCGATAGTGTAGTTTGCATGGCTCAGTTTTAATGGTGTATAATTGTGATCAGACTGAGTTGCGAGTCTCATTAGTTGATCTTTCGAACTTAGAAAATGTTGGCGAAGCTTCTTTTCCTGACTAAGACACAATTCTTTGATATTAATAAGCCCTCTACCTCCATATTTTCAAGGAATGTATAATATCAACACAGAAGAATTGGTATGCAAACAACGGAATTTTGTTAAAAGTCGTCTAGTCATGCCGTGTAGCTCTTCCAGTTCTGTGTTTGACCACTTGACCACTCCAAATGAATATGTTAACACCGGTACCGCCAATGTGTTGATTGCCTTACATGTATTCCCCCCTGAGAGTTTTGTATTAAGAAGCTTCGTTATTCGTTTCTTGTATTTATCTTGGAATTCATGTTTGAGTGTCGTATGGTTTAGCATTTGATTTTGTGCTATTCCCAGATACCGATATCATATCGGTATCATCCGGTTTCAATGAGTGAATCTGGCAGAATGATTCCTGATTTTGTTTAACTTGTCCTTTTTGTATATTGACGATATAACATTTATCTAGACCAAAGGATATCTTAATATCATCGCTGAATATTTTTACGGTTTTAATAAGCGATTAGAGTTTGCTCTGGGACTATGCGGACAGTTTTAGGTCATCCATATATAACAGATGTGATAACCTTCTGGTGTTTGTTAACTGAAACCTATACCCGCTTACAGACTGATTGAGAATCGTGGACATAGGATTTAGGGCCAGACAAAACCACATTGGCGACAAAGAGTTTCCCTGGAAAATTCCCTTCTCAACGTTGACTCTTCCAGCATTTTCTCCCGATATCCATATATTCGTCTTCCAAGACTTCATTAAGTGAGTAAGCATTGCTCTGGTTTTAGGGCAGATTTTGTAAATTTCCAAAACATTAACTAGCCAATCATGAGGGACAGAGTCGAAGGCCTTACTGTAGTCAATGTTACATAAGTTGAGGTTACGCTTTTTTCTCTGGACGTGCTTCAGGGCAATTGCATATATGATAAGTTGGTTCTTAGATCCCGCAGATTTTCTTACACATCTTTTGTTCTTCTTCTAGGCTTTCTTTATCTAAACAGTGATGATATATTTTTTCGTTTACTACTGATGTAAGTAACTTAAAGAGTGCTGAAAGACAAGGTATATGTCGATAGATATTTGGCTGCATCTTGTCATTTTTCTTATATAGTAAATATGTATTACCGTCAGATAAAAAATGCGGCATAGATTCGGGGTTAGTGTTTTACTGAAGCAACGTGATAAATTGTCAAAGTGGCATCTAAATATTTGATCCATAAATTCTGGATTCAATTTGGCCCTGGTGCTTTCCAGTTTTAGGTTTTTCTTACGGCGTTAAGGGCCTGTTCTGTTGTAAATTCAGCCACATTCATTTCCCGTAAGCCTTCTTGCAGGTTTTTGATATCTGAGATCCAGGCCGCTGATGTGTTGTACCCCTCCGATACTTTCCAAGTTGTTTTCCAAAATTCGTAACATGTTGTTGGGTCGATGTTTTGGGTATTAGGTTTACCAGGTTCGTGCGTTTCAAGATCTCGAAAAAACTGTTTATAATTTTTATAAAAGTGTGCGTTTTGTTCCTTTCTTTTCTTATTCTCATTATATCTACGCAACCTTGCTCCTTGGCTTTTGCTTTTTGTCAACATTGGTCTATATATGAAATTACTTCTTCCTTGATTCGTGTATCTATCCTTGTCTTTTTGGCTATGGCTTTGGCTTTTATGGTTATTTTTCTAGAATTTTTATTATTATTATCACAAACATAATTTATCGATCATCTCAGCCTAGGCTGATCGGGTTTACAATGTCAAAATGAGAAAGCAGTTCAGCTCCTCCCATTCAGCTTAGTACCTTACGAACAATGTGGCAAGTTTGTAAAAGAACTGCTCGTTGTCCTACTATGGTAATCGATTTTGAAACACCAAGAATTTCCAGATTTTTGGAAAAGGTTTCGCTTACTAGGCCTTCGGCGGGTATAACAAAAGTTAACACCTCCACTTTCTGGAGTTTCCATTGATTTTTCAGATCAATTACAAGATTTTCGTACTTGTGACCTTTTCCTTTTCAGTTTTTCTGATGTTATGAGAGAGTGGTATCGCAATGTTAATTATGAAAGCTCTCCTCTGCTTTTTGTTAATTAGAACAATATCCGGCCTATTATAGTCAACCGTCCGATCTGTTGTAATTGGTCTATCCCAGTAAAGAAGTGGATCGGCTGACTCAAGTACGGGGGAAGGCGTGTACTTGTAATATGGTGGAGGCATCTTATCAAATAGCGAGTGCTTTAAAGCGATTTGCTGGTGTATAATTTTCGCCAGCTGATTATGCCTGCATAGGTAAGCATTAGGGGCAAGGACTTCATCAGGATCTGCTTCAGGCCATTTAACAATGCTAAAAGAATATGTCAGAGTTGGCACCGCCCAGCCATTGGTCACAATAATGAGGTTTCCACCGTTCAGTTTGGTTTTTAGGAGTTTGGTCAGTCGTTTTTGGTACAAAGTGGAAAAATTCTTCTTTAATGGGCTATAATCAAATTTATGATTTTGAAGCATTCCTAAATATTTGTATGAGTATTCTGATGCTAGTTCTTGTATACCGCAGACTGTTGAATGTTGTTCTTTTATTATTCCCTTTTGTGTGCTTTTGAGTCCGAATGACATTTTGAAATCCCTACTAAATATTTTGACTGTTTTTATTAATGAATTTAGTTTCTCTCTTGTTTCTTCATAGAGTTTTAAGTCGCCCATGTATAGCAAATGAGATAGTTTCCTGGCATTTCTTATGTCGAGTTTGTAGCCAATATTGCTATTGTTAAGTAATGTGGACATCGGCTTCAACGCTAGACAAAACCAAACTGGGGAAGATGAATCTCCCTGAAATATTCTCGATATTTGTTGTTCCAATGTACTGTTGGTGAACAAATAAATTAGTCTTCCATTTACTTATGAGATACCTTAAAGAGTTTATAATCTGCGGACAAATTTTGTAGATGTTCAAAACTTCTAATAACCAATCATGTGGGACACTATCGAAAGCCTTCTTGTAATCTATATAACACATATTCAAATTGCGCTTTTTTGTCCGCGCAAGAACTACAGCATCAATCGTCAGTTGCTCCTTATATCCCATACTTGCCCTAATACACCCTTTCTGCTCATCTTCTAATATGTTATTATAGTCACAATGTTAATACATTTTTTCATTGAGCAGGGCTGTGAATAATTTATACAACACGGATAAACATGTTATCGGTCTATAGTTACTGGGTTGGTTAGCATCACCCTTCTTATATAACAAATATGTATTTCCCTCCATCAGAAAGTCAGGGAAAGTATCAGGATTCACCATTATTTCTTTAAATGCATTAGCAAGTACCTGGTAAACAGCTGTGAAGTTTTTGATCTAGAAGTTTTGTAGTCCATCTGGTCCAGGCGTCTACTAGTTTTGAGTTTTCTTGATGGCAGTGCAGATGTCAATCGCTTCAAGACCGTTGAATTCCATTTGTGGAAGTGCATCAGTCTGCTTTCGAATTATTGCAACCCACGGAGCCATTTTTTCATAACCATCAGATCTTTTCCAGACAGATTTCCAGTATTTTTCAAAGGTAGATATATTCACATTTTCAAGTTTTGACTGGTTACCCTGGGTTTCTAGTTCTTTCTATTCTAGTTCTGGCTCTTTTGAAACATAACATTTTGGTGTTTCCGTTTTTCTATCTCATTGTATCTGGCTAGTCTGGCTCATTTCGTTTTGGCTTTCTGTCGAAATCGATCTTTCAGGTCTAATAATTTCTCGCGAAAATTTGAATCTTCAAATCCAATGCCAGATTTTTTAGCGATTATTTTCGTTTTTTTCGTCACTTTGCTAGATGTATTTCCAGCAAGATACTCAGAAATAATGCCCGAAAATCATTGATATCAGTTTCAAGGCGCGTTTTCCAGGCAGGCGTATCTTTTTGGATATTACGCCTTATCGCATTGGGGATGTAAGTTTTTTGACCTGAAAGCTCGATTACAGTTTCTGCTGCATAATACAGCGCGAGATGTATGTCGCTAAGATTCACTATCTCCGATAAATGCGATTCCAATACTTTATTGGCCTGCATTATAGTAATACGGGACTTTGCAATGTTGCGCAGTATCGGTATTTTTGGCCTATTTAGTGGATTTGAGCCAGTAAAATGGGCCAAGAGACTGTAAAACCTTTCTCGTATGTTAGAAAAGTTTCTATTTATGGCTGTTTCTTCACTTTGAGTTGATGATACTTCTGTTGTTAGGATTGGAGTTTGGACTACCGGTTGGTTCTCTGTGTTCAAGTTAAGAACATCCATGTCATTTTCTTGAGGTGGGTCTTATGTAATGTTTTGGTGTAATTTATTACCGACTTCTCTCTTGATGTTCATTAATTCCGTTTCAGTTAGATATTTTTTTCTTAATATAAGATTTTTACGGTGTGCTAAGTTTTGTTCCGACAGCTGTGTTTCAGCAAATCTCTTCTTAGATTCTTGGTGAAGTGCATTTCTTCACCCAGGTAGCGGATTATCTGCGCACTGGTTCACATAATAATAGGCACTCATTACTTCAATATTCATTTCATGTGTCCATCTAATACGTGGAGTGCGCTCGGTCCTACTGACAGCCCTCCTTATGGGGGGCGAGGCAGCCGGTACCTGATTATTAGCTCCTACGTTTTGTTGGGTTTGTATTGAAGTCTCTGATGTAGATTGACTTTTATATTCTAATTGTGGATTGATTTTCAGTTGCCATGTTCATTGCTATTCTTGTGGTGCCATAGAGTTAGGAGTTGCCACTCGCTTCAGAGTCACCAACTCCGGACAAATCCTCCCGACGGTTCCGAAGGGTTCTTGTCCGCAAGACCCTACCGCCTTGTATAATATCATTATATGTTTCAATCTCCATAAAAAAATGGGTTCAAGGGAAAAAACGGTCACCCAAGGCAGAGCCCCGATTTACCATGGGGCTTACCAATCTTAC
The DNA here is from genome assembly GCA_031761425.1 of Cosmopolites sordidus. Taxonomy (NCBI): domain Eukaryota; kingdom Metazoa; phylum Arthropoda; class Insecta; order Coleoptera; family Curculionidae; genus Cosmopolites; species Cosmopolites sordidus. Next base: position 463,296 of record JARFXV010001201.1, on the reverse strand, counting down.
CAAGCTATTTACTACCGGAGGGCGCTAGGTATCCGGAGACATCGTTAGAGACACTTTAACTCTGTGCCATTCAGCTCCATTTTTTTTTGAGGTTTACTCCTCTCAGCTCGGGAAGGTGGTGGCGCCACTCACCAAGCGGACTATCCGCCCCCTGCCTTATTATTATATTATTATTATTATATTATTATTATATTATTATTATTATTATTATTAATATATTATTATTATATTATTATTATTATATTATTATTATTATTATCCTCGTACTGAACTCAGCATCTCAGCCTAAGCTGGTCTATATTACAATGCCAAAATGAGAAAGCAATTCAACTCCTCTCACTTAGCAAAAAATTTTACGAACAATGTGGCACGTCTGCAAGAGTACTGCACGTTGTCCCACTATGGCAATCGATTTTGAGATACCAAGGTTCTTCAAATTTTTTGAAAAGTTCTTACTTATTAGGCCTTCGGCGGATATAACGAAAGGCACTATCTCTACCTTATGCAGTTTCCACTGGTTTTCAAATCGTACGCAAGGTTTTCATACTTAGTGGTTTTCTCCAACTCGGTTTTCCTGATATTATGAGAGAGTGGTACTGCGATGTTAATTATAAAAGCCCTTTTCTCCTTTTTACTAATTAGAACAATGTCTGGTCTATTATAATCGACCGTTCGATCTGTTGTGATTGGTCTGTCCCAGTATAGGATTGAATCAGATGATTCCAATACGGGAGAAGGTGAGTACTTATAATATGGAGCACGTGCGTTATCTAATAGCGAATACTTTAATGCAATTTGCTGATGTATAATTTTCGCCAGCTGATTATGTCTTCCTAAATAAGCATTAGGGGCTAGAACTGCACACCCACCGATAAGGTGTTCAATCGTTTCCCCCACTATACCGCACTTCCTACATCGGTCGACAACATCCATGTGTAGTATATGCTTTTCATAGTTCCGTGTTCTTACTACCTTATCTTGAATAGATGTCGCAAAACCTTCTGTTTCTGGGTACAACAGCCCATCGGTCAGCCATTTTAGAGACAATGGTCCATTAATGGTATCATCCTCGAGTGACTTTGGATACCGTCCATGCAGTGTCTGTTGTTTCCATTCACGGATACAATCCGTAAGTGTTGTTCTACCATCAACACGATTCAATTTATCTAGGTTCAACGGGGTGAAACCCCGGTCCTCCTTAGCAACCAATTTCATTAGCGTGCTGCTTGAATTAATGAAGCGTTCTCTCATCTTACTCTCCTGGTTCAGACAAAGGTTCTTAATGTTCACGAGGCCTCTGTCTCCCAACTTTCTGGGAATGTACAGTCGCTTCATAGATGAATTTGGATGCAGACATCGGAATTTTGTCAATGTTCGACGTGTTAATCTATCCAGTCCATCAAGGACTGGATGATTATTGGTTGACTGTTTCTGATGATGATTGACTGTTTCTGACCATTTAACAATACCAAAGGAATAGGTCAGAGTTGGCACTGCCCATCCATTGATCGCTCTAATCAGGTTTCCACTGTTCAGTTTGGTATTTAAAAGTTTTGTAAGCCTCTTTTCGTACATAGTAGAAAAGTCTTTCTTTAACTGGCTATGGTTAAATTTCTCGTTTTGAGGTATACCTAAATATTTATAGGATTCTTCTGGTGCCAGTTGTTGTATGTTACAGTGTGTTGAATGTTGATTGTTGACTATTCCTTTTTGAATGCTAATGGTAGAGCATTTATCAAGTCCGAATGACATCTTGATATCCCTACTAAATTCTTCGACCATTTTTATTAAGGAGTTTAGTTTTTCTCTAGTTTCTCCATAGAGTTTAAGGTCATCCATATATAGTAGGTGCGAGAGCTTTCGTGGATTCCTCATGTTTAGTTTATATCCTATATTACTGTTGTTCAGTAATGTAGACATAGGGTTTAGGGCTAGACAAAACCAAACTGGAGAAAGGGAATCTCCCTGAAAAATTCCTCTCTCGATATTCTCAGTTGTAATACATTGTTGACCGATAAAGAGAATTGTTTTCCATTTCTCCATCAGGCACCTTAAGGAGTTAATGATGGGAGGGCTTATTTTATAAATCTTCAGGACTTCTAGTAACCATTCGTGTGAAACACTATCGAAGGCTTTCCTGTAGTCTATATAGCAGATGTTTAGGTTGCGTTTTCTTTTCCGCGCTTGTTCGAGAACTACAGCATCGATCGTTAGCTGTTCCTTGCATCCCATACTTACTCTTATACATCCTTTCTGCTCTTCTTCAAAAATATTGTTTTCATCACAATACTCATTACATTACTATTATTATTATTATTATAATAATTATTATTATTATGTATGACTAAAACATTGTTTATTGGTTTGTGTAATAAAAATTAATAAACAAATACATTTATCTATTAGTCCAATAAAAACTATAACTTATATTTACCTATACTATTATACTATTACTACTATACTGATGCTATACTTAAATTTAATTATACATTTAATTCGGTTTCATTCTCACTGTCACTTTGATCTACATTAATAATAAGTGGTTCTATATTATTAGTAAATGATACAGGGATATAGGGATCTTCTATTTTAATAACATGGTTAAACGAATTTATCCAACTTTCTTTGGGAATATTATCTACAAACTTCTTATTAATTAATGTTACAGTTACTTGCACTTAGAGTCAGATAAATGTTTTCTGCTCTAAGATTGGATTTTACCTGATGCCACATTTGCTCAACTGGATTAAAAATACAGTAATACGAGGAAAGGCGTAAAACCGTATGTTTTATATCTGCAGCAATGGTATCACATCCATATTCCTTTTTATATAGTTCTGAATTTCCAATTTAGTGTTATTTGCATTAGGAACTTTACTTTTTTACAATTACGCATTCCTTAGACACATTGGGCAAAAGGCTATTTATAAACCAATCTTCAAAAATTTCTCCTGTGGTGTCGTCATGGTACTCCAAAGCTGATGATGTTTAATATTTTTTGAGGACAACTGTAAACAATTTGGAACCAGCATGTAAAATTATAATTCTTTTTCCCTTGTTTGTCGTCGCAATCGTTGTGATTCCATTAATATTTATCTTTTATTAATGGCCCGATATGCAAAACCCATTAGAGATTATATTCTCCGGAGGCTAGTTCTGCTGCAAAGAATGTTGGTTTCATCTTTCCTTAATCGTTGTTGCAATGAATGCAATGCAGGCACAGTTTGCTCTTCATACATAGCATAGACGTTTCTGTTGCGGCTGCATTTACATTAAGCCCCCTATTTAATAAAGAAACATACATATTTTTAACAATTTGCTTAGCATCGGACGATGAATGTTTTCTTTTAAAATTAGCACTACCGGAGGCACAATGATCATTACCTTGCCAAGATCGCCACATTTTTAGCACATTAGGAATGATAAAAATACGATCGAAATTATAGAACTGCACTGTTTAAGAAAAGAATGCTAACTAAACTAAAATATTTCGAAATTACTAAACCAGATATAAAATTAATTTTATCTTTTTACCTGTCATTTTATTAGGCCCGGCCCTGTATATGTTTTTTTTGCAACTTTGCCGGGTTTCGTTACGATAGGGGTTGTTAACAGTTTATTGCAGTCATTCGGTCAACGATATATCTTGAACCTCACTATACTCCTTCGGGAAAAACACCTTAAATTCCTTTAAAGAGAGATGTATGATAAGGCGACATGATTTTCCCCAAGTTATTTGTATCATTTCTGGAATGCATTCCATCTTTAGGGTAGTGAACTGGGTAAATATCTATAAACCAATAGTTTGGTTTATAGCATTTTTAGCAATCGTATATAGAAACTTATACAGCAGCCCGTATCGATCCACTGCAGGTTGAAGGCCTCTTCAGCATGCTTCCAACCTTCACGGTCCTGGGCTTTCGTCCGCCACTCAGGCCCAATATACTTCTCTTCTTCTCGAACTTCTTCGCGGACGTTTGTGATCAAGCGGTATCCACTCCAGGATTGCCTTGGTCCATCTGTCGTCCCATCGCCTCGCTTATGGCCCGCCCGTCTCCATTTCAATTGTTTTACTCTTCCTATGATGTCACAGACTTTTGTTTGTTCCCTGATCCATGTACAGGACTTTCTGTCTCGTCTTGTAATGCCAAGCATACATCTTTCCATTCCCCTCTGTGCCACCCGAAGTTTTTGAATTGATTGCGATGTGAGTGTCTAGGTTTCACTTCCGTATGTCATAACGGGTAGAACGCACCGATCGAATACATTTCTTTTCAGGCAAAGTGGGAGTCTGCTCTTAAACACTATGTTGAGCCTACCAAATGCCTGCCAGCCACACTTAACATGCCGTTCCACTTCCCGGGCGGTACTCCCCTCCATTGAAATCCTCCGCCCAAGATATATAAAGCTGTCCACAATCTCTAAATCCCTTCCTAAAACTGAAATTCTTCTGTCCTGAGCGAAGTTATTGAACATAACCTGACTCTTTTTCAGGTTCATTCTCAAGCCAAATGGTTCGCCAGCCTTTTGCAGTTCTTGTATGCGTCTTTGCAACTCCTCTGGGTCTTGTGAAATGAGAATAATATCATCTGCAGATCTAAGATGGTTTAAGTTTGTACCATTGATCTTTACACCATCCTGTTCCCAATCCAGTTTACGGAATATTTCTTCAAGGCCAGCCGAGAAAAGCATAGGCGATATTGCGTCACCCTGCCGTACACCTCGTTCTATATTAATTCCCACTTCAAGATCATCAAGGTGAATTGTGGCTGTAGCTCCATTATATATCGATTCTAATAGGTTTACATAGGCTCTCTCTACACCTTGACTAAGCAGTGCATCCATTATCGCATGCTTTGAGATGGAATCAAATGCTTTTTCGTAGTCGATAAAAGCCAAGCACAGTGGCATGGTGTATTCGTTGTGCCTTTCTATGACCTGCTGTACAACCTGGATGTGATCCATTGTACTGAATCCACTTCTGAATCCTGCTTGTTCTCTTGGTTGTGCGTCATTCAGTTTTTTTAATATTCTTTTAGAAATTATCTTAGTGAAACTTTTGTACTTCACTGATAGGAGGCTTATTGGACGGTAGTTCTTTAAATCTTCCTGTGCTCCTTTTTTATGTAAAAGGATCACTTCTGCATTTTTCCATAAGTCAGGTACTTTTTGTTCTTTGAGGCATTTTGAGTATAATTTTGCCAGTGTTTTATGTAACGTCCGACCACCAGCTTTTAGCATTTCGACACTTACACTATCCTTTTCTGGAGCCTTGCCGTTCTTCATCAATTCTATAGCATTTGTTACTTCCTCCACTAGGATATCTGGCATTATATATTGTTCTTCCGTGGGTATTGCTGTCCCTGACTGGCTCTGATCTTCATATAACTGGGAATAAAACCTTCTGACAATCTCTAACATTTCGGTACGCGCCCTGCACACTGTGCCATCCTCACGCTTTAAAGTATATATATATATATATATATATATATATATATATATATATATATATATATATATATATATATATATATATATATATATATATAGGATGATGGCCTCTTCATAATTATAAATTTGAGTTTGTGAAGTATTATGAAATATATATATATATATATATATATATATATATATATATATATATATATATATATATATATATACGAGCATTGGTTAGTTGCTTGACCGGGAGGAAGTGCCACCCATCCCTTACATTGGAGAGCACATGTTTCGTCTATTGGTGGTTAGACTCATTTACAATTTTTGCTTTCTATGGCATATATAGTTTTAATAACTTAAAGCAAATGTAATAATTAGAAAAATTATAATATGAATATTACAAATATCTGGGACACCCAGTAATTTAGAACAATGAAAATTGGTACCGTTTGTTTTAAGGTGGTGCTGGTCAAGAATCCGTTGTTAGTTTTCCTCTAAAAAAAATCCTAATAGTAGTACTTCTCGAAAATGGAAGCCATAAAAGTTGACGCGAGACATTACCGTGGTATACTTTCTTAATGCCGTTTTTCGCGATCTATCCAATAAAAGAAAGTTTATGAAAATCGGTCCAGAGATAAAAAATTTAAGGGGGTGGTAAGTCCTTATCCTGGACATACTGTGTGCGTGTATATATAAATATATATATATATATATATATATATATATATATATATATATATATATATATATATATATATATATATATATATACAAATCTCCTTTCTGTGTGCTTGTAATTTTTTTATTTTTCATACTGGTTATTTTGTCTTCCTTTTTGTATAGATGTATAAAGCATATTTCTCAACCTAACTTCCTTACTTCTTGTATTTTAACCTCAAGCCCCAGCTCCTTCTTTAAAACATTTTTCTTTCCCTCTTTTTGTAGTTGTTGTACTCCTGTATCCCAAGTCCCTGAATTATTTTTTTTCTTCATGTTTTGCCTTTGTCTGTCGATTTTATCTTTCATATCATTGATTTCCATTTTTAGCTCTTGTTTTTTCTTTTTAGTTCTTGCATTTCCCTTTTTTACCCTTTTTAATTCTGCTGTGATTATTTTGCCATTCTGATTACCTTCTATTCTTTCAATTATTTGTGAAAGATTTTGTAACATGTCCAGAAATTTATGTTATCTGTCTGTTTGTTGTCTGTTATCTCTCCGCCTGTTTTATTAGTTCTTTTGAATATATCCAAATCTCCATTCCTTTTTCTTTTCCCTCATCCGTTGACATGTCATAGTTGTCCATCTTTCTCGAGAAATGAGTAAAGAATTCTTTTACAGATATGTTATACCGTGAGTCAGTTTGACTAAAATACCATATGTACACTTGGTGTTACACTTTTATGTTCCCCAATATATAAAGAGTGCAGTAAATAGCTTATTTTCACAGCTATTTTTGAATAGTTTAATATGCGGGTTATTTTCAATATCGCCAAATTATTTGTTTTTTAATAACGCACATCAGTCTACATAAAAGATCAAACATGATAAAGCCAAACAAATAGAAGCTTACAGTATGATTGAAAATACGTTTACCAAAACTAATTATAAGCCGATACGATCAGCAATCGGCAATCGTTATCTCCCGGTCAACTGTAGTTATTGCTTGTTGAGAATGCGAATCGTGCTTCATTTATTTATTTGTTTTCCATTGGCCAACTTTTCTTTTTAGTATTGTTTTGTTATAATAATTTTCTCGGCGAATGAATCGAGAAAGTCCCGTATTGTAAAAACTGTATGCCGATTCCCGACTTAGAATGTACATAGTAGCCGACATCTGATATGAGTTCTACAATTAAGCTTAAGCATTCTATTCTTATTGTGAATACCGTGCAAAATTACAATAGAAATAACGGAAATTGTGTTGTTGGGTGTGATTAAATTATTAAACTTTGAAATTTACGCCCTAGAAAACAATGTTTGAAGATTTTCTAATCGCACCACACCCTTACTAATGTTAAAACCGTTCTTATGAGAAAGGTAATTTCAGTAACTACGAAATTGCTAGGGTCGTTCGAAAAGTTCTCGGCCTAACACAGAGATGGAACAAGTATGATCAAATGACTTTGATTACGGGTCTTTCAAATTGAGGGGATTTTTTAATTTTTCAATAAAATACAGATGGCGTTTTGAAGTTGCCTAGGTCTAGTCTCATTTCAAAAGTGTATTTTATGACATTTATAAAACTGAAGTCGTACACAGTACAACAACTCGTTAAAATTGTTGACTTTTTTTTATAAAAATGGGCGTCCAGTGAAAAATGTTTTAGAAAATTACGTGATATTTACGGTTTGCACAATCGTCCATCTGAAAACACTATTAATCGAATTGTTCAAAAATTTCAAGAAACTGGTTCGGTAGAAGAAAAAAGAAAAGCAATATATAGTCGCAGTGGTCATTCACAAGAGCATATTGATTTTGTACATGAAAATGTTGTTAAAGACCCAGAAATTTCCATTAGTCGGCGTTCATAACAATTTGGACTCGACGAATCCACAACATAGCGTATTTTACGAATGTATTTAACTCTGAAGGCATATAAGGCTCGAATAACACAGAAACTAAAGTCACTGGATCATTCAAAACGTCGTGAATTTGTCAATTGGATCAAAGAACAAATACATGATTTTTCTCAAAAAATTATCTTTTCAGATGCAGCACAATTTGAAATTGGTGGCTATGTTAACAAACAAAATTGCCGCATTTGGGATGAGACAAATCCACGATTAATTCATGAAAACCTTTACATTCTAAACGAGTCACTGTTTGATGTGCATTATGGTCATGAGGTGTAATTGGGTCCTATTTCTTTCATAATGCAGCTGGTGAAGCTGTAACTGTGAATGATGTTCGATATCGTTCGAACACCGTTCGATATGTGGTTCCAACAGAATGGTGGTATACCTCACTCTGCTAATGAAACAAGTGATTTATTGAGTTCGACTATTTGAGGTTACGTGAAAAGCCAGGTCTATAAGAACAGTCCACAATCGATTCCTGAACTAAAGGATGAAATTATTCGAGTCATTGTTGAGATCTAGCCACGGTTATGCCAAAATCTCATCCAAAATATTGACAAGGGAATGGACGTCTGTGGAGCTGCAAGAGGTGGTCATTTGGCACAAAATTGTCTTTCGTGTTTAAATGTCATACACCATGCTTCAACTATAAATAAAAAGTTTTTTGAAATCAACAAATTCTGTGTTTTATTCAAGAATAAAAAAACCGCTTAATTTGAAAGATTGGGTACCAATTGAGTTGTAATAAAAATATTTGGGTTTTTGAGGTACTTAGTTATTCATTATTAAAAAAAAGGTATTCCACGAAATATAGACCGTTGTTTTCGATGATCTCAACTCATTTTTGAGTTTTCTAGTAATTGTTTTAGGATCTGCAGTCACAGATGCTGTTAAAACGTCGGCATCGAGAAAGGCCGTGAAGGCCCTGATTTTCTCCTATCTTCAAGCCGCATGTCTCCCTCCTGAAACTTTTGAAACTATCCGAAAAGGTGGGTATTTGAAGCTCCTAGTTTAACTAGAGGCCCGCCAAAAATTCCCTCGAAAAATCCTTCTTGGGATCAATCTAATGAAATAAAAGTAGGAGTCGAGCAGGCTAACTTAAAAACCAGGCTGATATACAGGGGCCGGAAAGTAATGTCGTTTTTTTACATTAAATTCAAACAAATAAATTTTTAACAAGTTTATATTTTTAATCATTGATGTAGTCGCCCTCGTTATCAATAATCAGTTGGTATAAAAATCAACTGGTTTTTGAGCAAAATATCTGAAGAAGTCATTTTGGATATCATCCAAATTTTCAAATTTTTTCTCCCATAGGAAGTGTTGTAGTGATCGGAATAAATGGTAATCCGATCTTGCAATGTCGGGTGCGTATGGTGGGTGAGGCAGTACCTCCCACCATAATTCATTTTTTTTTTTCGGGGTTCGCCTTGCGCAGTTGCGGTCTTACACTATCGTGTTGCAAAATAACGCCCTTTCCGTTGACAATCGCTGGACACTTTTCAATGAAATATTGATTTAGTCTATCCAATTGTTCTCAGTAAAGATCTGCATTTACAGTTTGTCCATGTTTCAGCACTTCAAAATGAACGATTCCGCGAATGCTCCGCAAAACGCACAAAAGTGCCTTTTTGGCACCTCATACAGGATCTATTTTTTTCTCCAGTGATTAATCGATCAAAAACGCTTCTGTCTGTTCCACTACGTGCAATAAGTTGCATGTGGTGGATCAGTTAGCTTTGTTTCCTTTGGATAGATTATGCGATGCGATAGATTAGGCATAAACACCTGCTCTGTTTACTTTACCAATCTGCTGCAAATGTTCTGGAATAGTCGACCGAGATTGGTTAAGAGTGTATGACAGTTTCTCGATTGTCTAACATGGATTTGCTTCCATTTTCGCCCTTAACATGTCATTGTCTAAAGTTGTTTGTCTTCCTGATTCGAGCTGGAAAGATCAAAATTATCGAATCTGAACTTAGAAAACCACATTTGGCATTTACAAACGTCTAATGCATTTGGAAAAACATCGCAAACATTTTTGGTAGCAACTGTTGCGTTAGTATCCTTGTGAAATTAATAAAGCTTACGATGCCGGATACGTACCTCTTCTGGTATTTGGCTGGCCATTTCACAAACAAGTAACGGAGAAAAAATAATATTTAATAATTTTCAAGTAAAAAGTTACTTTACTCATAAAATGCCTTTAGCACAACTTTAAAGTACACAATCAGCTGGTAAATGATAAACAAATATTGGCATGCGCAGAAACGACATTACTTTCCGGTACACCTAATAAAATAAAATTATAATGCTGGGTCCTTGACAAAACACTGTTTCTATAGGGATATTATAATTTTGCCGAACTTTCCGTCGCACTATCTACCATTTGAAACAAAACTGGATAGCGCATCGTTGCTCGAATTTGTTGTAATCTTTCAGAACGCTTTTCATCTCTTCTCAACTTTTAGACTGTTATTATGTCTTATTTTCAGAACGTTCTAGAAAAATTCATTCCCGAAAGGTATTGTTACGGACTTCCTAGTACCTCTAAGGAGTTCAAAGTTGTACTGAAGACGTACCAGATGTTGACTTGCCTTCCCTCCAAACGGGAAGCCAACAGTGTTGCCGGATCGTACGTTACGCCACCAGTCTTACAACTTTATTTACACACCTCGTTTTTTATATTGTCTATAACATATTCGATATGAAATGATAGTCTTACTATTGTATCCACTTAAAAATAATACACACATTCGAAATTATGTAGAATTCAATTAAATATTAAATATATAAAATTAAATAAAAAATAATTTAACTATTTTAATCATCTGAAATGCAACTTATGCCAAATATTCATTTTCACGCTGTGCTATTCTATTTTTTTCCTTGTATCATAATTCCATAAAACGGTGTGAAGTTATAAAAAGTTGTACCTGTTTTTCGTCGTAAACACGCCGCTTGTTTAAAGGTTCACGTTCATTTTAGTCATACAATAGGTCTAACGTAATTTAACGGGTCTTTTTTATAATTTGTCTTCCGCAAAGGAAGATCTCAACTGTCAGGTAAAATTAGTCACTTTGGTATCCGTGGTTTTGTTCTGTTTTAGTAAACTGTACAGGCGATCCGGTGGGGTTTCTTTCAGTTTGGTGTTCGGTTACGTCTTAGAGGATTCTTTTATGTTAAAAGCACTTTACGAAGAAGTTAAATACTTCGTTTTTAGTTGTGTACCTGAGTGGTAATGTGATATTCTGTCGTCAGAAACTCATAGGGAAATATACAGCAACTTAAGATAAAAAACATGTTACAGGCAATTGTTAAAGGCTTTTTGTGATTCAATTGATATGAACCGATATGCTATGTTATATATATATATATATATATATATATATATATATATATATATATATATATATATATATATATATATATATATATATATATTTTTTTATTTTATTTTTTTATGACTGAATACACGCAGTGATTTTAATTAGAATTCGAAATGTCATTTTTAAGATAACAATGAACATTGAATTGTTACACGGCGAAAAGTATGGGATTTATTTGAAAGATGAAAGGTACGAGAGCTTGCTGATAATAAAATCATTTTACACGATATTTTGACCATGAAAAAACTTTCCGCTCAATGGGTGTCACGTTTGTTAACAGTCGGCCAAAGATGCATTCAAATGGACACCTTTTAGAAATATTTAAACTTAATAAATAGCCCAAACAGTGAGTGGAAGCAAGTGAAAGTGCACCAAAGAAACCGACAATGTTTCAATCTGTAAGGAAAAGCCATAACTATGGTTTTCTTGGATTTTTGTGGTATCGCGTCTATAGATTACTTGGCAAAAGAGAGCCCTTTACCGGGGATATTACACTTCACTACTGGACCAATTGAAGGGTGGTAGTCAAGCCACAAAGCATTCTTTCAGTACACGTCTAGAGTTGTTGCTGCAAAACTCAACAACCTACTCTTCGAAGTGCTTCCACATGGGCTGTATTAGGGGTATATGGCCCCCAACGATGACTTCCTTCTCTCAAACCTGAAGAAATGAATCGCTGGACAAAGATCTACTTTCAATGAGAAGGCTCAAGTTGAGACAACCATTTATTTTACAGAGTAGGTCAAATCGTATTATACTGAGTGTTTTAAAGTTTTAACGTCGTTGGTTTAAATATAACGAATTGTAAGGTGACTACAATGGAGCAGATTTTTTACCGAGCTCGGGCAAGGTCACTGGTTATCAGTGTGTATAGCCAGTTGTAAACTATTGACTCGTTCTTACTTTATCGTACTAACTTTAGTAGTTAGTTAGTCGTATCGACTAACTTTAGCTTTATCGTTGTGTTTACTACGTACTGTCACTTTTTTTTACCAGACGACATAAAAAAAGAAACAATCCAATGTATAAATAATAATTGAAATGAATTTGTAAACATTTTGGTGACATAGATATTTTCATAAATTGAAGTAATGGTGCACGCCATTGCATGAAACGATTTATTCGCTTCTCTACTGACTACATTGAAAATTAAAAAATGTTCTTTAAGTCTTGTGATTTATTGTTCAGTCAGAAAACTTTCCGACCGATAATCGTCTTTGACGTTGATTTATACAAACACAGACCGTCCAAAGGACAGGTGACTAATAAGGCGGAATGAAGTACAATTTGTCAATCATTTATAGCTTTTAATATTTCTTTTTGAAAATAGACTTATCAGTGAGTCAATATCAAGTGAAGCGGTCGTAACTTTTTGTTGAAACACCCACGGGGAGATAACTTCAGCGATTGAGTTATATAAGTTATATCTAGTTTTACCTGTTGGACATACGATATCGTGTCAAAAAGCTTTCTCGTCATCACCAGTCTATTTTAGCAATAGTCAGAAGTCACACCGAGCCAAAGCAGGCAAATATAGGGAACTGAGTCACCTTTAGTGCTTCCTCTGTCATCTGGTAATAGTTGAAATCACTGAATAGCTTTCCTGTGGTTAATTGCTTCATTTCCACTTCCAAGCAAAAGTTTATGTTAACACGTTGTTTTATTGTTATTTTTTAACTGAAAACTATAGACAACAAATGAAGAATAGTCACTAGCGCCACGAAATTTCCGGTGGTGAAAGGTTAAATGTGTCATTTTAGAGTCCGTATATTCATTCAAAGATTGCGCTGCTAGTTATACTAAGATTCAACAAGCCCCCTATTCCACTGGATAAACTGTGTATTTTTAAGATAGAAATCAAAGAACGCAGATTTGAAGTGATTGTCTCCTTACCATAGAGTTATGTTGTTGTACTGGGATATATGTGGAGAATCTTACCTGAAATAGAAAAAAATATGTATTACTATTTTTTAATGTATTTATAATATATTAATAATGTATTATTAATGTATTATTAAAATTATATGTACTTTGACCTATTAAGAATAAATTAAAGTAAGAAACATCTTTTTTGAGAGAAAATACGCGCAATAACATTTAAAAAATATTTTTTAGAATTATGGAATATTTTTATATCACATTTCGTTTAGATTTCCAGATTTTACTTCCATATTTTAATAATCTTATTAAACATACCTAATGGGATTATGAAACCTTTGATTTCTATAAGTCACTTAGAAATAGCGTTGCAATAGCAAACAAACATAATGCCCTCAACTTAATTACACCGGTCAACGAATTTAAAGGTTTTTGAGGTAACTTTGCTGAAAATAAAAATATGAAGTATTTTGTAGCCCCAAATCCGAAAATGATAAGCTAATTACTGTAACACGTATAGCTTTTTTCTGTTACAGGTGGCCGGTGGTAGGGGAAAAAAGGAGACGACATATTTTTACAATCTAATATTTATTAAAAATAAACATGTAAAACGTGTTAAATCTATGCAACGTCATTACTGAGGATTATGTGATTAAACATATATATTACATGAGATACTTTTTCCTCTTGTGTTCTGTAGTATCAGCTCTTTTTAATAATAGTAGTCGCCGAACATAGATGAGTTCCAGCATCCCTAGTATCTTGTCTCCATCGTCCTGGTGAAACTTCTCTCCTTGTTTGTCGCTTACTGCACTCAAATTTTCCGGAAAAAATTCAAATGGAAGTATAATAAGTGCACATTTAAGGACATGCGATACCCTAGTGTTTCATAGACTTTCAAGAGTTCATCTGTGAGGTTTGGTCTACAGTCTTCATCTTTCTTGTTGCCTAGAAATCATTTCACTACACTTATAAAATACTTTCAAGCTGCCAATTCTTTTTTGATTCTTTTTTGATTCTTGAAAACGGAAATCACCTAGAAGCTTCATTATTTGAGGTCCAATAAATATGCCTTCTTTTAAATCTGCATTACTTAATTGAGGAAATATTTCGTTTAGGTACTTGAAACCATTACCTTCTTTGTCCATGGCTTTGACAAAGTTTGTCATTAGTCCAAGCTTTCGCAAGAATTTTTCTTGCGATGCATCCACTGAACTAAATTTACGTTACGGCTCACACAGCAAACACGAGGAGCCCAACTTTTAAGTTGATCTCAAATTTGGCCCTTAAAAAATAAAAGATCTTGAAAAGATTCTCGGATGTAGAGCTTGTGACTTTAAAATAAATCGTCTGCATATATAACAAAACTTATAGGCCGGATTTTTTCAAAATCGTCGACTAGAACTTGCCATTATATATAAAGCCAATCGACTTAAACTGTACTGTAACGAGACAAAAACAAACTAAACTATAGAAAATAATAAAGCTGCCCTTAAAGGTTCATAGAATATGTGGAGTGGAAATATCCACTCCACAGTCTTGTGGTAATTGATACCTTGTCCAGTCGAAAGTCAGGTTGATATAATTTCAATGAGCCCATGATATAAAGGAGAAGCAAATACTTAAAAATGGGACGTTTTAGGCTTTTTCTGTGAAAAGGTGTTTTAATAACTATCTAAATGAAATGCAAAAAGAGCATTCTCATCAATGTTACAAAAATTATGTCGACCTGTGTTATCAGCCTTTTGACTATTTTTGATCTTTATTTATGAGCAATCACTTCCTATACACTTTCGCCAACTTTTAAGCGAAATTGAGTAATCAATTTGAAACACTTAAAACGGAATAGAAATTGGATGATACATTATTTGGTATTTATTGGTAAATCTCTTTGAGTTTATTGATAGTCCATATTCTTCAGTAGTCCTATTTCAGTGATAGTGACGAATTAAATTATTTGAATATTATTATTATTTGAATAGTTATTATTGTGAAACTTGTGTTGCTCCATGGGGAAATTTTCTTTAGTACACTTCTTGAAAATCCTACTATTCTTAAAAAGTTTTGGGACAATATTAAAGTGGCAATTCGTGCGATAACGCCCGCAATATGTCGAAAAGTTAATGAAAATTTGATGTTCTAATTAACGACTGAATATACGTGTACAATTGAATTATAATCTGTTCTACGTAAATTTCTAACGGATCATATTTAAACAAATTGATAAAATTCTAAATAAATCGTGACTTATTAAATATAGTAATGTGAGCATCACTTTTGAATGATCCATTAGAATAGAGAAAAATCTCGACGGTAATGGTCAAATGGTATTACACAAAGATCCATTATACTAAATTTTATGACACTTCGCTCTTTATTACAGCAAGTGCTTTTTTTTTGGTCACAGTGCTTTTCATTGCAAAATCAATTTAAGCCAATGGATCGTTGGCAGTTTTATGGTCGTCGAAGAGAATTTAAACGTTTTTGGGCCGGTGCGAGCTGAGCCTATTTAACGGCCGACGCATTTCATTCAGAAAAGCGAACCATGTGGGTGGTGGAACGGGTTCCGATTGCGAACGAGCGCGAAAGGGAAGTCACCTGCCTACGTGGTTCTAACGGCCCGGCCGGCTGTTGAGAAATTGCCGCTGGTTGTCGTTGAATTCGCGTGTCATTCGATAGTAACCAACAATGAAACGCCTGGTAACGATGGCAAAAAGGGAACCTGAGAAAATATGCAATGTATGTTATGTGTGAGCTTCAGAAACTTTTCAGAAGCCCGGAAAAAAAGTTGTTTTAGGACAATCGATTCAATATTTCACTTTTACATCATCATTTACATGTTTGTCAGTTATTGCAGGATTTTTGCAACATTTGTTGTAAAACTTCTGTATTTTAGTACTTGTAAATTTTTGTTCTTTGTATTGCCAATTAGATTATTTTGTTCTGGTCTACGAGGTGTGTTAACAAAGTAATGAGACTAGTGGTATAGCGTTCGATCTGGCAACACTATTGGGTCTCCTTTTGGGAGGTAAACAGGCCAACATCTGATGCTTACGCAGAGCGAGTAGTCTTCAGTACTATGAATTCCTTAGAGCTTCTCGGTGGTCCATAGTAATACTTTTCGTGAATCAGATTATTATAGTGCGTTCTGAAAATGAGTGACAACAATTCCAGGAAAACTTCAACGGGCCTGGAAACAGTGTTTTATCAAGGGCCCAGGTTTTCAGATGGTTTAAAGCCAAGCCTGAAGATGATATACATAAATGATATACACCTTATAGCGGCAGGCGTTTAAAAAGTGATGAAAATGTCCACAGAATTTTCTGCCCGGGTCAAAATGATTGGAGAAAAGGTTAACCTATCTCACATAACCTTTCATCAGATTCTGACCAATGAATTGGGGACAAAGAAAATCTGCGCGAAAATGGTTCGGAAAGCTTATTTATAAAACCATTTTAATATCTTACATTGAACATATCTCTTTAATGGTAAAATGGTAAGCTGGACACGAATACCAGATATAACCTTGATTTCGAACAAATTTTGTATTCCAAAACGAAAAAAAATGTCTGTATTGTTTGGAGCGAATAAAATATTAACATTATTTTAAGAAGTCAGATATGGCCCACGTTTCCATGAAAAAATAAGTAGTTTAATCGTCATCGCATTAAAAATTAAGACATTAACTTGTGACAAATCATTTGTCAGTCCTTCTGAACCTGTTTACAACTTTATTCATATTGTGTACTTAACAACATTTTATGTGGTTCGTCAACCTGTCGCTCAGGTATCAACTTTTTCCATTAAACATTCTGCGACTCATAAATATTGGGTTGAACAATAATTTCGTTCAGTTTATTTTTAGTTCAGGTACAATCTGATTCATACTTTTCATTTTCCGCGTTGTTGCGAAATTTGATTGAGCATCTGAAAGATATACAGTCGACAACTAATATAACTAATTGGATTAATTGGTTCATTCAAATTGGATTAACATTCTTAAGTTTTGGTTGAGAAATGTTATCGCGACTAGCATAGCTATTTTCTTATATCATTGGTGGTCTATCACCTACTGTGATCAAAATGCATATTGCTTTTTTTTTCATTAAATTCGTTAAATTTATGAAAACGATGTTATGAAACTTACAGAAAAATGGCAAAAATTCATAACAAACAAATTTTTTTGCACTGCAATCTTGGACAAATAAAACAACACTTTAGTGCAATCTATAAATATCACATTAACTTTACCAGCCTGGACATTTTTGATTTAAGTGGGATTTAGATCAATTAGTAATGGTTAATTTACGTTAGCTTAACGTTAACATAACCAGTTTCTTTTTTTTACAGATGATGCCGCTGAAAAGAAAAAAATATACGAGAAGTATTTTAGATATGTTAAAGGTAAGTAAAGTTAGGTTGTAAAATTTATTTTTGTTTTATTTATGAAAATGTAAGTTAATGAATATTAATTGATTTAAAAATTTAATTACTCTTTATATTGCTTATAATTTTTATTTCAATATCATGGCAATATACCAGGAGTGACGGTTAATATATTTTTTAAGATATGGCGTTGGAAACATGGGTCTGTTCACAGTCTAATCTCTTATGTCATTTTGTTGCTACGACAGTACCTTTCAAAACGTCATTGATGTTTAAACGATTTCGAAAATAAAGCGCATTTCCGGCACGTACTGCTTTTCTTGTTCAATCAAAAGAAAAATGCGAGTGAAAGCCAACGAATACTTGTGGAAACTGTGACAAAAGCATTGTTGGAAGAAGACCATATGCGAACTAAACAAAAAATAACAGAGAGGTTAAATCTTGGTGGCCGAATCATTTGTAATTGTCTGGATGTCATAGGAAATATCCAGAAGGCAGGAAAATGGGTACCACATTATCTGAACGATGAGCAGATGGAATAATGAAAAACGGCGAAGAAAGTTTTTTTTGCATCGGATCGTGACTGTCGACGAAAATCATGGGTCGATCCAGGACAACCATCAATATCGGCCGCGGACTGAATCGCTTTGAAAAAAAGACAATGCTTTGTATTTGGAGGGATCAGAAGAGTGTCCTGTATCATAAGCTTCTAAAACTAGGTGAAATAGTTACTACAATTCGCTACCGTCTATAAATTATCAATTTGAACCATGCATTAACTGAAAAGTGATTACAATGGGTTACAAGACATGGATAAGTAATTTTGCAGCTCAACAACGCCCCGTCATAAACAGCGATCAGAGACCCTATTTCTGCACTTTGCAGTGAACTCTTAACCCACCCGCTGTACTCTGGCTTCTTCCGACTACGCACTTTCCATGAAACATTTCAACAATTACGGAGATGTGGAGAAATGGCTTGATAAATGGACCACCTCAAAAGATGTACGGTTTTTCAGAGAGGGCATTCACAAACTGCCAGAGAGCTAGGAAAAATGTGCAGGTAGCGATTGCGCATACTTTGAATTGACCATTTTTTACCATTCTCTCAAATTAAACGTGTTTTTTTATGAAAAAATTAAGAAGTTTAACCACCACACCTTGTAAATCAAGTTTGAATCGTTCAATCAGTACCTTTGTCTTAGATTTTTAATGCACTTTTTACGTGCCTTTTTATATTATCGTTAATATTTGCAGAGTTTAAGTTTTGGCGTTTCTCATATACCGCTTCTTTATGTAATATTATAAATAACCCAAATATGATTCGAAAAATAAAAATTCCAATTTCACACAAATATTTAATCCATTGGTTCATCCAGTTTTGGAAACCTGTATTAACCAAACGATGACAAAACTATTTCAACTAAATGAAATCAAAATATATTTGACGAAGAGTAAAAAAATAGATGAGTGTACTGGTTATATGTTCTTATAAAGTGTGGTCAATAAGAGATTTAGAACTTGAAAATGAAACACAGTAATAACATCAAGTAATAACCCGTTAATTTTTATTTTATCTTGAAGAACCTTATTTTTTTGAAGACGATGATGGAAATCGTATTAAGGTAAATGATGAACGCTATAGGAACATGCTAACATAATATATTTGGCCGGAACTAATATGTATCTAGGCAATGTTTTCTCTCCTCGCCAGGCAATCGATTTATTGCAAGAAAATTTCCTGAACGCGGAAATATTTTATATTTTAAAATATAAATTATTTAAAGTAAAATATTTATTATAAATATTTTACAAAATGGTAATGTGAATTGACCAGCAAGATCATGCGATTTCATGCTCTAGGAAAATCTTTGTGGGGTTAAATCTTTGGTTTATACCCCAAACAATTTTTAATCTTAACCGAAACATTCAGGCCATCTTTGAAAATATACCATGCGATAGGTGTGAAAGGCTAATCGAAAATTGGGTCTTCAGAATGCATTCCACCAGTCGAAGCCGAGGATAACATTTGAACGACATTATTTTCAAAATATAATGCCATTATTGATT
The DNA here is from genome assembly GCA_031761425.1 of Cosmopolites sordidus. Lineage (NCBI taxonomy): Eukaryota > Metazoa > Arthropoda > Insecta > Coleoptera > Curculionidae > Cosmopolites > Cosmopolites sordidus. Next base: position 443,559 of record JARFXV010001201.1, on the reverse strand, counting down.
CTTCAAGATAAAATACAAATTACTGAATGTAGTGCCGACCTGTAGTTATCATTTTTATCATGGGTCTCATTTTAAAGTTCTTACACTATTATGGAATAACCTTTTGCATTCAAAAGGGTATGAACCTAAAGATTTTTTATGATTTTTAATGATGAGTTTTAATCGAAAATTGTAAAATGTTATGAAAAGCTTATAGAGGACAAGGGAAAGCTAGCAGGGATTGGAATGACCTTGATGAACATCTAACGTATATTATAAATTGAAACGAGCATTCTATAGTCAAAAAATTATGATGACAGACAATAAATTTATTCCTTTTGTAGTTCTAGTCAGACAATTTATGCCTAGCCACGGAACTGAAGAAATGCATACTATTGAAAAAATGAATTTTATGTTTTTTTTTAAATTTTTATTACTTATACGGGCGGACACTTATACAAAGCCGACACTTATACGGGGTCTTCATTTCATTTCGAAATTCACTTTGCCTATGAATGTTGATAACAAACACGACAAGTTAGTAATGAGTAACACGATGTCAATAAATTTCTTGAACTAGTATATATGTTTATTGGGTTTCTTGTTTTTATAAATAACACAGGTCTACAATATAAAAAAATTAAAAAATTGATGCCGCCGAGACTTAAACGTAATTTTAAAGTCTAGTGTTCAGAAATACTCTCAGTTACATTAAATTATCAAAAGTACGTACAGTTTTTAATCTACTCACATTTATAATATTTTATTCTCAGTGGTCATTTAACTTGTTTATTTTTGTAGTTTTGTTGTTGTAAAAAAAGTTAGTAAACAAATCTTGGAAGTTGTCATCGTCAAAACGATCCTGTTTAAACGACCCGAACATTTTTTATTACGTTTGTGACGAGTATACGGTGAAAACGTTTCGAAAACCTATATCTGAATTTGTGCAAAATTTGTGTTACTTTAACTTGAAAATCAAAGACGTTGATAAACCATGTAATGTTTGCAAAATGTGTAGTGAACATTAGCGGCAATGGATGAATTATAAAAAAAGTTAATTGAAGTTTGGTTTGCCTGTGATTTGGAGAGAACTAAAAAATGCCATCACAACACTGTGATGACTGTTATTTTTGCTTAGTCAAGGTACATGTTATTAACCGAAAAAAATGACCCATCCCGATCTGATGTCTGCTAAAAGATGTGTTTCTCATTCAGATGACGTCCTTGTTCCAACTCTTAGTAACCTTTCTAATCTTTTGGATATAGAATGTAATATATCTGAAGATCGACAAGCTTGTACTAGCGAAGAAAGTGATAATTTTGAAGCTACATCGTCAAAAGCCCCATTTTTTACTCAAGATACTTTAAGTGACCTTATCGGAGACCTAGAGTTTTGGCATGTGTTGGACTGTTGGCATCCAGACTGAAAGACAGGAATTTACTTTTTTCATGTTATCGTACTCGAGAAAAAGAACTGTTTTCGTTTTTTTTTATTCAGGAAATGATGTTTTTTATAATGATGTCGGTGTTTTTTTTATCAAAAATGGGGTTCTTGAACTACCAGCCAAATAAATGGAGAATTTTTATAGACACTTCCAAGCGGAGTTTGAAATATGTTTTGCTACATAATGACAATATGCATGGTGCGGCTTCCATTGCTCATTCTACTAAAAAGGAGGAGTATAAAACTATATCTCTTGTATTGACCAAATTCAAGTACCGTGATTATAAGTGGGTTATTGATTTTAAAATGCTAAATTTTTATTGGGTCAACAAAGCGACTACTCAAAATTTCCATGTTTTTTCTGTTCCTGGGATAACAGAGCTAAAAGTGAGCATTGAAAACAAACTTGCCTGAAAGAAAAAACTTGACAGTTGTTGAACAAAATATAATAATTTTGAAAGAAAATAATTTTGCCACCATTACACATAAAATTATGCCTACTGAAACAGTACGTCATATTAGTATGGCACGTTATAAAAATGGTTCTTGTTTTAATTATATATCGAGGAAATTTCCTGGTTTGAGCAAGGAGAAATTTAAGTCTGGCATTTTCGATTGACCGCAAATTAACAACAGATAACAATTTTGTGCATTCAATTTATATTATAGACGCATTAGCCTGGTTTTCTTTCGTCAATGTTGTAAACAATTTCCTATAGTCCGAAATAATCGGATCTATAAATTATAAGCCCGAAAATTATTGCGAATTGGTGCAAAACACACTGGAGAATTTTCGAAAGCTTTCATGTAACATGAGCATCAAAATTCACTACGTCCACAATCATTTAGACAAAATATAAACCTTGGCTGTTATAGTGAGGAAGACGGAGAGGGATTTCATTAGAACCTAAAAAATATGGAAGAAAGGTACCAGGGTCGATGGGATGAACACATGATACGTGAACGTATCATGCGTGAGTGCCTGGAAGAAACTTACTCGAATAAACCACGAAAAAGAAGCTTTCTCCATGTTCAACGACGTAACAAATCTATCACATTCTATCACATCTCGAAAATTATACGTATATTTCAAAAAATATATGAACCATGAGAACTAGCAAAATGAGCATAATCAAAAACAGTTTTAGTCTTTCCGTTATCAAATCCACTGTAAACTTGTGTAATCCATTAGTTTGAATTATATACAAAGTTTAGAACTAATAACGAAAATAAACATAAGATTTGACCAGGCTTACAATATTTTGAATAGAAAGTTAAATAAAATGTTAAAATAACTCTATCGGAGCAGATGCAATGGAAAGAAAAAAGATAAAAGATAAAAGAAGAGCGTGTCGTAGATTTTTTATGGAAAATATTGTATTGAAACATTATTTACAACATATAACATATTTAAACATAAACATATAACATAATCTTTTAACATATTTTTTTGCTCAGAAAGAATAGAAACTAATGAAAATCTTACACATTGTTTTATTATGACAGATTCAGGGGAAATTTTAGTAATATTTTTGGTGATATATGATACCACCAAATCACTACTCACCTGTGTTACAGGATTAAATGAATGGTCTATATAATATATTATCCTCCTTTATCACAATGCAAACCTTCGTAAGGTATATGTGAAATAATGATATACTTAAGCATTGTTGCGAAAATATACTAAATTGATTTAAAAAGCAAAAAATGTATTGTGAGATACGGCATGAAATGATGGTAGGACACTCCAGATGCCATATTGCGTCCACCTTAGCAAAAATTCTAGACAAAATAGTCTATGATAATTTGTACATAAAACATCTTATTCTGTGTCTTTAACCAAAGCTCATTATATTATTTTCCTTGGTTTATTTCATGAAGTATCAGCGACAAGTAATATTGCTTGAACAAAACTCATGGAAATATTCAAGAGGACTCTATCCATAGCCTAATTGAATAAAAACTTAGGTACTTTGAACTGTATAACCCTGTATCATTGATTAGATCTCTTAAGGCGATTAAGGACAAACAAATTTTGATTCAAATGGAAAAAGAAGATTTTTTTATTTTCAGAAATACAGTCATTTTCATATAACTTAGTACCATGTACTAACTGTACTCCCGAGTACAGGATCTGCAAGTACTCTCGATTTCAATGCAATACGTATATCACAGAAATAATGTTGAAGGTCAGATTCAAATAGTTCACTTTCAGGGGTTAATGTTACCATTTTCAGATTAAAGTAATATAAAACTACTTGAGTTCTCTTGAACTAGCTAACTACGTACTGTATTGTTTTTTAGGTTACGTTACAATATTCTCTACTTTAATTATATATGACATGACAACCGACATTATCAAAACACGGGTCATATATAATGCTGACTTTCCGTTCTTTGAGATACTACCAACACCCCCACTATCTCAAAGAATTAAGACACCATTCCTAACTTCTGAACAAAATAAGAATGCTTAATTCTTGGTAAACCCTTAGTCAATATATCAGCTACCATTTAGTTAGATACTAGCTGATACTGCTGATACTTAATATTAATGACATTATTTGAAACACATTCTCTAACAAAATGGTACTTAACATCAATGTGTGAAACCTCTTGTGAAATACCGGATTTGTGGCCAATTTATGTGCACTCTGGTTATCATTGAAAACCGTGACAGAATTATTAAAAACTACTAACTCATTTAGAAGGTTTTTCAATAAACTGCTTCTTTTGAAGCTTCATAAAGACCTATGTACTCTGCCTCAATGCTGCTTAATGCAACTGATTTTTGTTGAAAACTTTGCCGTGATATTGGCCCCCCTAATAGTTTGAAAAAATACCCCGAATAAGATTTTCTGTCATCGAATCTTAAAATTCAAACCCTGTTACTAACCCATTTTTCATTGAATTTAAATATCTGTAGTTTAGATGCCCAAATCATCTGTGCAAGACTTCTCCAGAGACTGCCAAGCTTGCTAAATTTAACTGTGGCTTCTTGAAGTTTCGTTTGTAAACATCATCCACTAAATTAGCCTTAGCAATCAGCTGACCACTTTTATTATAAATGTCACAGCCCTTTAGATGAAAAACTACTCTATTATGGTTTTTATGAGTTGACTTACCGATATTAAGTTTGTCATCAATTTTGGTACATAAAAACATTTTAAACTTTGACAGAATGCTCCCCGTCAGGCACTGTTGTAATTTGAACATCACCCGAACACCCTATAGCTAACCTGGTATTATTTGTCACTATGATTTCCTTCACTGGTAGTTCTTCATTGACAATTTCGAGCCAGTTCTTCCTGGAGGTGAAATGAACACTACATCCCGAACCCAAATACTAATCTGAATTGCTAAAATTCCCTGTTAGAAACACTGCATTAAAGGCGTTGGATGAATTTTCACTGTGTCTTATTTTCTGGGCATTTGTTCATAAAATGCCCTGTCTTTTTGCATTTAAAACATATAACGTTTTTAATAATTTTTGAATTACTACGTTCACCTCTGTTTCCATTACTGAATCCTTTCATTGCAAAAACATTACTGGCACCACGTCTGTTCCTTTTGCCGAACGTTGAACTTACGAACGCACCAGCTGATGATAACTGATTTTGATTGGCTCAAACTTGTCGGTTAATCCAGCAAGCATTAAACTGCCAATTAACTCCTGACTAAGCTGAAAACTACATCTTTCAAGCTTCTCAGAGGTATCTATTACCTGGTTGACGTAATGCTCCATCGGTTCGCAATTATCAAGCCTTAATGATATTAATTTTCGTAGCAAACCGATCTGACGTGCAAAACCTGAATTCTCATAGATCCTCTTCAACTTTTCCCATACTTCCTTGGCAGAACTTGCATGTTTTACATGAATAAAAAGTGACGAATCTATGGATAGAATCAAGTTGGCCTTGGCTTTGCTTACCAAAACGGTATCTGTTTCAGAACCATCGATACATTTCTACAATTCCTCCAAAATGAATACATTTTCAACTGCAAATGCCCATACGCATAATTCTCTCGTCCCATAAACTTTGGAACATTATTTAAATAGTTCACTGCCATGTTTAACACTCAACACTCACGTTTACCTTTTACTTTTCTTTCTGGGTCGCCTAGAAGGCCTGGGCCCATAATCTGTTACAATTTTCAGGTTAATGTAAAATAAAACTACTTGAGTTCTGTTGAACGACCTAACTACGTACTATCTTGTTTTTTAGATTATGTTACAACATTCTCTACTTTAATTATATATGACATGACAACCGACATTATCAAAACACGGATCATATATAATGTTGGCATTTCCATTCTTTGAGATACTACCAACAGTTAAGAGCTAAAAATATAGCTAACACAACTATGAAGGATGTATTAGATAAAAAAAATCAGACCTATATCGCGAAAAACCGTTATGGTCCAAGCAAAAAATAAAGACATTACTACTATGTTAAAATATTTGCCGGTACAAGATAAAATTTAATGAATTGTTTTTTGAAGTAAAAATTATTTCTTTTTGTAAAATGTAAATGGACTTGGCACAATTTTTAGATAAAGTGAAAATTTATTCTTGAACTAGAACATATATTTATTGTTTTTTTTTTCAGTTTTTATAAATAATGTATATCTTTGAATTATATACACAGTTTAAAACTCATAACGAAAATAAACACAACATTTGATCAGTCTTACGATATTTTAAACATACAATTAAAGAAATGTTAAAATAACCCTATCGGAGCAGATGCCATTCATGTAAGGGAAAAGAAGAAGATAAGAGAATGTCGTAGATTTTTTATGGAAAATATTGTTGATGAAATGCAAAGAACGAAAATTATTTCTCTTAAATAATCAGATGTGTTTAAGAGGTGCTTTTAACCAGTGGCTCGTAGGTTTTTAAAGTGGGAGGGCGTAGAAGAAAATAGTGCTGCTGCAGAATTTTTTTTGCTTTCCCCTTCCTCCTTTTTACTTTTCGTGCGATTGAAATCCTATACAGAAGGTGAACCACGAAAATGAGTTAAAGGAAAGAAACTGAACGGAAATACATTATGGTGTTTTGCTCTGAAAAATTGTTTACTATGATAAATGCCGGAGGGATAGCGCCCCAATGTCCTCCCTCACAAGCCGCCACTGCTTTTAACATATTTTTTGTTGCCCGGGAATCACAGAAACTAATGACAATCTTACACATTGTTTTATTATGACAGATTCAGGGGAAATTTTAGTAATATTTCGGTAATAAATGATACCACCTTTAAATAATTCAACATAAAAAATGAAACTTCCTTAGTTTAAATAAATCAACAGTTACCTATTACAGGACTTCATACCTTCATAAGGTATATATGAATACTTAAGTATTACTGCTAAAACATACTAAATCTATTTAAAAAAGAAAGATGAGCAAGTGAAAAAATAATATTACAATTTTTTGTAAATTAGGTTTTTGATATACTATGAGGGATATTCGAAAAGGTCTTAGTCTAACACACATATTGCGCAAATATAGCCCATTAGTTATAATATTTATCGTTTTTATGCGTTTAGTTTCTTGTTTGTGATGATCGAGTAAAAGGAAAAGTTTTAGCATTTTCTGAAAAATGGATACAACTGAAATTTGGGTTATTTTAAAGTATTTTGTTTTAGAGGGTTTAATCCCAACGGACATATAAAACGATTTAGATATCACTTTAAAAGATTTATTTTTGACTTTGATAGTAAAGAAATGGGCTTCTGAATTTAAACTTGCTTGAAAAATCCATTTATGATGATGAACGCTATCCAACAACCGCTACGACCGAAAAAATCGCCACAAAAATCCACAATGTCGTATTAAGTGAACATCGATTGAAGGTACTCGAGGTTACTGACTTTACAGATATCTTGATATTTGTCCATTACAATTTACACGATGTTTTGGGTATGAAAAAGTAAGAATGATTAGACTTCTTTAAATGGAATTTTGCTGACTTTTTATAACAGTAAATGAAGCATGATTCACCATTACAGGCTAGATATAAAGCAGCAATCCAAACAGTGGTGAAAGTGATATCTAATGTAAATAAAGAATAAAAACACTTTTGTTTTTTACCCAGTGATTCTTTATTTACATAAGAACAGATATTTTTGATATTTTTTGAATTTTAGATCGTGGCGAAAAACCCAAAAAAATGAAAAATCATGACTCCCGTTTTCTGGGATTCTCGCGACGAATTAAAGGTCTGAAAGGCGAAGGGCTAAAGGGCAAATTGAAGAATTATTTAGGCACTGATTTGTCGAAGACGTTTTGCAGGGAAGTTTAATAACAATTTTTTATTTGAAGAAGAAAATGGCTGCTGAAAGTCATCGAATGTTGGTTGAAGTTTATGGTGAACATGCTCTAATCCAAAAAACTTGTGAACGATGGTTTAAATGCTTTAAAAGTGACGATTTTTATATAAACGACAAGGAGCGTCTTCGACAGCCGAAAAGTTTGAATATGTAAAATTGCAAGCATTATTGGATGGAGACTCAACTCAAAAATTGAAACAATTGGCAGAAGCATTGAATGTTGCCCAATCCACCATTTCCCAACGTCTATATGTATTGGGAAAGAGGGAAAAGGAAGGAAAATGGGTTCCATAAGAATTGAAAGAAAGAGACATTGAAAGCGAAAAACCATTTGTGAAACTTTGCTTGCCAGACAGAAAAGAAAAGGTTTTTTACATCGCGTTGTGAAAAGTGATGAATAGTGGATTTATTTTGATAACACAAAGACTAATAAATCATGCGTAGACCCAGACCAGCCTTCAACATCACAACCAGTGCGCTATATTCATAGAAAGAAGGCTTTGCTGTGAATTTGGTGGGATAGTAGGGGAGCTGTGTATTACGAACTGCTGAAACCTGGTGAAATGATTACTGGTGATAGATACCGACAACAGTTGATAAAACTGAACTGTGCATTGAAGAAAAACACGACCAGAATGCGACCAAAGACACGATAAAGTCCTTTTTTCAACATGACAATGCTTAGTCCAATGTTGCAAAATGTGTAAAAAAACTATTTAGAAAACTTTAAGTAGAACATCCTACCCCACTCGTAGTATTCACCAGACTTAACCCCTTTCGACTGCCATTTATTTCGATCGATGCAGCATGTACTTTCAGAACACTTACATTCTTACGAAGAAGTGAACATTTGGTTTGATGAATAGTTGGCCTCAAACACCCAAAAGGCCTTTTGGGGCACAATTCATTCTTTGACAGAAAGATGGGAAAAGTAATAGCTAATGAAGGACAGGATATTTTGATTATTAAGGTAATTTATTTTCTTATGGAAATAAATGGTCAAAGTTTAAAAATTAAAATTAACATTATTAACCAATACACCTATTATATAATATATAAATAATGTTCATTGAAGCAAATTTGTTATGTGTAAAATATAATATTATTTATATACATATCCAGATTAAGTTTATGTACAAAAATGAGCTTTTTCCGTATATTAAAATAATAACTTCTCATATATTACACACAATATGTGATATCTGAATGCCAATCTGTTTTAGGATTAATTGAATTATCTGCAAATGGTTGTAAACACCAATTAATTTTATTTATAAAACCTATTGACTATAAACATACCTTGCTGAATTGTTTAGCGCTTCATAATCATGAAGTTATATCAGATCATCAATAAGAATCTTTTAGAACTTATCTCTTACCCTGTATTCTTAAATAATATCAAATATCTTCACGTTTTTCGAGAAACATTTATATATTCTTTCAAATTCATTAACAATATCAAAAACATATATTTAATTCTATTTTAAGAACGAATATAAAGCGACATCTAGAATTTTGTCCGTTTTCATAGAATTGAGACCACTGTATTGTAAGTTCCACCAGATCTCACCGTCGACCTAGTGCTCTTTGCGATAGCACCAAAACGACTTTCCATCGTTGGCGACACGCACTGCCTTCCGGGAAAGCAATCGGCGCGTAGGTCGTTATATACTCATAGTGAACGACATAAAAAAATTATTTATATGTGTATAATTGCGAAACTTCGCGTTCTTCCATTGGGTTGATTGTGCTTTAGTTTTCGCCCATTCACCTTTTATTAACCAAAATTACAACAAGCCGAGTCGTAACGTACGTCCATATAATATTTATTAAGAATATACGATCGAAGAAATTATAATTGAACCACTAAATATAAAAATATGAAAGTGATTTATTTATAAATTATTATATATATATATATATATATATATATATATATATATATATATATATATATATATATATATATATATATATATATATTAAATAGCAAAGGAAGTTCACCCGTGCTCCACGTCGGTGCTTTGCCATTCAAAACGCCAGCAAGCATCTCCTAAGAGCGATTTCTACGCTTGCTGGCCGATACGACGATTCCTACGTCGCTGGTTGTTTTTTCTTATTTCATCAAAGACTTCTGGTAAACAAATGGTTGTGAATCATTCCGAATTGACCGCTCAACGATTCTCTAGTGGCACTGTAGCTACATGCCCATTTGCGTGACTATTTGCTTCGAAGTGCTTCTTGTGCGAACAACTTTTCTTGCGTTTGGCTCATCTTGAAAGACCCATACAGTCGACTGCTATTTACTTTCGGGCTCATACGCATAGATCCAAGATTCGTTACATGTGTAGATGTTAAACACGCCTTTTGAGGCACCACGATGGTATTTTTAGAACATTTGTTTGTACCAATCGACACGAGTCTTTTTTTGGCCGATTGTGAAATTACACGGAATCCAACCCGCACAAATTCTTTTCAAGACTAAATGTTTATGTAAAATTTTGTGTATGCTTGTCATACTAATGCCCAGGTATGCCTCAATCTCACGGTATGTCACATGATGATCTTGCTTTATCAGTTTGCGCACAGTAATTCTCACGAGTTAATTCCATTTTTTTGACCGAGAATTTTTAAGTCACTAAACAATACAAAAAGCGTCCATCTGACAAAACTTTCTGAGTACGTATACAGTCCATAACGTCAAACTTTAACATATATGTGTCAGATGACGCCTAGCGACCAATTCTTGCTACCAATTTCGGATACATAAATAACAGCTCTCGATTTTTTTTGTAATGAACGAACGAAACTAACACGCTTCGAAACTAACGAAGCGTGTAAAAATCATGAACCGTGAAGTGTACTAAGCCTTACATTAATAATTGAAAATGTTGATTGAAAGGTTTCGGTCAAAGGACGATCGGTCAAAGGAGGAGATAAAGATCTCGGTTCATGATTTTCTTACATTTTCTATTTGAATGCTTTCATATGCATTCAAAGCCCTATTATTATTAACACTTTTAATTAGTCTTAAATTACTAATATCTATACTGTGGTCATGTTCGATTGCATGTTGGGCAACACAAGATTTTTCATTTCTCCCATATCTAATGTGGGCAAAATGTTCTTTATATCTTGTCAATATGGATCTTTTTGTTTGCCCAATATACCTTCGATCACAGTCTTGACAACTAATTTTGTAAATCCCCAACTTTTCATGCTGCTCTACTTTATTCTTTGGATTACCCAGAACTTCTCTTAATTTATTATATGGTTTGTACACAACCTTAATGTCCACTTTTTATCAAAATTTTGTCTAGTCGTCTTGTCAACCGGGCATCAAATGGTATTACCATGCATTTCTTGGTGTTCTGATCCTTTTGAAAAGTCGAAGATTCTTTCAATAATTTTCTGAACTTATATTTTCTAATAAGTTTATCTACAATGTTCTTATTATAACCATTCACTTCAGATACCTCCCTAATTAATTTTAATTCTTTGTTATAATTATCTTTATTTAAAGGAAAATTAATTAATCTATTTACCATAAAATTTAAACTAGCCATCTTATTTTGGAAGCTATGATTTGAATCGTTAGGAATGTATCTTGAAGTGGTGGTGGTTTTTCTAAAAATATCAAAATCTAACCTATTTTTATTATTTCTACTGACTAACACATCCAGAAATGGTAAACTATCGTTGTTTTCGAGTTCATGCGTGAATATTATATTTTCGGATTTACTATTTAAGTTCTTAATAAAATCATCTAAATTTTCATTTTTCGAACCGAAAATGGCAAAAATGTCATCCACATATCTTAACCATACCCTCGGAAAGTATCTGAATTCATTTTTTGCTTCGGTTTCAAATTTACTCATAAATAAGTTGGCTAAGAACGGTGGCACAGGATTGCCCATTGCCGTTCCTTTTTGTTGTTCATAAAACCTGTTATTAAGCTGAAAACAATTTTGTTTCATACATAATCTTGTTAAGGAGATGTACTCAGAAACAATTTTGTTATTAATACCGTTTAACTCGAGTAACTCCCTAAGGTATTTCAAGGTATGTGGAATCGGGACACTCGGAAACAACGATGAAACGTCAAAGGAAACCAAAACCTCACCTTCCTGTAGATGTGTGTTTTTTACTTTTTCTATGAATTTGGTTGAATTTATCACAGAACAGGAAGGTAGTTGGTTTGGTAGATTTTCAAATTCCTTTGTTAACGACTTTGCCAAGTTGTATGTTGGAGAATCAATGGCTGATACAATTGGTCTCATTGATTTTCCTGGTTTATGAATTTTTGGTAAAGCATACAATCTTGGCACTTTTGGATTAGAAACATGTAATTTGCTTTTCAGAGAAGGAGAAATAAGGCTGTTACAAGATTTCAATGTATCTCTAACTTCGTTAATCATTTTTAACAATGGATTCCTAGGTAATCGTTTATAAGGACCGTCTTGAATTAATTCAACGCGTTCAAAGTAATCAGGTTTGTCCATTACTACAACTTTATTTCCCTTATCAGCTTTTAAATAAAAACAATCTTTCTCTCGCAGACGCTTGACAATCTTAGAAATATTTGGCATTTTTTGATTTTTATTTGAAATATTTTTTGCAATTTTACTTTTACATGACTCTCTGACGAAAGCCTTGGAAGACTCCGGTAAGTGTTTAATACCAGTTTCAATACCGGCTACCATATCCTCCAAAGCACTGCGGGATGCCGGCAAAGCAAAATTGAGACCTTTATTTAAATGATGTAGTTCTGGATTGTCGAATGTCTGAGTTGAAAGATTTTCTACTATGTTGATGCTTTTTTCTGCAATATGTTGTTTCGACTGCTCAATTTTGAGTTTTTTAAATTTTGTATTTAAAGATGACATTTTTTTAATAAATTTACTATTTACTGCTGTGAACATATTCCTTTGAAAATTGCACCAACATTCATGTTCTACATTACTTAATTTAAATGTTAATTTCTTGTAAAGATTGTACGCCTGAATTTCAAGCATACTCCTTTTACTATACAAATGTTTGATTTGTAAGTCAAGCCATTTCTGTTCTGTGATAAATTCAACCAAGTTCATAGAAAAAGTCAAAAATACACATCTACAGGAAGGTGAGGTTTTGGTTTTCTTTGACGTTTCATCGTTGTTCCCGAGTGTCCCGATTCCACATACCTTGAAATACCTTAGGGAGTTACTCGAGTTAAACGGTTTTAATAACAAAATTGTTTCTGGGTACATCTCCTTAACAAGATTATGTATGAAACAAAATTGTTTTCAGCTTAATAACAGGTTTTATGAACAACAAAAAGAAACGGCAATGGGCAATCCTCTGTCACCGTTCTTAGCCAACTTATTTATGAGTAAATTTGAAACCGAGGCAAAAAATGAATTCAGTTGCTTTCCGAAGGTATGGTTAAGATATGTGGATGACATTTTTGCCATTTTCGATTCGAAAAATGAAAATTTAGATGATTTTATTAAGAACTTAAATAGTAAATCCGAAAATATAATATTCACGCATGAACTCGAAAATAACGATAATTTACCATTTCTGGATGTGTTAGTCAGTAGAAATAATAAAAATAGGTTAAATTTTGATATTTTCAGAGAAACCACCACCTCTTCGAGATACATTCCTAACGATTCAAATCATACCTTCCAAAATAAGATGGCTAGTTTAAATTTTATGGTAAATAGATTAATTAATTTTCCTTTAAATAAAGATAATTATAACAAAGAATTAAAATTAATTAGGGAGGTCTCTGAAGTGAATGGTTATAATAAGAACATTGTAGATAAACTAATTAGAAAATATAAGTTCAGAAAATTATTGAAAGAATCTTCGACTTTTCAAAAGGATCAGAACACAAAGAAATTCATGGTAATACCATTTGATGCCCAGTTAACAAGAGGACTAGACAAAATTTTGAAAAAAGTGGACATTAAGGTTGTGTACAAACCATTTAATAAATTAAGAGATGTTCTGGGTAATCCAAAGAATAAAGTAGAGCAGCATGAAAAGTTGGGGATTTACGAAATTAGTTGTCAAGACTGTGATCGAAGGTATATTGGACAAACAAAAAGATCCATATTGACAAGATATAAAGAACATATCGCCCACATTAGATATGGGAGAAATGAAAAATCTTGTGTTGCCCAACATGCAATCGAACATGACCACAGTATAGATATTAGTAATTTAAGACTAATTAAAAGTGTTAATAATAATAGGGCTTTGGATGCATATGAAAGCATTCAAATAGAAAAATGTAAGAAAATCATGAACCGAAATAAAGAACCGATTCCTTTCAGTCAACTTTTTCAATTATTAATGTAAGGCTTAGTACACTTCGCGGTTCATGATTTTTACACGCTTCGTTAGGTATGGTTTTCATATAAATAGAACATAGTTTAGTTTTAGAATTAGATTAAATCATCTCCTGATGATGCTAACATGGTTAGCGAAACGTGCGTCGAGCAGTTCAAAAAAGTGTTTTGGTGTTTGTGGTAAATCTCTTCAAGTTTAGTGTTTCACACCAAAGGTTCCAATAGAAGTATTGAACCATTGAAAATATTTGAAAATTACAAGACAACAAAAAATGTATTATGGGCAATCTTGTTGCCAACCAGCGGCTAATAAAACAAATACGATACCCAGAAAAACAGTTATCTCACTGTATAAATAAATGTTTTTCATAAATATTTTGTCTTTTGTCTTTAAGCTCGTCTCTATGCGTTTTCGCACTTCCGCAGATGACGCCAGCGTTGACAAATGTGCTTCACTGAAGGCCGTTTTATTTAAAACAGGCAGACGACCGAGCAAACACACTCTTGGCTAAACATATTCATTTGTCAATAAGCGAATTCAACGGACACCGAATGTTTTTTCATGCAAATTCTATTCGGTTTCTGTGTCGAGTGCAAAAAAAAATAACCGACACCATCAACAATAGTTAACAATAGGCTTACAATAGCTATTTAATGGTAAATAAAAGTTGCATTGATGGCGATCAACTTTTCGATTTTTTAAATTGTGTTTTGTTTGTACTGTTTAGAATAGTTTGGTATTGAAATGTTTTTTTGTTGAAAGTGTCATTCAACTGTTTAACCGGCCTTGAATAGGAGGCAAATTTTAGGTACTTTTTGTCACATATTACCTGTTGGTACAAAAATGTATATGCTATTATAATACAAACCGTGATTAATTTTATAATATATGTACCATTCGAAGTTCACTATATTTTTTATATGCAGTCTATCCACAAGGATTTTTTGGATTTAGAATAAATCAAAATATTTTCTTAAAATTACATTCAGTTGTTACTGGACTGAAAGTGAGAGAATGGTATAATTTGCAGATGGTTTAATGTATACTGCGGTTCAAGATATATCGTTGACTGATTGGCTGCAATAAACTCTTAACAACTGCTACCATAACGAAACCGGACAAATTTGCAAGAAACGTAAACAGGACCGGACCTAATAAAATAACAGGTAAAAAGATTAAATTAATTTTATACTTGGTTTAGTAGTTTCGAGATAGGTTAAACATTTTCTTAAACAGTGCAGTTCTATAATTTCGATCGTATTTTTTGTTATTCCAAACGTGCTAAAAATGTGGCGTTCTTGGCAAGATAATGATCATTGTGCCTCAGGTAATGCTAATTTTTAAAGAAAACATTTATGGCCCGATGCTAACCAAATTGTTAAAAATGTGTATGTTCCTTTATTGAATAGGAAAACTAATTGAATAGGAAAACTTTATTCGAAGGAAAATTGAAGTTATGTGTGAAGAGCAAACTGTGCCTACATTGCATTCATTACAACAGCAACTAAGGAAATATGAAACCAAAATTTTTTGCAGCAGAACTAGCCTCCGGAGAATATTATCTCAAATGGGTTTTGCATATCGGACCATTAATAAAAGACAAATATTAATGGAATTACAACTGTTGCGACGATAGCGGTTTAGCTTCTTAAACCCAATAAAAAAATACACACTTGAAAATTGCCCCATTATCTACCTTGATAGAACATGGTTCGATACACATAAGACGCTAGCAAAAGGATGGATAGATATAAAATGGTAGATGCAAAGCCCCAACGAAAATGGGTAGATACAAAACCCCAGAGAACAAGGGAAAAATAATTTCAATTTTACATGCTGACAACCGTAAATTGTTTACGGTTGTCCTCCAAAAATATTAAACATTCATCTTTGGACAACCACGACGACACTACAACAGAACTTTTTGAAGATTGGTTTTTAAATAGCCTTTGGTCTAATGTGCCTAAGGAAAGCTTAATTGTAATGAACAATTTATTTTTTTAAATTTAAACCGCAATCAGTATAGAGAAAGACTGTATCTATAGCATATTCCAAAAATTATAGTATTCCTAATACCCTCGAAAAAATCAACAAAAATAAAAAAAAATATCCAACTGAGGTGTTCTATTCAAACTATCATATATAAGTGAAATTAGTAGACAAAAATTTTCTTCTCCCGGCATTTAAAAGGGGACTTAATGTACTTTCAGATAATTATTTAGCTTTATTTTAAAAAATATATTTATTTAGTTAGGTAAAGTTCACTGGTATGATGCTCTTCAAAAACCGATTCGGTCTCGCTTTCACTCTCTTGGTCGTCGAAAATATCAGCAGCCTCATATAACGCTTCTACTTCAGACGCTCAGCGAGTACGAGAACGCAGGTTCATTTTGAGCTAAATATAAAATAAAAGAAACCGATAAATAAATGTTAAAAAGAATTAAAAATCAAAGTTTTCAATAAAAATACTATAGAAAGTATAATATTTATGATTTGCTTACCACAAACTGTGTCAAGATCGAAAAAAAAAACATTTGTGCAAAAATTGATAAAACACTGATACAACAATACCATTGGGTGGCGTATACTCATAGATTGACTACGGTCGCTTATATTTTTGTTAATATTCATATCTTAAGATAGCTGGTGGGGGGATGGTGGGGAATTTGTAGTGGGGATAGTAATTTTTCCTCCACTCAATGTCATCCCCTCAACGTTACCATTTATAAGGGAAAAACACTTTTAATTCACCTCTGGGTATCCCATATCCAGTGCTTCTATTGAAGGTTAATTAGGAAGGTTGTAGATAGTATTCCCAAAGAAAGTTGGATACATTCGATTAACCATGTTATTAAAATAGACGATTGCTATGTATCATTTATTAATAATATAGAACCACTTATTATTAAAGCAGATCAAAGTGACAGCGAGAGCGAAACCGAATTAAATATATAATTAAATTTAAGTTATAATTATTATTGTACTAATAGATACATTTATTTATTTATTTATTTTTATTGTACTAATAAATTAAAAATACACAAACCAATAAACGATGTTTTAGTCATACATAATAATAATAATCATAATTTAACAATATTTTATTTTTCCAAAATTATTCAGAAGTTAAACTGCTCCGGCTCTAGCGCCTTTTAAGAAACTAGGAATATTTTTATTCAGATTTATTAGGCCATTAACATTTTGCCGAAGGGCAACGAAATATCTTGAAACGGACTATGTCGGATAATTTTTTCGGGACTATAAAAGGATTGTATTCACTTTAGCAGTTGTCAGTTGAAAGAGACCTATCTAAAGCATCATGAGTGCTACAGTCGCATTGCTCTATGAGTCCGTATTTTCTGTAATCAATATGTATATGAGAAAGTTATTCAAATCGATTAAGATTGATGACAGCATAATCCATAGCTCTGCCACTGGATCATGTCAACTAATCTATCTATTGGCCTTCCACTTTATTTATTATACTGGTTTCGTCCCTTGTTCGAGGAACTTGAATGATCTTTTTCCTATCCAACCCACCTCTCATGGTCCTCGGATTTTGAAGTCTGTTATTATTGACTTCACACTTTTAAAATATGATAAAGCATTCACCTGAAGTTGTTTCCACTCATCCTACATCAATACTCTTGTCATAGGCAGTATCTACGGACGGTTCCACTTCTATCACCGGTGCGGGATACAGTTTTGTCCATAGAAATCATTCTTGAGGCCTTAAGCTTTCCTTTTATACTAACGGGAACACCCCTGAGGTGTTAGTTATCGAACATTCGTTTATATACATCAGATCATACACCTCATGCTACTAATACATTTTTTCTGATTTCCACAATGCCCTAATAATGATTAGTGATGAAATTCCACTTTTTGGTATTATTGGGATAATTTTGTGGGTAGAAACAAATTAACACCTATAAAATCTCTTTTTCTACTAATATTTTCTGGACATAATTATGTAATATGTCTTTCTAATTGAGCGATTTTTATAATTCTCGAACAAAACACAGATGACTTTGTGAATTTGCCATTTCAGAAGTGTAATGTGTGACATTTAAAAAACTTTAGTCGTAAACAATACAACAACGCGTTAAAGTTGTTGAATTATTTTATGAAAATGGGCGTTCAGTGAAAAATGCTTTTAGAAAGTTACGTAATATTTACGATTTGCACAATCGTCCATATGACGGCACTATCAATAAAATTGTTCAAAAATAGCAAGAAACTGGTTTGGTTCACAAGAGCATATTGATTTTGGTACGTGAAAGTATTGCTAAAGACCCAAAAATTTCCAATAGTCGACGTTCACAACAACTTGGACTCAGTGAATCCACAACATGTCTTATTTCACGAAAAGATTTAGCTCTGAAGACCTATAAGGTTCAAATAACACAGGGACTAAAGCCACTTGATAGTTGAAAACGTCATGCATTTGTCAATTGGATCAAAGAACAAACAGATGATTTTTCTCAAAAAAAAAAATCTTATCAGACGAAGCACATTTTTAAATTGGTGACCATGTTAATAAAGAAAATTGCCGCATTTGTGGTGAGAGAAATCCACGATTGAAACCTTTATATCCTAAATTAGTCACTGTTTGGTGTGAATTATGGTTAATAGGTGTAATTGGGCCGTATTTCTTTCAGAATGCTGCTGGTGAAGCTGTAACTATGAATAGTGTACGATATCATCAGTTGATAATTGGATTTTGTGGACTGAATTGAATAATATTGATCTGGAGGATATGTGGTTGCAACAGGATGGCGCTACACCTCACTCTGCTAATGAAACACTTTATTTATTTAGAGGAAAATTTCCTGGACGAGTTATTGCAAGAAACGTTGATGTTAATTGACAGCCAAGGTAATGTGATTAGATACCGTTGGATGATTTTCTTTGGTGTTACATGAAAAGCCTGGTCTACGAGAACAATTCACAATCGATTCCTAAATTAGAGGATGGAATTATTCGAGCTATTGGTGAGATAGAGCCACGGTTATGCCAAAATGTCATCGAACATTTTGACAAAAGAGTGAACATCTGTAGAACTGCAAGAGATGAAGATTTGGCAAATATTGTCTTTTGTGATTAAATACCATATATTATGCTCCAATTATCAATAAAAAATTTTGAAATAAACGCAAATTATATGTTTTATGCAAGAATTTAAAAAAAACGCTCAATTTGAAATACCCTTTATGCAAAGTGGCACAGACTCTGATAGGTTATTATCGTTTCTCTAATTTAGAATAATATTAGGAAATCTTTGTTTTGACGACTGATATTTAATTTATTAAATACAAAAAAAGACTGACTGGTGCAGGTATCCAAACACCACTAGAACCTCTATACGTACTGAATAGAAGGAACAAACTGATATCATCAAACTTGTATGCCTATTGCAGTCGCAAGATACAAGTACAGTAAAGATGTATTTACAATTGCCATTGGATGTTTGTGGAGTGCTGCGGCGTGATTGGACGTGTGTAGATGTATATTAACTATAAACTTTATAGAAGAAAAATATTCACTTGGAAGCAATTGTGCGGACCAATTCTTATTTGGAGGTACCTCTTGGTTTAATGCATACTTTTTGTATCCTATAGCACCATTTTGTTAAACCCATATCTGTTTCAGTTTAGTTCATAAAAAGTTTATCATTTCGCAATATTGATCGAGACAGCATAAGAATTATGAGGATTACCGAATGACAGAAAATGCTTATGATGGGGATTACGCTGAAAAATCATCTACATTAACAGATCAGCAACATTTTATTGCGGTGCATGCAGTTCCATTGGCAATTTAAGATCTATCTGAACATGTTAGAGCAACATGAATGGAGAGAAAATGAATGATAGTGGACAATAATAAAACTAATGATATTGGACACCCATTACTGTTTATTTCTTTTTTCTGAATTTTTTGGCTAAAAATTAGATTTAGAGAGAAAATAATAAGTATTTCCCTATTTTG
Organism: Cosmopolites sordidus; assembly: GCA_031761425.1. Lineage (NCBI taxonomy): Eukaryota > Metazoa > Arthropoda > Insecta > Coleoptera > Curculionidae > Cosmopolites > Cosmopolites sordidus. Next base: position 423,467 of record JARFXV010001201.1, on the reverse strand, counting down.
ATTGATTATTTTTAAGGAAGGTACCGATAGTGTGGTGTGCAATGTATAGATCGTACATACATAAAATATATATTTTTCTTTTTGTAGAATATACTTCCTACATTATTTTCGTTATACCGATGCGTGAACGTAAAAGATTTATCGTAGAAATTTGAAATTCAAATCACAAATCACAGGTCAAGTACATTCAAATCAATAAAAAATTATAATTTCAAAATATTTTGTTATCTAAAACGTTTGTAAAATTATAGCACGTTCCTCCATATAATAAAATTTATATTTTGCCTATTTAAATTTTTTTTTTCATGAATATTTTACCAATTTATACTAATCCGAACAATTTTCGATTTCAATCTCTTACCGTAATGTGTCTAAGCGTTGGATCGCTTTAGTTATTTCTATAAACTAGAAGTATGTATAAAAGAGTATAACCTCAAAATCCAAAATCGCAAAAATGAATTACTAAGATCGAGTGCGAAGTATAGCGAAGAATAGTGGCAACAATTTAAAACCTTCACGTTGGACATACGGCGACTAGACAACTCTTCACCTTTGCTGCAAAATCTATGGCTTCGAAGAAGTTTAAAGAAAACCCTTTTAGTCGAGTAATTAAGAATCATTTAAATGTTAGCATCCTCCAAAGAGTTTATCAGCTCATATGAAAAGGCCTATACCAGCCACTCGAAAGTTTTGGGAAACTTCCCACATAGCCAACATAGACCTTCCCTAATCACACTAGGGGTACAAATTCCCGTCATAAAAACTGCAAAGGTCCCACGATGGAATTAGAAAGACCAACTGGAATGCCTTCTAAGATAAAGTGGAAAAGGACATTGCCACGATAGAGCCGGTAGTCAAAAATTATAAAGAATTTGTCGACGCTGCAAAAAAAATAGCATTCCAAGAGGCTACTGGAAAACATATACACTGTGTTGGTCAGAAAAACTAGAACAACACTTTAAAGAATGTCAAGAAACTGGCAACACAGAAGTCGACAACCTAGATAAAGCGAGAAAGAAACGACGGGAAGAAACAACCGAGAGTATGGACTTCACAGATTCAAGCCGACAGGGCTGGTCACTTCTCAGACGCCTCGCAGCGGCAGTACTTCCACCATCAAAGACCATTGATATCAACCCAGATCAAGTTGCTGAAAGACTTCAACATATTACAAAGGACGTACCCGTTGATAAGAAATTTGCCAGAGAAATTAAAAGCCGAGTACAAGTTGACTTCCACCAGTCACCGACACATTCACGATGGTCCTACCCGTTTACGATAGAGGAACTCCAAATGGCTCTAAACAGAATGAAATTACGCAAAGCACCCGGCTATGATAACGTATTTCCTGAATTCCTAAAACATCTCGGTGATAAAGCAAAAATTTGGCTTGTCAATTTCTACACCAATATTCTTAATACCGGGGAAATTCCGAACTCATTTAGAAGGGCGAAAGCTATAGCAATACTAAAGCCCTCCAATAACCCGGCTAGCATCGCCCCATAGTACTTCTAAGCATGTGCTATAAACACCTTGAGCGACTAATTTACAATAGGATCTCCCTTGTAGTCGACAGTAAACTAATACCACAACAGGCTGGTTTTAGAACATGACGAAACTGTAGCGATCAAGTGTTTGCTCTGACGACGCACATAGAATCAGGATTTCAAAGATGCCTAAAAACAGCTACAGCCTTTATAGACCTTACATCAGCCTATGAGACCGTATGGAAGAAAGGGCTTGTCTTCAAACTACAAGAAATTATCCCATGCGCAAAATTATGCCGCCTGATCCAAAACATGATAAGCAACTGAAGGATCACAGTCCACCTAAATGATAAGAAATGCTGTGGAAAGACTGTCAAAAGCGGACTACCTCAGGAATCAGTGTTAGCATCCTTACTTTTCAACATATATACTAATGACATTCCAGATACCATCTCCCGTCAATTTATATATACAGATGATATGTTCCTGAGTATACAACATAAGGATCATGACTCCTGTAGCAAAGAACTCACAACTGACCTGGCCGTTCTCGATTCGTACTAAAGGAAGTGGCGACTGATACCTAATCTTTCCAAATCAGAGATATGTGCTATTTATATCTCGACAAGACAAGCATATGCTGAAATGGACGTGGTTTTCGGGGGAAAAAGGCTTAGGCACCATCCCACCCCGACTTATCTTGGCGTCATCCTGGACAGATCCCTCGGCTACAGGCAGCATATCTCCGGGGTGGCACAGAAAGTTAAGAATCGAAACAGCATTATTCACAAGTTGGCAGGATCATCCTGGGGAGCGAACGGTCAGACATTCCGAACATCTGCCCCTGTCCCAGACTGTGCCCCTGTCTGGTACAAAAGTAAACATACTTATAAACTGGATGTCCAGTTGAATAACACCATGACAAACTATATCTGGCACCGTGAAATCAACACCCACCACCTGGCTCCCCCTTTATATAATATTGCTCCTCCGGAACTGCGCAGGTTGAAGGCAGCGAAAGAACAATGGGACAGAATACACAATGCAAATATGTCAGAATTGCTCAAATATAAGGACCTGAATAACCTGCCACGGTATAGATTGAAATCGCGCCATCCAATCTAGATAGACCCACACTTGAAAAATCGCGTAGATATTAATGTAAGGTGCACATCTCTCCTTCAAAACAACCCTACCAGGAATGTCGACCTTATCAATCTACGGGATAAGGAAATGCTGGGTTTGAACCTCCCGAGAAGCTCCTGGAGTCGATTGAACAGGTTTAGAACCGGACATGGCAGATGCAATGACATGCTACACAAATGGAAGATGGCAACTTCCCCTGAATGTGACTGTGGCGACCCATATCAAACAATGAACCATCTGGTGAACTCCTGCCCTTTTAGAAGTCTTCCAGGTGGCCTACGGGAATCCAATGATGCCACGCCGACTGCACTGAAATGGCTCGATGATCTCGACGTGGATGTATAATCGTCTAGGTACATCGTCTCTGGTTGACTGTTACGTCTAATATTTTCACGGATGGTAGATAATGTTTCTAAATCATTCCGGATGTCGATCCGTTGATCCTGTGAAGAGTCACGACGTTTCGCCATCTCCCTTTGCCATCTACAAACAGGACATAAAATATTCGGAGAGAACTCCGAACAATATTTGCGAAAATTGATGACAATAATTAATGTAAGCTAGTTACTGACAGTGCGCCGGATTGCAGTACTAGGGTCTACTTTAATAATAGAGAACTCCGAACAATATTTGAGAAAATTGATGACAATAATTAGTGCGCCGGATTGCGCCGGATTGCAGTACTATGAAGGTACCAGAAATGCTTTCCGAGACTACCAGGACAAACAGAGTTCTTTCATCATTCGATGCTAATTTATGAGAAAATAGAAAAAGTCGCTAGGAGCTAAATCTGAAGAATAAGGCGAATTGGTAAGCAATTTGAATTGCAAAAATATAATATTTTCTTCCACAAATGTGGTCGCTCTTCTCTAATTATATCCTTCAATCTATCCAATACTATTCTTCAATAATCGTTTATCAGTTCTTAAGGTAGTCGTTCTATGTCTATCCTAATATATTGCAACTATATGCACCACGATGCTTCAGACAATTATCCGAATTTTGGGGACAAATTAGTATGAAAAAATTTTAAGGATAAGAAAAAAAATTTAAAGATAAGTGAAATAGCGAGATGATTATACATTGCTGATTCAACCATTATAAGAACTTGGATATGATGATTTGTGGTTCAGACTTCGTCCTAGATATGCCAATAACGTGCTGAATCACATCTTTTGCTACACTAAATCAACATTGAAAATATGTACCAAGTGCTTGATACTTTTAATGCACCTAAAAATAGGACTGTTTCATGAACTGTTGCGATGGGGATGCATGCTTATCATCCTTGTGCACCACAAGACTCGTTGCTTATAATGGGGCCGATATATATTTGAATGGGGCCAGGAATGAAATTCTTAGTGGAGAGTCTAAATTTTGTATAGGTAGTAATGATGGGCATAAAAGGGTCAAAGGTTGTTGGGTGAAAGGTAAAATTTAACTTTCGAATTAACACGGCATATAACTATCAGTGGTATGAGTGATAAATATTCAACCCATCGTTAGGCTGTTCATCGTTCTGAGTCTGCGATAGGTATTGGTCGAACTCATGAGTATATTTTTTGTATCAAATGTAATAATACAATACAATATTTTTATTTAGGTTGTAGTAGGTTGTAGTTTGTTGCAGTATATTAATATTTGTGACAAAATTTATTGATATATACTTCAGAAATAAAACGGAATATTTTTTTCTTGTTGGGTAAGAAATCCACATATGCATACATGGAAAATGCATTCTAAAACCCAGAATTTTGCAGCTGGTACAAATTCAGTCATGTCTAAAAAGATTAATGACTGCTTCTGTTTTGGGTAATGATGAAATATATATTTTTTTTATGCAACTACAATTGATTTGTAAATAAATATATGGTATATTAACTGACATAGACATGTGAAACCCAGAACCATATTTCAGAATATTAATAATATATTTTTACATATTTTTTTTTAAACGGGTAGGTAATCATACATAATTTCTGTAATAGTTGGTGAAGAAAATCCATTGTTGAATTACCATAATATCTACCAAAAGTCACTGTTTGGAATGGTTTATGGTCCGGAGCAGTCATTGATCGATACTTTTTCGAAGATGAGGTTGGCAATGCGGTGCCGTCAAAGGATTTTAACAAAAGATCACCATTTGTAAAGCAGCAAGTGGTGGACATTTGAGTAATATTATTTTTTTAAGTATAAATGGCAACTACTCAACTTTCGAATTAAAGTTATAGTAAACATTTTGTTTAACACAATTCGTTTTTGAATGTTTCTGTATTTTGTATACTGCAATAATTATATTTGATTTTTTATATTTTTTATATTATGGGGTATTATGGCTACGTTAACTGAATTAAAGTTTCAGGATTGTATATTTCATTTTTTAATTTTCTGTATCGAAATATTTTACTTTTCTTTTAGATTTTCTGAACTGAGTTTATACAATGCCTTTACTTCTTGTAAAATGTTTCCCTATTTCTGTCATAAACTTTCTCCTGATCGATTTTTTGAAGGGGATTGACGAAAAAAATATTAGAGGAGACGGATAGTTTTTATTTTGCTATATTATATAATTTTTTTTATAACTTTTTTGTTTGTGCTAAAAAATCATACTGAAATGATTCTTCAAAATTTCCTCTTAGACTTTTTTAAAAATATTCTGCTGTATAATTTTCCAATTACATTTAGTCTTTCAATTTTTTTTTTAGTTGTTTTAGCTGCCTTCTTTTATGTTGATATTGAAGCTTTAATCACATTTATTATGTTCTGGAATTTTTCCCTTGCCCAATGTTTCCTAGTGTCTTTATTTGCTTTTATTCTAATTTTCTTATCTATTTCTAATCTACTATTCTTTACTTATATGTTCTTATTGAATTTTTGTATATCTTTTCCTTCTGTAGTTCTGTCATTTTATATAATTATTTTCTTAAATCTGTTCTATCATTATTATTGTTATCCATTTAAAAGATAACTTTTACCTTTACATATATATTTTTTCGTTTGTAAGTTTTTTATATGATTTTTTTTGAACATTTAGAAAGTTAAAGTTCAGATTCTGTTAATTATTAGACTGTTGTGCTGTTAATTTTATTTGACTGTTGTTATTATTATTATCTTCGTTGTTGGCCCGTTGGCCTTTAAACACGCTCCAAATTAATATGGCACGAAGAATTTGGACCAGTCCTAAGCCTGGGTAAAGTGTGAAGGAAGGCAAACATTAGGTTAATATTTTTTTAACTTAATGCAGGTAGTAGTGAAATAATAACTGATTTTTTCAGAAAAATCGATATATCTCTTGACATGTCAGAGATATCGATTTCGGGTTTTCACTGGATGATTCCTCTTTAAATTACCTTTCTAGCCATGTAATAAAAGCTGTACTATTCCATTTGAAAAAACTGAACAAAACTTCAAAAAAACGAATGTAACGCCACCTCGCGGTTTCATTTATAAACTAAATAATTTATCTCCCAGATTATCTGATTGTCCCAGCAATTGCCTTTTAAATGAATCCAAATTGAGGAAAATCAGTTAAGGCAAACGGACATTAGATGACTTTTTATCTCAATAGGTAAAACTCCCGCACACCCCTCTATTCGTGAAATTACGACAAAATGTCATAAAACAAAGTTCTAGGAGTCAGTTTGCTAATTTTAAGTGAGAATTTTTCTTACTCGGTTAACACTTGAAAATACACAAAAAAATTATTTTTTAAAATGTTTAGCTCGTCACGTCCTCTTGCGGTCGTTTTAGAAGCTTAAAAATATTTTTGGTGAATTTCTCATGATCATTTTTAGTACAATTTTTTTTCCCCAAAGCTGTGGGATAAATAGTTTTCAAGATACGGCCGCGATCCATCCTTAATGGGACACCTGGTACAATTCATCGAATTTTAAACCTTTTTAAGCTTCCCTAAGACACTTACATATTATAGTTACGATCATATTGTTTTATCTTTTAATAAATCCCACTTACGGAAACTGAATCAACGCGTGCGCGTGAACAGCATCTTTTCCACATCTAGCTCTCCATTAAGGATCCATTTTTTTTCTAAATTATACAACTAATTTGCCAACAGTCCCGAAACGTAGTTAAATGCACTTCTCTAGTGATGACACTCAACTTATACACTATTATTCTCCTCAGGATGTAAATATTGCAAATGATTTAGTCAGTATAGATCTGCAAGTAATATCATCGTATTCGAGAGAGCAAAATCTATCAATAACGTAATATTCAGCTAAGACAACGGCTGTACTATTTTGTAGTGGAACTAAAAAGAGAGATATTACATGTTTTCTTAGGCTGGAGTTGGATAGCGTCTCCATTAATATATCTGATGATCAATTCTTCTATTCAAACCTTCGGTGTATAACACTAAACTCGAAGAGATTTACCACTAAACATCAGAATATAATTTAATCTTAGATATGTCGCAGATTTATCTTAGATTAAATCCTAGATTTATCTTAGATAAAATCTTAGATTAAATCATCTCCTGATGATTCTAACATGGTTAGCAAAACGCGCGTCGAGAAGTTTAAACAATCTATTTAGTGGACCAATCGCTTAGATGTAAAAAACATTTCAAATCAGTACTCCAAATGTGTTATGTTTATGATATGTAAATAAATACTTACTGAACTTTAAGATGCCGAAACATTATCTGACTCATTAGTTCTTCCAATACTGAACTATTGTTATATTGTATATTAGCCTTGTTTGGACAATATATCTCAAATCCAAGTTCAACAAGTAGAAAATTCATGTTAAAAAGTATGATCATGTTTCTGAAAGTAATAATTAAATTAAATACTGTTTTAATTAACTGAATTGAATAAAACACATTTTTACTTTGTTATCTACGACTTATTTAATTTTTAACTTTGTGACTATAGTTGAGTAAACCATGTTACCTTATCAAACACGACTTCAAAAAAAAAGATTTTTTTACTTTTTGTTTTAATTGTGTTTGATAATGTAACATTATTTAAGAAACTATCGTCACAATGTTAAAAATAAAATAAGTGATAGATAAAGTTTTTTTTTTTAATTTAATTTGAATATTTTTGATTATTTCTTTCGATTACTTAATGGCAAACATCAAACATATTTGTTTGACAAACTTATATTTAGAACTTGAGTTCATAATTGTTCTATAAGGCATTATACCATTACGATGCCAGCTCCATTCTTCTGCCATATCTGAAAGGTCATTTACCTATAATGCAATGAAATTGTATAATTCGTTTCGCTTTGAGGGATGGAGAATTACATTGAGTAGTTTTCGACGTACTATAAAGGATTGCGTCTTAGCTGAGCAGTGATATTTGTATTGCTATTTGTATTTTATTTAATTCACGTTTAATAAATATCATTTGTATATGATATTAATTTCTCATTTTCTTGTTCTTGTCTCCGGTATTTATGAGTTTTTAATTTCTTCAAATTAAGTTTTTTCCTGTTTTGTAGTGTTTTTTGTAGGTTTGTAATCAAACATAACTGTCACATTTGTGTCGATGAAAATCTTCAAGTAATTCAAAAGTTGTCTCTTCATCCTCAGAAAGTTACTGTTTGGTGAGACTTTTGGACTGAGGAAATGATAAGACCTTATTTTTTTGAAGAAGGTGATGCAAATTATGTTAATAATAATGCTGAACACTATAGGAGTATTCTAAAGCATGCTGAAATAATGTTCAATAACAGAATATCTTTCATCTAAACAGATAACTTTTGAATTAAACTAGACCCAAAAATCAAGCGATTTCACGTTAATAGGTCAGTTATTAGGTCTCCAGACTGCATTCCACTATACCATCACTCAAAAAAATCAAAAAATAAGACCCGTATAGGGAACATCCTTTTATTATAGTATTTTTAATTTAAAAACAAGTGTTTGAAAAGTAAATATTACTAGGTAATAACAATATAATAAAATAAACTTAAATAAAGTAATAGCCAAAGTTGTTTGAAATAATAATTTAAAGCGACGGTTGATTTTGTTTTTCACTTAAAAGTTTTTTTATACGTGGATCATTATTGCAAACACACCTAAGCAAATTATTTTCCAGTGATAATAAATTATTTCTATATTTAGTTTTTAAAGCCTCCATAGACGAGAATCCTTTTTCGCAGTAGCAAAGGGGATCAATGTTTTCAAAACTTCTGTTACTAGGCTTCCGTATTCACATCATCGTGCAAACTAAAACTTATTCAAATCTTGTTTTAAAGTTATTATAAGTTTTGTCGACCGATACTTCAATAACTTGGTTGTAAATCTCAATAGGTAATTCAGCAGCTGCAACAACATTTTCATCAAACGGATTGAGAACCCATTTTACCGACAAATCATCGTTGCTATCTGGAAAATACTCCAATAACAGAATTTTTAATTTGCGTAAATTCGTTTTCATGCTCTCCAACACGCGATTAATAACAACATTTTCTATATCTATATTTTTGGTAATATAATCCGAAGTTAAAGTGGATCAAAATTGCGTTTTCAACGCGTATAATTCAAATACCAAGCTTCTTGATGAAGACATTCACATTGTCATTGTCATTCACATTGTCATTCACATTGTCATTGTGAAGGCTTTGTCTGTCGTTGGTAAAATGTTTTTGTTACGGCTTTGTAAACTCACACTGAAGTCATTTAAATGTGAAAATATATCATTGAAGTATGCCAACAGTAATAAACTTTATCTATCTTGTAAACACTCTATTTTTATGCTATTTTTATTTGTAAAAAAGATTTTCAATTTATCTCGCAATTCAAAAAGCAACTTTTCCTCGGGACAACCACCCGACTTCAGTATGGAAAAGCAGTGAGGCGTATTGGACATCCATTTCTTTACACAATGTGGAAAGCAATCTGGTCTGCAATGGTCGGCTATAAATAAATTTTTACGGCTTCTGACAGAACATTTTGTAAATTATCTGGCATCTTGTTTGTAGCAAGCGCATTTCTGTGAAGAAAACAGTGCGTTCATTCCATATGTGGCATAATGTCTTTTAATTTTACTATTACACCACTGTTCTTTTCCGTTATCGCTTTCGTGCCATCAGTACATACCGCAATACATTTATTAAGTCCAAGTTTTTTGTTTTTGTGTTGCAATGAAATCATTAAAATTTTTAATGACAATAATAATGATATTTTAAATCACTTGCTCGACCAGGGATTGTTTTGAAAAATAGCATATTTTCTTTAATTGGTCCCTCGTATTAGTATCGGACAAAACACAAAAATTGCACCAAGTTTGACATGTCTGTTGACTCGTCATACTGAGTAGCAAAAATTATTGGCCATTTAATTCAAAGTTCTGACACTCTTATTGGACCAACCTTTATGAAGTGTATGCTTAATGGATAAATCCGGATACCCTCTGATACAATTCTGGAATGTATGTTGATACAAAACAAACATATGCCAATAGGTCTTCATTTCCCTGCCTTTCATCATTCTGTCGAGGGAGATGACGCCGTAATCGCGTAGCGGAAAGATTAAACAAGTTCGTGGCGGATCTACGAGAAATATGAACGTTCAATTATAATAATTTATCGACTACCATAGGACAGGTAACATGAGGAAATAAAATAATGTACGTCGAGAACATATTAATTTATTTTTAACGTCGCGAAACGTCTCTGGTACCGTTACACAAGCGACATTTCGTCGGACGCCAACCAAATGAAATTGCCCAGGTTTTGCATTTCAAAATACGTTTGCGTTCTGTCTGGGTGATTTTCGCTGATTTAAAAACCAGAAAAAAAAAACGTAACTTTTATGAGCTGCCCTGTTGAACGATTAATCTTTAATTTTGTAATAGTTCGTGAAGATATACGTATTTTATTTATTCGCTTTATCCTTTAAAAACTAGTTCAGGATTTGATGATATGTTGCAGCATATTTTAAATATAATCGGCTAAACGCAAAAGGTGACCGGTTGAATTTTTGCATAACTAACAGTACAACAGTACCTTTTTTGAGTGAAAAATTGCATAATGACTTTCGTGTATTTTTTTATTCAATCATAATGACACAAAACATGACCGTATCTACGAAGTGTGTAAATAAAGTAATAAGACTTGTAGTTAGCGTTCGATCTGGCCACTCTGTCGGATCAAGGCTAATATCTAATATAATCAGTTCAGTCCAGGCAGCCGTTGAGATCGGACGTGTTTCGATCGCTCCCGCGCTCCTCTTCAGTCGAAGAAATCGTTTAGTGTTCGTTAGTAGTCGCGTCCGCGGACTTGTCCACGTCGTCGCGATGGGTTTCGACATCCGAAACCTCGATGATCAGGAATTCATGCGACTATCGAAACGACAGCTCGCTGAAGCCTGTAGCTTCCTTCGGGACCTCCTCAATCAATGCGAAGAAAACCACAAACCATTACTGGAGAAATCAAATCTCCAATTGCAAAATACCCAGACACAATTAATTTCATTCATCGCAATGAAAGAAGAATGGGATGAACCATCTTACTAAAACAAAACATGATAGACACGCTGATATCTGACAACGAAAAACTGAAGAAGATTATCGATACACTCGAGATCCAGAATAATCTCCTGCAAAAAGAACCCCCGAAAACCGAAACAACATCTCCACCTCCCGAAGACGAGGCCGATTCGGCCCACGAAGAAGACAACTACGACCCGGGTTCCGAACCTGAAGAATACCAGCAGGTCTCCGCCAGAGCTAGAAGGTGGAGACGCAAGAAAAATAGACAGCTCGCTGGAGAAGACACCGCTCCAGCCGCTCCAACCGAAAACTCGGACTCCAGCCACCTGGAGATCGCCGTTACCCAAGACTCGCTGATCACGCCAGTCGACCCCGCACCTAGTGCGGCAACATCACCACCCGCTGGTACCTCCGCCAAGCCGACACCGATTATCCTTCGGGACATATCGGCCTTCCTCAAGGTGGCCCGCCACCTCGAAAAAAGCAACGTGGCCATAGGGCCAGCCAAAACAATTCCGGACGGGGTGCTGCTAACCCCCCGTTCGGACGAAGACAGAAATGCAATTCTTCAGCATTTCATAGAAAAAGGCTACCGCTTCCACGCCTTTCAAAATAAACCCAAGTTCCTACACGTCCTCCTGAGAGGAATAACGGAATCAATACCGATCGAAGAAATCAGACTAGATCAAGAATCATAAGGTGGCAAACCAGCCAGAAGACGCCGATCGCGATAGTCCAAGTCACGGTCCCGTCAGACGAATCCAACATCTTGGAAATAAGCCGTTTCCAGCAACAATCCATCCAAGTAGTGGTACAAAGATGAAAATCCAGAACACGACAGTGTTCTAATTGCCACAAATACGGACATATCTCATCCCAATGTGAAACAACCTCAGTTTGTGTAAAGTGCGCGGGTTTTCAACGTAGCAGTGAGTGCAAACTGGACCCCAGCCAACAACCGAAATGCTGCAACTGCGGAGAATCGCATACAGCGAACTACTCCAGGTGCAGCTCCAAAGCGGTCTCCACCAGCACCTGCAGATCCATCCTCCATGATGGCTGGATTTACAGCCCAAATGCAGCAAGTGATGTGGCTACTCCAGACACAAATCAATACACTGTTCAATCTTCAGCAAAAACCTTCTGGACTATAAACACAAAGCAGCCAAGACGACGCGGCCTTCGCCAGCTAGGCCCAGGTTCCGACTGTCAAGCCCCTCCTTCGCGCTGGTAATACAGTGCACACACTTACCGGCCAACCAAGGCCCGCCCCCATCTTCTTTTTAACCTCCAAATCGATCAAGACTTTCTTTCATAAATCCACCTGCTGAATCTACTGGCGATAAGTCACTAATTTCATGGGTCAATTAGAGGCCCCCAAAATCATCAGTACCCATACAAGGGTTTAATTAAGTCAATATGAGTAAGGGCCGCAAAGGCTAGCTCAAAAACGAAGCTGACAAAATAGGAAAAATAATATCTAATACGTCTTTATTGCGAGTTTGAATTCCCTACACTTACTTGTTTGTTCATAGCAATTCTTATCATCTTATCATTGGCAATTATTATCTTATCATGGCTTATTTTTCTAGTATGTTCTGAAACTGCATGACAATCAAGTTTTTATTGACTTGAGCACAATTGAAACTCATTGAAATTTCAATGTGTGTGAAATTTCAATAGGTTTATGGAAACAGTGTGTTGTCAATGGCCCAGGTTTTAGGTGGGTTATGGGATTTTCAGAAGGTCGAGACTCGGTTGAAGATGAACCTCGCAGCGGAAGGCCTTCAACTGTAAAAAGCGATGACTGTGTCCACACACTCCGGGATCTTGTGCGTCCTGATTGTCGATTGACGGTCAGAATTATCGAGGAAGAGTTGATTTACGAGAAGAGATTTACGAGAAGAGATTATCGAGAAGTTGATTTACATAACCAATTAATTGGGCATGAAGAAAATGCGCGAAAAGGGTTCCGAAAAACCCTTCGCAGGATTAGAAGTACAACAGGAGGTAAATATGTCTTGAAGCTGAGGATAGAAACTGATCCCCATTTTCCTGAGCAAATCATTACTGGTGACGAGTCTTGGATTTTTGAATACGACACAGAAACAAAGCGCCAGACTCAGGAATGGCACACTCCAACCTCACCACAGCCAAAAAAACTCAGAACGAGCAAATCAAAGATCAAAAGTATGCTGATTTGTTTTTTTGATAGCCAGGGGATCATCCATAAAGATTTTGTGCCTCCAGACCAACCAGTAAACTGGCATTTTTACCAAAAGATTCTTGAAAGACTTAGAAAAAGGGTCGTTTGTATGAGACCAAATATCAAGAACACATGGGGGCTGTATCACGACAAGGCCCTTTCCGACACAGCGATTTTAGTTAATCGCTGTGTCGCATATTAGAGTTTTTGGCATGTAAAAAGATCACTATGGCTCCGCAACCTCTCTATTTACCAGACTTGAATTATTATGACGTTTTCTTTTTCCCAATATGGGAAATTCACATCAAAGCACATCATTTATATTGGGACATTGCAGAATGAAGCAGCTGCTGAAGGAAATTCCAGTATCTGAGTTCCAACACTCCTATGAGGATTGCACAAACCGCCTTCAGCGCTGTGTGACTTCTCAAGGAAATTACTTTGAAGAAAACAATGTAGAATCGTAATTTCAATTGAATAACAAAAATTTAGTAATAAATTTTAATTAAAAAATTTTAGTAACAAAATTTTCTTACAATTGAATTACAAAAAGTATCAGTCTATCAAAAGTCAGGGGGAAAAGCAAGTTTCAATTTCATTTAAGTTGTGCTGGAAAAAGGTGCCATAGAAATGTATGAGCCGTAAGAACATTTTTAAGAGGTTTGTACGATTTCGTAATAGCAGAAATAATAGAAAAAACGATTCGTCACAAACAGTAACTGGAACAATGCCTAAGAATTGCTTGAAATTCTTCGAATTGATCATCATCTGATATATCTTAAACGGGGGCTGCTATTTATGTATTCGAAATTGTTAGTTATATTATAAATAAACGATATAAGAATTTTTACAATTAAACAAAAATATGGCCGGTACTTTAAACTTTAAAATAAGTAACGGCATAGTAATTTGATATGTACAACAAGGAGAAAATTATGCCTTTTGTGTCAGTGCGTGTTTGAAAAGAGGTGACACTAAAAGAGTTTTATTTTCATAGATAAATGATTCAATATTCATATTTATCGAATCTAAAAGTAAGATAACCCTTTTTAATATCAAAAATGCACTACAAATTGAATTTTGATTGATTATTATTTTTATTTACTGACGCAGTAATTGGCTCTAATAAACCGAGCGTGCGTGTATTACTAGCGCTTCTAGTTGTATGCGCTTGTGCCCATTACTGCGAATGTAAACGATGCTGTTCTAACCTCTAAAAACTGTGCGTGAGTAACGCTATCTCGAAATAAAAAATAAACAATGGGTAAACTAAATAATAAATCAAAAGTTAATAAACAAAAGAATAAGTAAAATTAGCAGTCGCAGAAGCTCTCGGTGGAATGACAGTTGCCGAGGTTTCGAGAAAATATAACATACCGGAGTCAACAATCAGAACAAAAAATTTAAAAAATATAGCGACAAACCCCCGTGATCACCAACTGTTCTAAATGATCAAGAAGAAATTGAGTTAGTGAAATGGATTTTTTATTGTTGCAGACAGGGTTTTCCTGTAACCAAACAAAAATTAACTTTTATATGGCAACGATAAGCGAAAAACCCTATTCATAGATAATAAGCCAGGAAGGTCTTGGCTCGAATGTTATTCAAACGTCATACAAATGTTTCTGAAAGAGTTTCTGAAAATTTGTCTCTAAACCGGGCAAAAGTGACGAAACTAGGGATACTTGGATGGTTTAAAGGAGTTGATCCTATTGATCTTACAAGGATTTTTAATGAAGATGAAACTGGTGTTTCCATGAATCCTAAACCGGCATTAGTGCTTGCGCGAAAAGGTACTAAGAACGTGTACAATATTTTCATTAATAATGAAAACGTCACTGTCCTCTTGACTGCAAATGCAATCAATCAAGCAGCAGACAATCTAGCGCCAACTTTGGTGTTCTTTGCAGGTCATAGCGTACATAAAGACGTTATAAAGGTGATACCTCCAAACTTCTGTTTTGATTATTCTGATAACAGCTGGATGACGACAATTTTTTTATGAAATAGAACAAATGTTTTTTCCCATTGATTGGGAAAAAAGCCAAAATTGCTCATGTACTGAAAAAAACTTTTGAGTTTGAATTAAAAAAAAATAGAGAACGGATTCAAAACATGTGGATTACATCATCTGTACGCTAACGCTATTGATTACAGTAAAGTATTCAAAAAACTTGAAACCTCATGTAGTGAAATACAAAGCTCTTTTGAAGATACAACAGAAGTATCGAAACAATCAGAAGCTTTAAAAGTTTTAGAGAGCTTAATAAATGAAGATACATATACATTATTTAGAGTCTATGATAGCTCTATTTGGACAGGAAGAAAAGAAAGCTAAAGTCTTTTTGATATTTGGTATAAGTTGGCAAAACCAATAAGCATCACTAATCAAGCAAGCAACGAAATTTATCTTGCCAAAGAAGTAAGGAGTACATATTAAAATATTTGACGCTATGTCAATTCTTTTATTACACATATTTTAATTTATTAATATTTTTTATTTATATCAAAACATCTCTGATAATGACGAAATTGTGCAGTTTCTGGCTGAAATGATCGACATGCCAATTATCGACGATCTAGAGGCAACACCATCAAACAATAACCTGGATAATACAACAGTACTTTTATTATTCTATACTTTTAGATTTTTAATTCAGCTATAGTTTACAAACTCAAAGTAACACTAACAATTATTATTAAACGTTTTATTATTACTAATGGTTTAGAAATTTTATCAGTAAAATAAGGCAATAATAGTAAGATATAGGATATACTATTTAATAATATATGAATATTCTGGTCAGTTATTAATATCTTAAGACTTATCTTATTGTTATCTTATTATCTTTCTAATAAGTTTAATTCACTTTTTAACTATATCCCAAAGTTTTGCAGTGATTGGGTTATCCGCAGTAACTGGATCAGTCACAGTAATTGGCACGCCGTAATAGTGGCAAACTACTTTTATACCCGCAGTAATACATTTATTTAATCTTTAAAAATGCCTTTAAATAAATGAAAATATTATTTTATTATGTTAGATTTTTTTTTATAAGTCTAAAATCAGTTGAACATCATTATTAATATATATATATATATATATATATATATATATATATATATATATATATATATATATATATATATATATATATATATATATATATATACAACAAAAGTGTTCACTTAGGCGGAGGCGCAGGTTGTTGTGTGTTCCACATGAGATTGTGGAACCCAACGGTTGGGTGTGTGATGACACTCAGCTACTGCTGTCTGATTGGACGTAGTCCAAGAAAATCTAACACTACATATATACGCCATCCGACGGGAGGTCGGCGAAAAACATGGGTTGTTGGCTGTGGATAGGGTCTCCCTATTCTTGATGGTATGGTATATGTCGGCGCCCTGAAGCGTCTAAACCTCGAGAGACGAAACATATGTCATCCAGTTGAAGGGATAGGTGGGGCTCCTTCCCGGTCAAGCAACCAACAAAAGTGTTCACTTAGGCGGAGACGCAGGTTGTTGTGTGTTCCACATGAGATTGTGGAACCCAACGGTTGGGTGTCTGATGACACTCAACTACTGCTGTCTCACTGGACGCAGTCCAAGAAAATCTAACACTACATATATATATATATATATATATATATATATATATATATATATATATATATATATATATATATTAAAACCGCAGTAATACCCACATTTACCCTACTCAGAACGTTTTGTCATACGGATGCTATTAGTGTTCTTTAGTAACTTGAAAATTTGGCGTTGGATTTCGCATAATTTGTCGATCGCTCAAGAAAGGCTCGTGTCGATTGGTGCAAAAAATACTATCATGGTGCGTAAAAAGCCGTGTATAACATCTACACAGGTAACGAATTGTGGATCTATGCGTACGAGTCCGAAAATAAACAGCAGTCGACTGTATGTATCTTTAAAAATGAGCCAAACCCAACAAAGGTTGTTCGCGCAAGAAGCACTTCGAAGTAAATTGTCGCCTGTTTTTTTTTTTAGGATAAAGGGGCATGTGGCTATAGTGCCACTAGAGAATCGTAGAATGGTCAATTCTGAATGATACACAACCATTTGTTTTCAAGTCTTTTTGTTCTTTCTTCAAGTCTTTGACGAAATAAGAAAAAAACAACCACCGACGCAAGATTATTCTTCACCACGACAACGGGAGCTCTTACAGATCGGACCGAAAACTCAATATTTAATCGGTCAAAATATCGAATTGATGGGTAATCCGCCGTCCAGTCCTGATTTGGCACACAATGATTTCTTTTTATTTGCGTCCGTGAAAAATATACTACGTGATCAATGATTTTCGACGCCAGAAGAGTCGGTTGAATGAATGTTTTGGAGATACCTCAATCGGAATGAAAAAAGTGCTATGAAATTTGGTTCAAACATATGCAAAAGTATATCGATCATCACGGAGAATATTTTGAAAAACAGTAAAACCATTTTCAATGATAAATATTTGTTTTTATTTATTATTCCGGATACATAAATCACAACTCTCATATCTCATTTCTCCACATATCTCAATTTAATGAGAGTTCTTCTTTGCAACGATTTCTAAAAATCTGTCGTCGTGTTAAAATAACCTTCATATTTCCCTGATTTGATTAGAGCCTTGCTGAAACGGTAGATATCTGGCATCCCAGTCTTCGAAACAGTTTATATACTCGACTATACTATTCCTTCAAAATGGGTATCCAATCGATGTCCACGAAGTGATTTCTTCAATCGTGGGAACGTGAAAAAGTCACACAGTGTCATATTTGGTACAAATGGTGCTTATGAAATAGAATTTGTTTGATAAATTGAACGAATAATTATTGCGGATGTGCAATAGTGCGTTATCTTGATGCAAAAATCATGAATTGTTTTGCCAAAAATCTGGATTTTTTAGACTAAATTTGATTATTTATGAACTGTTGGATCAGGTTGAAAGAACTTTACAGGTGAAAAAAAAATGATAACACAACTTGTAAACCGACTCTGTCGTGGTTTTCGGCTTTTCGGCATAGTCATTTGATTGTTGAGTTGTTTCATCATGACGTCATAAAAAGAGGGCATGTCATTATCAACTTCAACATGAAGATCGTTTTCAGTGTTTTCGGAATAAGACGAGAAAGCACGAGACATGCCTAAATTGTTCTCCAACATATCTAATAATATATCTCCAACATATCTAATAATATATCTCCAACATATCTAATAATATATCTCCAACATATCTAATAGTTAATGAGCGATACAAGACTCTTGTTTTTAAGATTTACTTTATTGGTTTTCGTGGAAGATCTTCCTAAACAAGGCTTATCTTTAAGTTACTTGTCTACCATCACTTACCTCATCACTAATATTTATACCATTGGTAATTTTTTTTTGACATAGTAACACTTTTTTACATTTTAAATGCATAGCATAACCAGCACAAGAAATTTCGTTTTTTTATATAACATTTATTGCAAATTCCTTGCTCGACAAATTTATTTATTTTAAAAATCGCCGTAAAAAATATTTATTAATTACAAAGACGTTATAATTGCTAACTTAATAGGTTAAATGACAGATAAAAATAAAAATAAAAAGTTAAATGATAGTTAAAGTGACAGTTAAAAATAAAAAGTTAAATGATATGAATTCTTTCATATGCCAAGGACAGTTATACAATCTAAACTGGGAATATGAGTTCAACAATTATTTCCGAATTTTGATGGAAACCCGATTTTTCTTTCACCATCTGAAAAGTATTTGATTAAAACGAAAAGAAATAGTTCTTATCCCAAGTTTAAAACATTAAACATCTTTTTTATTAAGTATACATTTTTAAATGTCCATTTTTCCACTGTTTGCTAGGAGTTTTTAAAAGAATATTTATGAAAATATAATAAATTATGTTTGTTGACAAATATTGTGAACTGTCGCCGAACCCTCTGTATCAAAGAATAAACATTAAAACTTGTTTTTGACTCTGGTTATTTGCCTGCAGGTATTTAACTCTCAATCTTTTTTTCAAATTTCGCATATTTTGACATCAGCTAAATAAACTGAATAAGTTAAGAAAAGTCAATATTAGTATTAAAACAGTTGTAATTTATAGGTTAAATTTTGGACAGTAAACAACAGACACAATATTTAAGGCCTTTATTATTCAGTTTTATAACAATTTTTTCAGTTATTCAGTTTGATAACAAAAAGGGTATCACAGGAAAAAAATTGAAATTTTTTCGTAGCAAATAGGACTATATTCATGGGTAATATATATTTCAAGTTGTTTTTGAATTTGTATCAGAGGTTTATAGTTTATAATCTCCATCTTTCTCTGCCTTTATCTTATGGCAATTCCCTTTCCTTCATTTCTTCGTCGATTCCATCTCTCCAGTTTCTCGTCGGCTTTCCCCCTTTTTTTTTGCATTTGTATTCGCACTGTATTTTCTCTGTACTTTGCTTTATTTGAAATAGTTCGCTGCCGTATGTAACAATACTCCTCAAAATGTTGTTGTATATTAGATGTTTGTTGTTTTTAGGTATTGATTGGTCCCACAATATTCCGTTCTATATATATAGCTATAGCCTTTTTCCCTTACCTGTTTCTGTCTTGTGTTATTCTCACTCCTAGGTATATATATTCTTGGCATTTTCTTATTTAACTCCCATTTTGCAATACTATATTTTCCTGTTTTACGTTTACTTCCAGGCCAGTTATTTTGTATATTCTTCCATTAGTTTTCTGGTCATGTAACTCAAATCTTCCTAATCTTGTGGTATCATTATACAATCTGGTTTTCTGCAAAACATAGTATATATAACGTGACGCCATTATTCAGAGGGTACCCCATGCCATTACTTTTTTTCTATGTTTTAAGTGCCGGTGCTAAAAAGAAATACATAGTTGGCTAAAAGCAACCTCCTCGTTTCAATCATTTTTTGACTGTAAACCCTGAGATATCCACCGTCTCATCTTAATTTTTGTTGGGTTTTTATTCTATAATCTACAAATATTATTATACATTTTGCTACAAACAATACATAATAAATACTCGAGTCAAAATATCTGCAAGAAATTACCTGTTTTAATAAGGAATATGCAGTAGGTGGGGTGCGAATGTTGTTGTTAAGTATGTGGACCCTGGACCCTGCCCTATATCAAGCATGTCTAATAATTACTGGGTATCTAAAACCTACTCTCGTTAGTCAGTCATATTTTGAGCTGTATCGCATCATCTAAAATTAGGAGAGCTGTGGCAAGTATGTTTGAGCGTAAATAGCCACAAATTAACCCACGTAATCTGTTGTTTAATAAAATTACTGCAAGGCTCACACTAAACTTACCTTTGAGCCTCCATATCTTATGTAAATATATATGACTATAACGTCGAAAAGAGCACCGAAAGCCTAAATAACAAATTAAAAGGAAGTATATTTTCAAATCGCTAGTAAACCAACAAATGCAGTCAAAAATATAGGTCAAACCTATAGAACAATGACTAAGATCGATAAATCGTTTTATTTGCCAGAGACTCCGAACGTCCGAATTGTTCCGAGCCGGCCCTATATTGGCAATATTAACCTTCGTTACTATTGTGAGGTCACATACGTTCGGGTTTTTTCGGGAACCGTCGGCGCGTCGTCGGTTCTAGGTTTAAAAATCTATTTTCAATTTAATATAACTTTTTAATTATAAAGAAAAAAAATATAAATAAAAATAGTTTTGTTATAAAACTCATATATGATCAATGACAAAATGCTGAATGATGAATGACAAAAAAAATGTTCAAAAGCCCAATTGGAGATACCTACAAGGGAGTGCCTCCCAACTGGCTTGGGCGATTGCTAATCCATCTGGAAAACCCTTAAGAGATTGTGAACCCAGGTAGATGTAAGGCAAACCTGAAGAGATGGGGATATCAAACTAACCCCGAGTTGTGCTCTTGCGGGCGGACCCAGACCATGTGCCATCTGTTGGTGTGCCCAGACTTACCAGCCCCGTGCACCACCAGGGACTTTGCCTTGGCTTCCCATCCAGCCGTTGAGTGTGCAGAATTCTGGTCTTTCGAAATATGATCATCCAGCTGCCCTGTGTAATTAACTACATAAAATCAATTTTGAAGGAGCCAAAGAAATAGCGAATATTGAAAACTACAAGGTCCGAACAATTAGAGAAGCCTTTGAAATAGAAGAAAGAGGTAGAATAATTATTAAACGGACGTCCGACAGCGTTGCCGAGCGCCACAAATAGTCCCGAACTACCCCGATATAATCTGTGCAGTCGCCGGCTGGCTATAAAAGCGGGCATAACGACCATTGCACGTCAGGTGGACTTTTAAGTCGAAGCGGAAAACACTTGAAAATGCCAAATGAGATTTTGGCGAAACGTCGTGACTCTTCACAGAATCAACGGATCGACACCCGGAATGGTTCGAATGTTTTTATATGTTGTTATAAAAGTGGGGGTATATGTTATAAAAGTACTGTTGAACTGCCAGGTGGGAAAATCGGCCGCTGCATTTATAGATGCCGCCCGGTCTGAATAGGTTAAAATAAAAAAGAATCATGTTGAGCAGTGCTAGACACCATCCACAACAATAAAATTGTGATGTTGGGCAAAGAATATTTCACTAGTGCGAAAGGCGAAAGATTTCTTAACTGGCGTTTGCAGTATTCCTATCCTGTAAGCTTCTCTTCAATAACCTGTATAATCTCCTAGAATTAAGTTTGATATTGATATATTATATTTAATAATTTCGAACTCTCAACATGAGGCTAAAATCATGTTATGTGTGTTTCCACGGTCCAATATCTCATGTAGTTGTTTCCTTTAAACTGAAACGTGAACAGTAACAATCACCAATATCTATGATTCAATCTTCTTAATTTATTACAGAGAAAGTCTACTAGCTCAGAACATCTTTAAACTCTTTACTTGTATAAAGCTCATGATTATCATCCATTACGATGACGGTAGGGAAAAAATGATGTTTACAACGACGCGTAGAGAATGACTCTTATCTGCACGTTGATACTTTTTGTGCCGTTTTCGTACCCACTTGAATGTGCCCGTTTCACGTTACTGAAACGGGTATTTATCACGACATCAAAATCATCACTTTCATTTTATTGTGCCACTCTATTTAGC
The DNA here is from genome assembly GCA_031761425.1 of Cosmopolites sordidus. NCBI lineage: Eukaryota > Metazoa > Arthropoda > Insecta > Coleoptera > Curculionidae > Cosmopolites > Cosmopolites sordidus. Next base: position 401,000 of record JARFXV010001201.1, on the reverse strand, counting down.
GACTATACTTGGGACCGTATATTTTCATGGGTCAAAATTATTTGCAGCATACAATAACATGTTTAAACAATTTTTATGTAAAATGGAAAATGTTAGATTGATAGATAATGCGAGAAATATCAAAATTAAATAATTATATAATATTTGGATGAGAAATAATGTTCGATTGGTTTATTTTCATCAACAAGTTTACGCGGATTTGCTTTTATTTGTCTCAACGCTGGTACCATTTTTCTATTTTGTTCTTGAAAGGGTAGATTTCTTATAAAATATCTGTAAGCTGATATAATTTTTTGCATAGCTTCGAATTCGAATAGCTAGGGCTATTTAATGAGGTAAAAAGAAGACAATAACGTACATTATTAAATAATATCGTGGTTTCTTGCCTACGAGGGTCGTTCAAAACGTTATTGGTCTGACAGAGATGGCGCAATTGTGATCAAATGATTATGATATTTGTTAACTATGATTCACTAGATCGCGAGATGAAATTTTAAACGCATGCGTTTAGTTGCTTGTTTATGGCAATGGACTTGTGACAAATAAGTTTTGTAAGGTCCAACCTCGATATACATTCTGTCAAAAAAGTACCGGGCATTGATCATTTGAAAATCCCGTTTAAAGGGATTGTCAAAATTATTTTTATCGCTAAGTTGGCACGACTGTCCTATATACTGACGTCATCTGTCATTTAGTTTGTTTACAGTGCTCGATCTTGCCAGTACATATCAAGTGTGTTTTGTGATATTTACAATGGATAAAAACATCGAACAAAGAATTGTAAATGGAATTTTGTGTGCCGTGAAATGTTGCAGAAGGCTTACGGTGAATCGACTTTATCAAAAACATAGTGGTGCAGTGCATTCAAAATCGGTGGAGATGTGGTGGAAGATTTGCCTCGCTCTGGTCGGCCATCAACGTTTTTAACTGAAGTTAACATCGCTAATGTGAAGGAAATGGTGACTAAAAATCATTTAAGTTTGAGAGAGATAACAGCTGATCTTTCGGTATCCCACGAATCAGTTCGTACCATTTTAAGCGATTGTTTAGGTATGAAATGCATTACCACATGAATAGTGCCGAAAGATTTGAATTTTCTTCAGAAACTCAATTGCGTAAAGGTCGCTGAAAATATGCTAGAACGAGTCAATTCCGACCCCACCATAAAACGCATTGTGACTGGTGATGAGACATGGGTATACGAGTTTGATATGCAAACCAGTCAACTCGCTTCGGATTGGTGCTTTCCAACTGAGCCGAAACCGAAAAAAACACGTCATAGTCGATCAAAAGTTAAAGTGATGTTGACTGTTTTCTTTGATTATCGCGGTGTTCGAAAAAGGTCGGATTTGTGGAAAAAAATCTTGGATTGTACATCACGACAACGCCCCATCTCACAAGGCTTTCATTGTGAACGAATTTCTGGCCAAAACTTATTACTCTTATTTATTTCTCTTTCCAAAACTCAAATTACCACTTCGGGGCACCCATTTTCAGCCGATGACAGACATAAAAGAGAATTTGCGGCAAGAACTGAAGTCGATTCTGGAAAATGCGTTTAAAAATGTTTTGACAATTGCATTATTCGTTGGCATAACTGTATTATTTAGAAAGGGGCCTACTTTGAAGGCGATACAATAAATTTGTACAAATAATAAACATTTTGTGTTTTATTGACCAATTCCCGGTGCTTTTTTGATATAATGTATATACAAAAAAGGATTAGCGTTTACTTCCCCTTAGGAACTCTACCAATAGCTCTCAATGGAAAAAAAGTGGGCTACTAAATTTAATCGTGGTCGTACATGCATTGAAGATTTTCAAGACCCTCTATGACCGACAAAATCATCACAAAAATCATATTAAATGATTAAATGATTGGCAACAGATAGTACGCGAGTTTGCTGATATTATAAACATAATCTCGTTAGAACATGTCTACTACATAAACTAAACTCGAAGAGATTACCACTAAACACCAGATCACTTTTATAAAACTTTTCGATTATCTCGAAATCAGATTAAATCATCTCCTGATGATGCTAATATGGTTAGCGAAAGGCGGACTAGGAAGTTATATAGGACTAGGAAGTGATTTGATGTTTAGTGGTAATCTCTTCGAGTTTTTCGCGCCGAAAGTTCATATAGAAAAATTGATCATGTCCACTAAGTATTTTTCACGACTAAAATCTAAAGACCCTTTAGAATGAACACTTCTCAAGAAATGTTTTAAAGGATATTCTCTTGTATTTCCTCGACGTTTTACAAAATTAGTAGAGACTTGGACTCACATCAAATATGAAGCGGATCAGTCCCACCAGTGCATGAAGGAAGGTGAAAGTGCGCCAAAGAAAACGAAAACGGTTGCATTTACAGGAAAAGTCATAGCTAGGATTTTGTGTAGTAGTTTATAAGCAACTATCTCTACTGAGTATTATGTTTCACTGCTAGTGAAATTGAAATTGCTGGTGGTCTATTGAAAGGTGCTACTCAGGCTAACTATAATATTAACTAACTAAATATTTATATATATATATATATATATATATATATATATATATATATATATATATATATATATATATATATATATATAGCTCGTGGGTTTTTAAAGTGGGAGGGTAGAGAAGAAAATAGTGCTGTTGAAGATTTTTTTTTGCTTTCCCTTTCTTCCTTTTTACTTTTCGTGCCATTGAAACCTTATACAGGAGGTGAACCAGGAAAATGAGTTAAAGGAAAGAAACTGAACGGAAATAAAATATGGTGTTTTGCTCTGAAAAATTGTTTATTGTGATAAATGCCGGAGGGGCGGCGCCCCAACGCCCTGATTCTTTGTTTCTTCCCTGATTCTCTGTTTTTAATATCTCTTTCCACGAGGCCACTCAATTATGTTTGGAACATATATTTATATATTTATATTTATATATTCATATATATATATATATATATATATATATATATATATATATATATATATATATATATATATATATATAGCTCGTGGGTTTCTAAAGTGGGAGGGCAGAGAAGAAAATAGAGCTGCTGAAGATTTTTTTTGCTTTCCCTTTCTTCCTTTTTACTTTTCGTGCCATTGAAACCTTATACAGGACACGTCCTGGTTCACCAACCAGGAAAATTAGTTAAAGGAAAGAAACTGAACGGAAATAAAATATGGTGTTTTGCTCTGAAAAATTGTTTATTGTGATAAATGCCGGATAAATGCCTTTGTTTCTTCCTTGATTCTCTGTTTTTAATATCTCTTTCCACGAGGCCACTCAATTATGTTTGGAACATATATTTATATATTTATATTTATATATTAATATATATATATATATATATATATATATATATATATATATATATTATATATATATATATATATATATATATATATATATATATATATATATATATATATATATATATATATATATAAATATATATATATATATAGCTCGTGGGTTTCCAAAGTGGGAGGGCAGAGAAGAAAATTGTGCTGCTGAAGATTTTTTTTGGCTTTCCCTTTCTTCCTTTTTACTTTTCGTGCCATTGAAACCTTATACAGGACACCTCCTGGTTCACCAACCTGGAAAATGAGTAAAAGGAAAGAAACTGAACGGAAATAAAATATGGTGTTTTGCTCTGAAAAATTGTTTATTGTGATAAATGCCTTTGTTTCTTCCCTGATTCTCTGTTTTTAATATCTCTTTCCACGAGGCCACTCAATTATTTTTGGAACATATATTTATATATTTATATTTATATATTCATATATATATATATATATATATATATATATATATATATATATATATATATATATATATATATATATATACATATATATATATATATATATATATATATATATATATATATATATATATATATATATATATATATCAAAAACGAAAAAGACGAAACTGTGAGGGGGCAGAACGAGAATGTGGTGGATCAGGTAGAGGAAGTCTCTTCTGAAGAAGAAATAAAAGGGATAATAAAGAACCTGAAAAACAATAAAAGCGGTCAGTAAAAAGCGAGGAAAAATATTATTTGCAAGGTTATATAGACTGATAAAATGGATATGGGAGGAAGAAAAAATACCAGACAGTTAAAGGAAGGCCATAGTATGCCCCGTATATAAGAAGGGCGATAAAACAGAATGCTCAAATCATAGAGGAATCACATTACTCGATATAGCCTATAAGGTTATTAAGAGCTATACGAATCAGACTTAAAATATATTTAATCGACCAAGTGGGAGAATACCAAGGAGGGTTTAAAAAAAGTCAGATCCATTACTGATCAGATATTTGTCCTAGAAATGATCCAAAACAATATGTATGAACAGAAACTTAACTTGAAGTTTTTTTTCTTAGACTTCAAACTCTAAAAACTATGACGCAGTCATAAGAAGGAAATTGTATCAAGATTTGAACGTGCTCCAAGTCCCGAAGAATGTTATTCAAATGACAAAGATGACACTAAAGAAAACAGAATACAAAGTGGTGGTAGGAGGAGAAAAGGATTTAAACAAGGGGATCCCCTGTCTATAGTACTTTTTAATGCTGTGCTAGAAGTAATACTCTGAGAAAGCGAATAAGGGTACGATGAACAATTTTCAATAGCAAGAACCAAATGTTAGCTTACCCAGACAACGTAGTACTCATGTCAAGAACAACAACAGAGCTAACAAGAATCTTTAAACTGTGCATTATTTAGACCTGCACATTAATGAAAATAAAACAAAATTCCTTGAGATGGGAGAGAATGTGGATGATGGACAACTGAAGAAGTTATGATTAAAATGGAATAAAATAAACATAATCGATTTAAAAGAATTGTATATATAGACTTAAATAAATATAGACTTAAAATGGAGAAAAATAGTAAAAAAATTGAAACCATGGGTCTTTAAGGCCTGTCGAGTTGCTTTATATAATAAATATTAATATTTAAATAATAACATTTAAACGATGCCAATAACCTGGACGCTGAAAGACTATATCACCTCATCAATTTTTTACAGGAAAATTTTGTTTAACCATTTTAATCAATTAACCATTCATATCATATTAATCTAAGTCTGAATATTTTGTTTTCTAAATGTAAAATTTCAATGATAAGTCATTACAATTAAATTTCCAGGATTTATGCATAGTAACTACAGTGATAATAAAGATTCTAAAACAGGACCCGAAAAAGTATTTGAGACATTAGGCCTTCAATTTATTTGTTGGCCTTTTTTAATTACCTTTAATAATAATTTATGAAAAAAGTAATACCAACTTAATTTTGAAAGTAATTGGAAGATTAAGAATATTCCGAATATTCGATTTATGTCCCATACTCATATACTTTCGCCACCTTTCAAGCAAGTGTCGAATTCTAGATAGAAAAAAATGATTTTTGACTTCCTCAAGAAATGTGCAGCACCTATCAACCGAGTGATATTGTAGGGATCGGAAGAGAAAAAAAATCCGAAGGGGCTAAGAAGAATATGCCAGCTGCGATAAAATCTACCAGTCGGACTTTATTTCTAGAGCTCTTTTTAAAAAAATACTTTCCTTCTTCCCTTGCCAGTGTAAGGTCTGTTTTCCTAACATGAATGAGTTGCTGCATAACATATGTCTTGAATTGTGGCTGTAAAACACTTCGGAGTGCTTTGATGTTCACTGGATTTGGTGGCCAGCGATTACTTTCTCTTCCCAAACCTGAGGAAATAGCTCACTAGAAGATTCACTTCGTCCAGTTCTTCATTAGGTTAACGTTGAAACAACTGTTTATTTTTTAGGGTGAAAAAATAGTATTTTACCGAGGGTATTATTGAATTGCACCGTGTTTATGTTGAAAAATAAAAAACTTGTATTTTCTTTATCAGGTCTTTTTCAAGTTTTCAAGTTTGCTTCCAAATAGAAAACTAGCACTAAAATTGTTCTAATAAGAACTTTTCAGTATTGCCTTTTATAGCTTCCTTCTCCCAATTTTGTTTTAGATGACTTTCTCCTTCTTCTGCTTCTTTTTCTTATGACGTTACGAACTCGAAGTGGTAATATGATTTATCTGACGTTACGAACTCGAAGTGGTAATATGATTTATCTTTCTCGAAGTGGTAATATGATTTATCTGACAATAGTAGTAATACTATGTAAAGTAATATGCCATATCTGACAAATTCGGTGCTTGGTCAATGACATTCGTTAAATTTTATTTCACAATATCGATGTAAAGGGATTTATGTGTGAAACATGTTTCATGGACACCACTGTCATGGTGCAAATTCCAGGAATTGTCTTCTAGCCTTTTTTTGAAACATTCTCTTTCAAATACATTATAGCCTCTGTGTAATATTGTATATTCCCTTTCCTTAAGGAGGAGATCCTGAAGAAATTCAGAGAAAAGCTCATGATTTTGATTTTCGAACCACTCTTTCAATTTCGACAGTTATAGCACCATTTCGTAGTTTATTGACTGGTTTACATGCTAAATTCAGAAAACTATGTCTTGTCTTGAGTTATGTCTTTCATTAATGTAGGGTCTGAATTAGCTCATTCAAGTATGTTTTCGACAATCTCTTTGCGGTGCTCTTTTTGAAGAAAATTCAGCTGCATCCGAACCAGTCGGAAGAAACATATTCGTGAGACATGTCCAGATCCTGAGCCATCTCTCTTAAGTTTGTGTAAGGATTTTTAACACAATTTTATTCGGTGTATTCTACAGCCGAATACGTTGAAAGGTTCCTGGACCATGCAAGTCTTCTATTTACAAACATTTTTGAATGCTTTATACCATCCATATGGTAATGTTTTCGGTAAAGTTGACTCACCGTGAATCTTCTCCAACCCTTTCAACGAACAAAAAGTTTATAATGATAATTATTGGTAATACAAAATTTGAGGTAGACTTTTGGTTCAATATTTTTATTACTTGGAGAGCACATTTGAGGTTGACTACCTTATCCAATAGATTTAAACAAACTAGGCGCTAGATGATCCAAAAACTCGTGATAATTAGGTACATTGGTACCTAATTACCATTGGTACCTAGGTACCGTCATACAGCAATGAACAATTTACGATATTTATTTCATATAATGTAAAAATAAAAATAACATATACTTTTAAAGAGAAAACAATGCTAATAATAATATAGTATTTATTCGCTATAAAAGTGTAGTAAAAATTGTTGAAATATCTCGAGACAAAGCGAAATTAAGAAATTACCACCAACATTTTAGCTTGGAGCTTTTTTTCTTTTTTCGATAGCGGTTTGGAGAAAAAAAATCGAATATGAAATACCAAAAAGTCTGCGTCATCTTGTTTCAATGCCAATGTCCATTGCTTCGCTCGAAATGAAAGCGAAAGTAAATTTAAAAATTTAGTTTGTAGTGTGAGTGGGTGTGGTTGTGGGTATATCACTTACATTTTACTATAATTTTTTATTTTTTCCAAAATTTTAATTTTAAATTAAGATCAGATGTGATTTAGAAAGTGGCTCGTTATGAAATTATTATCACATATCGCTTATATGGTTAACTTCTATATTTTATTGTATATTTTTTTCTTCCTTTAGTTTCCTTTTACCATATACTAAATACACAAAAAAAGCGTTTTCGAATAGGAGTGTCAAAATTTTCAAACTTAATAGTTGCAGCAGACTGCAACACTATTTGAAATGCCATTCATAGACTGTTGTGTTCAGTACATTGTTTTAATTATCCATGGCACATTATCAACAACGCGCAAAGATTATTTGTATCTACCATCAAACTGAGACCTCTACTTTGAGAAAAAATAATCTTTTTTGACAAAGCGCACTTCTAGCTTAATGGTTGTTTCTTGTAGAAACATAACTGCAGGATTTGTGCCGACGAAAATCCTCTAGTTATTTAGGAGTTTCCTCTTCATTTTCAGGTATTTGTTTGGTGAGGTTTTTTGGCTGAAGCAGTGAAAGGATCTTACATTTTTGAACAAAATGATGGGAATTGTATTACTGTTAATGTTGAACGCTATAGGAATATGCTAACAGAATATCTTTGGCCTGAACAGGTAAATATTGATATAAACAATGTTTTCTTTCAGTGAGACGTGCGACTTATTACACATTTCGTCAGACACTGCTTTATTACAAGAAAAGTTTACTTAATGAACGTACTGCGCAATGGTGGTTTAAAAAAATTCGTAGAGGTGATGAGAGCCTTGAAGATGATGAGTGTCATGGTCGACCAATAGAGGGCCTTAGTCAAAGCCAATCCGCGTACAACTGATTGGGAGCTTGCTTCTGAATTAGGCTTAACCTATATTATGATTTCTAACCATATGCAGGGGATTTGAAAGTCAAAAAAGCTTGATAAATGGTTGCCGCACGAAATTAGGAGGTTGCAAAAAATACTTCGCCGTCTTTAGGACTCCGGAATTTTACGTAACCGGTATAAATAAAGTTTTTTCTCATTGGCAAAAAGCTGTTGATTGCAATGATGTTTATTTCGATTAATAAAGTTTTGTTTGAGCTGGAATTTCAATTTAGTGGTTAAACACCGCAATAACTTTCTTAACAACCTAATAGAATTCAATATATTTTTTAAAGGAACTGATCGCTTAAGAAACTACCTAGACCAGGACAGCAATTGTATTGTTTAGTAAAACGTATTGGAACAAAAACAATTCCAGAATTTTTGGCCGAAATGTATATTACTTTTCGTAAACTAATTAACATAACAACGGTTATAACGGGCTTAGGTGAAAATAGATGAAGAATTACTGTGCGAAAACCTTTGTTGTGTAAAAAATAGATTAAATGGTTAGCTTAGGCAAGATTGTAAATAAATAAAACCAAAACCTCGGTTGCAAGAAATGCTTTACAGTGCATATATTTTTAGTTTGATTCAAATATATATTATGTGTTATACTTTACCTTTTAAAATGTAGTATCTAAAGTTTCACAATATTTTTTTCCAACGGAGCCAAATTGTTTTTTTTTGCATGTCTTTTCTTTCTTTTTTTAGATATTCTGTGTATTTTTTATTTTTTTGGTTGAACATATGACGAATGTCGAATATGTCCAGTATCTGTATATTATAATTTTTTTTGTAATTAAATAAGTCACAATTTTTATGAATTTAGATTTAAAAATGTTATTTATTTAAACGAAGGAATGAAATAAATTCTATTTGTAATTCGTTTTCTGCAATAATACAGGCACATTTTTTATTGCTGTTTTATAGTAACGCAAAATTTGTTCAACATCCATTTGACTAGGAAAAAGTTGGAGTATTATATATTTCCATTACAGCACATTAAGATTAGCGTATTTGTCTTGTTTCTTTCATTATTTAATAAATTTAATCACAGGTTGTGTTAGCCTTTATCCAAAAATGAATGAAATAAAAATGGGGGTTGTTTTATATTACTGCAAAAAAGGGTTTTATAACTATAAGAAATTTATGATAATATGACTGATGTATTACGTGATTTTTACCTCTTCAAATGAAATATTTAAAAATTGGTTTAGATGTTTTAATTTTGCAATATGTTTCTGTGAACATTCGTTAGATGTAGAATACTGAAAATAAGTATGATCAAAGAGGTTTGGTTCTTGACATGGTACTCCATGTTGGAATTATTACAATAAAATATATTGCAATAAGTAGATTTTGTTTAAGCACTATTGAAAATATTTTCACGATGAATTGGGCCTTAAAAATATGTGCACGTTTGGTGTCTAGAATATCGGCTTATTAGAAATACATAATTCGAATCACAAATAATACACATTTGACGAAATCAATTACTATAGAAAAATTAACATCTATTCGTTAATTTTTTTAAAGGAAAATAGAATCAGAGCTCAATCCTTATAATTATTCTTATGATATATATATATATATATATATATATATATATATATATATATATATATATATATATATATATATATATATATATATATATAATATATATATGTATATGTATATATATATATATATATATATATATATATATATATATATATATATATATATATATATATATATATAATATATATAAGGTATACAATTTTGCTCCCCCCTTTTTTTTAAATTCAAGGCTTTTTTGTAAAAACTGGTTATATATTTATGATTCAGTATTGTCCATCGTTGGCCACTACTTTCTTTCATCTTTCAGGCAGCATTCGAATCCCGCGTTGAAAAAACAGGTCATCTTTTGAAGTGATCCACGAATCGATTAAATTTTTTACTTCTTCATAAGACCGGAAGTGCTGGTACCATGTGTCATTAAGTGCAGTGCAAGCCGTATGCCATCGATCGTCAGAAGGGGTAACGTCTAGACAATACGGTTGGTGAGGTAGGACTTCCCATTTCAATGTTTCAAGTATGTTTTAACCACATTCGCAACATGGGGCCGGGCATTGTCATGCTGCAAAATCATTTTATCGTGCCTTTTGCTGTATTGTGGCCGTTTGTCTTTCAAAGCTCGGTTCAAAGGTATTAAATGTGTTCGATAACGATTCCCTGTGACTGTTTCAGATGGTTTTAAAAGCTCATAATAGACTACTCTGAGCTGGTTTCATCAAATACAGAGCATGACCGTGGAGCCGTGAATATTCGGTTTAGCCATCGGCGTGAAAGTGTGGCCGGGATATCACCATGATTTTCGATGCTTGGGGTTATCGCAAATAAACCTATTTTTCGTCCCCAGTCACAATGTGATGCAGAAATCCCTTCCGTTTTTGCCTTTCAAGAAACTGCTCATAAGCAAACAAACGTCATTCAACATCTCTCGGTTTCAACTCGTATGTCACCAAATATTCTTGTTTCTGGGTCATTCCAAAGTCTTTCAGGCATTTTAAAATTGCTTATTGAGTCACTCCCAATGATCTTGCCAACTTTTATTGAACTTTAACACGAGTTTTCATTAAGCAATGCTTCTATTTCTTCATCTTCAAAAACATTCGCTCTTCCACCACTATGCCGGTCTTTGACGTGAAAATCACCATTTGAAACGTTGAAACCACTCACGACACATTCTTTCACTCATAGCGGCTTCACTATAAATATCTGAGAGAATTCGGTGAGCCTCAGCTGCAGCTTTCTTCATTTAAAGAAATAAATTAACACCTCTCGTAAATAATGGGGAGTTGGTTCATAAACTGATTTTTTATGATTTATACACAAATTGATTACTGGTGCTATGGAGTTATGTTTACAAGATGCCCAAAGGTATTGCATATATATATATATATATATATATATATATATATATATATATATATATATATATATATATATATATATATGTGTGTGTGTGTGTGTGTGTGTGTGTGTGTGTGTGTGTGTATGTATATGAACTGTTTTTTTTGTTTAATCAAAAGAAAAATGTGAGTGAAAGCCGTCATATACTTGTGAAAAGTTAGGGTGACAATGTCCCAACGCAAAATGATTGTGTGTATTGGTTTACACGATTCAAAAGTCATGATTTCGATATGAAGTACAAACAACGCCCAAGTTAACCGAAAAAAATATAAGATTCCGAATTTCAAGCATTCATATGCAAATTCAACAACAAATGGCAGATAGGTTAAATGTTGGTCGCCGAACCATTTGTGATCGTCTGCATGTCATTTGAAAGATCTAGAAGGCACGAAAAGGGATATCACATCACCTGAATGACAGACAGATGGAAAAGGGAAAAACGGAGTGCGAAGTTTTGCTTTCTCGGCATCAAAGAAAGACTGTTTGCATCGGATAGTGACTGGAGATGGTGGATGTATCTCGAGAACCTAAAACGCAGAAAATCGCGGTTTAACCCAGGACAACCATCAACATCGACCTCATGATCGAATCGCTGTGGAAAGGAGACATGCTGTGCATTTGATTGGACCAGAAGGGTGTCGTGTACCATGAGCTTCTGACCAGGTGAAATAGTTAATATCATTTGCTACCGTCAACAAATGATCAATTTGAACCATGCATTGATCAAAAAGCGACCAGAATGGGTTACAAGACGCGAAAAAGTGATTTTACAGCGCGACAACGCCTGATCACACACAGCAAAAGCGGTTAGAAACACCATTTCTGCCGTTGCCTGGAGACTCTTACCCCACCCGCCGTACTCAGCAGACTTGGCCCCTTCCGACTACCACTTGTTTTTATCAATGTCCCACAGACTTGCCATGAAACAATTCAACAATTACGGAGATGTCGAAAAATGACTCGATAACCATTTTTTTACCTTTCTCCCAAAGTAAACGTGTTTTTTTTTAATTAAAAATTTATTAACTACCAACCGCCAGATACTTTTATGAATATAAGGCTATTGTTTCGAAAAATTTATAGGGTGCTTGAAAAAAACATCGATTTAATTTTTTTCTATTTATAAAAATGGCACCCTTATACCACCATATACCAGTTATGCCTTGTAGTGACTTCTGCTATACCTGCAAGCTTCATGGTTTTATTTGAAACCGTTTCACAATTATTAAGAAATTTAGAATTTTATTTTAAAATTTTTCAGAGCCATACTTCTGCAATTAGGCTCTACCGTGCAAAACTTATCATAGGAAAAATTATCACAATGTTCTATACCTACTGCATTACGGAACACCCTGTATATATGCGAAAAATTGACATAGTGGGTTCGTGGAGAATTTTTTTTTAGCAAATAATTTTCACCCGCACCCACTTAGGTACTGCGCTTGTTCTTTCAACCTTCCTAATATCAGAAATTATGAACCAAACGTGGTCAACGACTAAAGGGCTGTTAAAGCCAAGGACCAATACCTCCCTCGCCATCCTGCAGAAAACATTGCAGTATTGACCGCACGAGTCATCCTGTCCGCTAGCCTGAGGATAAGGTGCCAGATATACGACCAATGACGAATTCGCAGTGATGTTCAGACATCTGCAGTCAAAATAGTGAAAACAAGAAAAGTCAATACACTGAGTTTTACCAGGCGAACGTGCCCCGAAGAACGCGAAGTTGCTTATATCGGCCGGAAAAATCATGACCACTGTTTTCTGGGATCCCAAGGTATTATCTTCATCGACTATTTGGAAATGGAAAGGCCATCGCCGAAGAGTGTTATGCTGCATTATTGGTAACATTTTTCGAAAAGTTCATCAACACGACAATGAAGATAAACTGATTCATTTTGCGCTACGAATTGTCATCACATCCATGGTATTTACATGGCTCCCTCCAACTTCTCATCAAATTAAAAGATCATCAAAGTATCTAACTTTTTACTCTATCATTCTATGTATAATTTAATATACATATTTACCTATGCAAAAAAGAAATATAGAAATATTCTATAATTTATTCATTTATTTCGAAGAATTTTTAATGATATGGATAATTTTTATGTTTATTATATATTCTTGTTATAAAGAACAATAGTTGCCTATGAGCTGGTTATGTTAGAAATTCAGTGCATTTAATTTTTTTGCAGTAATGAACGACCTCGTTAAATGCTTTCTACCACGCCAAAATGCTATTTTTATGTTCGAATAGTCGATTGAATAAAAGTGGTTCGCTCACGATGAATGGGAGTGAGGCCGTTCATTCATTTGTTTTCTACGTTGATGAATGTAAATGAGACCAGTCAGTTTCTTCATTCCATTATTGTCGTTTGTACGTAGGATCCGTTTCCTTCTCAAAATCGAGTTGGCGTGGGCCAGTACTATACGGTACGATCTGTAGGAGACAATTTATGGTACCACGGAGTCTTCTGCGTGCCTCGAACTAATTAGCAATGATTCATAATTAATTTCGAACGAATTTGTTGTCAATTTAATGATGCCGACTCGCTAATATATTTTTATCTTTGCTTTTCGTTGCGTCAGCTCGATCTGATTCAGTAGGAAACATTTAATTGATGTGATGGGTTAACAGGATGTGATGTATGGGGGCGCAATATGGAGAAATTTCTCTCTAAATAATTTTGTTCTTACGAATTTTCTCGTCAAGTAATTTTTTTTTTTTATTAATAAGACTATTTATTTTTAGTCTTATAGATGATAGACTTCAGTAACTATTGGGTTATTCCGTAAGTTCTCGCCGTTTTTATAATTCGTTTGTTTTTCCTCCATTTTTATTTTGTTTGGCCAAGTTACATATGCATTCGAAAGCCGTTTGCTACTCTAAAAAACTATTGGCATCATTTTTCTGATATTTTTCGTGACGCTTAATTTTAATTAACTTTCAAGCTTTTGAAATGGAAATTCCAGGCTGTAAAAAACTTTATTTTCGACACTTGATATTTCGCCTTTCGTTGTGGTCAAAAAGCTACAAAAGCAGTTCGAGACATTTGCGCTATATATGAAGAGGGCGATATAACCCATCGAACCGTTCTAGAATGATTTGCCAAGTTCAAAAATGGCAACTTGGATGGACGAACGCCCAGCTCTGGTCGATCTCCCGGCCTCGACGAGGATCATCTTAAAACGCTTTTAAAGCAGGACGGCAATCAAACATGCCTAGAATTGGCTGAATTGTTGATATCTTCAATCAATGGAATATTCTAAAAACTGGAAACTTGTGTGCAACACAAACTAACCGATGACAAGGAAAACTGCCATAACAAAGTTGCTTAAAATCTTGCTGGACACCGAGCAACACACAGCCACAACCAACTATTCTTCTACAGAATCGTCACGGGAGATGAGAAATGGTGACTCGAGGTCACTATGAAGCGAGAGAAGGAGTGGATGGTCACAGGAGACACGCACGCCAAAGCCGAGAGTTAAGCAGGATCTCCATCCCAAGAAGACCATTATCTGCGTTAGATGGCACTGTAGGCGGCTCTGGGTCCTGAGGCCTGGGGAATTTTGGAGAACAATAAGACGAGCGACAAAGAATGCTACCTCGCCCAGCTGCACCGTGTAAATGCTGTGTAAATGTCTAAATGTGTTCTTAAGCATCCGCCGTTCTCTCCAGATCTTACGCCAATCGATTATCTTCCGCTCGCTATCCAACCAAATGTGCAAGGCGTAACCTTCGCCAATGATAAAGACCTCAAAAACTGGCCTAACAACTTGATCGAGTTCTTCCAGTGATTTCTGGCCAAACGGTATCAATAAATTGATCAGCAGGTCGTGATCAATGGTGGAGAATAGGTCATTGATTAATTTGTTGTTATAATTGTTTCCTTTTTTAATAAAACTTTTTTATAAAAATACGATGGGAATTTATGGAACAATTCAATATTATTATACGTAGGTTCAGATATTTTATTATATTGTATAAGATGAACATGGGCCTGAAAAGAAGAAGGGGTTGTTTGATTTTTACCGAGAACTTGAAATAATATAAACCGAAACATCTGTCAATATTCACTCTGTGCAAATAAAGTAATGAGACTGATTTCGTCTAATAGTGAAATTACAATTCTACATTGTCTCCTGTAAACTAGTTGCATTGGGAAGCCAAACAGCTCTGGAGACGGTTTGTCCAATCAGCATACCGGTGTTGGAACTTAGATAATGGAATCGCCTTCAACTGGTCGGTAACGCCTTTTTCAGTGTTTTTCTATGTCCCAAAATAATGTCCTTTGAGGTGAATTTTCACTCAAAAAGTCACAAAGATTCAAGTTACGTTACAGTGATGTTATTATTTCGAACTGGTTAATTGAAATCGCTGTGTGGCAAGGATTATAATCGGGATGCAGCTCCCAGGATATTCTTCTTTTCGGATTCACAGGAATGACCTTTTCTCGAATTCTTTCGAGAACATCTCGGTAAAAATGCTGATTTACCGTTAGCCTGACATGCATCGGATATGGACTATCACCTGGCTATTAAAAAAGAAAATCCGTGTGCTTTTGATCTTTGATTAACTTTTTTTGATCACGATGAGGTTGGAGTGTGCCATTCAATTGCATGGTCGTATTCAAAAATTTAAGACTCCTAGCAGAAAATGAAGAATATTTTCAATCTACCCCAAAATGCCCAAACATGTTTCCTTCATGTTGTCTTTTTGATCCTGTGAAGTTCTTTGGAACCATTTTCGCTCAGGATTTCTTCATCTCCAATTCATTGGTCTGGTGAATGGTTGTGTGAGTCAGATTCAACTCTTCCACGGTCATTCTGACCATCAGTGGACGATCAAAACGAACAAGATTCCAGATTCTGTAGACATTTTAATCACTTCTTGCAGTTAAAGGCTTTCCGCTGCGCGGTTCATTTTCAATTGAGTCTCGGGCTTCTGTGAACGCCTTAAACCACTTGAAAACCTGGGCCGTTGACAAAAGTTTTATAATAGAACTATTTTTATTTTAATTTATTTCCTTGTAATTAAAGAGTTATATCAAATTGAAAATACATTTTTAAACCTAGTACCGATTACGTGTCGACAGTGCCGATAGAAAAAAAACCCGAGCGCGTGTGACGTCAAAATGATTATTTCCCCTCAACATTACAGACAGCTGATTCGATTGTTTTAGTTTGTATTCAACTTATTCTTGTTATTATCATCAGCGTATTGATACCTTTATTGAAAATGTGAAATCTAATTAGTTATCGTGCCAGTATCGTACCATTTTGTACGAATACTACAAGAACAACCCCGGAAAAATGTTTTTAAACGTGCTACAAGATGTTAAACGTCGAAATCAGTGGTTCCGAGCAGCACAGCGTATTAATCCTTAAACAACATTATTTTTTTACAACCACCTGTTATTAAATATATACAACATTTTATCAATTTTTTTATGTTTGAGGATTCATTACCTTCTGAAGCTGCACAATCATGATAGTCAGTATCTTGCACTTTTCTTCGTTTTTCAAACTTTACTCAGAGCTTTAGGTTTTCGACATACACGTCCTTTCACCATAGATACATATATATATATATATATATATATATATATATATATATATATATATATATATATATATATATATATATATATATAAAATTTCAAATAGTAAGAAATCTACAATAAGACCATTAATTTAATGAAAAAATGGCGTATATTGACAGGAATCTTTTTGGCAGAGTCGAGTACATTGAGCTTTGCAAAACTGTAAGAAAATATATTCTAGTGCAAACGCGTCGGTCCAACATGCAGCTAGTAAAAAAAAATACTGGAAGAAAATAGGGGAATAAACTAAGCAAAACCCAGGCTGAGAAATAAAAGAACACAAATGTCTGCCTTAAGGCTTGAGGATGGTACAATGTGCAGGGAACGTACAGAAATGTTATGAAGTTTATCAGAAGATTTAATTTAAAATTATATGAAGATCCGGACCAGTCAAAGAGAGTAATGCCCAAGGAAGAGCAAATGCTAGATATCCTGTGGATAAAGTGACAAATGCTATGGAAGGGATGAAGAATAGAAAGACTCTAGGAAAGGACAGTGTAACGGTTTGAAATGTTAAAAGCTGGCGGTCGAACTTTACATACAATTCTAGCAAAATTGTACTCAAAATGCCTCAAACAACAAAAAATACCTAACCTATGGAAAAATGCTGTAGAGATTCTTCTTGAATGAATATATATTAAATAGCCCCGGTACATTAACATTTTCTTTAATGTGCACATTCATAATGGTCGAATTAATTACTCATTGTCTGGTCTGGTGTCAATTAGCGGTTGTTTGCGGTATCTATTTCAGACAACCACTAGACCATGGAGCCAGAACTGACCCTGATCGCCGGCTGGTTTCGTGCGGAACTTTATGGTTGAGCCGGCCACTAAATCGTGTACGCTTAGAGATTGCACGTATGACAAAATATTACCATGTAATAAAATATACAGAACATGTCATGACATAGGCGAAGCTGCAAACAAGTTGCCAGAATGCAAACTTATTATCATATTTTTTTTTTTCGTACGCATAAGTGTTATCCGATTTGGTCAAGTCGTTCAGCTTGTAATACGTTATCAATTCTGTTAGTTGCACTGGGAATATATATGCCAGATATTAAAACTTAGTATTGCATAGCTTTTAGATTTCTATGAATTATAAATATAGTCACTAAACGATTGTATTGATATAACGATTTAATGTTGTTTTTATTTTTTTAGCTGGCACGAGGTGACTCGCATTATATAAATTAACGCGCAAGCTAATATTAACTTTAATAGTCTTACAGCACATGAAAGAAAATCCCTAAGACTGTCAGGACCTTCAAGCGTACTAGCGGCAACACTGTTTGAAATATAACCTCATTCATAAATTGCTATATTCAGTACAGTGTGTCAATTCCCCATAGAAAGGTATACGTTTCAATAGCGCATAGAATTATGTATCTTCCATCAAAATGCTTGTTCTATTCACTAAATTTTTCAAGCGTTTCGTGGAATTTTTGGTTGGCATAATTGATCAATCATAACTGCAGAATTTGGACCAGTGAGAATCCTTATGTGAACCAGAAGTTACCTTATTCATCCTCAGAGAGCCACTGTTTGATACCGTTTTTGGACTGAATGAATGATACGATCTTAGTTTTTGAACATGTTGATGGAGTACTACTACCTCTTCCTCGTTTCAAGTTGACCAGAAGGCCCCGACTTTTGTTTCATGATTGTCGATCGTGTCGATCATGTGTGTCGGGGTAAATTTTTAGACGCCGTCCTTTAGGCGCGGTTAACCGTGTATTGCAAGGTGTTAATCGATTTCTTAGATGATGTTGATTTACTGCTCCGAACCTGACCGCGAGGATCAGATTCACTGGAAGTTTATTCTCGAATTGATGTAAAATGCATTACGGCGTGGTTAGGAAGTCGTCGCTGTCGATTTGGTGGTGGAAAGGAGATGATGTTCTCAGTTCTTTTTCTGGTGTTGTTTTTTCAGATGTTAAAATTGATTATTCTCTGGGTTAGTGAACTCGTGATGGAAGGACTTGGCGGCGCTGACACCCTCAGCGCGTAGGTTCTTCTCTGGCGTCGGTGTTGAATATATTCTCTGAGTTAGGTTTGAAGAGCCATGCCGTACTTACTAACCTGAATCTCGCCGATTTGACGCCGACCTCCGTACGATACGTCAGGAGTTCGACCGGCTTTCTGCGCGGATGAACTACTTCGGGGTTTTCTCGCAACCTAAACCAGATGATAACCGGTTGCAGCTGAAATTGCCAACTGCTACTTTTGTCTGCCCCAATGACGACCAGACGTATGGCCGATACGTCCGATTATCTCGAAGTCCACCTCCGAACTGATGTTGATGGAAATCTTGTTACTATTAATGGCGAACGCTATAGGAATATCCTGAAAAATATTTTGGCCTGAACTAATAAATGTGGATATAAACAATATTTTCTTTCAATAGGATGGTGCGCCACACACTCTCCAAATTATCTATTTTTTCAATTATTCTTTTATGGGATTACGTTAAATCTATGGTTTACATAAATAAATCCCGAACAATTGTTGACCTTAAGCAAAACATTCAGGCCATTTCCGAATTATCACCTGTAGTCATCATTATGCCGTATTTTAAGATAATGACACTCTTATTGGATAACCCTCTATATGCTGCTTCCAAAAAGTTATTTCACAATTCTCAAAAAAATGCAATTGGTTTTTTTGTACTTCGTTCATCTCCGTTACTTTGGTTCTACTTATTCGGAAATTACCGTATTTGGCAAAAAATAACCATTTTCAGATAGGCGAAAAAGGGCCATTTGTCCTATAGTAAAAGAGATTAGACGTTATCGATTCGTATCACTTTTTAAGAATTTGATAAACATTTTTAGGTAAACTGCATAATCGAATATTTTCGTTGGTTTGAAATACATTTTTCTCTTGCTAATATGGTTTTGTAACTGAAATATTTGGTCGTTTGTACCCAACTTATTTCGAAGCATCCGTCATGCCCTTGATTACTCTTTTAATATTATTCACGAGCCCTCTATGCAACTTTTCGTGCTTCTTGTTTTTGTTATGTCTATGCATTTACATCACGTGGCTTTCTACATTATATTAATTTTTTATTATGTACGTATAAAGTAAAGTTATTATGTACTCAAAAATTGTATTCTCCTGTTGTTTGCAGGATTGCAATATAAACAAATTTGCTTTTAAATCATGCTGGGGATGCAGAGTTCTGCATCTTTTCGTATTCGAAAAAAAATTCCCGTTATCGTCGAGTATTTATTTAAAAAAGTTATGTTCGGTCAGAAAATTCAAACTGACATGGTAAATGTATTTAGGAGAGGCTGCTTGTTCTCATGCAATAGTAAAAATTGGGATTACTAAATTTAAACCTGATCGTACAAGCATCAAAGATGAAGTGCGCAGCGAACATCTGAAAAGTGTCACTACACAAGATATTACTATTAAAATTTTGTTTGCGGATCTAGACAAATGACGATTGAATGTTTGTGTTTCTAGGCATCTCATGGGAATCGAATTTTGAAACTTAAATTGAGAATTTATGTGTGATAAACGCGCAAAATAGATGTGTTGGGAGCAATGTCTGGATCGCTTTTATAAGAACAAGAACCGTTATTATTCATTTATTTGTAGCTATAAGTAAGACATCGATCCAACACTGCAGACCAAACTGTTGCCACCAAACTGTTGTCAAATAAAGCGTGGAAACTGACGAAAGTACATCAAATATGATAACAAAGATTCTATCGGGATGAAAAATCAGATGTAAAAGGAATTTTAATGCCTGATTCACTTGGGAAAGAAAAAAGTATACATAAAAGTATATAGAAATAGTATATAGAACAAACCTTTTTAATAAGCTGGATGACAACGTTCGTGAAAAAAAGTAAAATCGTTTAACAAAAAACTATTTTGATCAAGACAATGCACCTCTTCACAAAGGTGTGACTAAATTAAGTACATTAATGTATTAATTATTGAAGTATCCAACGGTATTCACTAGATTTGGTTTCATCTGACTTCTATTATCATTTTAAACTTCAATAAACTTCTATATGATACCCATGTGGCCAGGTGTGACGGTTAATAATTTTTTTTTCGTGTGGTAACCATGTCGAGTTTCGAGCCAAATAAAGAGAATTTGTGGCACATACTGCTTTTCTTGTTCAATTAAAAGAAAAACGCGAGTGAAAGCGATCGTATACTTGTGGAAACTTACGATGACAATGTTTCAACGCAAGACGCTCGTGGGCCTCGGTTTAGACTATTCAAAAGTGGTGATTTCAACTTGAAAAACAAAGAACGCCCAGGTCAACCGAAAACAATTGAAATTGCTGAATATCAAGCATTGCTGGAATAATATGATATGCAAACTTAACAGCAAATGGCAGAGAGGTCAAATGATGGTCGCTGAATCATTTGTGATCGTCTGCATCCCATGGGAAAGATCCAGAAGGCAGGAAAATGTGTGCGGTGTACGATGTTTTGCTTTCTCGCATGAAAGAAAGACTTTTGCATCGGATCGCGGCTGGAGTCGAAAAATGGAATTATATTTTGAGAACCCAAAATGCAAAAAATCATGGGTTGAAAAAAAAACTTTTAGGCTACGTGTAATGTGCTCACCTTACCAGGTTAGCTTTTTATGTGCGTAGGTGAGAGCTTTAGGTCGTGCACAGAAACAACGTTGGAATAAAATTATATGTATATATTAACTAATGAACTAATTATAATTATGTGTTAAAAAAATAAGAAAAGGGAAAAGAGATGTTTAGTAATAACTACGAGAAAATCAAAAGTTAGGCACCAGTGGAGGCCTATTCCAACCACGATAAGGAAATGCTTATTCTCTAAGTACTTATCTACGGTACTACAGCCTACAGGTATCGGATGTTCGGTTCCGCTAATAGGGCAACGGTAATGATGTAATGATGGAAAGATGTATGGTATAATGGTACAGCACGTTACGTTTGATCGTCACAACTGGTGACGTAACTGGTAACGTACGAAATCAGTACGGTATGCTTAGTGGTGTATCGAGGTTGCGATGGAGGTTGTAGTAGACCCTAAATATAACGACAGAAGGAATCACAAAAGTGCCTTGAGGCTCAGAAAATTCTCCGTAGTTATCGATACTAAGGGCTAGGAGAACTTTAGAAGGGATAGGGATGGCGAAATCTGCGCCATGGACGGCGTGATTTCGGAGGGAGATGTCGCCGCCCATACGAATGTAAGCAGAAAATCTGTGACGCCCACTGGGGATCGGGATTGGACAAATACGAAGGAAGATGAAGGTACATATGTAACGGGGGGAAACCCAAACGTTACAACAATGCTGTGTATTTGGTGGAATCAGAATGATGTCATATACTATGAGCTTCTAGAACCAGGTGAAACAGTTAATATCGTTCGCTACCTTTAACAAATGATCAATTTGAACCATGCATTGATCGAAACGCGACCAGGATGGGCTACAACACACAGAAAAGTGATTTTGCAGCACGACAATGCCCCATCACACAGAGAGAAAGCGGTCAGTCATTTCTGCACTTGACTGGGAACGCTTGCCCTACCCGTCATACTCATCAGACTTGGCTTCTTCCGAGTAGCACTGTGTTCATCGATGTCTTACGCACTTTTCGTGAAACACTTCAACTGTTACGGAGATGTCGAAAAGTGGCTTGATGACTGGACTACCTCAAGAGATGTACGGTTTTTCTGGTAGGGCATCCATAAATTGCCAGAGAGATGGGAACATGTGCAGCTAGCGATGATGCATAATTTAAATAAACCATGTTTTACCTTTTTCCCAAATTAATATATTTTTTTTTAGATAAAAAAATAAGAACTGTTAACCGCCACATTTGATAAATCGATGCCGACCGCTTTAGAGGGGTGTTTTGCAAACTTTCTATTTTTTCTATATATTCTATTTTTTCTATATTTTCTATTTTATTTTGCTATTTTGAAACGATCTAAATAATTGATAGTCGGAGGGCGTAAGGTCGGGTAAGTACGCTGGATGGTCCAAAACATTCCAGTTAAGTTGTAAAAGGTTGTGGCGGGTAGCCATAGAAATTTGTGGAGTAGCATAGCCTTGATGGAACCTAATGACGTTTAAGTTGGCTAATTCAGGTCGTTTTTAGTCGATTGCTCGCTTTAATTCACCAAGTTGAGAACCACGAAATGTGTGGTATAACCTTCTTCAGATGTAAATCGGCTTTTGCACTGATGGAAGGGCTATCTCCGAGCTCACATCATGATCTCTTACGCTTCACATTATTATACATAATTCATTTTCAAATGTGAAATCAATTCAATAATGAATCAATTTAGTTGCATTTTAATAGAGAATCGGAAATAGAAAACATTTCAAAAACACCACCAAGTACAGTTATTTTTCCAAATACTGGTTGAAATTCTTTTTGTCAGACGACTTCAAAATTTTTCAAGCATGAAGTTGATAACACTTTGATCAGGAGTTTTGTTTCTGTTATCTGCATTATAGGCTATCGTTACATGGTTGTAGAGCAATAACATAAGAAGGTATCGTGAAACCATCTAAGATATTGAGATAATTTTCGTCCCAATATTAATAACAGTGGATCCGAAATTATTGAAGGAATATCTATATAATTAAGTTGATCTATCTATTTCGATTGAGGCATCTCCAAAACATGCATTTTAAACGCATCAACAGCTTCTTCTAATGTCGAAAATTGTTGATAAAGTAGTTTATTCTTCATGGACGGGAAATATCAAATTCAGTGTCAAATCAGGACTGGACGGTGGATGTCCCATCAATTCGATGTTTTAACCGGTCAAATATTGAGTTATTTGATCCGATGTGTGAGAGCCCGCATTGTCATGGTGAAGAATGATTCTGCGTCGCTTGTTGCTTTTCTTATTTCTTCAAAAATTTCTGGCAAACAAATGGTTGTATACAGAATTAACCATTCTATGATTCTCTAGTGGCACTATAGCCACATGCCCCATTTATCCAAAAGAAAAAGCAGGCGACACTTTGCTTCGAAATGTTTCTTGTGCGAACAACTTTTGTTGGGTTTGGCTCCTTTTGAAAGATCCAGATAGACCAAGACCCCAAAGACCCTGTGTAGATGTTATACATGGCTTTTCACGCACCACGATTGTATTTTTTGAGCGATTGCCAAATTATGCGGAATCCAACGCGCATAAATCTTTTTCACGGTTAAATGTTCATGTAAAATCTTGTGTATGCTTATCATACTAATGCCCAGAGATGTCTCAATATCACGGTATGTCACATGACGATCTTGCTTTATGAGTTCGCGCACAGTATCGATATTTTCTGGCATAACAACCGATTTCGGACGACCTTCTTTAAGTTCGCCCATGAGCGAAGGATAGCCATGATCGAATTTACTAAACTAGTGATATACAGTGGTTTTAGATGGTCCTTCATCACCAAAAGTCGAGGTGAGTTGGTCGATGCACTATTGTTGAGATAATCCACGTCGAAAATCATATTAAATTATCTCACGAAAATTATCATGATTTAATTCCATGTTTTGACTGAATATATATGAACACTATTGTTGGCTGCTTGACCGGGAAGGAGCCCCACCTATCCCTTCAGCTGGATGACATATGTTTCGTCTCTCGAGGTTCAGACTCTTCAGGGCGCCGGCATATACCATACCATATTGGACGCAGTCCAAGAAAATCTAACACTACTTACAAAACTGTATATATATATACATATCAGAGGGAGCCAAGCAACACCATTGTAACCAATTCCGGATACATAAATATCAACCCTCTTACTATACGGAGAATACCTCTTGATAGGACAAAATTAAAAATTTTAAAACCCTCTGCTTTGCCCCATTTTATGTAATTATGAGGTGTGACTATTATATAACAAGACTGACTCTATAAAACATTTTATTTTATATTGTACATTTCATTTTATATCATACATATTTACTTATTATCACCTTCAATATACACCCCTCCTTTATCCCTACAGCACTCCATGCGAATTTTCCATTGTTCGAAACAGTGTAGGAAGTCTTCTTCTGTCAGCTCCTTCAGAACGCGTGCCGCTTTCTCAGCTTCAACGGACTCAAATTGTGTTTCTTTTAATGCAAATTTCACTTTAGGAAACAACTAGAAGTCGCACCGCGCAAGATACGGCGAATAAGGCGGATGATTTAACACTGGGATGCTGAACTTGGCTATAAACCTCTTGACAGACAATGCGGAATGAGCCGGCGTATTGTCTTGGTGGAGAACCCATCATTGCTTTGAATTTTGATTTGCTCATTTCAGCTTTTTTGGCTCTCGGTGAATTTAGGCTCTTCCAGTGCATGGACTGGCGCTTCGTTTTAGGATCATAAGTAAAAACCACGATTTGTCACATGTTATTATCCTTTCCAATAAGTTTCGGACATTTTCAATGGCATTCAAAGTGTCAGTACAAATATTTTTGCCAGCTTCTTGTTGTTCAACCGTGAGAATTTTTGGCACCATTTTGGCACATACTTTTTGCATGATAAAATTGTTATGTAAAATTTGTCGTACGCATTCTTTATCTATTCTTACGGTATCAGCAATCGCCCGAATATCAGATCGAAACAGACTACCGATTTTTTCGACATTGTTATCCGTTTTTGACGTGAAAGGGCCACCCGAGCGCGATTTATCTTCAACGTCTTCTTGGCCATCTTGAAAACGCTTAAACCACTCAAAAACACATACACGCGATAAACATTCATTGCCATTTACTTCTTTCAATAAATTATAAGTTTCAGTAGCGGTTTTTCCAAGTTTCAACTAAAACTTCACAACAATTCGTTGCTCTATTGTTACACTTAACATTTTTCCGGCGAAACAAAAAAACAACTATAAGGCAAACGAAGGCTACGGTTATACGGATTTGTTTACAGAAGCCAGAGTTGGTGTTTGGGGCATGCGTACTTCTGCAGTAGTAGCGTCAGTCTTGTTATTTAATAACCACACCTCGTACATAAAGAAATATAAACTAGCTAGAAGCTCAATTTGATTCAAATAAGTATACTGGATGTTACACTTTTAAACATGCATAAAGATAACAAGGTTATTATTTTTATTGTAATTGTTACTTTGCTCTAGTTTAATTTTCTTCTCTTCTTTCGTTATTAAAAGAAAGACGAATATATAGATATAAGGCATTAATACAGACAAGCAGAACAATTTCCTTTCAAGTTATAAGATTTACAATCGGAATGGCGAAGATTTTCGATTTTTTGTTCAGCGCAGAAGTGGGCGCGAGGAATAGCGTGATAAAGTCAGAGCAAAGGTTAATGAAAAGTGGGAGGATCGGGATTCTACGTGGACCGAACAGCGATCTCTTGTAGATACTTGTTGTTTTTTTTTACCTTTTATTGGATTGCCGTTACTTCATTATCTGATGGTAATTAGTTTTGTGTCGCGAGTCGATCGAGAACTTTTTTTTGGTATACTTTTTTTCGACACCTTATTATCTTTTGTTCCGCCTTTTTGATCGTTATTTTCTTGATATTTTTAAATGTAATTATATGAAACGAAATCAAAAAAATATGTAGGAGCAATATTTATTTTTAAAGTTAAATCTGATTATCTGATTGAACAAGCGGTATAAAAGAGGTTTCCAATAAAAATATCAGAACTTTTGCAACGTAAACTGCTGTGCTTAGTACTTTATGTTACTTCACCATGGAAATATACAATACACACAAATTGAGTTATAAAGTAGTTGGAAAACGACCACCACTTTGGGGGAAAATAATCTTTTTCGACGAGGCGCATTTCCTATTTAATTGGTTTGTGATCTGCAGGAACTGAACCGATGAAAATTCTTAAGCGGTTCAGGAGTTATCTCTTCATACTCAGAGAGTCACTGTGGTTTTGGTTGAAGGAGTGATAGCACTTTATTTTTTTTGAAGATGATAATGGAAAGACGTTGTGACGACACACCTCTCACCAGACAATCGATTTATCGCAAGGAAAGTTTCCTAGATTCGTTATTTTGTGAAATGGTAAAGTCAACTGGTCACCAAGATCATGCGATTTAAATATATTGTATTGTATGACGGTAGTCTGAAATGTTTCCAGCCTAAAACAGATACAAATATGTTTTATAATGTTTATGGATTCCGCAGTTGGTTCTTTGTGAAACATATTGAAAATACTTGGATTTTAAATGATACACTTGTAGCTTTTTAATGTTTCAAACGTTTAATAAAGATTTTGCTCTACATATGTTTCGCTTTGTTAGGGCTTTCTCAAGAGTAACTTGAATTAATACTAATGGTCAAACACAGTGTTTCCAAGTATAAAGGTAAAATTATTTCTTTTTTATTTCTTGCTTTTTTAACGTTTAATCTAATTGTCCATAATATAATTGGTAAAATACGGACTATTCAATTACAATATGATCTTATCTATTACCGGGATGTTCTGGAAATTTAGTTGGCCATTCGTGGTTATTATCTAACTATTTCTTAAGAATTTTTTTATTATCGATATTTCTAGTAGATCTAATTTTTTACTTTTCTGAGTGTAATAATGTAACATTGTTTATATCTATAAAATGTTTGTTTTCAATACAATGTGTAGACATTTCGGTGCTTTTTATATTATATAAAACATTATTTTTGTATCCTTTTATTCTACAACCTATACTTTTACCACTTTAACCGCTTATATACAGCTTCTCAATTCTTACAGTTAATTTTATATACACCCGATTTATCTAAAGTATCCGTTTTATCCTTATTATTAACTAACATTCTACCTACATTAGGTTTATTAACACAAATAGTCTTACAACCTAGTTTATTTAATCTTTTACACAATTTATTACTAAGTTTGGAAGTGTTATTAATATATTTAAACTATTTGTGAATGGACTCACCTATCTCACCCTTATTATCTGAAATTTTTATGGCGGATATCGAAAATATTATTTTTAACTCTAAAGATCCGTCAATCAACAATATATCATATTGGTACAGATTCATGGAGGATGTTTTTTGCATTTGGAATGGTACGGAAAGAAATTTACACACGTTTTTAGGCCATTGGATTTCCATACACACACATATTCAATTCACTGTAGAGACTGGACTTAATAATGAAATTAACTTCCTAGACATAAAGATAAAGAAATTATCTAATAAATTACAATTTGACATTTACCTAAAACCTACAACAGACAGGGTTATACACTTTAGTTCTAAACAATCTTGGCAAGTCAAACTATATCCTTTTCATAGTCTAATACATAGGTTATTTAGGATCTATACCATTAAACAGACAGCAAAAATAATGACTACAAAGAAGAATTAATAGACAAATTGTTAAAAAATAAACAAAGAGAGTTGCATTTACAAGAATTCTATAATATTAAAAAGCAAAAAGACACATCATTTAAATGTATTAATTATACTTCTAAACTTAGTAACACAATGTGTAAATGATTACATAAACTAGGTTTATGTAAACTATTCGTGTAAATACACTTAATATAGATAGAATGTTAGTTAATAATTGTTGGAATTTATATCAAAAATTCATGAGAGACATCTAGCGGACACTTACTCAATTGTACAAATGTAAAACTAGACATGTTACCATACGAATATAGTTAGCATCGAACATTCGACAGGAGCGTATCATTTACCGCTACCCCTCCATTTTTAACAGGTTATGGACCCAGACCCACGTGGTTTTGTTCTCGCGTAGTATCGGTAAGTTATTTTTTAACGTCGTCGAATAGTGCAGAACTCGAAAATGGCAGAAAGTTACTTATCCAGTGTGCCAAAGCTTCTCGGTAGAGCAAATTACGATGATTGGGCTTTTGCAGTTGGGAATTTTCTCGTGTTAGAGGGTTTAGAAAATACTCTCAGTGGCAAAGAGACAGATTCAGTGCAAATTGCGAAAGCGTCAAATTAGTGTTGACCTTAGATACATCGATATATTCACACGTGAAAGAAGCAAAAACAGCTCAGGATGTGTGGGAAAAATTAAGATGTTTGTATGCAGACAGCGGTTTTACAAGAAATATCAGTTTGCTGCGATCTTTAATTTCCTTACGACTGAAGAACTGTGATTCAATGCAAAACTATGTGAATCAGATGATTGAAACTTCGCAGAAGTTAAAATGAACAGGTTTCAATATGGACTATTGGCAGGACTCTCGGAACGATTCAATCCTATGATTATGGCGATTGAAAATTCCGGTGTTACCATATCTACAGATTCTATTAAGACTAAACTATTGGAAATGGAGGTAGATGGCAGTAGCGGAAAATCAAGCGCTCTGTACGTAGTAAACAAACGCAAGAGTCGAGCGAGAGATGGCACTAAAGGCAATCTCACTGACGTAAAGTGTTTTCGTTGTAAACAGTTGGGTCACTTTATGAATAAATGCCCCGAAAATAAACGAAACGAGAACTCAGGCAAAAAGAAAACTTCTAGTGCTTTCAGTGCAGTGTTCTTAAGTGGACAATATACAGAAAACGAGTGGTATATTGACTCAGGAGCAAGTGTACATTTAACTTCAAGAAAGGATTGGCTTGAAAACAAAAATTACCATGTAAAGCCCAAAGAAATTATAATTCCGAACAAAATGGTTGTACCAGTGGTGTGTTCTGGAGACATAAAAATTCAAACAGTTGTCAAGAATGAGAATCATGATGTTGTTATAAAAAATGTTTTATATGTCCCTGATTTAACCACAAATTTGTTGTCTATTGGTGAGTTGATTAAAAATGGAAACAGAATCATTTTTGAAAAGAATGGTTGTAAAATTTTTAATGACAAAGGTCTTATTGCTGTAGCTGGTATTAAAAATAATATGTATGAACTGAAATATGTAAAACAATATCAAAAACCTGTAGTTAACTTAACTGTAGTCAGCTGATATTTTACATAGGAGGTTTGCTCATTTTAATTACACAGATTTAAAACTAATGCAGCTGGGAACAGTTGAAGGGCTTACGTGCAATGACAACTTAAATAAAGTAAAGTTTGTGATGTTTGCTGTCAAGGGAAACAATCAGGACTTCCATTTACAAATAAAGGCAACAGAGCAGAATCCTTGTTGGAAGTAGTACATGCTGATATATGTGGACCAATAGATGAACTTTCTATTGGAGGATCAAGGTATTTTCTATTATTTGAAGACGATTATAGTAGAATGGCTTTTGTTTATTTTCTTAAAAGGAAAGATCAAGTCATAGATCTGTTTAAAGAATTTAAAGATATGGTTGAAAATCAATGTAACAAGAAAATAAAAATACTACGAAGTGATAATGGCGGAGAATTTTGTAGCGAACAATTTGAAAGAGTTCTTCGAAGATCTGGCATATTGCATCAAAAGACTGACCCTTATATGTCATCAGTCCATCGTGCTGTCGGTCTTCTTCGCGGACGTTTGCGATCAAGCGGTATCCACTTCAGGATTGCCTTGGTCCATCTGTCGTTCCATCGCCTCGCTATATGACCTGCCTATCTCCATTTCAATTGCTTTACTCTTTCAATGATGTCACAGACTTTTGTTTGTTCCCTGATCCATGCGCAGGACTTTCTGTCTCGTCTTGTAATGCCAAGCATACATCTTTACAACAAAATGGGATCTTTGAAAGAATAAACAGAACAATTGTGGAAAAGGCAAGATGTATGATTTTCGATGCAGATTTGTCAAAAAGTTTTTGGGCAGAGACCGTTTATACTGCAGTCTACTTGCGTAATCGCAGTGTGGCAGCGGGTTTAAATAAGAGTACACCTTTTACTATATGGAATGGTAAGACACCAAATGTAAGCCATATACGCATATTTGGAAGTAAAGTGATGGTTCATATTCCAAAAGAAAAGCGTAGAAAATTTGACAAAAAATCCAGAGGGATGATACTTGTTGAATTTGATGAAAATATAAAAGGTTACCGACTCTATGATCCAAACACAAAAGACATTATTACAAGCAGAGATGTCATTATAATAGAAAAGGAAAAGGAGCAAAAAACTTCAATCATGATCACTGATAATCCTTCAGAGAATATTGAACCAGCGGGGGAGACATCTATAGACAGCAATGAGCTCAAGGACGATGACTGAAAATTACATGGATGATTCTAATGATAGTGATTTTCTTGTATCAGATGACACAATAAACCAGTGTGAGCCCACTAGACGGTCGAAAAGGGAAAGAAAACCGAAGAATTTTTTAATGACTATGTTACATACATGTGTATTGGTGATATAGATCTAGAAGATGTTCCCATAACGGTGTCGGAAGCGTTTTCCAGACCAGATAGGCTATGTTGGCAGCAAGCAATGGAGGAGGAAATGAGTTCATTAGAACAAAATCATGCATGAGATCTGGTAGATCATCCAGACAGTGCAACAGTGGTTCAGAGCAAGTGGGTTTTCAAAAAGAAATGTGACAGTCAGAATAAAATCAATTATCGTGCTCGGTTAGTGGCAAAAAGTTTTTCACAAAAGGCAGGTATTGATTATGATGAGACTTTTGCGCAAGTGATTAGAGTTAGTAGTTTAAGGTTGCTTCTGGCTTTGTCATTGAAACTGAACTTGCAAATAACTCACATTGATGTTAAGACTGCATTCTTAAATGGACATTTGCAAGAAAAAGTTTACATGACACAACCTGAAGGTTTTGTTATTGAAAATAACAAAGTTTGTAAATTGAATAAGGCAATCTATGGATTAAAGTAGTCTATGAGGGTGTGGAATCATAAAGTTAATAATATTTTGTTTGAACTAGGTTTTAAAAGTTCAAACTTTTAACCATGCCTATCCTTGATGATATGTAGATGATTTTGTAATTTTTTCTGACAATGTAGAAAATACTAAAATTGTTAAAGATAAATTAAGGTCTGTGTTTAAAATCAAAGATTTAGGGGAAGTTAAACATTTCTTGGGAATGAGAATATGTAAAACAGATAATTGTATATCATTGAATCAAGAAAATGATATAAATCAAGTTCTTAAAAGATTTAATATGAGTTAATGGAAGCCGATAAATACTCCCATGGAGAAATTTGATTATGATGAATGTAATTCAAGTGAGAAAGAGGAAAATTCATTATATCAAACGTTAGGCTTAAAGGCAGCTTAATGTATTTAGCTGTATTAACACGACCCGACATTTCTTATTGTGTAAGTTTCTTGAGGCAATACAATAACTGCAGCCATACATATACTTGGAAATGTGCTAAGAGAGTGCTACAATACTTACAAGGTACTAAAAGTCATTGTATGACATTTACAAGGGATGATTTAGATTTGCAAGAGTAAGTAGATGCAGATTGGGGATCTGACAAAAACAATCGTAGATTTTACACAGGTTATGCTTTTGTATTTTGTGGTGGCAGCATATCATGGAAAAGCTGTAAGTAAAATACTGTGGTTCTCTCCAGCACAGAAGCTGAATATATGGCTGTAAGCGAGGCTGCTTAAGAAGCCATGTATTTGAGAAATCTGCTTTCTGAGTTGACAGGAAAGTTGGATTGTATAACAATAATTAATGATAACCAAGCTGCTCAAAAATTGTCTGTTAATCGAATTTTTCATGAACGCTCAAAGCACATTGATATTAGACATCACTTTGTAAGGGATGGTGTATCAGCAAACATTATAAGTATAAAGTATTTGCCTACCAACGATATGATTGCTGATATTTTGACCAAAAGTTTACCTAGTGTAACAAGTGTGAAGTTTGTGTCAAAATTAGGACTAAAACGTACTTGAAAGTATTTGTTTAATTTTTGATAAGTGGGGGTGTTGGAATTTATATCAAAAATTCATGAGAGACATCTAGCGGACACTTACTCAATTGTACAAATGTCAAACTAGTCATGTTACCGGTTAAAAGCACCGGAATGTCTACACATTGTATTAAAAATAATTGTTTTATAGATATAAACAATGTTAAATTATTATACTCAGAATAGAAAAGTAAAAAATTAGACCTACCAGAAATATTGAAAATAAAAAAATCATAAGAAATAATCATATAACAACCACGAATAACCAGCTAAATTTCCAAATGTCTTCTTGTCTCCTTGTAATTCTACGCACTTTTCTCAACAGTGCTTCCATCTCTTTAATCGGTCTAAATAGTAGTTCAAATCTTATTCTGCAAAATAGTCGTTTACGAATAAGATGGCCTCCTCATTCAATGGAAAGCTCTGTCGTCTCAGCGAAACTTTGAGCCTAGGAAAGAGAAAAAGTCTCTGGGGATCAGATCTGGGGATGGTCAATAAATTCGAATCCCAATTAATGAATTTTTGCCATGGCGACTACTGAAGTGTGAGACAGAGGTAGAACAAAACTTTGTTTTTTATGAAATGCGGTAATTTTTTCACAATTTTTATCTTCAGCTTGGTAAGTAATAATGCGTTTCATGGCCCTGTTATTGTTTTTCCTTTTTCAAGATAATCTATTACACAACTCCATGACTATTATTTCAGTGTTTCACTGCGTGCATTTAATGTGACGTGAATCGATAAAGGCAAGTTATAGTGCCAGTAATTTTTTTTTTAACAAACAACCAAATTTATGCTGAAACGAATGTAATAAATTATTATAAATATATTATATTTTATGTTCAAATAGTATCTTAAGAAGCCAATGCAACAAAAACTGAATTCTTATGGATCGAAATACTTATCGATTTCGAATTCTTATAGATCGAATACGACGTTGCCATTGCTAACAAAATTATAACCTTCTGACACGTTTTCCGCGTAAATGGATACGTGTTATA
This sequence comes from Cosmopolites sordidus, assembly GCA_031761425.1. Classification (NCBI taxonomy): domain Eukaryota; kingdom Metazoa; phylum Arthropoda; class Insecta; order Coleoptera; family Curculionidae; genus Cosmopolites; species Cosmopolites sordidus. The sequence continues at coordinate 367,373 of JARFXV010001201.1, read as the reverse complement.
AGGAAACTTTTTGTTCAAAAAAATATGAAGGATTGTTAGTTAAATTTACGAAAGTACTTTCCCTTGCACTCTGTATATGATAAAAACTGATAGGCAACAGACCTAACACGTTGTAAGTCCAGGTAGAGAAAAACCGACTAGAACTAAACATGAAAAATTGGAAGACTAGGTACGAGATAGGGAGCTGATTGCTTGAACAGGCCAATACCCTTCTGGGGTTGTAGATCTAATGCTGATGATGATTAGAATGGCATGCATCTATCATTCTAATAATTATGGTATGTGGAGCTATGTGCTAGGAAGCTCATCTTTCACCAAGAAAAGATAACACTAGACTATACATCGGCCGTTAAACACTGCACTTTTTAGAAGAGCCTGGGATAGTGACATTTGGCAGCCCCAGATTTATCGTCGATTGAACATGCATTGAATAATATTTGTCGGCATATTCAGCGATTACCTCAACAACCAGCAATTTTAAATGGATTTAAAGCATATGTCGGGTTGTGGGTTTTTAAAGAAGGAGGGCATAGGGGCAAATAGTGCTGTTGAAGAATGTTTTCCTTTCCCCTTCCTCCTTTTTTACTTTTCGTGCTATTGAAACTTTTCGTACTATACAGGCGGTGAACCAGGAAAATGAGTTAAAGGAAGGAAACTGAATGGAAATAAAATACGGTGTTTTGCACTGAAAAATTATTTACTGTGGTGAATGCTGGATGGGTGGCACCCCAACATCCTCCCTCCCGAGCCGTCACTGGCATATCTACAACGCGCCTGGGATTACTTGCCATAAGAAGGCGCATATCTACTATCTCTGCGAGGCATCTAATTCACTCTATGACTCGCAGAGTTAGAGTGTTGAACTGTGGTGAACCTACACATTTTTTTTTGTATCAACTGTAGGTCGAATTAATTGATTTTTTTGCCATTATTTTACGTTCTGTCACAACGTTTACAAAAACTTATTTGTAGTTTACCGATTCGTATTCCGTTGACCATATTACTATGATCAGTATCAGTATCCTGTTAATCATTTTCTGTTTAATACAATAATTTTCTGTTTAATTGAAAATCTTGATTTAGATTTTTAAAAGAATAAGTTGAAATCACCAAATCCAGAAACCAGAGAAGCAGGCTTAGCAATTCCAAGAATTCATCATTCCATCCAGAACCATCATTCCAAGAATTATTATTCCAAGTATATGAAATTATGAAGTTCATCTTTCTGCAAGATAAGATAACGTCAGACTATACATAGGTTTGGTAAACACTGCACTTTTTAGAAGGGTCTGAGATAGTAGCATTAGGCACCCCCCTATTTATCGCTGAATGAACATGCATGGAATAACATTTGTCGTCATATTCAGCAATTACCTCGACAACCAGCAGTTTTAAATTGATTTGAAGTGCACGAAAAATTCCTGGGATTACAAGAAGGCGCATACCTGCTATCTCTGCGAGGCATCTAATTCACTCCATCACTCGCAGAGTTATAGAGTGTTAAATAACTGTGGTAAACTTCCAAATTTTTTTTTTGTATCAACTGTAGATGGATTTTCTTGATTTGTTTGCCCTTATATAATTCGGTCACGTCGTACACAAAAACTATAAAATAGTAAAAAGTAATACACACACACATACACACACACACACACACACACACACACACACACACACATATATATATATATATATATATATATATATATATATATATATATATATATATATATATATATATATATATATATATATATATATATTAAAATATAACAACTACTTATTTGTAGTTTACAGAGTCGTGTTCCGTTGACCATGTTAACATCATCAGTAGATGATTAGAATTATCCTATTCTAAATCTAAATATTTGATGGAATCTTATTAATGATAATGTGGTTAAAGATACACGAGTCAAGAAAGTGACAATAAATAATTTGATGTTTAATTGAAAATCTTGATTTGTATTTTTAAAAGATTAACTTGATTCAATTTTTTACAATAATTTTTACTGGGTTCTTATTTTGTTATTTTTTTTAAACCAGAAGAAAAAAGAAAAATAAATATATAGAACGAATTATTACAGACAAACAGAATAGTTTTATTTCAAGTCGTAATATTTTCAATCAGATTGGCAATGATATTTGATTTTTTGTTCACTGTAGAAGTAGGCGCGAACACTCGCGTGATAAAGTCAGAGCAAAGGTTAATGAAAAGTAGGAGGATCGGGATTCTACGTGACCCGAACTGCCATATCTTGTTGATTATTGTTTTTTTTTTCGTGCTGTTACCTTTTATTGGATTGCCATTTTCTTATTATCTGATGGTAAGTAGTTTTATGTCACGAGTCGATTGTGAACATTTTTTCTTATATACTTTTTGTTGATACAATTTTCTTGATCTATGCAATTATTTGCTATTTGTTAAATGCAATTATTAGAAAATAATTCTATACCTATTAATGTTTTATAGTCAATAACATATTACTATCTACTTGATAATGATTTAGGAATGCCACTTCTGATATAATTGATGTAATCTGTCCTGCTCCCATAGAGACATGTTTGTAACGAAAATGAACTTTTATTCTAAGAAGAAAACACTAAAAGGAAGGAATATTTTTTAATATACACCAAATCACAGTATTTGTTTGCTTTCCACGCGCCTTTCTCTAATCATGTTAATATCATCAGGGGGTTAATGAAGGAAATCAAATATTATTATTATGGTTATGGTTATTGTAGATATGCGCGTTGGGTGTTTGTAAACAAATCAATTGATCAATTCTTTTATTGGAACCTTCGGTGTGAACCCCTAAACTCGAAGAGATTTACCAGTAAACACCAAATAACTTGTATAAACTTCTCAACGCGTGTTTCCCTAACGATGTTAGCATCATTAGGAGATAAAAATTATACAAGTCTACCGTTTTCCTATGATGGCGTTAACGGTAAATAGTCGTCGAAATAAATACATCATAGACGGCATGCAATACTTTTGGGCATCTTGTAAACATAACCCCATAGCCCGGTGGTTGATTGGTGTTTACATTCTAAAGTTATTCGCGATTATAAATGTCAGTTTATGAGCTAAATTCTCGTCATTTGAGGGAGGTGTTAATTTATATCTTTAATATGAAGAAATCTGCGGCTGAGGCTCACCGAATGTTCTCAGACACTTATGGCAAGGCCGCTATGAGTGAAGGAACGTGTCGTGAGTGGTTCCAACGCTTCAAGAGCGGTGATTCTCACGTCGAAGTCCGGCATAGTGGTGGAAGAGCGAAAGTTTTTGAAGATGAAGAATTAGAGGCATCGCTCAATGAAGACTCGTGTCAAAGTCAAGAGTTGGCAAGATAATTAGGAGTGACTCAACAAGCAATTTCTAAACGCCTCAAAGACCTGGGAATGATCCAGAAGCAAAGATATTGGGAGTCATACGAGTTAAGAACAGTTGCATTAAATGCAAAAACGGAAGAGACTTCTGCATCGCATTGTGACGGGGGACAAAAAATGGGTTTATTACGATAACCACAAGAATCGAAAATCGTGGGGATATCCCGGCCGCGCTTCCACGCCGCTGGCCAAACCGAACATTCACCGCTCCAAGACCAACTCAGTCTAGTGTATTATGATCTGTTAAAACCAGCTGAAACAATCACAGGGAATCTTTATTAAACGCAATTAATGCGTTTGAGCCGGGCATTGAACGACAAATGGCCGCAATACCGCGAAATATATGATAAAGTGATTTTGCAGCTTGATAATACTCGGTACCATGTTGCGAAAATGGTCAAAACATACTTGGAGACGTTGAAATGGGAAGTTTTGCCACACCCGCTGCATTCTCCAGACGTTGCCGTCTCTGACTATCACCTGTTTCCATTGATGGCACACGGCCTGGCTAACCAGCACTTCTGGTCTTATGAAGAAGTCAAAAATTGGATCGATTCGTGGATCGCTTCTAAAGCTAACCAGTTTTTTCAACGAAGGGATTCGAATGCTGCCTGAAAGATGGGAGATAGTAGTGACCAACGATGGACAATACTTTGAATCATAAATCTATAACCAGTTTTTTTACAATAAAGCTTTGAATTAAAAAAAAAACCTTTGATTACGATTTAATCTCAGATTGATGATTCTAATGCTATGAGGAAAACGCACGTTAAGAAGTTTAGAAAAAGTGATTTGGTGTTTAATGGTAAATCTCTTCGAGTGTAGTAAAGCAATTGATGTGTAAGGAAAATTCTCCTGAGTTATGTTGTTAAAAGATAAACGATATATATATATATATATATATATATATATATATATATATATATATATATATATATATATATATATATATATTTATATATATATGTATATATATATATATATATATATATATATATATATATATATATATATATATATATATATATATATATATATATATATATATATATATATATATATATATATCTCAAAGTAATTTTTGGTTAAGTCTAATGTAATTAATTTTTTTCGTTGTGGAAAAAAAGAAGAATAAATAAAGACATAATAATAAAGAATAAATAATAGACAAGAGTTAGTTCATATAAGCAGAACAATTTCCTTTCAAGTTGATTTTTTGTTAATTACAGAAGTGGGCGCGAGGTATCACGTGATAAAGTTGAAGCAAAGGTTAATGAAAAGTGGGAGGATCGAGATTCTACGTAAACTAACAGCGTTCCCTTTTGGATTGTATGTGTTTTTTGTTTTATTTTTTTAGTTATTGTTGCCTTTTATTGGATTTCCATTACTTCATCATCTGATGATAATTAGTTTTGTGTCACGGGTCTATTGATAATTCTGTTATAATATTTTAACTGTTTTCTTAGCTTAGCTATTTTTGTCAACATGTTTTTAAATGTAATTATGCAATGTAATTAGCAAAAGAAACAGCAGAAATATGGAAAGGCATACAGATTTTTTAATTAAATTCTATTATTATTGAAAACACATGGCTAGAGCAATGTGAATTCCGATGGGATGAATTAGGTGGATATTATAATATGAAACACAAGATTTTTGGAGATTTTGTTTATTTTTCAACATAGTCCGACAATACATTTAGGTCTATACAAAAGAGTTACTGTTTCAGTTTTGAGCTTATCATTTGAAGTATCATCTTTAGGTGTGGGAAGACATGTAATTCCTGGAATACAAATCGAGCAAATACGGCGTATGGGATGAAACAAAGCATATGCGCTGACGCATTATCATGATGAAGGTGCACTTTTTGTTTGGCTAGATGTAGACTAGATGAGGCGTCATAGTCCCCCGTAATAGTTCTTTTACCTGCTATTCTATGAGCATAATCCCCTGAGAAGAGTCCTAAAAACCCTAGCCCTGATTATTTTTGCAAAGGGACTTCTTGACTTTCTTTGGCGCACTTTTGCTTTGTCCCACCCACTATTTAGACTGTTGTTTTGTCTCTAACGGTTTATGGGGAATTCTTTTTTAATCTGTTGTTATATAACGTCGAAGAAACTCAGCATAATCGTTTTTAAATATATCTAAATGCTCATGTGAAGTGTTAATTCGACTGAGTCTTTGCTGCAAAGCTATTTCATCCCCAACGCATCGTATAAGATGTAGCGAATACGTCCTATAGAAATGTTTACAATGTTGGAGCAAAATAAAGTATTTTATAAAAACTCGATCTCCAATTTTAAACTTTTTCTGACAATGTGAAATCCTTTTTGCTTTATTTGAATGCCATAAACAAGGAACTAAACAAATACGTCTGAAACTTTTCAGTGCGCCATATAACCAATCATATTTATTAAATATCATAGTCAATTGCTTTATACTTGCGCCACGTCTGTATCAGGTAGGTTGAGAACTTTTCGAACGACCATCGTACATTTTCCCACCAAAAATGTGAAAACTGATTCTTTTGGGAAACGTGTATTTTCAATTTCAAACGGTCAATTATAAATAAATTATTATTTTTATGTTAACGTTTCGGTATATTTTAAAACTACCCTCAGAACAATTCTATATTTTATTGAATAATTGATTTTTTATTTTTTTTTACATAAAATATGACTGTTTTTGAAATTTTTGTCATATTTAATGTAAAAATATTTAAAAAAAAATTATTCGATAAGATATAGCTGAATTGTTCTGAGGAGGGTTTTATAATGAACCGAAACGTTAATAAAAAATAATAATGTATTAGTAATTGACCGAAAATCCCAAAAAACAAAAAAAATATATAAATAATTACCTTTTTCGCCGTGGGTGTTTAAAGTCATACATTGAAAAATTCCCTAAACTAGAAACAGGGTCGACATATTATTTATTAAATTGTTTTCTTTTAACTGGATATAATTCCATAATTCTATAATTATTTGAATTGGATTAATTTATGCTTTAAAATAACTAATTTGTCTCTTGTACGTTTTATTTGAAGATAAGAATTTTCAGAAGTGGATATTAATGAATTAGCAGGTATCAGAACGTGATTAATTAGCACGTACTCGCAAATTGAACAAATAAGCAAACATAACATGAGCTTGTACCATAGGATTTTGGGTAAAATTCCTAGGAACGCCTTCTAAGAGGCCAAGTTTATATTATTGTTTAAGCATACTAACATAAAAGACAAACAATACATAATATAGATAAATAAGTTTCAGGTTATAAATAAATAAGTTTCAGGTATATAAAAATAAAACTGTTAATCAAATGCACCATCGTTGTTTTTGAAAACCCGTGTCGTTCCGTCCCGATAATAAGGTAACCGTTCCGTCCCGGTAGAGGTAAATAACCACTTGTCTGGCAATCTCTGGTATGGATAGCGGTGTCTTAATTTACAAAGATGGGTAGAAAACACTATGATGAGGAAAAAATAGACGAAGCCAATTGCAAATTGGCTAATTTACGAATTATTGGGTTATTCCCAATCCCGCCTTTTTTTTTCATAAAAAAGTTTTATTTTTTATGAAATTTTTATTTTCTAAGAAGTTGCTAAATCAGTTTGAGAGGTTCACATCATTGGCTAAAGTCACGCCCTTCATTTGGTTGGACACCGAGCGGAAAAGGTGATAATCGCCTGGTGTAAGATCTGGAGAGTACTGCGAATGCAAAAGAACCTCCCATTTGAGATCATTCAGGGTGTTCTTAATTATATTTGCTGTATGAGGTCGGGCATTCGACTGTCCAGCTAGGATCAGGTTGTTTCAGTTGAACAACCTCATTTACACGGTACAAAGGTTGCGCAGTTGCACGCATTTTCACAGTGCAGAGCGAGGTAGCGTTCCCTGTCGACTGTTTTTCCTCCTCCAGCATTTCCTAATACATGAAACGCTCCCTGTCCCACCAAACGCAGATCATGATCTTTTTTCTATGGATATTGTGCTTAACTCTCGGCTTTGGCGTATCTTCTGCGACCACTCACTTCTTCTTTTGCTTCATATTTATATAGAGATACCATTTCTCATCTTTCGTGATGATTCTTTACGAGAATCATTGCTTGTGGCCGCGGGTTGAGGCATGTGCCGGCGAGATTTTGAGTAGCTTTGTTACGGCGATTTTTCATGTTATCCACGGTTAGTTTGTGTGGCAGCTCCGAGTTTTTGAGTAAATCCCATAGATTGAAGATGTCGGGAGATTGTTGCAATGCCGCAGTTCATCTTCTTAACCAATTTTCGGTATGTTTGATGGCCGTCCTCCTTTAAAACCACTTTAAGATGGTCCTCGTCGAAGTTGGCAGGCCAACTAGAGCAGAGCGTGTCGACCAGAGCGTGTCGACTAGAGCGAATCGTATCGACCAGAGCTATAGTGTCCTCTCCATATACGGCTCAAATGTCTCCAACTGCTTCTGTAGCTTTTTGACCACGACAAAAGGCGAAATAAAAGTGTCGAAAATAAGGTTTTTTGCCACCTGGAATATCCGTTTCAAAAGCCTGAAGGTTAATTAAAATAGAGTTTTTTAGAAAAATTATACCTATATATTTATAGAGCAAGAAAAGTGCTTCCGAACGCATATATACACTTGCCAAATAAAATAATAATAGAGGAAAAACAAACGAATTATAAAAACGGTGAAAACTTATGGATCAAACCACTGTATTTCCAAAATTCCCTCTCTATTGAATACAAACTTGTACTCGCATGCGCATAAATAAAGTGACAATTCTCGTTGCATGCTGCTGAATACACTCCAATCATTTCTCTCTGGTGTTTATAACTTGTGTATACACTAAATCTTTCATGTATACTCAGAAATATTAATCCAGAGGATTATGGTCGGATGATCTAAATCTACACAGCAACAGGACTACCCCAGTTAATTTCGGATGGCACATGTCTCTTCTTATGATTAGGGGATTGTCCTTTATAAGTATAGTGTAAGAGTGATTGTCTACATTTAATCTCATAAGAAGCACTAAGTGTCAAAATCCATGCAGACATTTAAACGTACGTATTGAATTGGGATTTTCTAATTCACATGCAGGTTTCTCAGATTTATGATAGCGCGTCTCGTAAACGTAGGATATACGTAGAATAAACTAGATGACCATGGTAATCTGCTAAAAGCAACCCTTGCACTTTCCGATAATGATATGAATATGGACCATAACATTTCAAAATTCACCGAACAGTTGCTTATGGTACTTCAATTTGCCCACTAATTCGACTTACTCTGGTTCTTAGATCCCTAGTAACAGCATCTAAGCCGGTCGCGTTAGTGTGGACGGTAACAGCACCGGTCTGCCGCTGCTGTGCCGAAACCGCATCAGAGCGGTAGTTGGTTCGATTCCAGCGCTCGGATGGTTGTTTTTCTTTCTTTCTTCTGTCTGTTTACTTCCTAAATGTTTGTGATTGTTTCTAGGCATTTGTTTCTAAGGCCGGATGTTTTCTGAGAAGTGTTCTACGTTGGTCACTCGCCAGTCGGTAGGTTTCCTGATATACCTATGGGTAGGCACATAACTAAGGGTTTATAACCCGAGGAGGGGGCTGGCCTTGGTGTTAAGCTGTAGGTCCAGTCGCTAAATAGCTTAGTTGCTGATGCGCCTCTAACCCTAACACTTTACTTTACTTTTTTAACAGCATCTAGCGCTTGTTCGTTTAAATATGCTGGCAAATTCACTTATTTGGAAATCATTATCATGATTATCTTTCAAAGCACTCCCGTTGCAATAGCCCCAAATAAAATATCTATCAGCACATTATTGAGAAAAAAATCGGCAAAGCATTTGAAATAAACCTTTATACACAATAAGACACCACCTCAATTGAAACTGATATTTACACTTGGATATACTCTCAGAGAATTTTATTTGTGCAACATTTTATCTGGTGAAGTTAACGAGGTATGGCAACATAAATTTAAAAAACATTCATTTATGAAATAATAACATTTTTAATTAGTTTACGAATTTAAATTTGATTATTTACTTTTTATAATTTCATAGGCCTGTGTTTTCAATATGTCTTTTGTAGCCCTAGAATTAATATATATTTTTATAATATGCTCTCAAAGTTTAAATATATATATATATATATATATATATATATATATATATATATATATATATATATATATATATATATATATATATATACCAAGTGTGTCGGTAATTCCTTTCCGGTTTTTTCGCTCTATATATATATATATATATATATATATATATATATATATATATATATATATATATATATATATATATATATATAGATATATATATATATATATATATATATATATATATATATATATATATATATATATATATATATATATATATATATATATATATATATATGAAGAGAAGTGTTGACGGCCTGACAGACTTATGGGTAAGCACATAACCAAGGGTTGATAACCTGAGAGAGCTGATGACCCTTGTTCGGAACTCACGTTAAGCTGTAGCTCCAGTCCAGTCGCAAAATAGCCTTAGATGCTGATGAGCCTCTAACCGTAAATCCTTTCCTTTTTCTTTGTTTCAGTAAAGAATAAATATTAATAAAAATATAAATAAATAAAAATAAAGAAGAAAGAACTGTTCGAATGCAGTGATCATAAATGTATTTATTTTATTTGAACAGTGTGACAAAATTATCGACCGCACCTGCAAACAATTTAATGCAATGTATCCTAATTTAGCACGAATCGATGAAAGAAAATTTAGACGGATTCAAACAAATTTTATAAATTTTGATTTTTCGAAGGCACCCCGGAATTTGACCAAGCGAGTAACATCTGATGAGGAAAACGAGATTAATATTCTGGCTTATTTCCATGCATATCTATAATCTTCTGTTAGAAGAGCTGAAGACGATCTGCATATAATATTCTCTTCAATACAAAGAATACTGAAAAAACACGGCATGCGCCCTTACAAATTTTTTAAAGCTCAGTTTCTCAAGCCAGACGACTGCCCTCAAAGAGTGGAATTTTGTGAAAATTTATTAGTTCATTCCCAGGAAGATCCACATTTTTGACAAAAAATAATCTGGACTGATGAGTCCAAATTTTCGAGAGGAGTTTTTAACAGTCGAAATTGTCACTTCTGTGCCAATATTTTACCAGGAATTACGCATTCTAAAAGAAATATAGTTTAAATGTTTTTTGCTTAATCGTGGACAAACAAATTCATTATTTTATTTACGATGAATAGCTAATTTCACGAAAGTATCTACAAATAGTAACAACAGTAGTAGAGGATTTGACAGAAAACCTTCCACTGGCAGTGTATCGAAGCAGCTGGTACCAGATTGATGGAGCTCCGGCACACTGTATAGAAGAGATAAGAAGGCAGCTCTATGAACTATTCCAAGATGGGTGGTTTAGACGTTTGGGTCCGTGGAATTAGCCGCCGAGATCACCCGATTTAACTCCCCATGATTTATATCTTTTGGGCTATTGTAAAAGACAATATTTACAAAACGCCAATAAACACTAGAGAGGAGATAAAACATCGGGCGAATCAAGCATTCGCAATCTAAGATCCTATTAAGATAAGAAGACGGAAGGGTCCATATTAGAATGTTGAAGTATTTGGTGGTAAAGGGTCTGCGTTACGAACATTTGCTTTAAAAATATGTTTTTAGATAGTATTATGTTTCTAATTTTAATTTTGTGTTATTGTTTACTAAAATAAAATAAACCGTTATCTTTGCTGTAATTGTATTATTTTGGTTTTTTATTTATAAGTCGAAACCCGTTAAAAATAGGTACTAGTAAATACTTTTAGATACATACTTTATTGCTCTTTTGAGCTCCACTATAAAATATTGGGTGTTCCACTTAAAATTCCTACATAATATGAAGAGCATAACAAAATGCACATGTCGGTGCCCTGAAGAGTTTGAACATCAAGAGATGAAACATGTGCCCTCCAATGGAAAGGATGGGTGGAGCCCGTCCCCAGTCAAACAATCAACAAAATACTCATTTAGGCGGAGACGCAGGTTGTTGTGTGTTCCACATGAGATTGTGGAACCCAGAAGTTGGGTGTCCGAAGACACACAGCACTGTTGTCTCATTGGACGCAGTCCAAAGATTTCTAACATATATATATATATATATATATATATATATATATATATATATATATATATATATATATATATATATATATATATATATATATATATATATATAGTCCAGTCAACAGTACCATGGATCACACAAGTCAGAGCTGATCTGGAAAAGGCACAAAGGGGTCGCACAGAGATTGAGGATAGAAGAACGTACAGAAACAAAATACATATGTGAAACGTTGCATCAGAGAGTGAAGTTTCGAGGAGATCGGGAACAAAGTGGACGGAGGAAAGAAAAAGAATATATATGCAGCTTTAGATTTCGTTGCCTCCAATGAGACAACAGTAGTCGGGAGTTATACACCCCAACTGCTGGGTTCCACAATCGCATGTGGAACGCACAACAACCTGCGTCTCTGCCAAAATGAGTATTCTGTTAGTTGCTTGACCGGGAGCGAACCCCTCCCATCCCTTACATTGTAGGGCACATGTTTCGTCTGTTTCGCCACTGGACTGGAAAATCTGCTTATACATGCAAAACCTGCTTGTATAATTCATCCAACAAAGAAGTCGGTGAAAGTATGGCTTGCTGACAGTGGATAGACAGTGGATATATATATATATATATATATATATATATATATATATATATATATATATATATATATATATATATATATATATATATATATATATATATATATATAAATATATATACATATATGCTGAAAATGTGTATTTTTTACTAACTGCACTGAATCATCTAGCTACATCCAGCCTAGTTATCGTGACAATGATGCTATTTAGATTAAAATTACAATACATTACTTTGAAAAACAACGAATTATGCGGACTGAATACCTTTAAACTGTTAGACTGACGTATGCCACAATTTTTTCTTAATAAGTGCAATACTGGTCATATATAAATATCAACAATTTTCACGATATTTCCCTGATTGACGGTCGTCTGATAACACATGGTATGGTTATATGTTGTTAACGCCTTGTAAAACGAGGGCGGAGTAATTTTAGTATTATGTATAACTACAAGAAGAAATCTGCTTTGCTTGAAATCTTTTTTTTCTGAATTGCTTGTACTGAATGGAACGCGATGAACAGCAGATGTCACCACAAAAAGCAATTTCTCTTCCAAATTGGAAAATAACAATCAATCACTATCAAATCGCATTTATAATATGGACACAGAAAAAAGAAGAAGAATAACAAGAATAAGAAGAAGAAGGGGCCCAAAAGTCCAGTCCAATTAGTAAGATTTATGGCGGTTTCTGCAGGTAATTGCGGACAAATTTAAACGAATCTTTTTACGATTTTTTTCTCTCATTCTTCGTTCGACTTGTTCTGCGTTGTCGCTGTTAAATAAATGGTGCTGGTTGCGTTCCCATAATTCGATATAAATTACGACCGCTGGACATTGTCAACTGACATTAAGTGGTCGGTTAATAATGCGCAGAATGCAGACGCGCACCGCTTGAAATTTGCCCCACGAGAACGGAGAAAAGGGGGGAAAGGTATGCGGCTTTCAAATGGAAATTGTCAAAATGGCTAACATTGTTCCGAAAGTTTCTCTGGTGAAATATTTGTTATTCCGTTTTTGTTGTGATTTGTTCTCTTTTAACTGAAAATTTAAAAGCAAGCTTGCCCTTGATTGATAATAGACAAAACAGATAAAAAACTAGTTCAACTTTTATGATCTGTAAATGACTGCCACTAGTATCTCCTTTTAACAGTAGTGAAGAAGGTGGCTATCGAAAATACAATATCCATTTAAAATATCGCACCTGTGTGGAGTAAAAATAGTCTGGTTAATAACGACGAACTGATGAATTCTGGTCAGATTTTACTACTGAGTTGATTTTTATTACAAGATCTTATCGTAACGCCGCCTTCACACACAACGGTTTTAGACGAACGTTGAGAAGAAGTTATCGTTGCATATCGTACCTTGTTTTTATAGACGATTTTTTGCCATTGTTTAAGCCCAGTACCTATCTTGATGTCGGTGGAATCCACGGCCGTTCAATCTAGGGCTGCTGCTGAACGGCGACACCACAGTACTATACCATTCAGTGCTATAACCATTCTGTGTGGAAAGTTTCATCGCCCCTTCACAGCGCTTATAACGCATCCGTCCAAAATTATTGTGCTTGAAACTGTCGTAAAAAGATTAATATATTGTAATTAAAATGTGATTTGGTATTTAGTGGATAAATCTCATCGAGTTTTAATATTCCACGTCAAAGATTCTAATACAAGAGTCGAAAAATGTATATGTTTAAAGGGGTTTAAAGGCTGGCTAGAGTGAAAGAAACTTTATATGAAGAAAAAGTATGCAACTGATTTTACAATTACAATTCGCAAAAAAAACTAAGAATGCCATATAGGAAAGGAATATGTAGTTTTTCCCTACCGGGACTATTTATTACCCATCGTTTCGCCAGATTATCGCTTACTTCCGTACTTTCAATACCGCCTAACTTTTGGGCATTAAACAAAAAATGAGCAGAGTCATAAAGCTCCAATAAATTAATATTATTAACATCGGCAAGTTTCTATTTGAAAAATTATATTATTGAAAACATGGATTAGTCGCCTAAAAGAATTAATAAAACCATCGAAAATAATGGAGATCGTGTTCAATTATTAGATATTGGTGTTGTATTTATATATCCATTATTTGCCAATATGAACTATGGTGAATTTTCATCTGGTGGATATTTGTCAGATTTATGTATTTATGTGAATTATATAGAATAGCTTGGCGGCAGTTGAGATTTGTCATGTACGGTCTTTGTTGTATTATTATTTTTCTTTTAACCGCGATGGGATCACGTTCCCTGTAATTCGGCGAATCGAAAGTCCGAATATAATGTCACTTATAGTTGATTATACCAAGTGAATAAGGGACCGCACGATGAAAGGCTAGCCTTGTGTACTACGTTTTATAAGGCAAAAGTGTAAGATCTAACAAGGAGATCAGGAGGTTGGTATCTTCTGTGAGCTGCTGACTCAGTGGTCGAAATGCAGTGTCGCTTATTACTGCTAGTACTTGTGTAACCCCCGAAGAGAAACCAGATTTGCGTACTTTATTTCAACAGGCAAGATTGTTAAATCCAACAAGGAATCTTTCCTCAGTCATTCCAGTTCGAAACTAGAGAATATTCTACATGGGTTACTCGCTAATCGCTAGGTTTTTTGTGATAGTTGGTAAGCTCATAGTTGAAGGGGGTACTAATTGAGACTAATCGATAGTTGATGACGGGCTCAGAGTTAAACGTTAAACTGTCAATCCACTCGCTAAATAGCCGCGGTTACTCTTACGTCTCTAATCCGAGAACTTTTTTACTATTTGTCTTTTTCTTATCATATATTTGTCTTATATATATTTCAAAGAAAAAATTTATGTTATGCTATTATCCCGAGTTATCGATAAAAATAAATAAAAATTCGAATCACCGTAGAACGGGTATGTCATTTTTCAGAATTTTGGATTGTGTTGGCTTCAACTTGCTAACAGTGCTAACGAAACTTCTACAGTGCAAATGAAACGCATCAAATATTAATAACCAAATGAAAATGTTGCTAAAAAGACTTTTATTAAACATTTATGATGAATTTCCATCAAGCTTTCTAATAATCCGATCTAGAGACCGTAATTCGTGAACAGTGCACTTAAACACATCGAATGAGCATGGTAGAGGTCATAGAACGGGTATTATACTATAGATAGGCCGTATATTATTATTACTATCAGCATTCTTGTAATATTGTCAATATTATTATTATAAAATAAGGAATTGTTTATTTTTATTAAATATTTATGGGTTTTTATAAATTTATTGAATGATTCGATCACCTTGGCCTAGTTTATAGGCGTGCATAAAGTTAGAAAGGTAAAAATCGTTCAAAGTTTACAGAAGGGAATTACAAATAATCGCATCTATATTCCGTTTAGACGTTACCTCCTATTTTTACTTGTTGACATTGAATAGTTTAAATTTTGTCACCGCTAAAAATATATATAATATGAATAAAAAACGTTTCTGGGTGTTTTTCGCATGGCTGCTTTCTCGTTTCTAAAAGCGCGAATTGACATTTGCATTCGAATCAACACAATTATTATACCTTGATTCCAAATAACTTCTTGTTCTGCCACGATGGTGTCGTCGTCAGACCATAAAATGTCTTCGGTTGAAGCTGCAATACTTTCGCATTCCATTATGCAGTCAAAGTCTAAGCTACGTCGAAAATCCATTGTAGTTTCTTTATTTTCTGCAAAAAAATAAAATTAATAATTTTTAATAATATATAATTAATAATATATAATTAATAATTTTAAATGAAATATTGCTTGACCGAAAATTTTTACGTAATCTCCTTTTAGCTCTCCTTTAGCAGTTTTTTGACCCTTTCAGAAAGTAAGACTTTTGAACTGCATAAAGTTGATATGAATCAACAAGCAACGATCTCTGTAAGCTTAATTCTGTGACTTGCCAACACGATATTATGAGTTGTGTTGACCATTTCCTCAGTAGGGACTTTAAAGGGGAGACCTCAACACGGGGCGTCACTCGTGCTGGTTGATGTATATCAGACTAACGTGTCCCCATTATCCTTTTTTTAAAACTTTTCTTGGGTTTGCTCGATGATTTCTTCACGCAAAAAGTGGTGTTCAAGCAACACCCGAAATACATGTTTTGCATGATAACAAAAATATCGAAGTTATCGGCTTTCTAAGAGTGTCAAAACAAAACTAAATGATATTTCGATTTGAAATTCATTGAGCATTGCTAGAAAGGAAGCCAAGTCACTTTTCAGAAATATAATCACCTTTGGAATCGCACAGCCATCTATTGAAAAACTATGTGGCTTTTTGCTTTGTATTACATTAGTAATCAAGGATAATAAATAATAGGCTTGGGTTCATAAACATCCATCGTGTGTTCCTCGGCGAAAAATCTTTTTGCACAACCAATAAAAGTGTCAGAACTTGAGAACTGAAAATGAGGCACAATGATAATTGCAACTGATAATCCGTTTTTTTTTATCTTGTAGAACAAATAATGGCATTATTTTTTGAAAATAAGGTCGTTTAAATGTCCCCCTGGGCTTCGTTTGGTGGAATTCATTCTAAAGGCTCAAGTTTGGGGAAAAAATAATTAATAAAAATAGTAATAATAACGAAGCTCAGCTTAATGAGTTTGTGAACAAACATAGCTGCAGGATTTGGGTCGATGCAAACTCTCAAGTGATTCTGGAGTTACCCCTTCATCCTCAGGAAATCACTGCTTGGTGCGGTTTGTGGGCTGAGTAATAGGAACTTATTTTTCTGAAGACGATGTTGAAAATCGTGCAAAAAATCGTTAATGGTAAACTCTACAGGAATATGCTAATAGAATGTCTCAGGGGCCTAAACTGGTAAATGTTGAAATATACAATGTTTTCTTTCAACAACACAGCTTTCGCCACGCAGTCGATTTGTTGCAAGAAAAGTTCGAATTCCGAATTCCCCTGAAAGTTTTCTAATGCTTGTTCTAGAATCTGAAGCCTCATCTACTCTTCAAACGTCAGCATTGAGAGACTGTAGACGACCTAGTCTTCTCATAGTTTCAAGACTTATATCTCTCTCCCAGATTTTTTTTGAACCAAAGCTGAGCGTTGCGGATTAATACGGCCCTTTTTCCTTCGACTACAAGTCTCACGAGTGGTGTAAGTCGCTTTGAAACCTTTTTTAAAATAATCGTCAACTGAATATTTCGCTGTGGAATCATTTTAATACTAAAGAAATAATGTTTATTTTTGGGAGTAAATAGTTGATATTAATAAACCTCTGACGAGTGAAGTATAATCCTTTATTTATAAATAAAGGAAAGAGCGCAAATAATTTTGTTACACCTTAGTAAAATAAAAATTATCGAATTACGACTGTATTTATCCTTGTGCTCCATTTTAAAATTCTAACACTCTTACTGGAGAAGCCTTTATATTCACACTTTTTGTACAATTTAGTTTGAGTGATAGTTAAACAATCTTTACGACGGCACAATAATACCTCGAAAACATTAAAACAGAGGACGAAGTGATTCAAAATTATGGTTGTGAATCCAGCACGTTCTTCGATGACATCAATGGTATTCCTAAGTGCACTGTATACGTAATTTTAACTGAAAATCTCCGATAGGAAAAATGAGATGTGTAAAATAAGAAATGCACAAAAAAACAGGTTTTTACTCAATTTCTTGGTAAAACAAACCAACCTGATATCAACAGTGTCTAACCAACCTGATATCAACATTAAAACAATTAAAAATAAAATTGAAAATGGCAGTGAAAAAAAAAAAGAAATAATTTATACAGGATTTCTGATATTCTGTTATTAAGTCACAAAGAATCTATTTCGAATAAAACATAATTAAAAAATATGTATAATTACCTCTACATCCAGTAGGTTTGAAGAGGTGGAGACTAAGTAAGAATAAATATATAAACAACTAATTTCACATCAGTAACCTTTTTTTTTGGATGGATCCTATATCGACAATCTATTTTTGTGACATTCTTGTACTGTTTTGTCATTTTTATTGAATGTTTGCAACTGTTTAGAATAACTACATATCAAATAGTTGCAAAATACTAAGCGAAAAAGAATTTATTCGTCACTGTCTAAAAATTAAAAACTTTCGCTTCAAACTCAATATGCATCCGGATTGTTCAATTATGTTTTGTTGTTGGCTTGAATTCCAAAGACATTTGCGGATATTTCTTATAAATTTTACATTTATAGCTTTTCGAATAAAGCATAATAGTGAGCTTTATTTTTTATAAAGGGTGGTCAAAAGGTGATTTTTCAAATAGTTGCAAAACACCCTGAATATTTGAAAATCCTGTAATTATTCCCACGATTTTCAACATAAAAATGTTACTAACACCAATAAAATCTGTACATGTAGTTTTGACACATATTCAGCATGTGTAAAAAGTACCCGGAGTTGTTATATAAAACTCAAAAAATAATGTGTTCATTAAAATTTATTACGCCGCCTTCAAAGTAGACCCCATCGAGTGTAATACAACTATGCCACCGCTTGAGTCAATCCTGCCTACATTGTTCGTAGGCTGAGTGAAGTATGGCATTCAGCTCCTTCAGCGGATTTTTTTAAGGTCCCAATTGACTCAAATCCTCGAAATGGCCATTTTAGTAACGCGAGGCTATGGCTGGTGCTTCGTCGATAACGTTCGTCGAGTTTTACCCAAACTTTTGCACAACAGTGACTTTGTACGATGCTGTAATGTGATCTTGTACATACTGAATGGATTGTCCTTCCACAAATTTGACCGTATTCAGCGGATATTCTCGCGCAAACGTCTCATGACGCCTAAATAGTATTCCTTATTTACTTTTTGTTCCTCTGGAAGAAATTCGGAGTGTACCACACCACGGTAATCGAAAAATAAACTGTCAGCATGACTTTGATTTTCGAGCGACTTTGACGCACTTTTTTGGGTTTCGCTTGCTTGCATATCATACTCGTAAATCAATGTCTTGTCGCTCGTTAGGATGTGTTTCATGGGAATCATTACGATGCGTTCGAGATGTCTTCTGTTCAGCGACCTCCTACAATGCTTCTTTTGCACAAAATTGAGTACTTTCGGAAACAGTCGTGCGGTGACGCATTTCATGTTCAAAATATCAGTTATAATGTTATGAACGAACTTAAAAGATATGTTCACGTCTTGAGCCAACATTGGTTCTGTTGATGTTTTCGTCGTGTTTTGTATGTTTTTTTCGGCAACATTTTCACGAACCAAATCAATATGCTCTTGTGAACAACCACTACGACTATATATTGCTCTTCTTTTATCTTCCACCAAACCAGTTTCTGGAAATTTTTGAACAATTCGATTTATGGTGCTTTCAGACGAACCATTGCGCAAACCGTAAATATCACATAATTTTCTAAAAATATTTTTCACTAAAGGTCCATTGACGTAAAATAATTCAACAATTTTAACACGTTGTTGTATACAACTCCATTTTTATATACATTATACTTCTGGAATGAGAGCAGATATAGGCAAATTCACAACGCCATTTGTGTTTTAAGAATTTAAAAACAGTTTAATTTCAAAGACCTGTTATAAAACTTTAAGAGACAGGAACCCAACATCACTTTTTTTTTAATTTATTTAAATCTGAAGGGCAGATCCAACGTTTTATGTGTTTTTATTCTCTAAATGCCATCAGTAAATCTATAGGTTAACTGCTAACGCATTCGGATGTACTTCTCCCGGATATTTTCCACTACATTTTTATGTGCATTCCGTTACTGATCTAACATTTTTAGGTCTTCTCTTACTTCTGTTTTTGGTATAAATCATGGAGCATCACATTGTTCGTAATACTTCAAGTTAAAACCTTTTTAAGATCTCGATGCAGTAACCCATAACTGCGATTCATAAGCCCACACTGGTATGAAAGCTGTAATTGTACTTTGAATTTTTACCCCAGGATTTTTTTATGTATATGGCTTTTCTTAGTAACACTCTTATCTGGATTTAACCCTCTCATATATTCAAGATGTAGCCCATACCAGATATGTCGCACTGCTTGTTTGTGGTATGAGTTGATTATTTAACGTGACTAGTAAATATGGTGGCAGTGGACTTATTCATATCTACTCATATTTTCCAGGTCGTTTTCCAATTGTGTACCTTGTCAATTTTTCTCTGCAGTAATGCTGCAGCTAGGGTGGAGTTTGTATGTATTGCTGCAAATGTTGCGGTGTATTAATCGGTTTGTGAGTCAGCTGTATGTAGTATATATATATATATATATATATATATATATATATATATATATATATATATATATATATATATATATATATATATATATATATATATATGTATATATATATATATATATATATATATATATATATATATATATATATATATATATATATATATATATATATATATATATATATATAGATATATAGTTCTTGACCATGTCTTACCATGAAGTATCTTTTCTGGATATAAGATTCCAAAATAATAAAGAATGAGTATTGCAGTTCTTTAGAATGTAAAAGAGAGAAGTAGCACAGTAAACCCTTTATTTGGTACTTGTTCTATCGTACTGAATATTTTCTTTTACTTATTATCAACAATAATTTTAAAATATATGAAGTTAACATTCTGAAATCACCCTGTATAACTAATGATCTAAACTGGTTTACTCTTTTTTTTTTTAATTTCAGAAAGAAACACTTTTATCTCCAATTAAAATTTAGTCTTTTTGAAAGAAAATACTCCCTACTGGAAAAAGTATCTGATGGTTCCGGTTGCAACAAATGAGTTTAAAGTTGTTTAAAGGAATATTTTTAGTATAAATAGTTTTTATAAGGGTCTTAGCGTTTTTAATAAGCGTTTTTAATAAGCGTTTTTAATAAGGCTCTTACGTAATAGCTGCAATACTTTGAAATGTAGATATCTCGCATACATGATACTCAAATTGGGCTCTTGGAAAAGAAAAACTTTCGACGAAGAGCACTTCTGGCTCAACGGGTTTGTGAACAAACATAAGCATAGTAGATCGATTTTTCTATTGGAACCTTCGGTGTGAAATACTAAACTCAAGACTTTAAGACTGGTTAAAAGTGTAAATAACAGTAGGGTTTTCGATACATATGAAAGCATTCAAATAAAAACATGAAAGAAAATCATGAACCAGAATAAAGGACCTATTCCGTTCAGTCAACTTTTTCAATTATTAATGTAAGGGTGAGTAAATTAACTGTTTTATTTTTTTCTATTTTTCTTTCCGTTGTTCTCTTTTTCCCTTTTTTTCTTTTTTGTTGTATACTTTTTTTACATGCTTCATTAGGTAGGTAGTACAATTCCTGGGTAGTAGGTTAGAACTTAGGGTTCTCATATAAATAGAACATAGTTTAGTTTTAGAATTAGATTCAATCAGCTCCTGATGATGCTAACATGGTTAGCGAAACGTGCGTCGAGAACTTTAAAAAAAGTTATTCGGTGTTTAGTGGTAAATCTCTTTGCGTTTAACAAGCATAGTTAGTTCAGGTTCAGGTAATATCATAATAATTCACCTCTTTATCCTTAGAAAGTCAGTGTTTGGTGCGGATTTTGGGCTAAAGAAGTGATAAGATCTTATTTTTTTTTAAGACAATGTTGGAAATCGTGTTGTGTTACTGTTAATGATGAAAGCTATAGGAATATGTTGACAGAATAGCTTTGACTTGGACTGACAAATGTGGATATAAATATTTTTTTTTGTCAAGAAGGTGTCAAGACGATCATACATCTCGCCAGATAATTTTTTTTTGCAAGAAAAGTTTGTTGGATGCATTATTTCGCGAAATTGTAATGACAACTGGCCACCAAGATCATGCGATCTTACGCCTTTGGATTATTTCTGGTGGGTTATATTAAAGCTTTGGTTTACAGAAATAAATCCCGAACAGCTCTTGATCTTAAACGGAACATTTGGCCAAAATTGGAAATGTTCCACGCAATATGTGTGAAAGAGTTTCATTGGGTCTCAAGTATGCATTCCGCCAGAGGAAGCCAAAGGATGTGTTTGAACGACATTATTTTCAAGTCATAATGCCATTATTTGTTGAATTAAACGAAAAATTACTGGATTATCACCCTTTATTAACCCTTAATATTTTTTTTATAGAAAAATACCCTGTATAGGAAATAGTAACTGTCGATCTTGAATTATATTAAAAATAAACTAAGAATTTTACATTTATGTGATTTTATCTCTTTCTATACCTGATATGTTTTAATTCCGAACAACATACCGAAAAAACGAATGCAACAAAAAACTGCTGACTGAGCCGATCTAAAAATATCAGTAATTGGGATTATTTTTCATATTTGCAATAATTCAATCGTCGTAGAACAGTTCTCGGGACGGTTTTAGAAATGTCGTATATAGTGTTTAGTGTTAAAGACTGCCCTACACAATTTTATTTTTGGTAAGATAGCCTTTAATAATGAAATAAATTTTAATTATTTTAAATTGGTTAAAACTGCAAAAGAAAAAAATATATTTATCTGTACTATCAAAAGAACCAGAAATTTAAACATATTTTTAAGGATTTGGTATTTTAGGCCAGTTTGGATATATAAAAAAATCTCAAATTTACCATACACTAACAGCAACGTGTTGAAACGTGTGAACGTTGAAATGTGTAGATACATAACTTACACAGGGTATCCAAAAATTTCAGTTTATAAAAATTTTTATATTGTTTTTTTGTACACAAATTTATTTATGTACATTTTAAATCAGATTTTCTAATGTCCATGGGTCTTAAGAAACGATGGAAACGCTAAGATCGGTGTAATGATGCAGAAACAAGTATTATTTTGGGGAATAGGGAAAGGGAATTAAATAGATTTTTTATGATCTGATATTTTATTATATTTCTGATCAAATTATTGAATGTATTTATAATTTTTATTCAGCCAGTCTCGGTAGTTTTTGAGTAAACTTAAAATGTGCATACAAAGAAATATATTTATCCCAATTTGAATTTACAATATATTTTTTTAAAGTACCCTGTATAAGTAATAATAGTTGTCGATATTGATATTTACTAAAAAACAAACTAAGAATTTTTGCATTTTTCTGATTTTATCTCTTTATTTATATTCGGTATGTTTTTTAATCCGGCCGAAACATACCGAAAAAATTGAATGGGAAAAAAATGTTAACTGAACCGGTCTATAAAGATATCAGTATTTCCGAATATTTTTCCGAGTTGTAATAATTTAATCGTGGATCACTTGTGGCGATTTTAGAAATGCGTTGACCCCTAAATTTTATTTCTGGTAAGATTGCTTTACTACAAACAATAATTTTATTAGCCGTTAATAACATAATTAATGGTAGCTGTTTTTTTAAAGAGGTTAGTAATATATTTTTTTAGCATATGAAATTTTGGCCAGTTTGGATATTTAGTGAGGGAACCAGTATTTGGTAGAACAAACCGATTTTTCTAATTTTTTTCTGAATGTTGTAATTAACATCAATAAATTAAAACTGGTGGTCCACAAAATTACACTATAATAGCGGCCTATACAGGATGACTATTATGTATGGAAACGGTCAAATATCCCGAAAACGCTTTGAGATTTCTTAATTAAATTTTGTACACAAACATCAGGAAATGTTTGCCACTTTTTGGGTATATATTTTTTTTCTTATCGCATATTTGAAATCCAACGATAACTTGATTTTTTTTAACGACAATAGCACTTGAATTTGGTATTATTGGAAAGAGCATTTTTTCTGAATTCAACGAGATATATATTGTATGGTTTTTTTTTCAACATAGATTTAAAAAAATGGCTAAAATGTGCTTCGGTCTGTTTTAGGGGTAAATATAATACTTTTAATAATAACTTTTAGTAGGCTATGAAACAATGGATGGCAGATGAAGTATTTGATTACATTTGACAATTCAACAACGATGAGTTTATAGGGAATTAATATGTATTTAACCAGAATAGAGAAACCTTACCATTGTTACTATCATTATTATTATTATTCACGTATGGGCCCTGGTGGACCACGCGAAGTACAATTAGAGGCGTTTGTTGTTAGCCTCCCTTTGAACCCATACTAATTTCATTCTTTCGCTATGAGCTTTTTTCCTTTCATCAGACCAAGTTGTTCCAGTCTTCGTATATTTTTCCCTCTGGCCAACCTTCCAAACGTTAACCTTGTGTCTGAAACAGGTTAACGTTAACGGAAACTGTCCTGAATTTTACTTTGTGTAATATTTGCTGATCTTACGTCCTCTTTAATTGCAGCAATCCATTTAATTATTTCTACTTTAGCTCTACTCCTATTTTCATAAAACTCGACTGTTTGTCTAGTTAGCCTACTCGGATTTATCCGTTTTATGTGTCCGTAAAACTTAAGTCTTCTTTTTCTCATATCGCTATGTATATCTGTGTATTGTTTGATTTCTTGGTTTTCTCGAAGTCGGTATGTTGTGCTATTTATTTGTTTGGGGCCTAGGAGTTTTCTTATGATTTTTCTTTCCTTCTTTTCAATGTCCTTGATGTCCCTCTTTCTATTTAAAATGAGCGTTTCTGCTCCATATAGATATTCTGGCTTACTAACTGTGTTGTAATGTCTCAGTTTTGTGTTTTTAGATATGCATTTTTTCTTGTAAATATTTTGTGTAAGTCTCAATGCAGTTTCCATTTTTTGACATCTACCCTTATTGGCCGCTTTTTCCAACCCATTTTCTATGATTATTTCACCCAAATATTTGAATTGAGAGACACGTCTGATGTTACCATATTTTGTTTTTAGAAATGGTGTTCTTAGTCTGTTGCAAATCATGTATTGTGTCTTTTTAAAGGAAATTTGGAGTCCTACTTTTTCTGCTGTTTCTTTTAGGATTTCAATCTGTTTTTGTGCCGTTAATATATTTTGAGCCAAAATTACTAGATCATCAGCAAACGCCAGACAATCAATTTTGATGTTGGTTCTCTCCTGTTTAATGGGGTGGCCAATATTCAGGGTCGACTATTTTTCACGCCACTCTTGTATTACTTTTTCTAGAACACAGTTAAATATGAGTGGCGAGAGTCCATCCCCTTGTCTTACTCCAGTTTTAATTTCGAAGGGCTCTGAAATGTCACTCATGAATTTAATTTTTGGCCTTCTGTTAGTTAATGTTGGTTTAATAATTACCAGCGTTTTCAGATCTAGTCTTTGTTCCTTTAAGATTTGGAATAAAGATTCGCGGTCTATAGAATCATATGCTTTTTTGAAATCAACAAATGTACAGACGAGATTTTTATTGTACAGTTTTTGATATCTTAGGATCAACTTTAGATTCAGGACCTGTTCAGGGCAGGATCTGCCCGGTCGAAAACCTGCTTGATATTCACCAATCTTAGGTTCTAACTGACCCTGTGCTCTGTCTAGTAGACTTTGAGATAGAATCTTGTAACAAACTGGGAGAAGAGATATCCCTCTGTAGTTGTTTACATCCGTTCTATCTCCTTTCTTGTGTAGTGGATGGATTAGAGCATATTTCCAATCTTCCGGAATCTGTTCGGTTCGCCAAACTTCTTCTAGAATTTTGGTTATTTCTTTGATTTTTACCTGGACCAGCGGATTTCAAAAGTTCAGCAGTGATTCCATCTTCATTAGAAGCTTTATTATTTTTAAGTCGCTTGATTTGCTTAATTATTTCATCTTCATTGGGTGGTAATGAATCTGGGTTTGTTTGTTTAGGGTTTAGTGTTAGTAATTTGTTTAAGGGCTCAGGACAGTTTAGTAGTTGTTCAAATTATTTCGCAAGTTCTTTGTAATTGTCTTGATTATTTAGAGCTAATTGTCCGTTTTCCTTTTGGAAGCAAAGAGTTTGGGGTTGATAGCCTGTTAATGCAGTTTTAAATGTTTTGTAAAAGTTTCGGGTGTTATTTTTTTGGAAATCTTTTTCTATTTTATTAAGATGATTGTTTTCATATTTTCTTTTAGTTTGTCTAATTAGCTTCGATATTTGTTTTCTTTCTTTCAAAAAGATGTTACAGATTATTGCTGTTTTTTGACTCTTCTACTCCTTGAATGCTTTACTTCGGCTTAATACTGTTTGCTCACAAACTTCATCCCACCACGGATGTTTTCTGTATTTTTGTAAAGGGACTAACAGCCTTAAACTGTTTTAATAATTTTTTGTTTCAATTCTTGCCAGTTCTGTGCTGTATGTTTATCAAACTCTTTTGTTAGAGTTGGTTTTATTTTCGTAGGATCGAACTTTGATATTAGCAGTCTCTTTTGAATAAATTTTCGAGGTTTTATGTTAAGTTTGATTCTAGTCAAGTAGTGATCCGTGTCTATGTTAGCTCTTTTCCTGATTTGAACATTCAAAATTTCTTTATAATTGGGATACGAAATGGCAACATGGTCAATTTGAAATTCACCCATGTACGGATTTGGGCACCTCCCAGGTTTTTGTTTTGTTATTTTCTTCTTAAAATGGGTTGACATTATTTTTAGATTAAACTGCGAACATAGTTCAACCAATCTTCTGCCATTATGGTTAGTCAATTTAGGAGCGGGAAAACTGCCGACTGCTTTTCTGTACTTTCTTTCTTTTCCTAGTTGAGCGTTGAATTCATCCAATAGGATTTTTACATGGTTAGAGGGAATTTTTGAAATAGTCTTTTCGATAATTTCCCAAGACTTATTTACTTTTTCAGGATTAGATTTATTTTCTTCGTTAACTGGGAGGTGTGCATTGATTAATGTATAGTTTTTGTTAGCACACTTGAGGGATAGTGTTATAAGTCAATTATTTACTGGCTTGACATTAGTTATAGAACCAAGAATGGTTTTGAGGTAACGAAAGCAACACCAAGATGTGGTGTATTTTTGAGTATTCTTTTGCCCAATACTTTTAAATAGTCTGTAGTTGCCGAAATGTAGTTGCCGTTATCATATGTCAATCTGGTTTCTTGCAAAGCTAAAATTTGGATTTTTTCCTCATTCAATGTTCACCCTAATTCGTGTAGTTTTCCTGGGCGAAAGTTTTTGTTTTCGGTTTCAGACGTTGGCCAGATGTCTCCGAAAGATTCCGCGTTTAAGCCCGGACGCTCCAGAATCCGAAAGTCCGGTTGTAACAGCAAAGCTGGCAGATGATTGTCTACCTCCTGGGGTAATTTTGTAATTACTAGAACGTTTTATCTTGTATTTTCAATTAAAGGTTTGAACCATGACGGTTCAGAGGTTAAGACTGGAAGAGCTAGTTCCAAAATTTAAATATCAGCCGCACTACTGGTGAACAGACGCTGACCACTCAACCGCTTGATACAAGTCAGACCCTAAGTGGATTTAGTTTTTTTTTTGCCTTCGTTCGGGGCTGCTTATTTTGAGATATTCGCAGCTGTCCAATATTATCAAATGGAACTTTCACTATCCACCACTCGTGACCCGCCCAGTACCTTAGGCGAGGTGATCTGGAATATATATATATATATATATATATATATATATATATATATATATATATATATATATATATATATATATATATTTACATATATATATATATATATATATATATATATATATATATATATATATATATATATATATATTTACATATATATATATATATATATATATATATATATATATATATATATATATATATATATATATATATATCTAGCTATTGTCGATCCACTGCAAGATGAATGCCTCTCCAGCTTGCTTCCAACTTGCGCGGTCCTGAGCTTTCCTCTGCCATTTGGGTCCAATATAGTTGATGATGTCATCGATCCATCGTGTTTTAGATATTATTCGTGAGCGCTTATGATCAAGCGGCAACCATCCCAAGATTGCTTTGGTCAATCTGTCATCACATCGCCTCGCTATATGGCTTGCCCACCACAATTTCAAGTCCTTCACCTTTGCAATGATGCCATATACTTTCGTCAGTTCTCTGCTCCATGTACAGGTCTTTCTGTATGTAAGAACAGGCAGCACGCACTGATCAAAAACTTTTCTCTTCAGACAAAGTTGGAGTTTGTTCTTAAACACCATGTTGAGCCTACAAAATACCTGCCAGCCAGACTTAACGCGCCGTTCCATTTCCCGGGCGGTATCACCCTCCATTGAAATGCTTATCCCAAGATATATGTAGTGGTCCACCACCTCTAAGTCGTTTCCTAAAATAGATATTCTTCTGTTTTCAGTAAATTTGTTGAACATAACTAAACCCTTCTCTCTGTCTCTCTCTCTCTTTCTCTCTCTTGTCATATATATTGATATATATATATATATATATATATATATATATATATATATATATATATATATATATATATATATAATATATATATATATATATATATATATATATATATATATATATATATATATATATATATATATATATATATATATATATATATATATATATATATATATATATATATATATATATATATATATATATATATATATATATATATATATATATATATATACATATATATATATATATATATATATATATATATATATATATATATATATATATATATATATATATATATACATATATATATATATAATACCAGATATATTTAGTGATACAAATTGCTTCTCGTTTGAATATCTCTCTTCAATCGCAATATTAAGTAATGATTCAATTTATCATCGTTTTACCTGAATATTTTATTGCAACTAGTACTGCTCTATTTTTAATATTCATATATATTGATATATATATATATATATATATATATATATATATATATATATATATATATATATATATATATATATATATAATACCAGATATATTTAGTGATACAAATTGCTTCTCGTTTGAATATCTCTCTTCAATCGGAATATTAAGTAATGATTCAATTTATCATCGTTTTACCTGAATATTTTATTGCAACTATTACTGCTCTATTTTTAATATTCAGTGAATTATTATGCTAAATTTCTTACTGATTGTTATTGCTTTTAAATATTTCTTTAAGTAATCATAAAGATTGATATATAATAATATTAGTTTCGCTTTTTAACTATGTTGTTGGTAATCAGGAAAAACGATCGTAGAAGAAACAAAGACGTTTTAAATTAAAGCTAATTTTATAGTTCAAATTTATACATTTGTACATATATAATTCTCATGGAGCAAGAATATTTTCTCATGGAATAATGTTTTGGATATTATTTTATTTGAAAATGATCATTGAATAAAAGTGAAGTTAGAAAATGTTATCGATCAAAAAGTTTTAAGTAACATTTTTACCCAACTTAAAACAAAACTTATGTTTGCGTTAAATATTTAACGATATTCTTTATCTGTTTAAGTTTTCTCTATATACTTCTTAATATTATTTTTTCCTGTCTTGCCTTCTATATTCCTAGGAATATTATCTCTGCAGCATATACTGTGCTTTAATCTCTATTTGATAGAATTCACGATTTGTTTGCATTTGCAAATATTGGATTTAATGTATTTTTGACAAAGTATATTGTTTTTTTCTAGGGCTTTGTAGACACTACTAATTCTGCCTGTTTTGTCATTTCTTCTTTCCTTCTATTATTGACCCTGAATATTTGATATCTCCCACTTGTTCTGTGATTGATCCGTGTGCCTTAATATTGAGTGTTTTTTCTTTTTGTGTGATAAACACCATTCTGGTTGTGTTGGCGTTTGGTGACATGTTTGTTTTCTTTCTCATCAGTCCAAATTTTCAGTAAATTTGGATTGATGAGAATTTATGGATAACAAATAACACACAAACAGTTAATTTCAGGAATTTTGTTTTGAAGGAGGTAAAGGTGATATATAGCATTTCACAGAGATCATATCTGTCATCTGATTCGTCGTTTTCTGATTTGTCGTATATTTATTAACGGTGATATGATCCATACATGATTTTTTTTTCTATTAACCTTTTCCGTCAGTTTACTGATAACATAAAATACATTACCAGAAATAATAACGATTTTATGGGTTTGCCTACTTACAAGATTTACGTGATCGACATGTACTTTGATGTTAAACGAATGAATGTATATGCTGTATATGTAGTTGCAATCTGCAGTTTAGACATAGTTTTTCTTTTCTGAAATATGTTTATTAGGTATTGTTGCAATCTGCAGTTTAGACATAGTTTTTCTTTTCTGTAATATGTTTATTATGCTGTATATGTAGTTGCAATCTGCAGTTTATACATAGTTTTTCTTTTCTGAAGTATGTTTATTAGGTCTTGTTGCAATCTGCAGTTTAGACATAGTTTTTCTTTTCTGGAATATGTTTATTATGCTGTATATGTAGTTGCAATCTGCAGTGTATACATAGTTTTTCTTTTCTGTAATATGTTTATAGGTCTTTTAATTTTATGACATTTAATTTTTGAAAACTATGCCAATCAAATGTCAGCCATACCGTCTTTTTTAATATATTTTCCATAACTTTGACACATATCTGGTGTTAATGCAACGATTTCAGCATTGATGTTGTTCTTGAGTTGCTCTATGGTTTCAGGCTTATTTATGCAAACCTCGTCCTTCAAAAATCCCCATTAAAGATAATCTAGAGCCTTGAAATCAATTTTGCATGACAATTGTCAGTTTGATGAAAATGGTTTATGATTACATTATATTCTAATACAGTACAGTATCTAATTGGTTATTACTATCTGTAGCCCACAGATGTTGAACAATTTGAATATAATATGGAGACATATGCAAATCACTTCGTAAAGTTAGGGTAATTAATTTTTTAACGTAAATTACGTGAAGAAATTTCGATTCTGGAGACTTCTTCCGTGCAATATTTTCAATGCTTCGCACTGTAGGTGCATCTCTTATCCACAACTGTTCCGAATTTTGGAAATTGTTTAAATAAAAGATTAATTGTCGTTTTATGAGGTGTCGGACGATTAGGATATTTTAATTTAAATTCTCGGTGGATTGTAATAATTGATTTTTTTATGCAACTTATTTTACTGTGTTCTTTTAGCGTGAGTTTATCTATAATAAAACTTACACATCTACACTGCACAACAGCCCAACTCAAACTGTTACAAATATCGCGAAAAAAAAATAGTGCTAAAACAAAATGGTAGCTTGATACTTGCCCACCCTTTATTTTCCTTATTTAAGTTTTGTTTATTCAGTATGTATTTTTGGTTATTCTTTTAGAATTCAAATTGCAGTAGAATCATCAGTAAATAAATATTTATTATAGAAACTATAATTATATTAAAAACAAAATTTTAAAATTGTTGTTAATGAATATTTATCGTGTACCGACGAAGGTCAAAATACGCACTATTTTTTGACTTTTACTTTTCCTTCTCATTAAAAGCCATATGCGTCTTTACAGCAGTTCGCATAACCCATTACGTTTTAAACCCGAATCTAAATTTATCAGAACCCCTGCGAAGCCTCTAAATTCGTGTACGTTTCGGCGCGTTGATCTTCCAGTATAAGCAAAGAAAACATACGGTGGACGGAGAAAGACGTTGAAAATAATTTTGAATATATACAATTTCTTATAGTAGCGGTGTTGCTGACATCAAACGTCGACCGTCCTCAACCAACTTTTAATTTCAGAACAGGTATTCTACCTAAAGTGTTATTGATTTGCGGGCGATGGTTGGAGGAATGTTTCATAGATGCCGCTCTTAACCAACTCTTTGTTAAATTCATTTATAGTCTATTATTGTTGTATTCGACGTATATATGAAGTTAAATTAGTTTGACATGAAGATAGTGTTCTCTAATAAAATTACGAATAGTCCATTAGTTCGTGCCTTTTTGTATATTTGCAAATCAATATTTGATGTCATTAGACATAGTTCTTTTATACGCGTTTTTTGGGTATGAATTATTTTTTCGTATAGTACATAATTTATTGTTAACCAGATGCATATTTTCTGATTTCATTATATAATAAAAGGGTTATCCAGTAAGTCTTTATTTAATAGTTTTATAAACTTCGAATAAAATAATTTTATACTTTGTTATCTATCACAAAATAACGGACAAATCAATCAACATTTTTATAAACTTTAAAATAACTACACATGATAATCTGATAATTTTTCTTTTATCTTGAAGAACAAATAATGACATGATGTTTTGAAAATAATGTTAAAATTTCACCCTGGAGACTCAACTTTCTATTACTCTCTTACTCAAATTGCGGGGTATAGTTTTAATGGTGTCCTGAATGTTTCGTTTAAAGTCGAGAGTTATTCGGGGTTTATTGTGCGAAACAGAGATTTAACATAACCTCATAAAAATAACAGAACGGGCTGACATCGCGTGCCTAGTTAATATTACATTTTCGCGTCCTGAAAACTTTTCTTGCAATGCATCGATTGTCTAGTGAGACTGAGACTTCTTGTTGAAAGAAAACATTGCTTATATTCTCATTTATGATTTCAGACCAAATATATTCCTTTAGTACATTCCTATAACGTTTACTATGAAAACTAACACAGTTTTCATCGACATTTTCAAAAAAAAATTAGGTCCTATAACTCCTTCAGCCGTAAAACCGCACCAAACAGTTACTTTTTGAGGATGAAGAGGTAACTCCTAATTCCCTTAGCGATTTTTATCGGCAGAAGATGAATGTTGCAGTTATGTTTTTCCACAAATCCATTAAATCAGAAGTACGCTTCGTCGAAAAATATAACTTTTTTTCCCAACTTGAGATCGCCTTCCAACTTGCAGAATATACGCGCTTTTGAATTGTATATTTTTCCATGGTGAATTGACAAATGTACTGCACATAGTAGTCTATAAGTGACATTTACATTTCAGACAGTGTTGCCGCTGTTACGTATGTAAGTTCTGATACTCTTATTGAAAAACTCTTTATTAACAAAAAATTCGTTTGCTTTTACGCCATCACTATAAGTAAATGCAGCTAAATTAATCCAGCACTGGTATGAGCCCCATCCGTTCCTTCAATTGGAGAGCATATGTTTCGCCTCTTGATGTTTAGGCTCGTCAGGGTACCGACACATGCTCTGTCGTCAAGAAATCTATATAGGTTCTGTAGGATGGTTACCGCGATTACTCATAGCGGACCAAGAACAACAGGGTATTGATCATTCTGAGCAATGTTTGGAGCTGTTTAAACGCAATAAAAATATCTTTTTATGCGGTATACGACAATGGATGAAACACAGATCCATAACTACACTCCGAAGTCAGATTGGCATTCAACTGAGCAGACATCAGAGAGTGAAAGCCGTCCAAAGCGACCACGCTGGCCCCACCCATCCCTTCCATTGGAGGGCACATGTTTTGTCTCTTGATGTTCAGACTCTTCAGGGCACCGACATGTGCTCTCTCATCAAGAATAGGAAGAACCGATCCACAGTCAACAACCCATACTTTTCGCCGACTTCTATGTGTGTTATACTGCTGTATATGCGCTCCAATGGAAGGGATGGGTGGGGCCCGTCCCCAGTCAAACAATTAACAAATTGCTCATTTAAGGGGAGACGCAGGTTGTTGTGTGTTCTACATGAGATTGTGGAACCCCTCCGTTTTTGGATCTCCTTCTGGAACCTGCGAATACACAGTGTATGGAAAAACCAACTCACACCGATCGATGCCTCAACGCCAAATCCCATCATCATCCTTCTCAAATCCAAGCAGTAGCGAACACTTTGATTTTCAGATCCTTCCAACTGACAGTATCAGATACACGAAGCGAAGAACTACCAAAAATTTTCACAGCCCTTAGACAAAATGGATATTCAGAAAATTGTATCAGGAAGGTCATTCGCCGTCAGAAAATCCAAACACGAAGAACAATAGAGGATCATGAACCAAATACACTAAAGGTCCTGCTACCATACGTAAAACGAATCACAGAGGATAGGCAGACTACTAAGGAAACATAAGATCAGAACAGCCTACAAGTCGCACTAAACTGTCGTAAACATCCTAAAAAACCCCAAGGACAAAGGTACACTGGAAAATTATGGGGGTGTATAGTATATCTTGTTCCGACTGCAACAGAGCATACATAGGACAAACAAACAGACGAATATCGGCCAGAATACAAGAATATAAAAACGACTTAAAAAACAAACAAACCACTTCCGCTCTATTCCAGCACCATCTACATACAGGACATAAAATCAATTTTGAAGGAGTCAAAGAAATAGCGAATATTGAAAACTACAAGGTCCGAACAATCAGAGAAGCCCTTGAAATAGAAGAAAGGGGTGAGATAAATGCGCGAAACGACGCTCGCAACATTCCAAAAATATGGAAATCCTTTCTGAAAAAAGAAGAAACGCGGCAATGTGGCGGCGAGGTAGAAAAATTATTAAACGGACACCCGACAGCATTGCCGAGCGCCGCAAATAGTCCCGAACTACTCCGATACTACTGCGGTAATCTGCGCAGTCGCTGGCCGGCTATAAAAGCGAGCACAACGACCCGTGCACGTCAGTTGGACTCTTCAGTCGAAGCGGATAACACTTGAAAATGCCAAATGAGATTTTGGCGAAACGTCGTGACTTTTCACAGAATCAACGGATCGACACCCGGAATGATTTAGAAACATATTCGACCATCCATGATCCAATTGTTTTACGCTTCCAATGATGTCACAGACTTTCGTTTATTCCCTGATCCATGCGCAGGACTTTCTGTCTCGTCTTGTAATGTGAAGCATACATCTTTCCATTCCCCTCTGTGCTACCCGAAGTTTTTGAATTGATTGCGATGTGAGTGTCCAGCTTTCACTTCCGTATGTCATAACGGGTAGAACGCACTGATCGAAGAATCTTCTTTTCGGACAAAGTGGGAGTCTGCTCTTAAACACTACGTTAAGCCTTCCAAATGCCTGCTAGCCACATTTAACACGCCGTTCCACCTCCCGGGCGGTATTCCCCTCCCTTGAAATCCTCTGCCCAAGATATATAAAGCTCTCCACAATCTCCAAATCCCTTCCTAAAACTGAAATTCTTCTGTCCTGAGCGAAGTTACTGAACATAACATGGCTCTTTTTCAGGTTTATTTTCAAGCCAAATGGCTCGCCAGACCTTTGCAGTTCTTGAATATGTCTTTGCAGCTCCTATGAGTCTTGTGAAAGGTGAACGATATTAACTGCAAATCTACGACGGTTTAAGTTTGCACCATTGATCTTTACATAATCCTGTTCCCAATCCAGTTTACGCAATACTTCTTCAACGCCAGCCGAGAAAAGAATAGGCGATATTGCACCGATATTGATCACCCTGCCGTACACCTCGTTCTACATTAATTTTTACTTCAAGATCATCAGGGTGAATTGTGGCTGTAGCGTTATCATATATCGATCCTAATAGATTTACATATGCTTTATCTACCTGTTGGCTAAGCAGTGCATCCTTTATCGCATGCTTTGAGATGGAGTCAAATGCTTTTTCGTATGGTGTATTCGTTGTGCCTTTCTATGGTCTGCTGTAAAACCTGGATGTGAACCATTGTACTTAATCCACTTCTGAATCCTGCTTGTTCTCTTAGTTGTGCGTTATTCAGTTTTTTAATATTCTTTTAGAAATCATCTTAGTAAAAACTTTTTACATTACTGATTACGGTAGTTCTTTAAATCTTCCTGTGCGCTTTTTTCTGCATTTCTGCATTTTTCCATAAGTCGGGTACTTTTTATTCTTTGAGGCATTTTGAGTATAATTTTGCCAGTGTTTTATGTAACGTCCGACCACCAGCTTTTAGCATTTCGACAGTTACACTGTCCTTTCCTGGAGCCTTGCCGGTTTTCATCGATTCTATAGCCTTTGTTACTTCCTCCACTAGGATATCTGGCATTTGTTCCTCCGTGGGTATTGTTGTCTTTGATTGGTTCTGATCTTCATATAACTGGGAATAAAATTTTCTGACAACCTCTAACATTTGCCAAAAGAGCTACTTGCATTTATCATTGCCCGCCATTTCTTCATTAAATCAATGGTCTCACTGGAGATTTTTGTCTGTTTGAGACATTTTTCTTCTGGTGCTTTGAAGCACATTGTTGGCGATTTCTTCATATTGAACTGATATTTCTACCTCTCTGGATCTTGTAACACAGCAAACTGATTTAACAAAGCAATCTCAAAATCGCTTCTTCTTTCCAGCAGTTTCCCAGAATGCACTCTGCCCTTCTTTGGTCTTACCATTCTTTTGCGTTCTCTTCAACAGTTAATCCTAACTTTTGCTCGTACCATTCGGTGGTCACTTCCAACACTAAAATTGTTAAAGACAGTACAATTGCAAAATATTGTTTTATTGTTGGTCATAATGTAATCTATTTCACTTGTGAGTCCAGACAGGACTTTTCCATGTCCATTTTCTGCTGATATTTTTCTTATAGAACGAATTCATAATATATATTTCTTGTCCTTCAGCAAAATCAACCAATCTGTCACCCCTATTGTCTCGCTCACCAGTTCCTCATCTATCCCCTCAGCCCCCTATAACATAACCCCTCAAAAAATAATCCATGGAAGTGAGATCGTATAATCTTGCTGGTCAGCTGACATTATCATTTCGCGAAATAAGACGCCCTGGAAGCTTTTCTTGCAATAAATCGATTTTCTAGTAAAATCATCGTGTTCAAAGAAAACATTGTTAATATGAACATTTATCAGTTCAGGTTAAATATATGTATTCTATTAACATATTCCTATAGCGTTCACTATGAATAGTGAATTCTACACGACTACCATCAACGTCTGCAAAATAAGGTACTATTGCTCCTTCAGTCGAAAAACTGCAAAAAAAGAGTGACTTTCTGAGGATGAAGAGCTGAAAACTCCTGAATCAATCGAGAATTTTCATCGGTCCAAATGTATGTTCATATCCAGCATAAGAGAGGTCGAATTACATTGATTTTGATATTGTCTTCAAACTAAAGCATTGTATTCATGAAATGGTTTAAGAGAAAAACCTCAGAACTTTTGAGTTATCCTGACCTATTCCAGCACTTTTCTAGCATTATCGTTGAATGGTGGGATGATATACACTGGAGAAAAATAATACAATACCTTGAAAAATGTACGAGGTATATTTTTGGAATAAGGTCCATTTTTTCCATATTCTACATACTTTTGTCTACTTTTCTACATAATTTACATTTTTGTTCAGACATTTGTCATACCGATCAACGAATTTTTGAATTTCGACGTCAAAGAAATGTCCCGCCTGTAAAGAAGCCCAAAATAAAATACCCCACCTGTAAAGATTGCAGTTTTAACTTATTCGTCGTCGTTGAACCGTTGACCATCAAGGAACTCCTTTAAGTACCGAAACAAGTGAAAATCATTAGGTGCAAGGTCTGGACTGTAAGGTTGACGAATCAGTTCTTCCCATCCAAAAGACCTGATTATACCTTGAGTTTGTGCAGCAATATATGGCCTTGCATTGCTTTGGAGCAACATCACACCGGAAGACAGTAAAAAGGCCAAGCCGTTTGGTTTGTCTGGCACTCCGAAATTTTCTCAAGGTGATAGAATACGCGTCAGAATTGTTGTGTGTCTCGGCATAAAATCGACTCACAAAATCCCTTTCCTGTCTCAAAAGACAGTTGCCCTGAGCTTTCGTGCTGAAATTGTCTGTTTGGCTTTCACTCCGTTTAGCAACGATGTGTGTCGACATTCTATTGTCTACTTTTCTACATAATTTCCATTTTTGTTCAGACATTTGTCATACTGGTCAACGAATTTTTGAATTTCGACGTCAAAGAAATATCCCGCCTGTAAAGAAGCCCAAAATAAAATACCCCACCTGTAAAGATTGCAGTTTTAACTTATTCGTCGTCGTTGAACCGTTGACCATCAAGGAACTCCTTTAAGTACCGAAACAAGTGAAAATCATTAGGTGCAAGGTCTGGACTGTAAGGTTGACGAATCAGTTCTTCCCATCCAAAAGACCTGATTATACCTTGAGTTTGTGCAGCAATATATGGCCTTGCATTGCTTTGGAGCAACATCACACAGGAAGACAGTAAAAAGGCCAAGCCGTTTGTTTTGTCTGGCACTCCGAAATTTTCTCAAGGTGATAGAATACGCGTCAGAATTGTTGTGTGTCTCGGCATAAAATCCACTCACAAAATCCCTTTCCTGTCTCAAAAGACAGTTGCCCTGATCTTTCGTGCTGAAATTGTCTGTTTGGCTTTCACTCTGGTTAGCAACGATGTGTGTCGACATTCTATTGTCTCACGAGTCATGCGAGACACCTAAATCTCATCTCCTGTAACGATTTGGTTTAATACTTCATCTCCTACCTGACTGTATCGAGTGAAAAACGATAAAGCATTGCGCGATATCTTTGTTTTGTGATCCTCAGAACCAGCAGTCCACCAGTCTTGGAATCCACCGAGAACACAATTTTCGATAATTCAGTTTCTCCGAGACAATGGTATATAACACTAACCTTGAAACCTGTGAAAATTAGCTTGATAACTTTGAAATCGTGAATCGTCGGTTATCTCGAATTATTTTGTTGTCCACATCACGAACCTAATCTTCAGAAATTTGAGAAGGTCGGCCAGGACGTGTTCGTCGACGAACATTCTCACCAAATTTCGAACTTATTTACTTACTGTCACTCTCACAAATCTGACGGTGAATTTCCGCAGCTGCCAAGTTTCTTGCACTCAAGAATCGAATTACAGATTGTATCTCACATTCGACG
Organism: Cosmopolites sordidus; assembly: GCA_031761425.1. NCBI lineage: Eukaryota > Metazoa > Arthropoda > Insecta > Coleoptera > Curculionidae > Cosmopolites > Cosmopolites sordidus. The sequence continues at coordinate 328,592 of JARFXV010001201.1, read as the reverse complement.
GGCGACTCAACGACTCGAACTTTTACAGTTCACCACACAGACCAACGATACGGTTGCAAAAACGTGCGCAAAGCATACTGGGAGCACGTACGCAAGCGCACTGCGGCGATTGCGGATCATTCTCACTCTCATTCACAAAAGGACCTTATTTAAAAAAATATCTCTCGTATTTCAGACGATTAATTTTGTAATTTTTGCGTACACCATGATGTTATTATATAATGATAAATACAATGATTAAGAAATGTCTCTTATATTTGATACCAATATATTTAATAATGAGTAGGCCCCATACTGCTAAAACACGCGAAGCAGGAATCGTATTAGATCTTCTGTCTTCTTGAGGAATGGTATCCCAGGCGCGTTGTACATATCGTATTGTCAATGGAAAAGTGACCTAACTGTGGTTTTGAGTTGAATACCATTATAATTGAAAGTCAGCATGATCTAGTGGTGGGTGGCGTTCTTTTATACGGTATTTCGACAATTTGGCACCAGGTAAAGGAAAATTGATCAGTGACGTTCCTGCGTGACATAGAGTTTTGACTAAAAGCTACAAATTGCACGTTTGGAAAAAGCCTCTTCTCACTTTTCCACTGGCAGTGCGATGTGTTCAAGTTCGTTTAAAGTTGCTGGCGGGCGGGACTCACTTAATATGCTCAATACTATGTACATATGTATATTTAGACGAGTTTCTGTAGATTTGGCCCAACGATGTACTGCAATATTTTGACGACCTATAGTTGCCCCCCACCATATCATTCCTGGAGTGAAAGTTGTACGCCATTTTAATTCGAGAGTAAAATTTCACTTTTCAGCAATCAGCAGCATACTCTAACCTAGAAATTCCCCAGATATTTCAGAACAAAGTTCGACGTATAATCGTAGATACTTTAAAATATGCGTCCAATTCATCATCCAGCGAGACATCTTAGTGGCATCCATCAAAGAGTCGATTAAACAAAATATTGAAAGATCCACTTAACGAACATACATTAAGCAAAAAAAGATACATAATGGTATATGAATGTTCAAAAGGTTACGTAATGGTATACGAAGATTCCAAAGGTCCCAATCTTCAGATTTTTCCGTAGGGTTAACTAATCACATTTAGATTTCTCTGGAACCTTATTTTTTCACTTTTATCCACCTTTGATAGTCTTTAACACCTAGGTATATTCTCTTCATGTTTGTGTCGTATGCTACAGAGTAAAACAGGAATATAGGTTTAATCACTTAAAATTTTAATTAGCATTCGATCCAGGTTATTATCAAGAAATTACAATTTGTTGACTGATTTTTACGTTTTACTGTTTCTTCAGATGTTATAGAACTCAAGAAAATATATTTTTGATATCAATGTGAATTCAGTAACATGGATAGTTGTAGAGTTGTTTGTTATCATATTATGAAAAATGAACTCTTTTCCATTGAGATCAAGTTTTCTGTAGCTGGTCTTCCTACATGATCGTCGTCGTATTTGTGAACGGCAAGTGGCAAGGGAAGGGCAAGTGGAAGAAGGGGGTTAAGTGACATTTTCTGAAACAGTCCTGTTTTGTCATAGATGAAAGAGTTATATGCATATTGGACTTGCCCTATCAGGATTTGTCTCCATTCTACAAATCTAAGAAAATTCAAACAAGTAGAAGGGGCTATCTTGCATTTAATATCAAAAATGCTACGGAAGTACGATGTATGTGCCCATAACTCTTTCATCCACTCTAATATTTGAATTTTTAATATCACATGGCCCTTTGCGATGATATGACACCTAAATCATAACCTTAAAAATCCACAGTCATAAAAGTTGTTTGATAGTTTTTGAGTTGGACTACTATTAAATCAAATATAAAAATGTTCTCTCGAGGGCAACTTATGGTATGGCCTGGTAATTGCCTGCAGCAATTTACAAGGAAACAGTAACGAGTTATATTTCATATTTGGGGAATGTTGTTGCTCCTGAAAGCATCTGCTCGGGATGCTTATCTAAAGAAACGTGCAGATTAAAATGCAGTGCTAAATTTAGCTAAGAAAAACGAAGTTTAATACTTAATAATTTTTATAGCCTTGATATAAATTCAAAATATGTATTATTATTTAGAAGTATCACTCCAGTGGAAGTTCCACGCCAGCGTAAAAACGCTTCTAAACATAAATCTCATTCTTTCAATCATTCCTCATTTTGGAGAATCAATAAATTTATGTATATAAAATAACATTTTGTGCTCTGTACCAAATTAGCTGAAAAAAAAGTCATTAACGATAAACTAAAGTCTGGACAATCAGTTCCATCTCAAGATGCACGTGGACGACACATGACAAGGCCACATAAGATGCTGTGGGGCAGACTATTACAGCACATTAATCAATTTCCCACCGAAGAGTCCCATTATTCCAGAAACAATAATCCACATAAAAGGTATTTGGCCCCATATTTGAATATGTCGCACATGTATAGAGTATATGCTGAAAATGCAAACAAAATAAACCGGACAATTTTTTAATAAAAAAAAATAACTTATGCAAAATTTTTCTCGACCAAGTTCAATTTGTCATTTACTCATCCGAAGATGTGCAGCAAATGTGATTTTGGAAAAGTAAATATGACACACGAAGAAAATGTAAAACTAGGGTTTCAGTCGATGCCTAATGATCGAAAAAAAAATTTAAAAAACAAAAACGAATGTTTCATAACCGTTGACTTACAGCAGACCATGCCCTTACCCAAAATTATTACGTCAAAGGCATTTTATTTAAACCAAATTTGGTTCTACAACTTAGGCATCCACATGATCACGGCTGAAGGACACCAAAGTATAATGCAAACGTGGACTGAAGATGTAGTCGGTAGAGGTAGTGCGGAAGTTGTAAGCTGTTTATGTAATTTCGCACAAACTTGCGAAAATGCGAAAAAAAGAAAACATGTTACAATGTGGTCCGACTCATGGTCTGGCGAAAACAAGCATTTTCATGTGATTTGTTCGTATCAGCTTATGATATGGAAAGGTACCTTTGAGGTGATTGATCACAAATTTCTGGAGGTACGTACGTATTTAGACTCAGATAGAGATTTTGGGAGTATAGAAAAAAAATCTAAGAAAACGCAGTACCTTATTTACCCCGAAACAATATATAGACATATCATTAAAACAGCATGCACAAAACAGTCGACGGTTAACGATATATAACGGAGATTGGTGAATAAAAAAAAGAACCTACTGAATAAAACAGTTCTATTTGGAGATGTCGTAAAATGGATACGTACTGAAGAGTTTGGTAGTTACCTATATAAGGAAACATACGATGAATACACTCCTTTCAAAGATGTTATCTAATTTCAAAATAAGCCATTAAAAAATTATATGCTCCCGTCAGATGTTGAATTTATCAGAATTCATTATAATACAGGAAACGTATCACAACAAAAATTGACAATATTCGAAATCAGTTACCCTTTATCCAAGAAGAACATAGAGGATTTTATAAAAATATTATTGGAGTGCAAAGTGAAAACCCAACACAAAAAAGAAGACATACCAAATGATTTCGTTTCATATTCGAGTACCTAATTCTATGATTTTTTGTTTATTATAGTTTTCAATTTTCTTAGGAATGCATAATTATTTTATACGTAACATTTTTTCCTGTGTTAAAAAGTCTTATTAAAAATGGAAGAAGGGGTTATGTAAATTTAAATTTAAAAAAATGAAAAAAAATTAATGAAGAGATAATATTTGTATATTTTTGAAAATAATGCACAAACTAGACCTATTAATTAAATAAACCAAATTTTTAAATTATCTTCATTTAAAAAATGCCAATTCATTTTACTAAAATCTAATTATCTCATTTGCATATTTTTGTAACATAACCCCTTCTTCCACTTGCCCCTTCAATTATCATTGTCAAATGCTGAATGTAAGTTCAGAATGTAAGTTACATCTTATTCAGATAAAACTATTTTAACATTATTAAATATTAGAGCAAAATTGCGTTCTCATTCCAAATCATTGACTGAAATGGATCACCGAAAAAATTACGGGCACTTAACATAAATTAGTTATTTACTCATTTAAATTTGCTTTATTTATTCAAACTTATTCCGTCTTAATACAATACACATCCCAGTTTTTCCAGTTTTCGAAACAGTTATTATACTCGACTTCTAGTATTTCGTTCAAAGCAGGAATACATTTTCCTTCGGGAAAAAGTCACACGATACCATATCTGGTAAATATCATATTTGTTGTATGGTACTGGTTTGATTTTTAGCAAATAATTGACGAATAAAAAATGCGTTGTGTGAATGTGATACAAAACCCATTAATTGCTTTGCCACAAATCTGGAAGTTTTTTTCAATTCATGCAAATTGTGCTGCATAACGCTTAAATAATATTCTTTATTAACCGTTTGACTAGTTGAAAGGAACTTTTTGTAAACAATACCACGGTTATCGAAGAAAATTTTTGGCAGGCCTTGGTGCATTTTTTATTAGATCATCACCATCAATGAGGCATTTCAAAATGTCATTATCGAAAGGAATCTTCTCTTTAGTAACACGACGATATTCTTCAAAAAATTAAGTGGTCGGAACAAGATGGGAAGACACAAAAGACAAGCCTACATTGTTCTTCAAAATTGATTGAATTGATCAAAATGATATTTCAGTAATATGTCTATAATATCTCTATATTTAATGGGCGATTACCCAGTACAAGATCCTTGATGTTGGAAACGTTTTCTTCATTGGTTAATGTGGAAGGTTTTCCTGAACGAGGTTCATATTCAACTGCTTTTCCACCATCACTAAAGTTCATATACAACATTTTTAATGTATCAGCATAAGAAATTTTGCCTTTTACACAAAATATAATGTAAATTCTTTGTTTAATAAATTTATCAGTTTTGAAAAATCATCGACACATTTTTTAAGATTAGACATACAATTAGAAAAGGCGTTACAGTTTCTAATTTAACAAGCGAAATAGCTGTAAGCTATATCATATAGGCAAAAATAGTCACACAACTTAAAAAACATATGATTGTGTCGATACATTAAGCGTACGATTTTTTAAAACAGAAGTCATTTAACTTTTCGATCACAATATGAGGTCACTCTGAAAAGTTGCCAGCCTCAACATGAATATGGCGTGACTCGTCCAAAATATTCTGGTAATATAATTGCGCATGTGTTGAAAGATGACCTTGAAAATATCAATGTTAGTGTTTCTGTGAAGGTGGAAAAAACTGCATAACGAGCAGTCATTAAATTCTTGCATTTGAAATGTAGTACGGGACGGTCAAAAACTGCAACCACTACCGATAACATTAAAGAAAGCAAATACACCATAATATAATATTATTTGTTTGTATTGTATGTATAAGCCGTCCAGAACGTTTCTGGTACTTCTGGTCCTGGTACGACCACGTTTAAATTCAGCTGCTCAAAATGTCAGGATGGCAAATGATGGTACAGAGTCCCTGTAAATTGCATCCATCTTGATTTTAATTTGCGTAGGTGTGTTGCCTCTCAAATGATCTTTCAATATATGCGCAATTATATTACCAGAATATTCTTGACGAGTAACGCCATCTTCTGTTGAGGCTGGAAACTTTTCAGAATACTCTCGTATATCTGAGATTTGTTTACGTTCTACTATTGCTGATATATTTCAAATCATTATACATTATATACACGAATATACGCAATAAACAATTCTTGACTGGACTGACCACCTCATTTTTTTCTAAGAAAATACAATAGTTTTAGATCTTAAACACCAACTTTATTCTGTCGATTTACTTAAGTTTCAGGAAAATTTTACCTCTATGATATGTTACAGAGAGTTATGTAACTTATTAAATAGTAAATCATTTTAATGAAGGCACTGCAGTGAGAGAATTTTATCACATCTGTCTACATTAATATATTATATTATAACTGAATGACATACAAGGGTAGTCTGAAAAGTTTCCAGCGTCAACATGAAGATGACGTTACTCGTCAAAAATATTCCGGTAATATAATCACAAGTTATTAACTTTCGGTTTTAATTTGCGTAGGCGTATTACCTTTCAAATGAACGAATTTAACAGCTCGATATTCGATTTCTTCTATCTTTACAGAAACACTAACATAGACTGACATAAATGACTCTTAAAGAGCAATTGAGCATCAAATATGGCTGAAATTTTCAAGGTTATCTTTCACGGCATTCGCAATTATATTGCCAGAATAATTTTGATGAGTAACTCCATCTTCATGTTGAGATTGGAACTCATTTCACTCACGAACTCATATATCAACACTGAAAAATTAAAGGGGACAAGATAAACATGAAGGATTTTTCTGACCGTCATTTATTTCATTATGAATGTAGGTTCTAAATAAGTGTTTTAAAAATAATTATTTTAAGAGAGCGTACATTTTAACATAATTTCAAAACTCTGACAAGCGCTTAATTAAACAGCTGGGAACAAGACACTAATAATATCAGTGATTTGAAATTTGATAGTTGACAGTCAACTTTTTGATTTATAGTAAATAATGTTGGGCAAATCATCGTGAAATGTTACAGTGTTGAGCAAAAATACAAATGTACAAATGTGTACATCATTAAACTTTATTATAAAAATGAGTGGTCTTGAGCTACGTACGGTGCGCTACGTGATTTTTACGGTTAACACAATCGTACTGTTGAGTCGACTATTCGTCGTATGGTGGATAAATACGAATCAACTGATTCAGTAAACAATTAAACAACACCCGTACGACGCGCCCAAGAACTTGGCCTTTGCAGACTTCAACTTAGCGAATCTTGCATCGGGACTTAGGCGCGCACATGTACAAAATTCAATTGACCTAGGAACTGAACGTAAACGAAAATAGGCAGTGTCGAGCATTCGCTGATTGGGCGATTGGGCGATTGGGCGATTCTGGAGCAGGTGGAAGTGGATTTTGATGTCGAACGAAAAATCATTTTCAGCGACAGGGCCCATTTTTGGATGAATGGCAATGTCAACAAGCATTTGGCGATATAATCTACATGAGATTAATTAGTTTCAAATGCATCCAGAAAAGTCACTGATTGGTGTGGATTTTGGTCATTTCATATTTCTTCGAAAATGAAGCTGGCACCGCCATAACAATCACGGGCGAGAGTTCAGGTCGATAATAACCAATTTTTTGTAACCTAAATTGGAAGCGACATGTGGTTCCAACAAGATGGCGCTGCGTGTTACACAGTACATGTAACAAGGGATCTTCTGCTGGACAAATTCGATGGTATGGTTATCTCGCGTTTCAGCGACATCAACTGGCCACCGAGATCGTGTGATTTAACGTCATTAGACTTTTTCTTGTGGGGCTATGTTAAGTCACGGGTCTATAGCATGACCATACGATGATATCTAGCCCTAGTTATGCGGCCGAATCATAAAAAAATTGAACCTCTCAGATACGCGCCGCCCAACGAAGCCGCGGCGACCATTTGGCCAATATCATATTCCATACATAATGTAATTGAATACTCTCTCAAATAAAAAAAAATCACATACACAACTTGTTTTCTAAATCCTCTAGAAGTTTTTTTACAATTTATTAGTTTTGTTCAATTATTTCTCAGTTTAATCTTGTGAATTTGTATCGGAAAAACGTCAAATTTTGGATTCACTATGGGAAAAAATAAATGTTTTTCAGAAGAAGAAAGACGATTCATTTTTTCGTTAGAGGCAGACGAGTTGTAGGGACATAGGATGCCGATTAAAAGGACGTTTTTGATCAGTTACCAAATGGATACGATTCGTCGAGATATATGGAAGTTATCGTTCAACTGGGTGGCCCACCTTCTCTGATAAGAAGAAAAAAAGGATTCATTCTGAGAATTACATGGAAGTCCTGTAACACTGCAAGAGCAATTGCAGAGGAACCTAAAGTGTAAACATGACTAATAATGTCCGAAAGTTATTAAAAAGTCCGAAAATATTGTAAGAAAAAAATTGAAAAGGAAACTAAGATTAACTACTCGCCACAAATTAATCCGAATGAACTGTGTAGTCTAAAAAAAAATTTTTTTCTGACGAAATAAAATTTAATTTAGATAGGCTGATGGTTCCTTTCTTTTTTCTCTTCATGATCTCAAGAAGGAGGAAAAAATTATCGAAACGTTTGGAGGGGTATTGGCTACCAATAAATGGTAACTTTGTGTTGATTTCTCATGGAGTTATAATATGATTGTTGCTTCACCCGTGTTTCAATAAGATAGCTCCTCCATCCCTTCGGCAAAAATTATAACGGACTGGCTCGAGCAAAACAATATTTCAAAACTGAATAGGCCTACTGTTTTTTCAAATTTGAATAACATTGAAAATGTCTGGGCGATGCTTTCAAGACAAGTTTATAACGAATCAAGACAATTTACAAATATGGAAGATTTGAAAAGTACTATTTAGGCTTCATGGGAAGAAATTCTACAAATCTAAAATTCTATTATAAAATTGATTTTTTTTTTTGAAATACATATTGATAAATCTTTTTAGTCAACTTAAGATGATTAAAAAGTTATTTTACTGCAGTTTTCATATTAATATGTTATTTCGAAGTCTTAAAAAATAGTATAAAAATAAGTTTTAACCTTTTGACATGGAGTGTAAATGGAAAATCTTGTACAATTTCATAAAAAGTAATGTAATGAAGGTTCATAATTACGCCAGTTATTTTCAAAGGGATGGTGTTTAACATTGAATACTTCAAGCGGAGCATTATTGGGAGGTAATGACGCAAAATAACTGTACTAACTAAATCTAATGGGCCTCTAATGACATAACAGTTTGCTAGCATTAGCAACATGTCGAAATTCTGCTTAAACTCTATGAAAGAACTGATATACAAAGCAGGATATTGGTGTATCTCATGAACGCAAAGTATTTATTTTATTAAGCTCATTAGCATTCACGATTTATTCTTGAAACGCGAAGAAATCGAGACAAGAGAAAAGTGACTTATTGAACACTCAATAGTTAAAAGCTACAAGGGTTGCTCGGAATGTTCTTGGCTCAGCAAGGACGAGGCAAGATTTTTTATTTTTTATAATTTAAATTTTAATTACAACCTTGCAATTCAATACATCTATAATAAGAATATGCCAACTTTCTAACGCACTCAGTATAATTCGATTTATCCAACTCTACTTAATAACCAGTTATCTCATCTCCGACCTATCATTTGGAGCGGAGTTTTAAGAACAGGAATTTATCGTTAGCAGCTAAATCCGGTGAATCCGGCGCATGTAGAAGCACTTCAAAGCATAGTTCAAAGTATTTTGCAGTGAATTTTGAGAAGTATATGCAGGAGTGGTGAAAGGGCGTGTTTTTTCGCTCGATTTGAACGTTCAGCCTGAATAGCACCATCAGTTAGTCCAATAGAAAAGCGTAATAATTTCATGTGATGGTCCTGCATTTTACCATACTTATAAAGTCATTCTTTTACATATAAAGTCATACTTTTAAAGCCATTTTGTTAGTATCTTGTTTATTTATTATTGTCGATATACCGTGTTCAACAAACTTCAGTGACTAATCAAAAGCAGCCACTGATAATGAATTTTAACGCTGTGAGTTACACATGTTTATTAGTTTCAGATAAGAAATAACATTTAATAACATTAACAATATAATGTTTTTTTTTCATTTACAAGACCTGGATGAGCAGGACAATTGTCAAAAATATGCCTTTTGTCTTGATAATTGCTTGTTCCAATATTAACTTCCGAAAATGTGTTCATAGTTCTAAAAGTTGTGAAAACATCTGGGATGATTAAATCGGCAGTTACCAACCAAAAGTTAGCGTTCCTCAGTTCTAGTCATATTTGGATACATAAGAACAATTAATCTTTATTTGGAAAATTTGCCACCAACACATTTTTCATCTTCCAAGTTCATTGTCCGATCCGGAGTAAGTTTGTAAAAAAATCAATTTCATTAGTATTGAAAACATCATTCGCACTATATTCGCATGTCATTCGATATATTCGCATATTCGCATATCATTCGATCTACCTATTCCTAATAGGTAGATCCAATTTTGATTTAATTCCATCACTAGCTTTAACCATATTCATACTTACAGCTTTTCCGTCGTTCTTACTAGCAATTATGTTGTATCGCTTCATAAATATATGCAACCATCTCGAATTATAAGAAAATTTTTCAGCTTTTAACATTTTTGCAATTTTTCTCCCTTAGCCTGGACAGTAAGGCCACATATAGTATTATTCATGCTTTTTTGGTACGTAATCAACGTTTGTGGTGTGGAAACGTCTCATCAATATTCTTTTGAATAAGTTTGTCGATTTTTTATAGATTTTCTGGAAACACCATGAACTGCAATATTTTATATTTGTTTTTCGTTATTGCAAAAATAGTAATATATTCAAAGATCCAGATTTTAGATTACAAAAACTTTTTGTTCGATGTACATATACTTTGTAACCATTTTATTGGAAGAAATTTAGTTTATCCAACCTTTAGGAATAAAACGTAAAACCTGACAAATAATTACGAACAACAGGTAAACTAAATCTCGAATCAACTGTAAATATATATCAAATGAGAAAACATAAGGCCCCATTAAATTTTTGGCGTAAGGTGGTTTTTTACAACAAAGAAATCTTAGGAAATACGTGTCTGATATAGTCAAAACAACAAGCGGTGTCGGCGTTTATTAACGCTTTTAATAAAGCTATAATATATAACGCTATTAATAGAGAGTACGGTAATAGAAAGCCTATTGGAGATGATTCAGAACTAGATTTAATCAATAACAGGTCAAGCTGGAGAATACATTAAAAAAGTGACTATATTCTTCGAAATGATCATTGTGTATGTGTCCAAGTTTATCGACTGCCTAAATCTACAATTTCCAATCCTCTATATCATTTGAATGAAAAAATTGAGAAAACGGTATATAAATAAACGGTTGACAAATATTGTACTCGATTTTGGATACAAAATTATAGTACTGCTTAACAGTTCTTCATATTCGCTTGATTATTTGCGATTGCTGGATATTTCCAGTTTATATTTTCAACTTGAAACTGACAGAGATGCGACTCGATATAATTACGAACATTTAGCAAGCTTTGACCGCAGCTTTGGAGGGGATTCTCCAAAATTAGTTACATGTGTGCCTAAAAATGTCTTTAAGTTAAAAAAAGCATCTTGCCTTTTCTTTAAAAACTTCTAATGAGTCTATTTGTTATAAATAATAAAAGCTATAAATAGCTAACGTCACAATTTAGGAAAACCACATATTTCATAAAGATTTTTCTGCAATTTATAACATACAATTTAATTTTAAAATTGAAGGTTTTAATTCGTGCTTTTCAATTAGGAGTTCATAAAAAAGGTAGATTATGTAGCTGCGCGTTTAGTATGTTCAACTTTACCATAGAAATGGTTATTTTATGAACATTGTTTTATTTGTAGGCGACGACGCGTATTCACATTTAAACGAATATGTAACAGACTTACCGCATTATAAAATCAGAAACTCTAAAATTTTCGAAAAAATATTGCATCCACAAAAACTTACTCTGGTGTGAGTTATGGTCAGAAAGAGCCATTGATCAGTACTCTATTGAAGATAAATTTCGGAATGCAGTTGGCGTAATTTCTCGAATATGTCAGTCTCATCTAAAAAGAAACTTAAATATATTACAAGATATTCTATTCCTCTATCGCAGATTACCCATAATTAAAAATGACAATTTTTGATCGTGATTTATATTCACAAATCCAGTTTTCTATTGGAACCTACGATGTGAAATACTAAACTCGAAGGGATTTACCACTAAACACTAAGTCACTTTTGACTGAATAGAACATAATTTCAATTTTTATTAGGCAGAATCAATTAATATCAAAACACCTCATAACCTTATTGGCTTATATATATATATATATATATATATATATATATATATATATATATATATATATATATATATATATATATATTTTTTTTTTTTTTTTCTTTGCCACTCTGGTCCAATATACTTAACGATGTCATCAATCCATCGTGCTTTCTGTTTTCTTCGCGGACGTTTGCGATCAAGCGGTATCCACTCCAGGATTGCCTTGGTCCATCTGTCATCCCATCGCCTCGCTATATGGACTGCCCATCTCCATTTCAATTGCTTTACTCTTCCAATGATGTTACAGACTTTCGTTTGTTCCCTGATTCATGCGCAAGACTTTCTGTCTCGTCTTGTAATGCCAAGCATACATCTTTCCATTCCCCTCTGTGCTACTCGAAGTTTTTGATTTGCAAAACATGTCAACAAAAAAGTTGACATTTTGCAATGTCAGTGTCCAAGTTTCACTTCCGTATGTTATAACGGGTAGATCGCACTGATCGAAGACTTTTCTTTTCAGGCAAAGTCGGGGTCTGCTCTTTAATACTATATTGAGCCTGCCAAATGCCTGCCAGCCACATTTAAAACGCCGTTCCACCTCCCAGGTGGTATTCCCCTCCATTGAAATCCTCTGCCCAAGATATATAAAGCTGTCCACAATCTTCAAATCCCTTCCTAAAACTGAAATTCTTCAGTCTTGAGCGAAGGTATTGAACATAACCTGACTCTTTTTCAGGTTTATTTTTAAGCCAAATGGTTCGCCAGCCCTTTGCAATTCTAATATACATCTTTGCAGCTCCTCTGGGTCTTGTGAAAGGAGAACGATATCATCTGCAAATCTAAGTTGGTTTAAATTTGCACCATTGATTTTTACACCATCCTGTTCCCAATCCAGTTTACGGAATACTTTTTTAAAGGTAACCGAGAAAAGAATAGGCGATATTGCGTCACCCTGCCGTACACCTCGTTCTACGTTAATTCCCACTTCAAGATCATCAAGGTGAATTGTGGCTGTAGCTTCATCATATATCGATCCTAACAGGTTTACATATGCTTTATCTACCTCTTGGCTAACCAGTGCATCAATTATTGCATGCTTTGAGATGGAATCAAATGCTTTTTCGTAGTCGATAAAAGCCAAGCACAGTGGCATGGTGTATTCGTTGTGCCTTTCTATAACTTGCTGTACAACCTGGATGTGATCCATTGTACTGAATCCACTTCTGAATCCTGCTTGTTCTTTTGGTTGTGCGTCAGTTTTTTTCATATTTTTTTAGAAATTATAGAAAACTTTGTACATTACTGATAGGAGGGTTATTGGACGGTAGTTCTTTAAATCTTTCTATGCTCCCCTTTTTATGTAAAAGAATCACTTCTGCATTTTTCCATAAGTCAGGTACTTTTTGTTATTTGAGGCATTTTGAGCATGATTTTGCCAGTATTTTATGTAAAGTCCGACCACTAGGTTTTAACATTTCGACAGTTACACCGTCCTTTCCTGGAGCCTTGCCGTTTTGCATCGATTCTATAGCATTTGTTACTTCCTCCACTAGGATATCTGGAATTTGTTCTTCCGTGGGTATTGTTGTCTTTGATTGGTTCTGATCTTCATATAACTGGGAATAAATTTTTTTGACAACCTCTCACATTTGCGTACGCACCCTGCATACTGGGCCATCCTCACGCCTTGAGGTATATATTTGCGTTCTTTTGTTTCTCAGCTTCTGTTTAGCCTTATTAACTCATATTTTTTCTTCCAGGATTTTTTGCACTAGCTGCATGTTGAATCGGCGCGTGTCCTCTCTGATACGTTTTCTTATAGTTTTGCAGAGCTCAGTGTACTCGACCCTGCCAAAAGGACTACCTGCATTTCTCATTGCCCGCCGTTTCTTAATTAAATCGATGGTCTCACTGGAGATTTTTATCTGTTTGAGACATTTTTCTTCTAATGCTATTGAAGCAGCCGTTTGAAGCACATTGTTAGCGATTTCTTCATATTGAGCTGATATTTCCACCTCCTCCGGATCTTGTAACACAGCAAGTTCCCAGCAGTTTCCCAGAATGCACTTTTCCCTTCTTTTATCTTACCATTCTTACCCGACGTCTTCGACAGTTAATCCTAAATTATGCTCATACCATTCGGTGGTCACTTCCAACATTAAAATTGTTAAGGACAGTACAATTGGTAAATATTGTTTTATCCTTGGTCATGATGTAGTCAATTTCACTTGTGAGCCTAGATGGACTTTTCCATGTCCATTTTCTGGTGATATTTTTCTTATAGAACGAATTCATAATATATAGTTCTTGTCCTTCGGCAAATCAACCACTCTGTCACCTTCCATATGGGCCAGTTGCATTTTCGTCAGTTCTTGTTGTTCCAATTCTGGCATTAAAATCACCCATCAGGATTTTGTATCTACATTTGTCCTTGTATAAAAGCTGGGCCACATTATCATAAAATTCCTCAATGCAATCAATATATATATGTATGCTTGTGCGTACTGTTTCACGGATGGAAAAACATGTATTGGGTTTTTTCCAGGAGTACATCCGGTTGTTGAGTTAGTCCCTGTCGGAAGCCTGCAGACGTTTCGCCAAAATCTTATTTGGCATCTTCGGTGCTTACTGCCGCGTGGTTCGTGACTTTCTGAGAGAGATCGCTGCTACTACTTGCCTGGGAGGGAAGTTGACCCGTAGGCCCTTACTTTTGTTCGTTATTGTTACCAGACCAGTGACAATGTCACCGGTCTGGGAGGTTTTTATTTGCCTTTCTGTAGGCAGGATATTCGACTGAAGTAAAAGGTCATACTGGGGCGACGACGGGCAATGAAGCCCCCGGGGCACTGATTAAGGGGTTATCTGAAAGGGAAGCTGTTAAATGGAATTTATCCAATAAATTGGATCGGAATGTCTGAATCGTTGGAATGTTTGTTTCCCGATGGATTGGTACATTCCTGTACTGAAGTCTATACTGACTGAAGTCGTTTAATCGATGAAGCTAGGAGAGAGGGGAACCATGTCTGGAATCCGTAAATAAGGACCGACCGGACAATGGTTTTATGCAATGTTAGTTGATTGCAAGTGGAGAGCTTACTTCTTCTGTTGATGAGTGGGTATAGCGCACAGAGCATTCCGTGTACTTTCTCCGTTGCCTTTTTAAAGTGCGGCTTCCACGTCAGGGCCTTGTCAAATTCAACGCCCAGATAGTGCACCATTTTGGCCCATTTAATTGGAATTCCGGATTTGCGGCTCTAAGTCTTCATTCGATTAGCCATTTGGAAGTTTTCAACATCTGCTTCTGGAGCCTGGATGTAATCGTCGAGGCTCTGTAGTCAGACCTATAGAAAGAGGTGTCGTCAGCGTAGAAAGCTGTTTCTACACGCGGAATTTTAGGAAAGTCGGCCATGTAGATATTAAAGAGTATGGGAGCGAGAGGGAAGCCTTGCCACGCTTCTATTTGCTGGACATTAGATAAAACACCATCGACTAGCACTTGGAAAGTGCATTCAGTCAGAACAGATGCTATTAATCTCACAAGATCCTTGGGTATGCCTAGTCTAAGCATTTTGACCACGAGTTCAAGGTGCCAGACCCTGTCAAAAGCCTTCTAGAGGTCCAGAAAGACAGCTCCCATATGACGTTTTTACAGCGACGTGGCCCCTACGGAAGCCAAACTGTTCGTTCGGTAGAATCTTATTGTCGGCAAGATAGTCATTCAGGACATGGAGAATTACCCTTTCGGTGACTTTACCGAGTGAACTCAGCAAGCTAATTGGCCTATAGCTGCTTGGATCGTTGGAGCTTTTCCCTTTCTTAGGGATATAATGATTTTAGCGTACTTCCATGAAGTCGGGAAGTGCTGGAGTCTGAAAAGAGAGAGATCGGTTTGCCGTCTGATATTTATTTATCTGGCCTCGGTCTTACTCGGTAGCGATTGGCTGGCACTGGTGCTGGCTCCGCCCCCTCAAGGTGCTTGCGACGTCTTTGTTTCCAGTCATGCTCTGGATGTCGTGCTATCTGGGTCTTCTGGTCTAAGAACGCTTTTCCGCGTTGGTGGCAAGTGTAGAGCGTCGTCCCTCTTGTTTAAACTTCCTTGCTTTTCGATCTCTATAGCTTCTCTGATCAGGCGGGTCCGAAAATGGTTTATGTTGGCTATCTCGTTGCTATCTCATTAGCTCATCAAAGTTAATTTTGTGACATGTTTCTAGTTGATATTGGAATAATGCCGATGTTGTTTGCTTTTTCCTTATGCTTGTTTTTTGTTGCTCGATTCGATGAATCGAGCATTTTAAATGATTTGATTTATTTGATTTTTCAAAAACATTGTTGTTTTCATTTCTTTCAGTTAACTTATTTTACAAATGTTTCAAGGCTGTTATTATAGTGTGAGTAATTTTTATTATGTGTAATAATTGGATCATAATCCATTATTTACTTCTTTAATGTTTGAGCTATCGTAAATATCATAAACAATTTTTGAATCATCTGTGTTGGCGATTATTACCCACTTTCATTCTCTTCGCATTCTCTTCTGCGTGCAGCTCAGTTCTTCTTTTATCATAACTTTATATATTTTTTAATCCTGTTCCATCCATTACCGTATTATGTTAATTATAGTTGATAGCTGTTAGTTAATATCATCCTTAGAGTTACGAACCACATTACTCCACAAATTCTTTAAGCATGGTGTTTTTGTTTCTAGTTTCAATTTACCTATTGTCTCCTTGTCAACTTGTTGTCAAGTTACAATTGTCAACTTGTGCGAATTATTTCGAAAATCGGTTGAAAATGTATAGCCTTGAAGTATCTGATGACTCCTTAATCCAGTGGCTGAGGCAGCCAGGTCGTAAGGTATTAAGGAATCCACTTGAACTTTTTCGGATTCTGTAACTACTGGATGTCCACGAGAAAACCGCAATAAGATTTAAAAATGGCAATTCTTCCTCCTCCAAATATATGTTTACTTCCGGAATAAGACATCTATGGAATCATTTCGTTAAAAAAGCGACCATGGCTCACTCCCTCCCATTTGATTGCAAAAGAACAGACAGATAAATTTATGTTTTATTTTTAAGGGCACGCAGATTTTGAACTCGGTAAAAAGGTTCAGTTTTGATTAAATAACCAGCTTCATTTGCGCAAAGTACAAATATCAAAACTTGTTTCTTGCTTCGCAGTATAGGTTCCTTGGGACATTTATTTCCAAATGAAGTTTGTTTCATCACAATTAAAAGTTTGTTTAGGACGGCAACTACTTTTTTGTCTTTTTCCTCGTGGACAGCAGGATTATGAGACTGATGAGGCAGCCGCTTCCTTATCAGTCTCAAGATTTTCCAGTAAGTATTATAGTTTTTAGATTAAACCAAGTTTTAAATCTATTCAGCAACCAATAGTTGCTGTGAATGAGTTTATTTTTATTCTGCTTTACCTTGTAACCACGTGTTGAATCATTTTTTTTGTCGTTGCGTGTTACGATGAAATGAAATCTTGTTTTTTTATCAAGTGTTCATTTTTCAGTCACAGTCATCATTTTTCCACTACAATATTATAGATCATTGATTATGTAAATATAATTTAATTATTCATTATTTAAGTGTATTTTTATCATAAGCTTTTCTTTATACTCATACAACTTTTGATACCAGGTCATTATATTTCAGGTTTTTGGAAGAGAAACCATTTTAACTTATATCGGTAAGTTTTTGACCATATTTATTTAAATAAAACCTAAGTTTGTTTTCTTGACACCCCGTATAATGTTCGCAGGGGGTGACTAAATTTAACAGAACAGTCAGACAGACTGGATGCTATTCCCATCGCTATTTTTAGGTCGTTAGTGGCGTCGAGGCGCGTAGCGACGTCAAATTTGCTGTGCTGGTCCGTTTTCAAATATTATTTTCTTTCGTTTCCTTGCCGCATTTCCAGTTAAAGATTTTTCCCCATAGAATAAGTTGACGTTTTTCTTAACAAATTTTTTATATTCTACGTTGTTTTCCTTCTTCATTATGTTTTGTCGAAGAAGGATGTTGAAAAGAAACCGGTATAAACTTTGATTTAACGAATATAATATCTATTAAGAATAATATATTATTGTTTAAACAATTTGTAACATCTAGTCAATTTGTTACTTATTTAAAAAGTCTATACACACGCAATGAAATGAAGCGTAAAAGTGTGGCATTTGGAGTGCAGAAAATGTACATGGGATTCAAAAACCCATCCACTTGTTTACAGAGAATTATTGTTCTGGGGGGAAATTGGGTTGTTGGTATACAAAATTCAAATACAAACGGACGCTTTTGGACATGTGGCTTCAAGAAGATTGTACAATTACAACTACAATAATTTATATTTTAAAATTGTTGCCTGTTGAATTTTTGGATTTGTAATATCTCGTGCTGATTATGCAGATTGATTATGCGGAAAATGTTTACTCAAACAGCCTATATAGGGTGTACCGAAACTTAAAGTCAAGCGGCTGCCGGGCGAAATGCCAAGTTATACCAATTCTGGCAAAATTAAGAAAAAAAATCTAAGTCATCGTGTTAAGTGATCGACACCCTAGGCTATATCTTTAGATACTGTGATCACAGATTTCCCAATTTTTCGGTGTTATTTTGTGATCCTGAATAATCATTCTATTAATCGCTGTCACAAATCAAACAATGAACGTTGTTAATTTAGCAAAAAAAAAGTTTCATTGAATCGTGGTTTAAAGAATTATGTCAGCTAACTTTAACACTTCATCTTTAAAAAGAAATGTATTACACTAGCCTGGGCAAGTAATTTCAATAGATGACCCATTTAGTTAAGATTTCAAAATAGTACGGCAATTGGCACTTTTCTTTCCACAAAAAAAAATATATAAGGTAAGTAAAATAGACAGATGTGATAGAGTGAGATAGATAGTGACGACGAATTCGAGAGAGGCAGATTGACATTCAACTTTAAGATGTCCCATTTAGTGAAGATTTCAAAATGATACAATCGGCATTTTTCTTTCGGCAAAAAATATTATTGCCTTTTTTTGCAAAATAACCTTATTTCAAAAAACTCAACCCAAATGCAATGTGTGTGAGTTAAATTAATAATTGGCCTATTATTTTATTAAGATAAAATTTAATTAAAATGAAATGAACGGAATTATTGTAATATTTTTATTTATCACAATAGTTTTCTTTAAAACTAAAGCAATGCTGAAATTGTTTGCCTTCGGCACGAATACATACTCTGCATCGCCTCAGAAAAGATCTTTTCATCAGTCGTGCGAATCTCATTGCATTTATTTATTCTGCTGTTTCAACAATTCTGTGACTCAGTTCGGCTGAATTTTGTATTAGTTTAGAATACGCTTTTTCTTTTATGCAGCCCCAGTAAAAGAAATCAAGATGGTGCAGGTCCGGAGAACGAGGAGGAGGTTCAATTGAGAGAACCACGACGCCTAATCCACCTTTCGTATACTCTCTGTTCAAATAATCCTACACAGGACGAGCATAATGTGTTGGTTAACCACCTTATTAAAACCACATTTCTCTGAGAGTATTGAGTGGTACATCTTCTAACAAAATCTGTAAATCGTTTTGAAGAAAATCGGCGAAAAATCTTAATTTTTGAAGAAAATCGGAAAAAAATCTTTGAAGAAATCGAAGTTGGCGGCATTGAAAGTTTAAACAAAATCTGTTTCTCTGTTTAAAATCCCGGTTTAAATATCCATTAAAATAAGTTCAATGTCAATCTGTTCGTTGTCGAATAGCATTACTATCTATTTTACTCTATCACATCTGTCCATCTCACTTACATTGGTGATTTTTTAGCACACAAAAGTATTTTTTATCATGGTATGAGTTTTTTCAAATGTGGTTGAAGTGTGGAGTTTTTTGAAATGTGGCAAAATAATAAGCAAAATATAATATTTTTTTGTGGAAAGAAAAGTGAAATAACTTGCCCAGGGTAGTGTAATACATTTTGACGAATGTTTTCACGGGTGTGAAATGTAATGATAGTTTCTCGGGTATCCCGTGTTAGCTGAATATCCACTGGTGGACGGTTTCGCTGACGTTTCGATGGAATCTCATCCATCATTTTCAAAACGTTTACTCGACGGTGTGACATGGATTTTTTTTCTCTTATTTTTGTCAGAACTGCTATAACCTGGTCTTTCGCCCGGCACCCGCTTAATGTTGAATTACGGCAGATATATATATATATATATATATATATATATATATATATATATATATATATATATATATATATATATATATATATATATGCAGTAGCAACCAACAAAAGTGTTCATTTAGGCGGAGACGCAGGTTGTTGTGTGTTCCACATGAGATTGTGGAACCCAACGGTTGGGTGTCTGATGACACTCAGCTACTGCTGTTTCATTGGTAGTTTCTGGGGTATCCCGTGTTAGCTGAACATCCCCTGGTGGACGGTTTCGCTGACGTTTCGATGGAATCTCATCCATCATTTTCAAAGCGTTTACTCGACGGTGTTTCGACGACGAATGCGGAGCTGAGCATTCAGCTAATACGGGATACCTGATAAACTATCACACACACACACACACATATATATATATATATATATATATATATATATATATATATATATATATATATATATATATATATATATATATATATATATATATATATATATATATATATATCGGTGCGTCCCACATAAACAGAACTTTGGACAGGACTATAAGGTGCATCTCACGGAAAACAGGACATCTAAAGAATAGCTATTTGTAGTGACAACATCTTTTCACTTGACTTCATCGTCTAGAACTTGGTTGACATTTTGAACTGCTTAATTACTGGGGAGAAAACATGTATTGATGCTTATGACTCAGAAACAATTCAACAGTTCGGTGTTTATCGTACCAAATATGAAACAAAGCCGAGAAAACATTAAAAATGGCCACAAATCAAAACCATGTTGATTACCATGGTATTGTCCTCAAAGAGTTCCCTTCCAGTGGACAAACAGTTAATAAAGAACGTTAATATTTAAACGTTATGGCCATTTGCGTGTCATCATCATCATCATTTTTTCACTAAAAATCAAATACCGTTTCGCAAGCAACATATTCGCTAGATATGGTTCCGGGCGACTTTTTCTTGGTCCCTCGATTGAATAAACCACTTATTGGATGTCGTTTTGAGTGAACAAAAGTACAATAAGTGTTTCGAAGAGTGGTCAAAACGTTGGAACAAGTACTGCAGCAAAAAATAGAACCAAAATAAATTTGGATAAATAAACAAATACTTTGTTTTATTTAAAAAGTTATCATAGTATATATTTTTAGTTGAATGCAGTTATATTAAAAACTCTTAACAGTTGTCGGAATAAACCCCATTTTTAACATAATCTTTTATATTGTTATTAAACTTTAGGATAAAATAAATTGCTATTTATAAAAGTGATTATTTCAGAATAAATTATGTTGATTTATTAGACCCTATTTTTATAATGCGATTACTGAAACGAAAAATTGTCTTCTCTGGTTCGCATAATTATCTGTCTGCTGAAAAATTGATTGTTGGATAAATAAGTTGGCATATATTAAATTGTTGTTTCTTAAAATACATAGAATTTTAATGTTATGTCATCCCAATATGACATCCTCACTGAATAATGCTTACATGTCATCTGTTTTTTAAATGACAAGTCATTGTATTTAAATAGAAGCTAATCAACTACTATAGATAATAGCTCCTCATGTCATAGTCTCCTCCATATAGAAAAGAGGGTTACACCTTTCCGCTCGATCTTGAGTGTCTTATCTATTCCATAAATTTAGTAATTCTTGGTACGTAAGTGATCTGAGTTCATCTAGTATCTTCTTTATTATGAAGCGGTGCTTTATATACTCTAATTAAAAAATAATGTATTTTAATTATATTACTTAAAAGCAATACGTGTGTCTGTCTTTTACAATCTTTAACATTATACATCATTCTTTATATATTATTTTCTTTATGTATTCTTTTCTCGGCCTGCCTTGAATAAGTATTCCGTAATCTGGATTGGGAATAAGATGGTCTATACATCAATGGTACAAACTTAAACCATCTTAGATTTACAGATTATATCGTTCTCTTTTCACAAGACCCAGAGAACTGCAAAGACGCATACAAGAGCTGCAAAGGGCTGGCAAACCATTTGGCTGAAAAATAAACCCGACAAAGAGTTAGGTTATGTTCAATAAATTTGCTGAGAACACAAGAATTTCAGTTTTAGGAAGGGATTTGGAGATTGTTGACCATTTTATATATGTTGGGCAGCGGATTTCAATGCATGTGGAACGGCGTGTTGGCATTTGCTGTCAGGCTCAACATAGTGTTTAAGAGCAAACTCCTACTTTGCCTCAAAAGATAAGTCTTCGATGAGCGTGTCCTCTTCGTAATGACATTCACAAGTGAAACCAATTCAAAAACTTTGAGTAGCACAAAAGGGAATGGACAGATGTATGCTTGGCATTACAAGACGAGACATAAAACCCTGTACATGGATCATGGAACAAACTAAAGTGAGTAACATCATTAGAAAAGTAAAAGAATTGAAATGGAGACGGGCAGCCCATATAGCGAAGTGATGGAATGGATACAGCTTGATCGCAAACGTCTGGCACGAAGACCGAAAGCACGATGGACTGATGACATCGTTAGGTATATTTTTTCTTCTGCTTTGGCCTATTTCTAAACTTTTATCGTTTTTTGACATTTAATTGTCTACTTAGCATTTATAGATTTAGAAAAAGCTTTTGACCGAGTGCCACGAAAAAGGATATGGGAATGCCCGAATAAAAGAAATTAAATAGAAAACTGATAAAGGTTATCAAGTGGCTATAATATATGGCCAGAAAGAGAGTAATAACCAAACATTCAAAATTGGAAGTATTTATAACAAAAGGAGTTCGTCAGCTAGATTTTATGCGTGCTGTCTAATATACGGAATTGTTGTCGTGTTAGTCTAATAAGTGTAAGTAAATTTTTGTTTCCCTTTGTCTTCTAATCAGGAGTTTTTTTTGTTTTCTGACAGTTTCAAAGTATTATCAGATATGCATGATTTTTTATATGACGGCTTACGTTTCCAGGCTTACCTGATTTTTTTAATAGATCTGCATAAAATCAAACTAAAACATGTATTTGTAATAAATAATGATTAATTCATATACTAAAATAATGGTTAATAACTTTGGGGCATACGCAATTCTTATTCATCCGCCAATGAATCTAACATTTATTTATTTATTTTTTTGGTTTAAGAATATATGTTAGGGGCGCAACAAAATATAAAACTGATATATTAGACTATAAATAACATATTAACAATTGGTGTAGACATATTCTCAAATAATGTTAGTCAAGAAAAATGTTATTGCTGGGTGCTTCCAAGAATATTTGCGAGAAACACAAAAAATTCCCTTCTTTTCGAACGTCTGCATCGATAGCGGGACGTAATCCTGCCCCTTAAAAGAGCAAATCCTGGAAAAATTGCCAGCACCTTTCCAAATAAAAGCTTCTGTTTTTGGGATTCATTAAAAACGTTTTATCCGTGCTTTTCGTCCCTAATATAAAGTTTTGGCAGTGCTCGAATCTCCCAAGGCTCGACGGTAAACAAAAGAAATAAAATGAGAAGAAAAAGAAAAGAAAACATGTATAAAAGTTTTCCTTTGATACTTGTGTAAATCTCTTAATTCGAGCCGAAGTTTTAATCCCTCCTTAAGATATTTTCTCAGATTTTCTTTTGGAATAGGACAAAAAGTTTTTGTTCGTGATATATTTGCGGTGTGAGGATTGTTTCTCAGGCAGTTTCTCTCCTCTAATATGTTTATTTAATGGCTCTTAGTAATATTATGATGATTCATAAATTCGCATGTTTCTATTGAAATATTTACTAACGAGTCTTCTATATGAGATTTTTTGAATTAATTTTATATATATTTATCAGGGTTTTTTTCTGATTTGACATGTGTAACTGAATAGCTGCCATTTATATAGAAAAATGTACATAATTTGTTCAAATACATATTATTGTGTCAACGTTATGCTCGAGTGTGAACTTTAAGTCATCCAAGAAGTATCCAGAGATGTGAGGTACATCATATATGTTAATGATATGCTAATAACATGATATGTTTGTTGCTATAAGAGGCAGGACTGTTTTAAGGATACCTATTCATTGCCATTTACATGGGATGGGGATGTGTGCTTATTATCCTTATTGGATGACCCATCCTATAACCCCACAAGATCGGTTATTTACTTCCGAACTAGACTTGAATGGGACTTCGAATGGAACACTATTTGCTTTAGTAATGATTTTATATTTTGCATAAGATTTCATGATGATGGACGTGCACAGGTCAGACATTTTCATAGTGAAGGGTGAAATTTGACTTTTGCATTCGAACAGTATATAACAATAAGAATTATGGTATTATGATATGGGGCTCTGCATATACTTGGAAAGCATCCTCATGATGTGCGTAGAATGATGGGCGTAGTCCATTTTCCAAATGAAGGGCGAAATTTTATTTCTTCATACAGCTTTCTTCAAGAATTATGGTGTGGAGCCTCAGTATTTATTTGGGAAGCTAGAAATCCCTGGTAACCATCAGAGAAAGTTTACATGCGGCCCTTTATATTGAGTTGTTCCATAAGGTCATTTTTTTTTATTAACAGTTACAACAACAAATTAATCAATTATGTATTATCTGCCATTGTTTACGACCTGCCCTCATCTCTGGATCAATTTATTGATGCTGTTTTGTCACAAAT
The DNA here is from genome assembly GCA_031761425.1 of Cosmopolites sordidus. NCBI lineage: Eukaryota > Metazoa > Arthropoda > Insecta > Coleoptera > Curculionidae > Cosmopolites > Cosmopolites sordidus. The sequence continues at coordinate 303,876 of JARFXV010001201.1, read as the reverse complement.
CGCTTGGCCTTTGCTCGAAGAAGCTAAACCAGTTTTTGTGGTCCTTATCGATGGTGTAGATTGCACCCCTTATTTTGTTGGATAGCGAGTAGAAGAAACAATATTCGACTGGGGCAAACTCTGGAGAATTCGGATTCGGATGCGGAAGAACCTCCCGAATTCATTCAGGGCCTCCTTAATGATGTGTGCTTTGTGTGGGATGGTGCATTGTCGTAGAGCAAGATAACTTGACCTTGTCAATAGGGTCATTTCAGTTGAATAACCTCATTTACACGGTGCAGCTGGGCGAGATATCATTCCTTGTCGACCGTCTTATTCTTCTCCAGCACTTTTTCCAGTACACGAAACCCTGCCAGTCTCACTAATCGCAAATCATGGTCTTCTCACGGCTTTGGCTTATCGTCTGCGGTCACCTAGTCCTTCTTTTCTTCATATTGACGTAGAGACGACAATTCTCACCTCTCCTAATGATTTTGTTCAAGAATCGTTGCTTATAGCCGCGTTTTTGAGCAGCTTTGCAGCGGCTATTTTCCTTTAGTTTGTTATCATTGGTTTAGTTTGTGTGGCATCCAAGCTCCGAGTTTTAGTAAATCCCATAGATTTAAGATGTAAGGAGGTTGTTGCTCTTTACCCATTTCTCGGCGTGTTTGACGCCCGTCCTTCGAAAGCGCTTTAAGATGGTTCTTGTCGAGGTCGATCAGAGCTGGGCGTGTCGACCAGGCTGAAGTTGCCATTTTTGAAGTTGGCAAAACAATCTCGAACAGTCCGATCGGCTATAGCGTCCTGTTAATATACGGCGCAAATATCTCGAACTACTTCTGTAACTTTTTACCACGACGAAAGGCGAAATATACCAAGTGTCGAAAATTATGTTTTTACCACTTGGAATTTCCATTTTGAAATCCTGAAGGTTAATTAAATTTTTTTTTTTTTTAGAAAAATGATGCGAACAGTTTTGTACAATGAGAAAAGGACTTTCGAATGCATATATAATTTAGTCAAACATAATAAAAATAGAGGAAAAACAAACTAATTATAAAGACGGCGGGAACGTATGAAACAATCTAATTTTTAACTAACTAAATTGGTTAAACCGGTTGAACATATAAGGGGTAGAATTAGTTGGATTTTTGAGCGATTTGAGCAACTCTAAATGAACTAAAAACATCTTTACAATGTGTTTGGGATACCTTACCGCAATCAGACATAAATCGGATTGTCCGGATAGTTGGTAGGAATTTTCCATTAGTTCTTTTTTAACAGTTGTATACAAAAATATGTTGTAATAATTATGTAATATAATAATGTAATAATATTGTATATGTAATATAATGTATAATAATGTAATAATTATTTGGATGTTATTAATTCCTATATTATTTACAATATTTAAATATATATATATATATATATATATATATATATATATATATATATATATATATATATATATATATATATATATATATATATATATATATATATATATATATTTATATATATATATATATATATATATATATATATATATATATATATATATATATATATATATATATATATTTATATATATATATATATATATATATATATATATATATATATATATATATATATATATATATAAATATATATATATATATATATATATATATATATATATATATATATATATATATATATATATATATATATATATATATATATATATATATATATATATATATATATGAACACGCCACAATCATTCAAACAATGTGTACAATATTGTACAGCGATGAAAATGGGGGGGGGGTTGTTTCTTTTTTTATTAAGAAAATCCCTAAGGACTTTTCAGATAACCTAACATTATCAGTTATCGGTACATGCATCAGAGAGTAGTGTGAACGAAGTAGTGCACGAATTTATTTACTATTACCAATTTTATGAGATCACAAGTATATTGCGTAGTTTAGTAGGATACGAAAAATAATTCGCATAATAAAAACAATTTTTTTTAAATAAAACCATTTAATAATGAATTCTTACTTAAATCACTTTGACGATGTTTATTAAACATAAGATATTAACATTCTTTTTCCGTTTAGCATTCCAATTTGCAAATTAATTGAAATGGCGAATAAATTTTAATTCAGGTTAATATCATCCATTCCGTTTTCCAAGAGAACCTTGACGGTTCTTGCTATTCCCTCTAAATAATTCAGGGAATTCTTAATCCGGCTTACGAGTGGCATCTGGATAATCCGTACAATTCCTTATACATCGAAATGAAAGAACGAACATAATCCTAATCGAACCTGTGAGCTCCTTTATTATTATACGATTCAAATTAATTCTTTTTCAATATTCTGCACATGTTTGAATCTTTAAAATATATTGAATATATACTAGGGTGTAATAAAAACATTTGTGTTTTTCAGATACTTCGTTATTCAATGTTTTAAAATTTAAGAGGATGAGGTTAGTCCTCGAATTATAGGCCGTTGCTTTCGATGAGATCAACCCATCTTTCGGCCAGTAAGTCTATTCTTTTTCGGTACTGCGATGAGTCTTTGGAAGTGAAAAACTTGACTTAGTATATTTTTATCTCTTCTTCCTGCGTTGTGATTTTTTTCCTCGCAAAAATTGAAAATGGATCTGAAGGAGCGAGGTCGGAGTATGCTCAGTGAGGGAGAAGTTCAAAGCCTAATTCGCTAATGTTTGAGGTGGTCAGATGTGCAATGAGTGGTCATGCGTTGTGTTGATGCAGGAGAACTTTTTTACGATTAATACTTACATTAATCGATACTACTAACACTTAAGATTAAATCATCTCCTGATGATGCTAACATAGTTAGCGAAACATGTGTCGAGAAGTTCAAAAAAGTGATTTGGTGTTTAGTGGTAAATCTCTTAGTTTACTTTTCCAGTTGACAAAAGATGGATATTTTTCTGCCAGAATAGCATATACTCAAAGTGCATTTTCCCTTGAAAATTTCACCAAACACACAGAATGACTTTTTTGACATTGTTGAAATAAACTCATTTGTACTCGCGGGTAACAATACATTTGATGAATCGGAGGATACTCCGACTACAGCTCTTTGGGACCATATCTGTGAATCGGAGATGCCAGTTAGCGGAAGTGCGGGATACTACTAATTATTTTGAAAGTTTCCTAGTGCTTGTTCTAGGATCTTCAACTATTGCTCTTAAAAGGTCGGCATCGAGAGATTCTGAACGATCTGATCCTTTCCCTCATTGAAAATCAAAGTGTGTTAAATTTACACACTTGCACGTGTTTTTTCGTGTAGTCGTTTTATACACACAAAAAGGCATTTTAAATTCGTATCACGTGTTGCAATGTTTCTCATAATGTACTACACGTGTAGCTTGTAGAAATAAATATTCCTAAAATTTTAAAATATGAATATATTTTTATTTACATTCTTCAATATTTTTATTTATGAAACATTGTTACTCTATGAGAGAAAACATTTTAAAACAATTTAAAAATATATACTGTTTTTCCATACATATGTGAATTTTTATTTTATAGAAGTATATCTTTTTTTATTTTAGTATAACTTCGTTACCGATCGAGAAACAACAGTGAAATATCCCTTACTGAATTAGTAGTTATTATTATTTAATTATTATTATATTAGTAGTTATTTTGTAGTTAGAATTGCTGTTGAACTCGTAACCTATCATAAGATACAGATAAAAATTGTTATTGTTGATAAAAAATTACTACTTCTTTTAGTCTACTAAATTACCTCTTTCATGGTAAATAGTGACACGTTGTTCTTATTTTTAACACCTTTCTTACTCGTCATATAATCTTCGTGTAATCCCTCATGTAATATTATACTTGTTGACAGTCTGGAAATTTCACCATTTTCTTCTATAGCAAATAGTTTCATTAATTTACTTATCATACTATCAACTTTGTCAAAAATTAATGTTCTCCATGTATGTTCAATTAATTAACCACCAGCGCACATAATTTTACGGTTAAAATCAATATTATATTTTTTTGCAATGTGTGTTGCAACTTGTGCAATGTAATTGAATGTAATATTAATTATTTAATGAATTTCTTATTTTCATCCTTATAGAAAAATTAATCATATACGAATTTTTCAAATAGTAATTATGCTGGTTTAAACACGTATTATTTTAAATTTCTCAGTTCTGAAGACACTCTTAAAAGTGTACAATAACGTTACACGTGTTGTTTTAACACACCTACTTATATATTTGTGATAAGCGTGTTATTCTCTTGCCGTACCTACCACCAAATGTGTTTTGTTTCTAACACACATATCTGCGTCAATGTTGCTCATAACACGTGTCGATATAACACGTTATGTAATAAAATCGTATTTTTTAGACGATAAAAGAATAAACACACTTACATGCGTCGAAATAATATGGTTTGTAACACGCTTTGATTTGCATTGATATCTTCAAGATTCATGTCTTCCTCGTATCAATCCGCTGAACAGTGCGGATTAATATGGCATCTTCCATTTCTGCTTCACAAATCTCACGAGCGGCGCCAGTCGCTTAGAAGCATTTTTTTAAATGTTTTAAAATTAGCTTAATTTTGCTTCTTATTTCACTCATTTTAGCGTTTTTGTTAAAGAGAAAAAAAAACAACACACTACACTCTAGTAACAGTTAAAAGAGTGTAAGTCTAGTTGCACTCTAGTAATATTTATCGTAATAAATAGGATGTTCCAATAAGAACGCAATATATATATATATATATATATATATATATATATATATATATATATATATATATATATATATATATATATATATATATATATATATATATATATGTGTGTGTGTGTGTGTGTGTGTAGCATAAGTTTGATGATGCCTCCAGCCCAAAATGCACACCAAACAATCACTCTTTTTGGATGCATCTGTTTCTCAACAATCACTCATGGATTTTCGGGAACCCCAAATGCGACAATTTTGACGATTAACGAAGCCATCAAGATGAAAATGGGCCTCGTCACTAAAGATGATTTTTGTCCACCAAGAAAAATCACCATCCAATTGTCGTTGTTCCAAAATCCAATCAACAAACGCCCTTCGTTGCCCATGGTCTTCCGGCTTTAGCTCTTGAGTCAATTGAACTTTGTTCGCATAAAGTTTCAAATCTTTTGTGAAGATTCGATGCATAGTAGTTGTGGAAACACCATTTTCCTGAACTCTATGATGAATTGATGTGGTTGGGCTTTTCTCAATATTTGCACGCACTGCTGCGATATTTTCAGTCGAGAGACCAAGACGAACGCATGTTTCTGTTTTCACGTCATTAGCAGACCCAGTTTGCTCAATTTGTTTCTTTAATCTTCTCACAGTGGCATCATTTGGAGTATTCCGATGGCCCAAAATTGTACGCATTTTGCGAACTGTGGCTGCAAAACTTTCACCACTTTGATAATAATTTTTCACAATGATAATTTATTGTTGTGTATTGTAGCGCTCCATTTTACATAACCTCCTGCTGTCTACCAGCGAACGGCCATTTTTTTAAATGTCAAATCATGACACTACAGATGGCGCGCAATTCAAAACCGGCATTCTTATTGGAACACCCTTTAATTGCAAATGACATCCTGGTGTAACTTTCTTTTAATATTTCTTCATTAATGATTTTATCTTGAATCTCCAACATTACTGAGTTAAGTTTTCTATCTTCTTCCAGATTTACTTGTATTCTGTACAATATTTGTCATTTACAAGCGTTCTCAACTATTTTATTAATTTTAACTGTCCGCTTTGACTGTTGTATACTTAAAAACTCTTAACGAAGCAGTGCGTTAAACTGAATGTAATGTTGATACCATTGATATTTAGTTAAGTAGCATTTTACAAATACATTTCTGAATGGGAATTTATTGCTGGAACGAACTAGATGTCTTGGAATAAATCCAAGATCGGCGATGTGAGAAAATAACTGTTAAGAATTTGTTTTGATCTTTGCTTTATTTGGAATATAAAGTGGAATTATTGAACAATCAAAATATTCATTGCAACAAACATTTATCAATAAATGAGGAAACAATAAACTAGCAAATATAATGATCATTTTTCATTAAGCTGATGTGAGTTTTTTTCATTATTGAATACTGAAAAAAGTTCAATGAGTTTAGCTTAGATTTGTCCATCTGACTTTTGTATTAGAACGTATAAAAATATTTATTTATTATTATAATTTGTAAAACTATCAATTAATATACTAACTATTACCAGAATGATATACCAGTCTAATCGGTAGATAATTATTTATGTTTCACCAATTTGTCATTATTTTTTGATACAAAATACTTATATTAGTTCTTCAAAAATTAGGCGTGGACCTAGCAGACCCACGGCGGAAAATAATTGCTAGCAATTATTTTTGTAAATTTATTTAATTCAATTGAAAGTACAATTCTACATTGTCTCCATCACAGTAGTTGCCTTGGAAAAGCCACACAACGCTGAAGACGGATTGTCTATCTTTCATAACAGTGCTGGAATACAGATACTGGAATCGTTATCAAATCGACCAGCTGGTTTGACATTGAAGTACAAATTCCTTATGAGCGATTCCCTGGCTATCAAAAAAAGCAAATCAGCATGCTTTTATCTGATTTGTTTATTCTGGCTTTTTTTGGGCGTGCTGAGATTGGAGTGAGCCATTCCTGGCTCTGGCACTTCATGTCCGGTTCGTATTCATTCAAAAATCCAAGAGTCGTCACCTGTTCTGCAAAATAAGCATAATTTTCAGTTTATCCCAAAAAGTCAGGACATGTTTCCTTTCTGTTATCTTTTAAATTCTGCGAAAGGTTTTTCCAAACCATTTTTGGTCAAAATTGGTCAAAATCAGATGAACGTTTGTTTCAAATTCAACTCTTCCTCGATCATTCTGACCGTTTTCGTGCCCAAGTTGGTCGAAATTGTTGTTACTCATTTTCAGAACGCACTACAATAATTCGGTTTACAAAAAGATTTGCTGCGGACCACCAAGTGACTCTAGGGAGTTCAAATTCTTACTGAAGACGCATCAAATTATGGCCTGCCTACATTTCAAAGAAAAATCCAACAGTGTTGCCATTTCGAAACCTACGCCATGAGACATTACCTTTTTTGCATGCATCATGTCCCACTTCATGTCGAATTGATTTAATATATCGATCCGGTTGGAGGCACAGGTTGAAGAAGGTCAAAGCTCACTAATGGCTGTAGCACCACACGAAGAAGAAGAAGTCCTTAAAAGGTTCCTTATATTTGAATAATGATGACAGAAGCAATAAATATTCTAGTTACAGATGATAAAATTTTTTCATACATATACTGTGTGTAAATATAGTAATTAGGTTGGTGAGATAGCGTTTACTCTGGCAACACTATTAGCTTTTCTTGTGAAGTGAAGATAGGCTAGCAGCTGATGCGTCTTCAGTTCGAATTCCTAGATAGAATATAATAAAAAACGTTGATATCGGACTTCCTAGACCTCCAAAAAGACTTGATCAAAACATATAACTGCTTTATTAGGTATAGAACATACTTGTAAGTGGTGTTTTTATCGCTGGTAAATTTGGGTTAATGTGTTTGATGGTTATTTAGAATGAACAATAATATCTTAATAATTCTAATAAGACATTATCATATGTTTCTTTACCTGATAATCCTCTTAAAACCAAATTATTGTTAATCGAACGATATCTGATTTTTCTAAAGTTTCAATTCTGAATTCCTGAATCAGCTTTTCAAGATTATATAATTTTTCCTGTCTGAAATTAGCATGTGTTCTTTTCAAAGTTAATGTATGTTTCCGTTGGAACAGGATATATTAATTTGCTAGATAATGTCAACAACTTCTCAATATCTCTTTGTATTAGCTTATAAATAACCACCATAAATAAGAATAAAGAAAATGAACATGGATTTATGTATAGAAGGGTAATATTAATTGATGATGAGATGTAAATATGGAAATAAAAGTATTCTCCAACAACTGAAATACAATTTACGAATTTCTTTTTTAAAGCCTGTTAGCAATTTCATTCTAATCTTAATAAAGTAGAAACTTTCTCTTTCAACAAATCCGATGGGGCATTTTTTTCAATATCGCAAAAACCCGGCGTAGAAGCGTTAATCCCGATTAATTTCTTCTTGTTTTCCGAACAAGTTCCCGCGGAAGTTTGTCGATTCATCGACTAAGCGTTTTCCAGGATGTTTTCCGGTTCATTTAGCGTCACCATTAGACTAGAGGTTGCACTAATGGCGTTTTTCTTGTTACTACGGTCGGGGCATTTATCTTTTTAATGCGCCCCATCATTTACCGAATTAACTTAGCCCGAAGCCGAACACAACAATCCTATTTTACCGAGGTCTGGATGCCGGCGTCCGAGGGCGTTGTTTGCATCATTTTCTTTGTGGTAATTGCGGTGGGTTCTGATTGAAAAATAGCGGCTGTTTTGGGGCGAACAAATAAAATTAGTTTATTGGGGATTTATGGCTGTCAACTTTTATATATACTAAAATATATGACTGTAGTTGTTTGGATATTTTAGAATTAATACTTTTCTACATATACTTTTTTACTTCGAGTTTTGGTAATCAAATTTTATGATATACTTCTCGTAGCAAAATTGAGGGAATTTTGTTAAGAAGCGCATTCAATGATAAGCAGAATTAGCCGAAGAAGAAGGGAGACAGAGAGATATAATTTTGAGAGTAAGGTCGCATCGATATCGGAATCATTTAGCGACCAAAAAACTTTAGCTTAAATTTAGTACTAATGCTAGAGGAACTAGAATTAGAAAAGGTACAGATATCACAGATGAGTTATATTACAAGGGTAGTTATCACAGATATTTGGACTGGTTTGCTTATGCTAAAATTACAGGCATTGATGAAATGTTAGGATTGATTAGATCTTGGTGAAGTAAAGATTTTGACTGATTCAAGTTAAAGAAAAATCTGAAGGGGGATAATGCGGTGCAATCGGTGAGGATGTGTTTAACAGATAGGAGCTCGTTGCAAAATTCGCCGAGAGGAGGACCCTCTCGTTTTAAAAGAAATTCGTGGGAAAATCTGCAATGTCCAATCATGGGCCGCAACTATTTGACTGTAGTTTTTATATCTATTAAACATTCTAGGGGAGGCTGAGAAAATAATTGTTTAAGGACTCTTAGTTTATTAGGATTCACCGGATCGTCCCAATAGCATTACATTAACGATTGAGTATAATTTTTCGCGAAAGAGAGATGACCTTTCGGATAAAAACTGCGCATGTAAGGGAAACTGTGCTGAATTGCGTGTTTTGCAAGCCTATCTGCTGCCTTATAACCCTTGATGTGTTTATGAAAAGAAGAGAAAAATCCTGACCAACGATGTCTTATACAAGGTCTGTAATTTGTCCATTAACTGGGTGGGAAATAAAGCGATTTTGAATCATGGAAAGGGCATTCCTGGAGTCAGAGAATATGATCCAGGAATTTAGAAGATTTGACATGATATAAATGAAGAATCATTCGATGGCCACTGATTCAGCAGTAAGGACGCTTGTTGAGGCCGGCAGTTTAAATCCTGAGGAGGTTCTATTTTCTACTAAGCTGCAGCCGACTCCTTGGTCCGACTTGGATCCATGTGTGTAAATTGATTAGCATGGAGAGTGAGATTGGAGTAAGATGTTTATATTGGATTTATATATGGAGGTATACTTAGATTCTTTATCATATCTTAGTAGGGAGAAGTCTACTTGGAAGGAGCTACGAGGACCGACTACGAAGGAGCAGAGTCCAGCAGATGAGGTTATAAAGGGGTTGTCCAGTAAGAGTGTCAGAACATCTACATTCTGAAAACCCGATTTTCGATTATCTTTTCACTTAGTATTACCATTTTGCGAAATAACGCGTCCAAGAAACCTTTCTTGCAATAAATCGAGAGGCGAGATGTGTGACAAGTCTCACTTAGATTACCCGATTCAAAGTAAAATTAAATTACATTAATTTACATTAGGTCAAAATATAGAAAACATGAATTCGTATAATTTATCGTCAACTGATTTTCGAGATTTCGTGAAATGGATCTGTAGTGTCAGAAATCGGGCTACTGAAGCGAGATGTTGTCAAACTTAGTTTGATAATACCCAAAATTGAAGTAGAATAGGCACCTAACGTGGAAAATGGACAAACGTTTAACGTTTCAATTTAACTTCTAAGACATTTCCAGACTGTAATTGATGGGTGTTTGGTAGAATAAGGCTAACTGTTAAGTATTTGAACAATTCACTACCATATAAGGTAATTTGAATTGCAACATTATTGGCCCCATATTGTGTTACTTCTGATTGCTGCGCATCGAGAACTACAATTACAGTACTATAGACAACGAAAATATTGTAATGTAGAATGTTATCAAGTTGTGTTCAGTGAATAATTCCGAGTCTGTTTAGGTCAATATATTGGCAGAAGCAAAATCAGATCACGATCTAGAGAAAAACGTTAACTTAGATTTTATGTTGATATGGACTGCTATTGCTGTTGGAAGATCACATCTAGTATTCATTAGAAGTAACATGACACACTACCTTTGACTTCAAGATGTAGTGGAGCATTGTGTTCTTTCCTACCTTAACTGGACTGCTAGATCCAATTTTTCAACAAGATGCATGCCCCTTATGATCTAAGTGTCTTTGAACTGTATTGAAGAAATTCGTATCAAAATGTTGGCATGGTCATCTTCATCTCCCGACCTTTCGCTTACAGAGCATGTTTGGGACGTGATAGTTAGAAAACAAACAAAGTTGCTTCGGTTCAATGGACTTTAGAAACTCATCACCATCACATGAAGTACAGGTAGTCTGGTATCATATACTTTAAGAAGAAACAAACATTCCATCGATGCCAAGACATATTACAGAAAATATGGGGCTCCATAAACACATTGTTAACTAAATCAGTTAAATACTGTTGCAATTCTTGGTCGCCTTTTCCAAATTTTTAATCGTTTACTCTTTGCTACTATGTTTCTAATTACTAACTATGTTTTGCTACTAATTATTTTTCACCAAACATTGTCTTAAATCTAAATATCAAAGTCCATTCATAGTTAGTCGAATATCGAAATACATAAGCATTGCACTGCATGATTCTAGCAAAACATTTAATTATTGATTGTTACATCTTTAATTGTCATTTTAGTATGTCACTAGCAAAAAATTAAAGCAAATTAATTAATTGTCTGGATATTTTTTAAATAAATTAATGAAAACTGCGAATACCCTTTTTAATGAACAATCACTTCAGTGTTTCCGCATTGCAAAGTCTTTATTAAGACTATTCAATGAACAAGGAACATTTTTCCGTGCTCCACGTAATATTGTGTATTCCTTGAATATTTCTAATATAATCGTCATTCATGTCTTTATTAAACATTTGGTGTATCTTCAAAGAACACAACGAAATAATGTATTATATATTTAATAAATTGTTGTTAAAAGTTGTTTGTTGTAAATAAGCATGCATAATAAATATCATTCTCATATAAAAAAAGTGGTTTTAGAGAGTCTGTATTGGTTTAACGTCTATACATGAACTACAATCGAACTTCTTATTTTTAGCTAATTAGGCTAGCCAGAATTATATGGTCTAGGATCGTTTATAACGAATGTTAAATTCCGGGAGATTCCGGAAAAATAAATAAACGTAGGTCTGAAGCAGGACTCTATGCATCCCTATGCATCGTGTCTTTCTTTAACTTCCCTGAAGGGTTATTTTCATAGGTGAATTACTGTGTGAATTTAGTTATTAGTAAAATCAAAAAGTTGACGACTTTTCTAAATGCTATAAAATAAATTATAAATAGAGATATGTGAATTAAGATAAAATTAAAGTGATAGGTATTGTGTTAGCAGGTAAAATTGGGTTGTTGAAAAAATATAATTGTTAGTTCTAAATTTCCAAACTCCTTGGTAAGAATCTTAAAAAAATGTAGATATAAAAAAATATTTGTTTTAAATTATTTAGGTCTGACAATTTCTTAATTGCTAGGCAGATTAATTATGCATATTAGATGAGTCTGCTTAAAGCTTGCATTAAACTAATGAATTTTATTTATAATAAATTCTTTAAAGATGAAAAAAAAATACTTTTAAAATAATTATTACTACTTAAAATATTTATTTTATATTAAATAAAATAATTACAAATATTTTTGATCTGATTAAATTATATTCTATATATCTTAGTAATTAGAAACAGTTCACCACTGTCTGATGAAACACATTTTCACCTTTCGGGTTTTGTGAGTAAACAATATTTTCAATAACTGTCAAATGAAAATCCTTGTCTGGACTGCACTAGAAACATTTATACTGTAAAAGATCACACTTCAATATCATTTTATGATGAATGCTAATGAAATTACAACTAGTGGGTTATCAAACCGCTAAATTGATGATCGAGACCAGGATAACGAGGACCCATTAACCAAGTTTCCTCTTGTTAATGATGATATACATATTTAACAGGACGGGGTGATGGCTCACACTTCTTGAATATTGCTAAACGTCGATAAACAGTTGCTTCCCGATTCTGCCATTTTTAAATAGGGAGCCAGCAAGATCGCCAGATTTACTTTTATTTGATTTTTATTTGTGCGTCCACTTAAAAAGCAGCTGAAATTCTAGTAGAAATAATGTGTTGTGTATTGAGAAATACGCCCCAATTTCGATTCCTTACTCAGTTTTTATAATCTTTAATTATTAATCTTAATTTTTAATATAAGGTTTTAATACAAAGTATTTTAAAGCCCCCCTCACCTCTCCCATCTCTTGTTTAATTTTTTTTACGGAAAGTGTGGTCCTTTGTCCAATATTCCCCTTTATTTTCTAATTTGCTTTTAATTTAGCTAACTGCTGTGCTGGATTATTAAATTAATTCTCTAGACTTTCCTGTATAATTCTCTAGTCTTTCCTGTATAATTCGTATTAATAGTTTTGAAGTTTTCTGCATTTTTTAGTATTTTTGTATTTTTTTATTATTATTTAAGTATTTATTATTAGTTAAATATTCGATCAGTTTATGATATGATCAATATATGATCAGTGATCAGTATTAGTTAAATATACGATCAGTTATTAGAGATGTATCCCATAAAGTTTTTATTGTGGTGCTTTCAATAACGGGTTGCGGTTGATATTTATAAGGAGGCAACTCTTGGTTTACTAGGCAGGCTCTCTGAGCTATCTTTAAGTGGATAATTTTCCCCATATTGTCATGTCTGCTTAAGTAAGCAGTTGGAGCTAAATAGGTGCAAGCCGAAATGTGATGTTGAACAGTTTCTTCTTCTTTGTTGCATACCCGGCATTTTTAGGAGTTTAGTTTTGTTTAGGAGTTGTTTCATGATATCCTTCTTGTAATATCTAGTAGGGACCACTTGATCTTGGATTGCCATTAAAGCTCCCTCTGCTTCAGGGAACAGATATCCAGAGATAAGATAGGTCCTTACAAAAGGTCCGGATAAAACCTTCCATGCATGGGTTTTCTTTGCCACTGATTTGTTAGCTCTTCTTTAAAATATTTATAGGTAAGCTGTACCAAAGCTAAATTTAGAGGTGAAAGAGCCACATCATACCCAATCAAGTTTTTAAAGAATAGGAGATCTTTAGACCGAAAATATTTTATTAACCCGTCTATTTCTTTTTGCTGTGCTTCTTCGAAGCTGATAATTCCTTTGCCGCCTCTGTCTCGAGATAAATACAACTTCTCAATAGCAGAGTTTGGATGCAACGTCAGATGCTTGGTTAAGGTAGTGCGGGGCTTACGATCCAGGGCTTTCACTTCTGTTGAGAACCATTTTAAAATTCCAAAAATGTAGGTTAATATTGGAGCGGCCCAGATGTTAAGTGCAGTTACTTTGTTTTTTTTTGCGTTTAAATATGTTCTTAAAATTAATAACATCTTTAATCTTTTGTTTATTTATTTTTTCATCTATATTGAGGTCTTGTTGGAATCCTAGATATTTATAGGTTTCATGTGGGCGTAGGGCTGGAATAGTTGTGACATTGTCCATTAATGTAAGGTTTTGAGATTGGGTGATTTTTCACTTTTCCACATGCAATACTGCACACTTTTCTATCCCCAGATTCATTTTGATGGCATGGCTAAATGACTTGACTAATTCTAGTAAACTTCTAAGTTGATGTTAATTTTTTGCGGAGATAGTTTCAAGTCATCGACATAGAAGAGATATTAGAGCACAACTCGCTCGTCAATTCTGTAGCTGTTACCACTACTTTTCAACATAGGACTCAAGGGATTGAGAGCCATACAAAACCAGAGTGGGCTCAGACTATCGCTTTGAAATATTCCTGTTCTAATAACAATCTCAGCAGTCCTGTAGTCTTTCAAACACAGACTGGTTCTCCAGCTTCCCATTAGATTATTGAGAAGATTGATTATTCGAGCATCAATTTTGTAGATATATAATATTTCTTTAAGCCAAGAATGGGGCACGGAGTCAAAGGCCTTTTCATAATCTATCCACGCTAGTGATATATTTCTATGTTTTGATTTAACTTGCTTGGTGGTAATTGTGCCAATAACCAGTTATTCCTTGCAAGCGCGTGCTCGTTGTTTACATCAATTTTGCTCCCAAGCCAATATTTTAGATTTCGTGAGATGTTCTCTGATTTTGGAGCTTATGATTGCGGTGATAATTTTATATATTGTTGGCAAACACGTAATTGGCCTATAATTCTTGGCTTCTTCCAAGTTCTCTGATTTGGGCAACATGTATGTTATTCCTAAAGTAAAATATGTAGGGATCTTTCTGGGATTATCTAATACATCCTGAATTTGCCGTGCTATGACTTTGTGTCTACAAGTGAAAGCTTTCCACCAATAGTTGTGGTCTACCCCAGGCGATGTCCAATTCTTAAGTCTTTTTATAATCATCCTGAGGTCGGTAATTGTAATATTACCCGATTCCATTGGTGTTAAAAACTGATGTTCTCTTTTCTCTTCTTCGACCCAATACGCTCTATTGTCGAATTTCACACTATTAGACCATATATCTGACCAGTACTTTGTCATATTTTCTTTATCAGGAACTAACATCTCTAAGGTCTCTAAGTCGCTAACATAACTAAGGTATCTATCATCAATTTGTGTTCGC
Organism: Cosmopolites sordidus; assembly: GCA_031761425.1. Taxonomy (NCBI): domain Eukaryota; kingdom Metazoa; phylum Arthropoda; class Insecta; order Coleoptera; family Curculionidae; genus Cosmopolites; species Cosmopolites sordidus. Next base: position 288,699 of record JARFXV010001201.1, on the reverse strand, counting down.
TGAGGTTTCTATAGAATTGTTTTTGTGCTCGATTAAACTGAATATTTTCTTGGTATCTTTTTACTCGTATCAATTTCAAAGTTTCAAGGTAAAGCTTAAGGTTCTGGCGGAATGTTGGATTGCTAGTCTTTATTTTAGCTTTTCTCGCAATCTGAACAGCCTTTTTTTTGGACGTTTTTACTGGCTACTGCAGCAGAAGGTAGTAAATATTTATCATTGTTATTATTATTATTAGTGATTAAGTATTTATTATTATTAGTATTTTTTTCCCGCGAAGAAATTGGTTATTGCCATGTAATGGAAACATTTGGAACATTCGAAGCTATTTTTTTCTTTCAACTTAATATCTTAAGATGTTTTAGTGTATCGAATGGTTCTTGTATCTGTAGAGGTGATTTTTGTCTTGATAGTCACTTCATAGTGATTACTTTTTCGTCGATAAAAACTGAGTTTTCTGTAAATGTTCCTTTAAGTAAGTAACTAACAGCGGCTGAATTTGGAAAGTAGCAACTAATACCAGGCATAATTTACTGGAAACCCGAAGAGATTTACTACTAAACACCAAAATCACTTTTTTTATACTTCTCGTGTGCTACCTTCAAGGTACCATTCGTCAGGAAATAATTCAATCGATAGGTCAGTGGTTTATAATACGTCAAATATTAGAGAAGATGAGATATTTGATGCTTCTCTATACCAGATATCCCTACACTTCCAACAGACGTACGATCGTGTACAAACAACAGTAGAATTGCAGGCCATGAAAGCTAAGTTTATTGGATTAACCTGGGTGGCAATACTTAACTTTAAGGTAGTTGTAAAAATCCAACAAAATATCACGTAGGAATTTGAGATCTTTGCAAAAAATATCGAAAAAACCATGGGAACACAAAAGAGAACTAAGAGTTTACAAAGAACTGTGTAATTGGTGATGACAACATTGAAGTTGTGAATGAATTTACTGATCTTGGATGCAAACTAAACGAAAACATCATAAGATATATCGGAAACCGTATTGTGAAGAATACAAAAATCCATTATTCACTTCAGTCTATAACAAGATCTAAATATACAAAAGAATATGAAAGTTAAGATTTATAAAACACTCAATCAGCCAGTAGTCATTTATGGCTGAGACAAAGAAAACTGAAGAGATGTTTGCAGTAGTTGAAAGAAGAGTACTCAGAAGAATTTACGGTATTGTGAATGATAATGGAAATTGGAGGATCAGGAATAACTTCGAACTTAAGCAATTATACAAAGATCTGGATATTATAGTTTATGTAAGGCTCAGCGATTTAGATGGTGTCGAACACGTTGCTAGAATGCAAGAAAGTCGAATAGCAATGAAAATCAAGGAGGAACGAAGAGTGTGCAACAAAAAGATAGGACACCAAATCAAACCAAAGACATGTTACTGGGACAAAGTAAAAAAAGTTACTGAAAAACTACTGTACATAAAAAACGAAACCAAAATTGAAGGAGGTTAATGCTTACATCAGGTAGCACAACAGGAAAAAATAGATTGAAATTAAACTACTAGTGAAATAAGATAGATGTAATAGCTGTTTCGGTTAATAATATCGATTTTTTCCCAATATTTGAGCGTTTATTTCCATAACAAAATAAATTACCTTAATGGATTTCACGCCAAAAGAACTTTTGGTTTTTTGAGTCCAACCATTCATCAAGCCAAATTTTCACTTCTTCGTAAGAATGTAAGTGTTGTTCTGAAAGTTCGTACTGAATCGATCAAAATAAGTAGTCGTTCGAATGGGCTAAGTCCGGTGAATACGGCGGGTGGAGTAGGACGTCCTATTTAACGTTTTTCAAATAGTTTTTTTTACATATTTTGCAATATGGGACCGAGCATTATCATATTGATACCCGAGCATATCATGAAAATACTTTGTCGTTTCTTTGGGTGTATTCTGGTCGTTTTTCCTTCAATTTTCTCACTTAATGCCAGTATCGATCGCCAGTAATGGTTTTATCAGATGGGATATACTATCCCATCAAATTCACAGAAAAGTCTTCTTTCCGTGTATATTGCGCACTGGTTGTGATGTTGAAGGCTGCCCTGGGCCTACCCATGATTTTTTGCGCTTTGTGTTGTCAAAATAGATCCACTTTTGATCACCTGTCACAAGCTGATGTAAAAAACCTTTTATTTTCTGTCTGGCAAGCAAGATTTCACAAGTGGTTTTTCGCCTTTCAATGTGTTTTTCCTTGAATTCATGTGGAACCTATTTTTCTTTCTTCTGGATCTTTCCCAATGCATGTAGACGTTCGGAAATGGTGGATTGGGTAACATTCAGTGCTTCTGCCAATTGTTTCAATGTATGAGTTATGATCTGCATCTTCAAACTTTTTCGGCTGCCCTGGGCGTTCTTGTCTTTTATATCGAAATCACCACTTTTAAAGCGCTTAAATCATCGTTCACAAGTTTTTTTGACTGATAATCTGATAACTTTCACCAGTCGTTTTATTAAAATAAAAGAAGATTATTAAACTTCTCCGTAAAGAGTGCAGTAGTATGCAGTAATGTCAAGGAAATATTACTCATTATTGGTTCGTCTCTCCAATATACAACTAAGGAAGCCAGAAATAAAGAATTCTGGCGAAAAGTAGTCCGAAAAGGACGCGAACGGAATGAGTTTCTGAAGGTGACGGCTCTTCTATAAAGAACAATATGAAGAAGAAGAGAATGACATTTTTAAAAAAGTATTTCTTGACTCTATTATGTTATATCGTACTTTATTTTAATTTAATATAGTTCGTTTATGTACTTTTAGTATTTCGTGAACATCCTCGTTTGAGGGTTGCCATTTATGTATCTGGAATTGACAACAATCGTGTTACTAGTTACCATCTGACATATACATCGTAAAGTTTAACATTGTTGACTGTATACGTACTCAGAACATTTTGTTATATGGGCGCTATTTGTGTTGTTTAGTTACTTAAAATTTCATCTCAGTCAAAAAATGGAATTAACTAAAATGGAATTTTTGTGCGATGATTTACTACTACTTTCGACGTGAATTATCTCAACAACAGTGCATCGATCAACTCACTTCCACTTTTTGCGATGAAGCTCGTGTCGATTGGTGCAGAGAATGCTCAAAAAATACAAACGTGGTGCGTTAAATGCCGTATATAACATCTACACAGGTGACGAATTCTTGGATCTATGCGTATGAGCCCGAAAGTAAACAGTCGAACCCAACAATAGTTGTTAGCGCAAGAAGCACTTCGAAACAAATCTTCGCCTGTTTTTTGAGATAAATAGGCGCGTGATTTCAGTACCACTGGAAAATCGTAGAACGGTCAAATTTGAATGGTATACAACCATGAGCTCCCACAGATAGGATGGAACAATTCAATATTTGACCTGTCAAAACATCGAATTGATGGGTCATCCGCCGTACAGTCTTGATTTCGCACCCAGTGATTTGTTTGTTTCCGTCCGTAAAAAATAAACTACGTGGTCAACGATTTTCAATGCCAGAAGAAGAGGTTGATGCGTTCAAAATGCATGTTTTGGAGATACCTCAATCGGAATGGAAAAGGTGCTATTAAAATTGATTGAAACGTATGCAAAATTATATCGATCATCGCGGAAAATATTTTGAAAACAATAAAACCATTTTCAATGATAAATATTTGATTGTATTTATTATTCCGGATGCAAAAATACCAACCCTCGTATATGTGTGTTATTACTTCATTGAGTTGTTTTTCTTACATATTTTTTTAATTATTGATTCGTAGCAAATTAATAAATATTTCCTTTTCGGAGTTGTTCGACCGCAAAATATCGAAAATATCATTGACACGACCTTCGTCTCTATACCAGTGATAGATTAGAACATCCTCGAATAGTGTTTTTTGACAGTGATCGTCCAGTAATCAATCACGGATGGAAATCCCCCGAAAAATGTTCAGTGCGCGTCAAGCGGAATTTCCGGCTTTGCCGACTGTCGTTTCCTTTCGGGATTTTCTTTGTCTGGATCGAAAATCTAATTTAAAAAACTTGCTTCCTTCCTAATTTCGTTCGCAATTGCGGAGCCGGCGACGAACATCAGATAAAAATAGTGTTTGAGGAATGCTTCGCTCGTTGTATCCGTCGTTTTTGGCGTCTTCGGACTAGCCTACATTTTCCTAAAAATATATTCGGTTTCAAGACGGAAATTGAACTCATTCCTTACCTCTCAAATTGCTCAACTGTTATCATATATTGTTTTATAATATATCGATTAATTACTTTTGGAATATTAAAAGTTCATTGTCTTCCACAGTGTCTCCGACATTATTCTTTTCTGTCCTGTTATTCTGATCTATTATATAGTTTGTATTTAACAAGCAATTGACAGTGATGTGCGGAAATGATAAAACAAGTTATAGTTGAAAAAACACTTTATTCTTCCGTATATTCCCCCTTAAGCTTAATACTTTTTTCAGCGGTTCTGGAAGTCCTTCAAAATACTCATCTACGGCTGCTATAATTTCTTCATTTGATTAAAAACGCTTGCCACGTAGGAATTTTTTGAATTTTGGGAACAGATGAAAGTCGGAGGGAGTCAGATCTTCATAGAACAATTCGTAGTGTAACTCCTTCAATTTGGCCATTGCAAGAAAATCTTTGTGAGCCGGTGCATTGTCTCGATGAAAAACATTTTTTTTTCCGCGAAACCAGGTCTTTTCCCACGATTTTTTGCATCCAATCGATGCAAGTAATACTGCTCTGTTACTGTTTTACCTGTTTGAAGGTAATCAATTAATAAAATGCCTTTTGCATCCAAAAAAATTGATGCAATAACCTTTTTGGTCCATTTTCACCACTTTGGCTGCTTCGGAGCTGAGCAAGTGGGCTTAGACCACGTTGTGGTTTGTTGTCGCAGTTCAGGATAATAGTGAGAAACCCAAGTATCATCCATTATTACAAAACGACGTTTAAAATCTATTTGGTTCTTGCGAAAACGTTCCAAATGTTGGTTAGAAAGTTTTACTCGAAGTCCTTTTTGATTAGAATTTCACAAATGCGGCACCCATCTTGCTCAAAGTTTTCTCAAGCTCAATTCCTTTTTCAAAATATTAAACACTCGTTTAGTTGAGATGTCCATGGCTTAATAATTTCACTCAAAGTCAATTGGCTGTTACCCATAATCATATCATGTATATAATTAATTATTTGTTCAGTAGTTGCAATTGTTGGACGTCCAGAACGAGGTTCATGATCCAGGCTTGTATGACCACGTTGAAATTCACCTGCCTACTTCCTATCCGTTATTTCTGAATGAGCAGATTCTCTTTACCACTATGAATTTCCATTGCCTTTAAACTTTTTTTACAAAGAATTTAATCACTGCACGATTTTCAATATTTTCTATTTTAAAAAATAACACTTATACGAGATTATCAACATCATAGGTGTATTACAAGAGAGTGTGGAAAACGTCTTGCATGAACATTTTAATATGAAAAAACTTCAAGCAAGATGTTTGATACACAGCAATGTTGCATGCACACCAATGCAATTGTACTGTCATTAACAATTTTAATGTTGGGCGGTGACCACCGAATGGCACGAGCAAAAATTAGGATTAATTGTCGAAGAAAACACGAAAAAATGGTAAGGTCAAAGAAGGGCAGAGTGGATTCTGGGAAACTGCTGGAGAGAGGAAGCTATTTTGAGCTTTATCAAACCGGTTTGCTGTATTACAAGATCCGGAGGAGGTGGAAATATCAGTTCAATATGAAGAAATCTCCAACAATGTGTTTCAAACGGCTGCTTCAATAGCACCAGAAGAAAAATGTCTCAAACAGACAAAAATCTCCAGTAAGACCATTGATTTAATGAAGAAACGGCAGGCAATGAGAAATGCAGGTAATCCTTTTGGCACGGTCGAGTACACTGTCCTCTGCAAAACTATAAGAAAACGTATAAGAGAGGACACGCCCCGATTCAACATGCAGCTAGTGCAAGAAACCCTGTAAGAAAACAAAGTAATTAACAAGGCTAAACAGAAACTGAGAAACAAAAGAACGCAAATATATGCCTTAAGGCGTGAGGATGGCACAGTGTGCAGGGCGCGTACGCAAATGTTAGAGGTTGTCAGAAAATTTTATTCCATTATATGAAGATCAGAACCAAAGACAACAATACCCACGGAAGAACAAATGCCAGATATCCTAGTGGAGGAAGTAATGGAGGCGAAATGCTAAAAGGTCGTCGGACGTTACATAAAACACTAGTAAAATTATACTTAAAATGCCTCAAAGAACAAAAAGTACCTGACTTTTGGGAAAATGCAGAAGTGATCCCTTTACATAAAAAAGGAGCACAGGAAGAACTACTGGCCAATAAGCATCCTATCAGTAATGACAAAGCTTTCACTAAGATAATTTTTAAAAGGTTATTAAAACAATTGAATGACGCACAACCAGGAGAACAAGAAGGATTCTGAAGTGGATTCAGTACAATGGATCACATCCAGGTTGTACAGCAGGCCATAAAAAAGCACAAAGAATACACCATGCCACTGTGTTTGGCTTTATCGACTATGAAAAAACACTTGACTCCATCTCAAAGCATGTGATAATGGATACATTGCTTAGCCAAGGGGTAGATAAAGCATATGTAAACCTATTAGGATCGATATATGGTGGAGCTATAGCCATAATTCACCTTGATGATCTTGAAGTGGGAATTAATGTAGAACGAGATGTACAGCAGGTATTACGCAATATCGCCTACTCTTTTCTCCATTAGCCTTGAAGAAGTATTCCGTAAACTGAATTGGGAATAGGATGGTGTAAATATCAATGGTGTAAACTTAAAACATCTTAGATTTGCAGATGATATCGTTCTCCTTTCACAAGACCCAGAGGAGCTGCAAAGACACATACAAGAACTGCAAAGAGCCGGCGAACCATTTGGCTTGAAAATAAACCTGAAAAAGGACAGAAGAATTTTAGTTTTAGGAAGGGATTTGGAGATTATGGACAGCTTTATATATCTTGGGCAGAAGATTTCAAGGGAGAGAAATACCGCCCGGGAGGGGGAACGGCGTGTTAAATGTGGCTGGCAGGCATTTGGCAGGCTCAACATAATGTTTAAGAGCACACTCCCACTTTACCTGAAAATAAGTCTTCGATCAGTGCTTTCTACCCGTTATGCCATACGGAAGTGAAACCTGGATACTCACATCGCAATCAATTCAAAACATTTGGGTAGCACAGAGTGGAATGGAAAGATGTATGCTTAGATATATATATATATACCTGTTTAAAAAAATCGACTATTTTGTTTTCTTATATATAGGTATCAAAAATATTGTTAGAAATAACGAAAAAAAACTATGTGAAGAGCTCTTAATATTAATATTAAGAGGTGCCGCATCGCAAATTTCAATTACCCATTTAAATAATATAGGAATGTATTTTTAACTTTGGAAGTTTTTAGCTCTTCAGAGGAACATTATTGTAGAATGACTATTACATATATTTATAGGAAATTGAATGTTCTATTTCCGGTTCATTGTTTATATTTAAACGAAATTTTTCAGTGAAATGATATAGAGAACACAGAGTTTGTAAAAACAAGATGTGCAAGATATATACCATTGAAGCAAATCACCACTGAGCACCGTATTTTCAACTTTATGATGCGAAATTTTAAAAAAGTACCCATAAATCAAAGAAAATTACTCATAAAGCTATTATTCTTATTAACAAATATAAGAATCTATTTGTTTCAACCAAGAATTATTTATTATTAATTAATTATATAGTTTAATGAAAGTTAAAGTGTTTTACACGAGTTAGTTTGACGCATGGGGTTTCTCAGGGGTGAATTTTAGCGATTTTGTTATTTTATTATTTATGCATAATTTACATTATTTCTGCTGTTGGTAGAGCAATTCTTTTCGCGAACGATACATTATGGACAACAAACGGAGAGTCCTGAATTACACTTATTTACAATGAAAACCTAAATGCACTCATGCATTAGTTTCGAACAAACAGAATGGCTTTCATCTTGATAAAGCAAGTAGTTTTAAACGGCATTCGGTTTGAGAACTACAAAACGGCGCGATGGTATTTAGATTTTTTTGCATGTTTCTCAAATATATTTGTTCATTTAAGTTTGATGGTATTTGATATTGTTTAAGAGTTGGTTCATCAAATTGTCATGCTCGGTCTATTCATTAAACCGTTTTTATACTGTAATATATTATGAAAATTTATTTTTTGTTTAGCTTTAACATTTCCAAAAAGAAATTAATCCTTAAATTGACTTGATAGATTTACTTTGTATATCCGAGTAAACTTTTTTTTCGCTTCGGAGCCAGAAAATATCTCAATTCAATAACAAAAAACCCAGATAGGTTTTTTTGTGTCGCGTCTTGAATCGTTTTGTATCTACGACATACGTCCGGCGAATTACAATGTGCCCAAAGTGCTACCCCGAATATTTAGTTTAACGATATCGGACAGGAGGAAGAAGGGAACCATTTTAGGCAAACAACGGTGATGTTCGCTTACGAGATTATCGGTATGAGATTGAAGTTTTCTTCAAAATGAGATTTGCTATGAAAGCTAAAAATCCATATAATATTTATGGTCACTTAGAAAAATTCGAAAACTGTCTAAATTTCATCTAAAAAATTAATTGAGTCTATTTATGGTCTCCATCTATTTATAATAAGAACAAATCAATATTTTAAATGGATTTTTATCCGTTCTATTTAATAGAAAAGATGACTGATGCGAAATAAAATACAAGGCATAGTTTATTAATATTTTTATTTTCAAAATTGATCTCTTATGGGTTAATATAAAATTGGAAGTGATCATAACTTTTTTAAAGCACTCTTTGGACTTATTTTTGAGCATCTGCTCAAAAGCCATTAAAAATTTATATATGTCTAAAATTGTAGTGATTTTCTTTCATCCAGTTGGAGAAATAAAATCAACTAAATATGTGCGACGAGCACTTCTTGGCCGTTTTCATTATTTACCATTGTTATTGCTCCATCTGGCTGTCGATCATCTTCGATGTTCTCTCTTTTTAGATAGAGTCAAATTTTTCCGTGGCTCTTTTGTTTAAGTTATACCGGTGCACGTTTAACTCCCACACACTTTAAAAATTTCGACGTTTCTTAAAATGGCACAGAGCATTTTAAAAATGTCGTAAAGTGGTTGAAAACTTTGCATTGTAATGAACCTTCAACGTCTGCGACTGATGAAAATATCGACAATGTAAAGTAAATCGCGATGAAAAATCGACTTCCAAGCCTAAGAGAGATGGTTCAAGATCTGAATATGTCTTGCGAATCAATTTATACCATTTTGGTTGATGTTTTGGGAATGACACGCGTCCTGACACGATTTATTCTCGAGGACTTGCATTTTCTTCAAAAAGATCACCACAATCAGATTACTGAAAATTTGTTTGAACAAGCCAATTCAGATCTATGATGATTTATGAAAGGCATCAAAACGGATGACGAGATATGAGTTGATTAATTTGACCTGCATGCCATACATAACGAGGTGTGTAAATAATTGATTTGGCAACACTGTTGGCTTCTCTTTGAAGGGGGAGTGGGGTATACGAACATCTGATGGATCCGCACTATGTGTTTGAACTCCTTATAGTCACTTGGTGGTCCGTAGGAATTCTTTTGGTGAACCAGATTTTCCAAGTGCATTCTGCAAGTCAAATGAATGACAACAATTTCGACCAACAGTGCATTATCAAGTTTGTTTCAGGCTTGGACACAGTGCGATAGAAACTTTTGCAAGACTCAAACAGGCCAATGAAAACAGTGTTTTGTCAAAAAACCAGGTTTTTAGGTGATTTGAGGTATTCTCAGAAAGTCGAGACTCGATTGAAGATGAACGCCGCAGAAAGCCGAGACTCGAAGAAGATTGAAGATGAACGCCGCAGTGGAAACCCTTCACGTGCAAGAGTTAATTTTGCTTCACACAACCGTTCATTAGATTTTGACCAATGAATTAGCATGAACAAAATATACGCGACAATGGTTCAGGAAAAAATATGTCTTAAAAATGACCATTTTCTGGGACGTGGCATTATTAATAATGAGTGTTGAAATTTGGGTCAAAAAAGTCCGGCAGGGTATTTCACTAACATTCTGTATAATATTGCTTGCATAGAATTGTTGCTTTTTTAAATAAAACTTTTTAATGAAAAACGACGGGACCTTATGAAACAATTAATATATTCATTATGTAATGATATGAGCCAGTTTTCGCTAATCAAAAATTGCCTGTTCAATAGCAATTTATGCATATCATGTACATACATGAAACGAACGTTCATTATGAAGGAAATAATATTAATTTCACCCTCAACATTCCATTAATTAGTATTCAACATATGACGATTATTTTACAATTATCTCCATATATTGCGCATTAGCTATTCGAAGTTTGTCACTGGAAATTTTAGAAATAAGCGTACGGTGTGATGAAAAGCAATTTGCGGGGTGTAGCATAAATATCATTATTATACTACAACATTCGTCAATGGTCTAAATAATATATCGAATTTCGGTATTTACTTAGTTTCATTGGTTGGTATATTTGGCTAATACCCATGTTTGTTTCACTTTATATAACGTGTAACGCAAATACTTTTGCATTATGGATGTACTTAGTTATTCATTGTTTAAAAAATTTCACCGGTCCCTTGCCCCACAAATATCTGTTTAGAGCGTGAGATACTCCTAATTCCTTTGAAAGTTTCCTAGTGCTTTTTTTAGGACAGCTGCTCTTAAAATGTCTGCATCGAGAGATCGTGGATGACCTGATCTTCTCCTGCCTTTAAAGCTCATGTTTTCCTTCGGAAACCTTATAAGCCAGAGCTGAGCGATGTGCATTGATTCACTACATTACCCCTTTACTTTGCAAATCTCACAAGCGGCCTCAATCGCTTTGAAGCCTTTCTTAAAATAGTGTCTAAAAATTGCCCTAATTTCGGGACTTCTTTCACTCATTTTAACTTTTTTGTTAACGACCATCGAAATTGTTACATCGAGTTATGGCGCTTGTGTCAATAAGTTTGTTTACAGCTGTTGGTTAGGTTAGTCGACCTCAAGTATGTTCTGCGATTTTTAAAATGAAATGTTGAAGAAAGCCTACGGTCAGCCACCTTTATCGAAAACACGAGCATACGATTGTTACAAAGCTTTCAAAGGATGTCGGGAAGGGGATGAGGAATTGCTTTGTTCCGTTCGACTGAGGAAAATCTCGAGAAGTGAATGAAAGGATGATGGAAAACCTATATTTAATATTATAATTGACTCAGAATCTAGTCATGTCTCACGAATCTGTTGCACCATTTTGGTTGATATTTTAGTCTAGAGATACATCGAAGCACATCTTGTTTGAAGAACCTGAAAGAACTTTGCGTATCGGGACGCATTAGGCTGATATTCGATATTACTTATTTGCGTAAATAACACACGTTAAGTAGGTAGAAAATGCTATCTCACTCTTGCGCAGTGAAGTCTGGCTGCGAAATCTTTCTTACATAGGGTACTGATGTTCCTTGGACTTGAAGTAAAAATAAAATCTTAATTGTCAATGTTTTAATTAATCACAAATTGTGCTCGAATTGCTGATCTCCGTTGCGTATGCACGCGCGCAATCTTCGCCTTGTTTCTATCGTAGTAGAACGTAAGAGATTTTTTTTCTATTTAAGAATTCGAAAAACATGATATCTTTTAGTTTCTTTTTATATGCAATTTAAAGTTGAGTTTTAAATTTATTTTTACTTGTTCCAAAAACCTGAAATGAAGAACCTGAAATTTCTTCAAAACCAGCACAGTATACAAGGTGCTGAAAACATGCTTGAACTAGTCAGTTCGGAACCTAATATCGTGAAACGCATTATAATATATTTCGAAACGTGTATGTAGAATTTCACATGCAAACTAGTCAAGGAACTTCAGAATTACGGTTTCAATAACGATTCGAAGCAAGAAAAAACCACTTGTAAATCGAAGTCATATTTGACTACTATGGTGTTGCCTGAGTTCCTCTCAGAGAGATGTGTGAGAGTTGTCATGGCGAAGAATGATCCTGCGTTGCTGGTTGTTTTTTCTTATTTCTTCAAAGAACTTCTGGCAGACAAATGTTTGCGTACCATTCAAAATTGATAGTTCTACGATTGTCTAGTGACACTGTAGCCACATGCCCATTTATCCCAAAAAGACAGGCGACCATTTGCTTCGAAGTGCTTTCTGCGCCAAGAACTTTTTTTAGGTTTGGTTCATTTTGAATATGCATAGATCCAAGATTCGTCATCTATATATATGTTATACACGGCTTTTGATGTATCACCATTGTATTTTTAGCATTTCTTTGCACCAATCGATACGAGTCTTTTTTGAGTGATTGTCAAATTATGCGGTCAAATTATCGTTTTCACGGCTAAATGTTCTTGTAATATCTTGTGTATGATTGTCATTGTCATTGTACAGTGGTTTTAGATGGTGCTTGATCGCCAAAAGTCGAAATGAGTTGATCAATGCACTATTGTTGTCATAATGCACGTCGAAAATCGTAGTAAATCATCGTAGGAACATTCTTACGAGTTAATTCCATTTTTTGACTGAGATGACATTTTCAAGTCACTAAACAACGCAAATAGCGTCCTTATGATAACACGTTCTGAATACGTATACACTCCACACGTATACACTCCACTCCACATATATCAGATGGCGCCTAACAAAATCATTGTTGCCAATTTCGGATACATAAATAGTAACCCTCGTATCCAATTATTCGAGGAGCTTTACCACTTCGTAGAGATTAACAGCAAATAATTTCTTTAACTTTCGATAATGGGGTGATTCAATCTGATGATTGAATCATCTCAGATAGTTAGCGAAACGTGCGTCATCATGAAATTGTTCTCTTCCTCTCTACGTATTTTAGCTAGTCGTGCTGAATCAAGTTCCAAAGCAAAATCGTGATTCATTAAATATATCTACTCTATTCCGTTATCACTCTACACAACTCTATTCCATTATACAGGTAGAATATCAGTGACAACATTCGTTAGCGTTGGTACCCAACTATGACAGACTATCGTTTGCCAAATTAAAATAGCCTATAGAACGGGTCTTTTACTATCTCTTCCGCCTCCATAAAGCATTATTGGGCCCACAGGTTTTTTATGTTAATTATTTATTTCTTTATTCGAAAAATTCCAAAAGTCAGCATTGAAACTTGAATTAAAAAAAAGTTATTGCTATAGCCTCCAAATTATTTTTTTATTTTAATGTATAATGTAATTGTAGTAAATAACAAACGCTAAGTAGGTAGAAAATGCTATCTCACTCTTGCGCAGTGAAGTCTGACTGCTATATCTTTCTTACATAGGATACTAATGTTCCTTGGACTTCAAGCAAAAATAGAATCTTAATAATCAATGTTTTAATTAATCAGAAATCGTGCTCGAATTGCTGATCTTCGTTGCGTATGCACCCTTGCAATCTTCGCCTCGTTTCTACCATAGTAGTACGTATATTTAAATATTTTTTAAATAAGGTCCGTTTTTTACTTAGAAGAAAAATACTATAAATATCATTAAAATTAATTTTTTTCCACATTCTGCGTACTTTTATCTCCTTTTTTATATAATTTCCATTTTTGTTCAAACATTTGTCATACTGCTCAACAGGTTTTTGAATTCCGAGGTCAAATAAATCTGCCGCCTGTGAAGAAACCCAATCCATAACTGCAGTTTTAACTTAATCGTCGTCGTTGAACCGTTGACCATCAAATAACTTATTTAAGTATCAAAACAAGTTAAAATTACTGGGTGCAAGGTCTGGACTGTAAGGTGGATAATCCAGTTTTTCTGGAGATGGAGATGAAACATGTGGCCTTGTATTGTCATGGGGCAACATCACATCGGAGGACAGTAGGTCACGCTGGTTATTGTGTATGGCACGCCGGAGTTCTCTCAAGGTGAGACAATACGCATCAGAATTGATTGTTGTGCCTCTCGGCATAAATTTAACGAACAAAATCTTTTTCCTGCCCCAAAAGACATTTGCCATGATCTTTGTCTGTTTGACTTTTATTCTGGTTGTCGACGATGTGTGTCGCCATTCCATTGATTGGTGCTTGGACTCAGGAGCCATGTGAGACGCCCAAGTCTCATCTCCTGGAATGATGTGGTCTAACAATTCATCTCCTTCCTGATCGCATCGAATCAAAAACAATAAAGCACAGCCCAATGTCTTTGTTTTGTGATCGTCAGAAAGCAGTCTTGGAATCCACCGATAACACAATTTTCGGTAATTGAGTTTCTTCGAAACAATGGTATACAAAACTGGCTTTGAAACCTGTGGAAATTTTCTTGATAACTTTGAAATCGTGAATCGTCGGTTCTCTCGAATTTTGTTGTCGACATCACGAACCGAATCTTCGGAAATCAGAGAAGTTCGGCCAGGATTTATCATGCACATTAACCCGCCCGTCCTTGAACATTCTCACCCACTTTCTCACAATGGCGCGTAAACGTGCGCAAAGCATGCTGGGAGCAGACGCGCCATCACACTGCGAAATTGCGCTTCGTTCTCACTCTCATTCACAAAATATATATACAATAGTCCAACAAAGTGTCAGTAGGACTCTTCACTCCAACCGAAAAATACTTGAAAATGCCAAATGAGATTTTGACGAAACGTCGTGACTCATCACAGAACGAACGGATCAACACCCGGAATGATTTATGAATATTATCTACCACCCTTGGAAATATTTGACGTAACATATAGATGTAATTATGTTTTCAAAAATAAATTTGTTTTTTCACTTAAGATTGTTTAGTTTTAAACTTATTTACAATAAAAAATTATTAAGAGTTCACGTTAAAAGGAAAAATATTTCTTTCAAAATAATTGTAGTGGTCTGAAACATTTGGTTTTGGTAAACTTCTTATAATTCGTTAGTTGGATCATTAACTACATAATTTGATTTAATTCAAAATCATTCATCCATATACAAATATCAGAAGGTAATTTAACAATAATTTGAACATTCGATATACCTTTCCAATCGTATATTCCCTACACCATTTCAATAGGTCAAATTTTAACCGCCGAATCTTATATTATACAACACTAAGTATATCGTTACGAATGCCACTGCTTAGATCCAATATGTATGCTAATACAAGCCACGAAATCTGTCAAGTTTGTTTTCCAATTCTGATCCAGATCATCGCTTTATATTCTTCGTAGCTTTTATGAATAATATTTATAAGGCATCGCTTTCAAAAGCAACATGAGGCCTAAATTGCTCTTTTGCTATTCAAATCTCAAAAGTAACTTTAGGCAATCGGTTTTTTTTCAGATCATATTCTGGATTGAAATTGCATTAATTCCAGTCATTATAGTCGCATTATTGGGTCTTTGAGAAGTTTATACATTAACTTTTTTTTTCTTGTTAGAAAATTAAAAGAACTACATTATTTAAAATTCGTATTAGTTAAAATTGTTAAAGATTGTTAGTCATTAGGTTGCTGAGATATTTGTAATTGCAGAAGTCTTAACTAAATTAATAGTTACAAACTAGTTAACAAAGTTAACAGTCAAATGCAGAAAGAATATTCTTTTTAGATCCAGTTAAATGAAAAATATGACTAGTGACAAGAAGATCTTGAAGAAGTTGATTTGAAAAATTTTCATTTTCTGCAATGTGCTTTTTCTAGTGGGATGAAGGTTACTCTGGTTTCAAGTATTACCTTGAACAAACGAACTGACACTTTTTGAAACAACTAGAGACTGGTGTGAAAATATTTTTTAGAATGATATTGATATTCTAGATGATATTTTTCCAAAATATACATTTTCTCTGTTGGGATGAAAGTTGGTTTACGTTCGAGATTTCCTTGGATAATAGCTGATATTTTTTAAATCACCTAAAAATTGGTGACGAAATAGTTACTGAAATAGTAAAATAGAAAATAATATTATTTTAAAATGTACAGTTTTTCTCATGAGATAAAGATTAGCTTCAAGATTATCTTGCAAAACAAGAGCTGATACGTGTTGAAGTAACTGGAGACTGGCAATGAAATAGTTATTAAAGTGAGCTAAAAATGATATTTTTTCAGAATAATCATACATTTTCTAGGATGGGATGATTGCTACTCTAATTTCATGACTACTTGGAATAGCAGGTATAGAGTGGAGATGATATATTTATCGAAAAATGAACTAAAAATTATATTTTACCGATATACAGTAATCCCTCGTCAACACACACATATGTACATATTTTACATTTTTCTATTTTCAAGTGAAACCCCAGAAAATCCCTCGCCAACCGCGGCCCTCTATCCAGAACGGAATCCCCGCGGTGGACAAGAGATTACTATATTAAATTTTTTTACTGGGATCGGGTAAACTTTAGCTTAAATATTTCCTTAAATAAAAAAAGCTGATATATTTTCAAACAGTTAAAGACCGCTGATGAAAGATATATATATTTTCTCTGTTGATATGATGGTTACTTCAGAAGGTAGCTTCAAGATTATGTTGAACAATAGCTGATAATTTTTAAACGACGTTGGTGATGAAATATTTACTGAAGAACAATCTATAAATAAATATTCCTCTAGACTATGCATTTGATCTAATGGGATCTCTAATGGATTGAAAGTTACTTTAGCTTTACGATTACTTTGAAGCTGGAATTTTTTAAGTATCTGAAGATGAAATTTTTCTTACTGGAATGAGAGTTTATCTAGTTAAAAGATTTCTTTGAGCGAAAACAGGGATTCTTTTAAAGCAGCTGGTCATGAAATATTTATTGAAGAAGTGTGCTAGAAAATAATATTGTCAATAATATATATTTTCTCACTTGAGATAAATATTATTTTAGATTCAAGACTATACTTAATAATAGCTAATACTTTTTGAAGTGGTTGGGGATTAGTGATAGTGATATTTATTGAAGAAATTAGCTTATATTCATAATTTTCACGTAGTCTCATCAATATTGCGTTCCTGTTTCTGACAAAGCAACAGAAATTGAAGACATTGTAAGGATCTTACACCTGTAAGGATCCCACAAATTTATGGCGATGGTTTCGACTAGTTGCAACTAAGTGACGTTGAAAACGTTATATTTTCTCACGAGAATGAACTATCAGAACAGAACTGCTGGGAATTCTGGAAAATACATCGGAGGTCTTAATTATTCACACACATATTTACATATTTTACATTTTTCTATTTTCAAGTGAAACCCCAGAAAATCCCTCGCCAACCGCGGCCCTCTATCCAGAACGGAATCCCCGCGGTGGACAAGAGATTACTATATTAAATTTTTTTACTGGGATCGGGTAAACTTTAGCTTAAATATTTCCTTAAATAAAAAAAGCTGATATATTTTCAAACAGTTAAAGACCGCTGATGAAAGATATATATATTTTCTCTGTTGATATGATGGTTACTTCAGAAGATAGCTTCAAGATTATGTTGAACAATAGCTGATAATTTTTAAACGACGTTGGTGATGAAATATTTACTGAAGAACAATCTATAAATAAATATTCCTCTAGACTATGCATTTGATCTAATGGGATCTCTAAAGGATTGAAAGTTACTTTAGCTTTACGATTACTTTGAAGCTGGAATTTTTTAAGTATCTGAAGATGAAATTTTTCTTACTGGAATGAGAGTTTATCTAGTTAAAAGATTTCTTTGAGCGAAAACAGGGATTCTTTTAATGCAGCTGGTCATGAAATATTTATTGAAGAAGTGTGCTAGAAAATAATATTGTCAATAATATATATTTTCTCACTTGAGATAAATATTATTTTAGATTCAAGACTATACTTAATAATAGCTAATACTTTTTGAAGTAGTTGGGGATTAGTGATAGTGATATTTATTGAAGAAATTAGCTTATATTCATAATTTTCCTAAATATAATTTTTTTTATTAGGATGAATGTTACTTTCCCGTCAAGATTTCCTGAAGCATCGAGAAATAACACATTTGGAAGTAATTGGAGATGACGGTTACTTTAATTCCAAGATTAGCGTGAATATACAGAGCGGCTAATAGTTTTTGAAGGAGTCATAACAGATCGAAATATTTTTTTAAAGTGTGATTTATAAAAGTATACATCAGGAGAATGTACTTGTTTTCTCTTGTAAAGGCTATTCTGACTTCAAGATTACTTCAGGCAACTGGAAATACTATTTTTACAAATTTAGAATGAATATTGAGTGCTCTAGGATCATTCATTCATTGACGGTATTTTTTGTATGTAGGGCTACAAAGGCATTTGATTGGCAGTTTAGAAGTGGAGTTTAGTCAACCAACTGAAGACAACATATTTGAATATCCAACAGATAAATTCAGAAATAATAGGTAAAAATTAAGGGGTCTTTCAAATTGAGCGGTTTTTTAAAATTCTTGAATAAAATACAGAATTTGAGTTAATTTCAATTTTCTGTTATTGATCATTGATATTAGTGTATGACATTTAAACACGAAAGACAATATCCACCAAATGACCACCTCTTGTAGCTCCATAGACGTCCACCCTTTTGTCAAAATTTTGGCTTAACCGTGGCTCTATCTCACCAGTTACTCGAAAAAATTCATCCTTTAGTTCAGGAATCGTTTGTGGATTATTCTTATAGACCTGGTTTTTCACGTAGTCTCAAAGAAAATAGTCCAACTGTATTAAATCACATGATCTTGGTGGCCAATTAACATCATCGTTTCTTGGAATAACTGATTTAGGATTTTTTCCCTCAATAAATCAATTGTTTCATTAGCAGAATGAGGTGTAGCGCCATCCTGTTGAATCCATATATCCAACAGATCATGAGATATTATTCAATTCAGGTCACAAAACTCCAGTTATCATCTCACGATATCGAACAACATTCACAGTAACAGCTTCACCAGCAGCATTCTGAAGGAAACACTGCCCAATTACGTCACTGACACGACATAATGCATACCTAACAGTAACTCATTTAGAATGTAAAGGTTGTTTATGAATCAGTCGTGGATTTTTCTCACCTCAAATGCGGCAATTTTGTTTATAAACATAGCCACCAATTTCAAAATGTGCTTTACCTGAAAAGATGATTTTTTGAGAAAAATCATATGTTTGTTCCTTGTTCCAATTGACAAATGCATGACATTTTGAATGATCCAGTGGCTTTGGTTTCTGTGTTATTTAAACCTTATATGCCTACAGAGCTACGCCAAGCGTAAAATACGCCATGTTGTGAGTTCGAATTGTTGTGAACGACGACTAAAGAAAATTTCTGGGTCTTCAGCAACACTTTCAAGTACCAAATCAATATGCTCTTATGCACAATCAGTACGACTACATATTGCTCTTCTTTTATCTTCCACCGTACCGTTTTCTTGAAATTTTGAATAAGTCGATTAATATTGCTTTCAGATAGACAATTGTGCAAACCGTAAATATCACGTAATTTTCTAAAAACATTCTTCAGTGAATGTCCGTTTTCATAAAATAATCCAGCAATTTTTAGGCCTTGTTGTATTATATACGACTCCATTTTTATAAATTGCATACATTACACTTCAGAAATCAGACTAGACCTAGGAAAATTCATAACGCCATCTGTTTTTATTCAAGAATAACTAAAAACCGCTCAATTTGAAAGACCCGTTACATCTCACTGTTTTACGTTCGATCTAGTGTAGTTTTATGCGAATATTGTATGAGATAGTGAAAATGCATTAAAGTTACTGAAGCAACGAATATACTAGAATGTGATGAAAGTAGTTTGCGTTTTTTTCATTATTTATAAATAAAGGACTACACTTCACTCCTCACAGGTTTAATTCGATTTCACCTTTTTGTTCATTAAAGTGATTCAATTGCAAAACCGTCGATAGATAATATAGAAGGGTTTTAACAAAAACGTAGTTAATATAGGCTTCAAAGAGATTGATGCTGCGAGTGAGATTTACGAAGTACAGAGGAAAGGTTTCGTATCAATGCGCACCGCTGAGCTCTGGTTCTTGACTCTCTGGTTCTTTAAAATGTTGGTGGAAGTCTTGTTGATTTTTGAAGGAATATTTCACTTTGAATAGGTTCCTGATGGTAGGGCGAATTCAGAAGTCTTGTTAGTTTAGCTTGAGAGAGACAGCTATTCTGGCCCAAAAATATCCAGCTATGGTCAACAAAAAAGTCCTCCTCCAGCAAGACAATCCAAGACCACACACTTCACATCTGATTATTTCTAAAATTAAAGAAATGGACTTTGAGTTTCTCCTTTACCCAGAGTCCGTCCCCGACTTTGCTATCACCACTATTATCACTTGTTCTAGTCCATTGCCCAATTTTTCCGAGGAAAAAAAATAGGACTGAAGAAGAGGTAAAAACTGATTTCATCGAGTTTTTTGCCTCCAAAGAATCATCGTGGTACCTGTGAGGAATATCGTTACTGGCTCAAAGATCAATTGACTTCATCAAAAACAACAGCTTACCATGTATGTAAATATGAAACCGGAATGCATGTTTATTGTATGAAAATGATAAAAAATATCTAATTCGATGTATTGCCCATCGCTAGCTATACATTTTTCCCACCTGTTTAATAATTTGTGCATGCCACGCCAAAAAAACTATTGCTCCTTTGAGGCAAACCAGTCATCGAGCCATTGTAGTAAGAAGGAAAGCGCTGCTCAGCAAATGCGTGTCCCATCGATGCAAATAAGTAGTAATCAGACAGAGCCAGGTCTGGTGAATAAGCCGTATGTGAAAATATATTCCAACTAAATACCTCAATCGTTTCCTTGACCAGTTTTACTGTGTGTGATGGTGCACTATCATGAAGCAAAATTACTTTGTGTTGCCTTTTTTGATATTCTGGTTGTTTTTTACGTAAAGCTTGATTTTGGCCAGGTTTTAGCAGCTTATAATAGATTACCCCCTTCTGATCCCGCCAAACAAAGAGCATTGTCTTCCATCCATAGGGATTTGGCCTTGCCGTTGATGTCGATGGTTCGGCTGGAATTACCCATAATGTTTTACACTTAGGATTGTCAAAATATATTTAATTTTTATCGCCAGTCACAATTCGATCGAGAAATTACTTTTTTTGCACCTGGCGAGTAGCATTTCGCAAGTGGCTTTTCGGTTTTCCTGTTGTCTTTCATTCAGTTCATGTGGAACCCATTTTCCCAATTTCTAAACTTTTTCAGTGGCTTTCAAACGTTTAGAGACGGCTTCTCGTGTCACATTTAATTGACCCGCTCATCCAACAATGCATGCAATTCACTGTCTTCAATTTTTTTTAGGTAGTCTTCCACGTTCTTTGTTTATCACTGCAAAATCGCCACTTTTGAATTAGAGAGAAAGAACATACTCACCTTAAGCTTCGACAAGTATTCGATGCGATTGTGCAGCAGTTTTCTTCAAATGGTAACAATGCTGTCCGCAAATCGTAGTTTCCAGGCATCAAATTTGACTTGTTCAACGCTGCTACACACTATGCTGTTGTATGAGACTTGTATTGTTGTGAGTTTGACGGTAACTACATTGACAGCTAGGGCCATCTATGGGCAAATTCTGGTTTCATATTTACAGACTTGGTATATTTAGAGGAATAACTTCTAGGTATACATGTTTTACACAGTGAATAACTAAGTTCCTCAAAAACGCAAATACTTTTGTTACACACCTGTACATTCTTAACAGTGATAGACATTTTTGTCTGCCAACTGAATATCTATATCAATAATCTATCTAATCTATACGAATATCTACGTCAAAGCCAACTGAATATCTACATTACATGTTAATATTACACTACAAATTGTAATGTCTAATAGGCGAGTAGTATTAAATAAATATCCAAGCAAATCTGAATTAACAATATAGATGTAACATTGTTAAACCGAACGTGTCATAACTTGATTTAATATAACATGTTCGATAAACTATAAACAAAACTAATGCACAAACGTCAAAAGAGAAATTTACAAACATCTCAACACCGGATATATCATCCCGGTCGCGTACTCCTTACACCACTGCAATAGATCACATTCTAACCGCCGAATCTTATATTACACAACACTAAGTCTGTGGCGCAACGAATGCCGCTGCTTAGGTCCAATATATATGCTAATACGGGCCCCGAAACCTGTCAAGTCTGTTTTCCAATTCTGATCCAGATCATCGCTTTATATTCTACAGAGCTTTTATGAATAATTTTTATAGACGCCCCTCTCAGCATAACACGCTGCCTAAACTCGTCTTTTGCCATTCAAATCGCAAAAATAACTTTTGGCAATCGGGTCTTTGTCAGATCTGGATCTGTTTGGATGACAATTTTTATTCATTCAAGTAATGATGCGACAAATATTTCATTTGAAAATGTGGACGAAATGAATTAAAATTTTTTTGCTGGCAAAAAAAACTGAAGCAATAATTAGAACAAGCAAGTTTGGTGTCGATATTTTGATTTAAAATTAAAATAAACTTAACCGATTGCCCGTATATTAATGCAATTAATCTCTTGGAATCTTTGTAGATTACTGAACTCAAAGAGATTTTCCAATAAACACCAAATCACTCGTTTTTAACTTGGCAATGCGCGTTTCGTTACACATATCAGAATCATCAGAAGATCGGGTTAGTATAAGGTGACAAGCAAAAAATAAAATAGAAAATATCATTATGTTGGTATATAAAGTTAATTTTAATTAACCATATATTGATCCTTGTTATCTAGAATTCCATGCTATATTTTTACAGATGTCGCGTTCGTACATTGTCTGAGATTTATCTGGAAAAAAAACGATCCAGGTCTCTTTTAACACTTCCCTCGTCAGTGACATTTTTTCCATTCAGAAAAGTCTCCAACAATCGAAATACTATAGACGAATATGGGGGATGAGACAAAAGACCCCATTCAAGACTTAACAGTATCCTCCTTATGGGTAACAATGTGTAGAGTTTAACGTATAGAGTCGTGGTTAATAAACGACCTCCCTTTAGGACATTTTATGCATAATGTATGATCTATTTTCGTTAATTGGGAATATTGTTGTGTCAATCGTCCTAGATGGTGGTAAAACTTAATAACACATAATATCACTATGTTATCCTAATTCTTCTAACTCTCCGTTTTAATACCGGTCTTAATAAACATTGTATCAGTTAAAATCCATTTTTGTTCAGTATGTGGCGCTCAAGCACTAAACTGAGAAACAAACAATTATATCAGATTGGGATAAGTTTTTATTGCTAATATCTCCAAAACCACTATCTCCAGAACTTGTCTGTTATTATATTTAAAACTTTCTTTCAAATACAAACAAATAGTTTGTAAAACATTTTAAATTGACTAAAAAAGGAAATCTAAAAGAAGACGTGTATTGCTCAGTATAAGTGAAAAATTAAAGATTCTTATTATTGGAATAGAAAAATCTAATTCGAGATTTATCTAAATTTAATATAAGGTTTATTAATAAAAATGAATCTTCGATATGTGAAGTATTGGAAAACAATGAAAAAATTGGATCTACCTTTTCCTTTTGGTCCTAATCTACAATCTAATAAGGCGGGTACATTGTGATAGAAACATTTCTAAATTTGTGGGCGGAAGACATGACTTGAAAACACGTTTCTATTAATGATAACATATTATGACAAAAAGTTGATAGGAAGACATGCTGCCACTAGGTGAAACAGAAAAAGAAAAAAGTCATTCACACCAAGCTGGTTGCACAGATACAAAAATCGATTTAATTTAAAAGACATAACAATTATGGGGGAACATGGATCGTCTGATGAAGCAGTTACTGCCTTATTTTCACGAGAACATTTTTAGCAGAATAATGTTATCGAATATGAACGAATTTGTATGAACATGTACCGAAAAATTAAATGACTGAACTTATTTACTATTATAATAATGAACAACACTCTCAAACTGTTATGAAGTTGGGACACAGAAGCCAAATTATATTATTTCTAAAGTATTCTTCATCTAGTTGGAAAAATTGTTTTAAATTGATCAGTAGACTACCATGCCGCAACCGATATCTAGGAAACAAATCAGTGAATATAACGAAAGTGGTTGTATATTAAACAGTATGTTATTTTCTAACATAAAATCTATTAAAGAACAGTAATATCCTTAGGCAGTCTAATAAATCTTTGTCTACATTACTTTATGTAGAGATCAAGTTTTAAGGGTTTATCGCAAGAATTTAGTAACATAAGTAAAATAATAGTTTGTTGAAATCGACCATTTTTAGTTTATATTTGCATTAAAATCAAAGAGATGTATCAAAGATATTCAGTCTAGTTCTTAAAACTAAACACAAAAAGCATGAAAAATCAAGACCCGTGAGTTAACCAAGCGTTACATTAATATTTGAAAAACCTGACTGAATT
This sequence comes from Cosmopolites sordidus, assembly GCA_031761425.1. Taxonomy (NCBI): domain Eukaryota; kingdom Metazoa; phylum Arthropoda; class Insecta; order Coleoptera; family Curculionidae; genus Cosmopolites; species Cosmopolites sordidus. The sequence goes on along the minus strand of JARFXV010001201.1, from coordinate 264,225 downwards.
GAATAGCCGGTCGCGTTGGTGCGGTGGTAAGAGGGCCTGCTTTGCCGAATCCGCGCTGGAGCGATAGCTGGTTCGATTCCAGCGCTCGGATGGTTATTTTTCTTTCTTCTGTCCGTTTATCTTTCCTAAATGTTTGTGATTATTTCTAGGCAAGAGTGTAAAATCCGACTACGAATTACCCCTCAGTCACGCCAGTTAAAGGCTGGGTAAGGCCGGATGCCTTCTGAGAAGTGTTCTACGTTGGTCACTCGCCAGTCGGTAGGTTTCCTGATAGACTTATGGGTAGGCACATAACCAAGGGTTTATAGCCCGAGGGGGGTGCTGGCCTGGGTTTGTCGGAAGCTGATGACCGTGGTTCGGAACCCACGTTAAGCTGTAGGTCCAGTCGCTAAATAGCCTAGTTGCTGATGCGCCTCTAACCCAAACACTTTACTTTCTGAATTGAATATGTTGTTTATCCCAGTTAATGATTTTCTTATATTTTGTTATTTAAATACTTTGAAATAAATTCAAAGCCATAGTATTATTTACACTTTTAACAAGTCTTAGGTTGCTAATGTAATTGTCTTGGAAGTGGATTGAATCATGTCATGATGATGCTAACATGATTAGTGAAACGCGCGTCAAAAATTTTTTAAACTAGTGATTGGATGGTAAAAATTTCTGTCAATGGTTATTGACTCTATTTTCGATATTCTTAAATTTTATCAAATGCCGTTCTGCTTTCACCCTTTTAAGCTGAAAACTAAACAAACGGTAGTCGAAATCTCTCTCGTCGACAAAACAATTATTCAATACATCTGGCGGTTTCTTTGTGGATATATCCGCATAATGTCACCATATATATAATACTACTATATTGCTAATATCTGTAAGTGGAGGTGTCACGGAGTAAGTGAGACAGCAAACGCAAAGTGAGACAGCAAACGTCTGCTTCTGTTTCTTTTTCTACTACTTGGCCCGTTGTGCGCAAATTTCGTGATAAATAAATGTGACAGACACAAAAACATAAAAATATGCAAACTGACGCACGCCTATAAGCATACTCAATTCTCGGACATTCTCTGAAAACTCAAAGTAGTAGAGAGAGAAATAGATGTATATATGTCTGTACCGTAATGATATCGCCGATCTCCAGACCTTGCTAGCAATATAGTAGTATTATATATATGAATGCCACCAAGGTCTCCTTATTTTCCCTCCTTTTGTTGGTCGTGATCGTTGTTGCCAACCAAATGTGAAGAAGTCGAAATGTTGATGACATATAATCATTATTTTTACGTTTCATTCTTTCAAAAATATGAACTTGAACAAAAAAGACTTGATTTTGGTGACGTTTGGAAACTTAATTCACGCACTTGAGAAAACTGAATCCATAGATTTCTAACTATCATATATTATTCACTATATTACTTAATATGAGTTATGTCCTTTACTTGATCTGATATGTCGCCGTATTTTTCAACCTCGTGTCTGGGGTCGAAGGTTTGGTATTTATTTTCTTTACCAGGGTATAGAATTGAAAAACAGGGAGCTTGCGGTTTTCCGAAGGTTATTCCTCGTGTATCAGGATTCTCTTCCACCACACGTAGACTTATATATTGAAATATCTGGAACTTTTAGGAACGGCTGGTTTAAATAGATCTAGATTATACTTGGAACCTATATAATTCAGCAGCTCTCATTGGAGTTTAATAGATCATGACCCTGGTTATTGGAGAGAATTTGTGTGTTCTGCATGTTAATTGATACAGTAATTTAAATATACTGCATCTTCTAGATAAAGAAAGCAAAATTTGAATGTGCTATTTGAGTGATTTATCAAATTGAGTTACTAGATGAATTATTTTGTGGAACCAAAGAATATAAACCTATTCTACCTGCTCTCTGACTTTGTCTACTATGCAATGTTTTCTGGTAAAGATTACCACCTGAGTATTTTCTAAATTAACCTGGCAACCAGAAATACAGCCATCTAATTACAACGTTAAGTTCAAACTGGAGTTATTTGTCGGTTATCATACGATATGATATAACAAAGGGGATATACCATTCGCGGACGGATGATGACATTAATATCTCTGCATCTTGAAAAATCAGCCATATAGAGGTTGAAGAGGATGGAGGCCGGTGCAAGAGGTGCAATACTATGGGACTTCCAACTCATTGACATTCCTCATTTAGAAATCTGATTAGCATTTTACTTAGAACTTCGTATCTCCTTCGAAGGTTTTGATTAGTATGGTTAGATCCCAGATTTGGCTCCCTGTGAGTATTTTCTGTTCCCAAACATTAGACTACAAATAAAAAAAACACTACTTACAGAGATGTTCCTGGGGTTGATGCCGCCGTGGCCGCAGTGTAGGACAAGTTGCTAAAACAAGAAAAAAGTGTGTTGAAATGCCAACAAAAGTATTTTGAAATTATTTTAACATTATCTGACTGGTGAAATTGAGATATCTTATTTCTAATCATGAATGCGCGTACATATAAAAATATTTCTTATTGTTTTATCTTTCTAGTTATCCAAAGCTTCGATATATTTTTAGATAGCCTGTCCATTTAAATGCCTCTTGATTTTGAGAAAGCTGAAATCCAATTTATTACTATTGGCAACTAAAGCACGATTTTCGAAAGAAATTTCTCAGATTTTACTATTGACAATTTCAGAAATTTCTCTGCATTCGCCTACTCGTATTATACTGGAGTCGTGTGAAAAGTTCTCGACACGACAAAGAAAATATTTGATGTTTGAGATTTTTTTTATTTTGCAGCGTAGTCACGTAACTTGCAAGGGTACCATTCAATGTATTTAGACCAATTGCATTCCAACTTTATAATACCATTAATATAATGCTATTTTTCTAAATTTACAAAATAAGGAATTGTTTCAGCTTCCACTTCATTATTTCAAGTCAATCTTCGTTTAGCGAGCTATTTCTTCATGTTTAGGAAGAGGAACTAATCGCTGGGACATCCTATGATGTATGGAGTTTTACAATAACAACTCGAACTGTGAGGGCAAGCGCATTATCTTGGTGAAAGAGTTCTTTCTTTTAGTTAGATGTGGACATTTAGCCTGAATAATACTTTTCCTTTGGTCCAGTGCCAGGTGATACTCCCGCCGTTTACCATGTAGTTTATAAGCACCATATGACGTGAATTCCAGAAAACTGTAACTGACTTTATCAGCAGATGGTATCATTTCCGCTTTTTAATTGAGAGTTCATAATTCATGTTTCATCTATCAATATAAAAGCTCGATGAAACTTCTTTGTGCCTTTCATCTATTAATAATAATACTAATAATAGAAAATCTGTTTAAAATAATGCAGAGAGTGGTAATCCTTAATACCACTTGGATCGCTCGAAAATTTTTGGAAGAATGAAGTTGTTTTGGCTACGCCCGATGGTAGACACCCCGATGATCTTGACCGTCATGAAGTCGACAAGAGTGCGTCGAACGCATGGTTGACATGGGGAGGTCTTTTTCCGGAGACTGAAGGTTTTGTGTGCAATTCAGGATCAGGTCGTGTACACTAAGAACTACCAAAAATATATCATTAAGGATGCAAGTGTATCAAGTGACACGTGTAGGAAATGTCACGAAAAGCCTGAGACTATCCAACATATTGTAGGAGCATGTGGTAGACTCTCCCAGACGGACTATCGTCACCGTCATAATCAGGTGGCCAGTATAGTCCACCAGGAGCTTGCAAGTCGTAATATCCTTATGACAGAGCGCGTTCCTTATTATACATACAACCCGGAGGCGGTACTAGATCTAGCCGATTTCAGGTTATATTACGACCGAACAATAATAACCGACAAAACCGTTCACTGTAATAGGCCAGATATTATATTGCTGGACAAAAAGAAGAAAACAGCATTCCTAATCGACATAGCTGTTCCAAACACACACAACATTCAAAAGAGGACTGAAGCAAAAGTACAAAAATATACAGACCTAAAGTTAGAAATAAAACGGATATGGAAGTTGGACCTGGTCCATATTGTGCCATTGATAATTTCAACAGGGCGGTAATCCTTAATATTACTCGCATCGCCCGAAAAATTTTGGAAGAATGAAGTTGTTTTGGCTACGTCCCGCACTTTATTTAAAATCCAGCTTAGCTGGGAACTCCTTGCCCCTAATGCTTACCTAGGTAGGCATAATCAGCTGGCGAAAATTATACACCAGCAAATCGATTTACAGCACTCTCTGTTTGATAAGATACCTCCACCATATTACAAGTACACGTCTTCCCCCGAACTTGAGTCAGCCGATACCATTCTTTACTGGGATAGACCAATTACAACAGATCGGACGGTTGACTATAATAGGCCGGATATTGTTCTAATTAGGAAAAAGCAGAAGAGAGCTTTCATAATTGACATTGCGATACCACTCTTTCACAACATCAGAAAAACTGAAATGGAAAAGGTCACGAAGTATGAAAATCTTGCATTTGACCTGAAAAATCAATGGGAACTCCAGAACGTGGAGTTATATCTTTTGTTATATCCGCCGAAGGTCTAGTAAGCAAAACCTTTTCCAAAAACCTGGAAATTCTTTGTTCATGTTTCAAAATCGATTACCACAGTAGGACAACGAATAGTTCTCTTACAAACTTGCTACATTGTTCGTAAGGTACTAAGCTGAATGGGAGGAGCTAAACTGCTTTCTCATCTTGGCATTGTACACCCGACCAGCCTAGCTAAGATGATCGATGAATCATGTTTGTGATAATAATACAAATTAACAAAATCAACAAAAAGGAGAAAAGAACTTTTATAATTGACATCGCAGTGCCGCTCTGTCACAACATTAGAAAGAATGACAAGATGCAGCCAAATATCTATCGACCTATACCTTGTCTTTCAGCACTCTATAAGTTACTTACATCATTAGGAAACGAAAAAATATATATCATCACTGTTTAGATAATAATATCCTAGAAGAAGAAAAAAAATGATGTGTAAGACAATCTGCGGGATGCAAGCACCAACTTACTATAGATGCTATTGCTTTAAAGCACGTCCAGAGAAAAAAGCGTAACCTTAACTTATGTTACATAGACTACAGTAAGGCCTTCGACTCTGTCCCTCATGATTGGCTAGTTAAAGTTTTGGAAATTTAGAAAATCTGCCCTAAAATTAGAGCAATGCTTACTCACTTAATGAAGTCTTGAAAGTCTAATATATCGGGAGAAAATGCTGGAAGAGTCAATGTTGAGAAGGGTATTTTCCAGGGAGACTCTTTGTCGCCAATGTGGTTTTGTCTGGCCCCAAATCGATCAGTCTGCAAGCGGGTTTAGGTTCCAGTTGACAAACAGCAGAAGGTTATCACATCTGTTATATATGGATGACCTAAAACTGTATGCAGAGTCCCAGAGCGAACTGCAATCGCTTATTAAAACCGTAAAAATATTCAGCCATGACATTAAGATGTCCTTTGGTCTAGATAAATGTTCTGTTGTCAATATACAAAAAGGATAAGTTAAACAAAATCAGGAATCATTCTGTCAGATTCACTCATTGAAACCGGATGATACGATATGATATCGGTATCTGGGAATAGCACAAAAACAAATGCTAAACCATACGACACTCAAACATGAATTCCAAGATAAATACAAGAAAAGAATAACGAAGCTTCTTAATGCAAAACTCTCAGGGGTATGTATATGTAAGGCAATCAACACATGGGCAGTACCGGTGTTAACATATTCATTTGGAGAGGTCAAGTTGTCAAACACAGAACTGGAAGAGCTAGACCGCATGACTAGACGACTTTTAACAAAATTCCGTTGTTTACATACCAATTCTCCTGTGTTAAGATTATACAGTCCTCGAAGGAGTTAGAGGGCTTATTAATATCAAATAATTGTGTTTTAGTCACGAAAAGAACTACAGAGGTATATCTCTTCTCCCAGTTTGTTACAAGATTCTATCTCAATGTCTACTAGACAGAGCACAGGGATAGTTAGAACCTAAAATTGGTGAATATCAAACAGTTTTTCGACCGGGCAAATCCTGCCCTGAACAGATCCTGAATCTAAAGTTGACCCTAAGACTTCAAAACTGTACAATAAAAATCTCGTCTGTACATTTGTGGATTTCAAAAAAGCATATGATTCTATTAACCGCGAATCTTTATTCCAAATCTTGAAAGAACAAGGACTAGATCTGAAAACGCTGGCAATTATTAAAGCCACACTAAGTAACACAAGGCCAAAAGTTAAATTTATGGGTGAAATCTCAGAGCCCTTCGAAATTAAAACTGGAGTGAGACAAGGGGATGGACTATCGCCACTCTTATTTAACTGTTTTCTAGAAAAAGTAATACAGAAGTGGCGTGAAAAAAAGTCTGTCCTGAATATTGACCAACATCAAAATTGATTGTCTTGCATTTGCTGATGATCTAGCAATTTTGGCTCAAGATATATTAATGGCACAAAAACAGATTTAAATCCTAAAAGATACAGCAGAAAGTATATAGTAGTAAGAAAGTATATAGAAAGTATAACATAATATGGTAACATCAGAGTCTCTCAATTTAAATATTTGGGTGCAATAATCATGGAAAACGGGTTGAAAAAAGCGGCCAATAAGGGTAGATGTCAAAAAATGTAAATTGCATTGAGACTTACAAAACACAAAACTGAGACATTACAACACAGTGATTAAGCCAGAATGTCTATATGGGGCAGAAAAGCACATTTTGAACAGAAAGAGAGACATCGAGGAGATTGAAAAGAAGGAAATAAAAATCATAAGAAAGATCTTAGGCTTCAAACAAATAAATAGCACAACATACCGACTTCGAGAAAACTAAGAAATCACACAGTACACAGATATACATAGAGATATGAGAAAAAGAAGACTTATGTTTTACGGACACATAAAACGGATGAATCCGAGTAGGCTAACTTGACAAATAGTCGAATTTTATGAAAATAGGAGTAGAGCTAAAGTAGAAATAATTAAATGGATTGCTGCAATTAAAGAGAACCTAAGATCAGGAAATATTACTGTGAAGTGAAATTCAGGATAGAGGCTGTTTGAGACACAATGTTAACATTTGGGAGGTTGGCCAGAGAGAAAAATGTAGGAAGACGGTCTGACGAAAGAAATACGAAAGAAATACGAAAGCTCATAGTGAAAGAATGAAATCAGTATGGGCGCAAAGGAAGACTAACAACAAGAAATGCATCTAATTGTACTTCGCGTGGTCCACCAGGGCTCACACGTGAATAATAATAATAATAATTACTTCAGTTCCTAATCTAATAAATGCAGATTTCTTTTTATGCCGAATTATTTACCTACAGGAAATTTCTGAGTTGACCCCCCTCTCCTAGGCTAAAAGCTGGGTACGTCCGTGACTTTATCCTTATCATACCCTTATCATGTATGCAAAGGCTTCAAGCACTCTTACTTGTAATTTTTTCACGCAGTCAACATATTATGAATTGACTAAAACCAAAGGCATCCTAATTTTTTGTTCTTTATTTCATCAACCGACGAAGCTTCTTTCAGCAGGAATCGGATGGTGGATATGAGCAGTTAATTTAATAAAACAATTAATTACATATTTCTTAATGGCGTGAATCGTTTAAAACATGTTAAGGTGTGAACAATTAGATCTAATGCTTTCAACTTTATCATTAAACAACAATAATGTGTACGTTTTCCTTTTTTTTTGTAACGAAACAAACCAAATTTATGCTGCAACGCATGGAATAAATGGCTATACAAATATTTCATTCTATTTTCAAATAGTACCTTTAAAGGTCAATGCAACAATAACTTAATTCCGATAGATCAAAATAAACATTACGAAAATATACGCCGTGGTTACTGAGAAAATTAAACCAGTTTTCATATACAAATTTTAAGGAAAATTTTTGTTCAAAAGACTGTAAAGAAGCGTTCGTTAAATTTACGAAAGTACTTTCCCTTATACCCTGTATATCGTAATAAATAATTTTATTTTATAAATTTTTCAGTCGATTGAACGAAAATGCCCTTAACAAATTTTTCATCCTGACCATCATTCTGATAATTTTTTGTACTTGAACATGTGATACTGATTATGAAAAGGTATTTTTTAAATTTAGAAGATGATTAGAAGAGTAGATGATTGTGGTAGTTACTTTGAAAGATTTCTTTGAATCCAAGGAAGGTTTGGAAAACTGAGTTTTTATTAAGTTATAAATTTGTTCGTTTGTTTCTTAACCAATAAGACTTTTCAAATTATTCTTGTAGTAAAGTTTTTCGAATGTTGTTCGTCAATATTACCACACCGCCTAATCAGTAACAGCATCCCTCTGTCCTAAGCTTCACCCCAAAAATCGTAACTATATTTAGACAAGGTGTTTTCGGTGTCGATTAATTAAAACTGTCTTCAACCATTTCATTTCCTTCGAGGTTCATCGGCCGTGGCGTTCTTTCACCCTCGCAGATGTTTCTTGTCCCTGCATCCGGTGCGGGTTCGTCAACGTTTATTTTTTTCTGCGCGATAAATCTCGCCTTTCGGTCCGCGTATACCATATCGAGATTTTCGATAAGCCGCCTTCGCCGATAGGACCTTAATATCCTCATCAGGATCGATCAAAAGTTGTTTTTCATCGTGAAAGTTTAGGTCTTTTTTCTGAAATTATTTCTAATATTCGACGAAATCGAGAACCGTTTCAAATGTTTTCGGTCAGACTAAGAAGATTTTTAAGATATTTCTTTTATTTGCAACTCAATACATTTATAAAAAATTGCACAGTGGGTTCGTGGAGAATATTAAAAATATTTAAAAAAAAACGAGTAATTTTTCCTCTGCTTCATGTAAAAATTGTGATAACATTGTTGAATTTTATGGCTTTGTCAGTCGTTCATCATGTTCAATGGATATACAACCACGTTTTAATTCAGCAGCCTATTTTTTTATTATAAAAAAATTAAGAAGAATCTTACAAGTGGAATCTAGCTCCATATGTATACCCTTCGTGGTTAAAACTCTTTAAAACAAACTACTTTATAACAGCTCAAATTTCAACCTTATCTAATTTTCGGAAAATGTCAAAACACGTGACCTCCTTGCAAAACAAAAATAGAATATTCAAAAACCTTCTGATTTATCTGTTAAGCCGAGAACGTTTCCAACCACACTCGTAATTTTTTTATTTATTCTAGAAGTATGTACCAGATGTGTCGGTTAATTTTTTTTTTAAGAGATGGTGCCAGAAACATGGGTCGGTTGACAATCTAATCTCTTATGTTATTTTGTTGCTACGACAGTTTAAACGATTTCGAGTTAGGGTCATATTTTTTGTGGGCTAAACATATGAGTTTTGAACCAAATTAAGAGCATTTGTGACACCTATGTTTTTTTTCAGTCAAAAGAAAAACGCGAATGAAAGCGGTCGTATACCGAAAGAAGAGAAAATTTAAGCGTATCTGCTTAAATGTACTGATATCTACTTTGGATTGCTTCCATCAGAAGTGAAAAAGCTGACTTCCCACTGCGCTGTAACTATTGGCGTTAAAAATATCCCTCCGTCTTGGTACAAAAATGGTATGGTTGGAGCAGATTGGTTTAACAAAATCATGGAAAGAAATCAGTCAGGACGCCAGAAGCTAAGTCGCTTAGCAGAGCAACATCATTCTATCAAACTAACGTGACAGATTTTTTTCAAAAGTATGAACGGATTCTACAAAAATACAACATTCCTGCTTCTTACATTTGGAACGTGGGCGAGACAGGAATCACAACTGTTCAGAAACCAAAACAAAAATTGAAGCTGCACGTGGTCAAAAGCAAGTACACGCCTCTGGCAATAGTGTTCCTCTGATGTTCATATTCCCACGAATCCGGTACACGGATATATTTGTTCGAAGTGGGCCACCTGACTTCATTGGAGCTGGCAACTCTTCGGGTTGGATGCCTGAAAATGAATTTTCAAAATTCATTGACCACTGTGATGTGTGTGTGTGTGTCATCCAACATGTGAAACCTACAGAACAGAATACCGTCCTTCTCATATTAGATAATCACAGCTCCTACGTTAATATTGAAGTTGTAAAGAAAGCCAAAGAAAATCGCATTATCATGTTGTCATTCTCACCACATTGCAGCACAACCTCTGGATGTGGCGGTGTACGGCGCATTTAAAAACTATGTGAACAGATCACAGACTTCTTGGATGACTAACAATCCTGGTAAAACTATGACCGTTTATAACATTCCCGCCATAGTGAAAGATAGTTTGCCAGTATACACTAATGAACAACATCATGAGTGGTTTCAGAGCTACTGGTATTTGGCCTTTGAATACAAATATCTTTCAAGATTCTGACTTTGCGCCCGCTTTTGTCACTGATCGTCCTAACCCTGCTACAAACAGTCGAAGAAAAAGCTACTTTGATGCAAAATTAAGAAGACTTGATATTTAATTTAGAATATTCCGAATTGCTACAATCAAGTCACAAGCGTGACTGATGTTATTAACCAGCTGACAAAAGACAGCTGTAATCAGTTGCTAGCCAGTCAGCTAGTGAATCAGTTCCAGGACCACCATCCAAAATATGTCAGGCATCCAAAATAAAGCAATCGGTTTTTTACTCTCAAAAATCAGACCACTACCTAAGGTTCTACCTAAGAAAAATCTGTCAGAGGTGGACGTAAGCGAAAATGCGCTATATTGATTGATACTCCAGAAAAAGAAGCTTTAGAAAAAGAATTCGAAGAGAAAATGAAAAAGAAACAGAAGCAAGAAGATAAAGAAAAAACAAACGAAAATGTAAGGGGAAGGGTAAAGGAGAGGCAAAAGGAAAATCGACCGAAAAAGTCAAGATTTATAAAGTAAAGAAAAGGGTTTTGAATGACGAATCAGATTCAGAAACAGAAGGGTGGTTCTGTTTGATTTGTGGCGAAGAATACAGCAGATCTGACGAAGAAGACTGTGTCGAATGTTTGATTTGCAAATCGTGGTCACACGTTCAATGTGTAAAATGCGATCCTGTATCATACGTTTGTGTGAATTATGATTCTGATGAAGACTGAATTCGCATTCAATATGCTATATTCTATGAAGCTAGACTAGCTTGTCACGTTGATTGTGATAATTTAGTTTCAAAACTGATTTCTTAATGATGATTTTTAACCAGCAAAAGTTTAGAGAAGCCATTTGATTTAGATATATTTTAAAACTATGCAAGTTCGATGACCAAAAATTTTGTTAAGCTGTTGAAGATAATTTTGACTGTTGATAGCAATGTTATTTTGTTTAAAAGACTAAATCGATACTAAGCAACTAGAAAGATCTCTAAATGTTGATAAAGAAACACTGTTAACATCATTACTTTGTAATAAATACGTTGTAAGTAATATTTTTCATATTGATTTACAATAAATGCCTAAAAATCATACAAAAATGTTATTTTATTATGTTACTACGCTCACAAAAACTCATTTATACCAGCATTTATGCAATTTATGCGCACTCCCTTACGCTTAGATCAATCGAAAAAAATTGAAGATGCCGAATTGCAATCATTGTTGAAAGAAGGCGATATGCAAACTCAGCCACAAATTGTAGAGTGGTTAAATGTTGGTCGCGAAATCATTTGTGATCGTCTGCATGCCATGACAAAGATCCAGAAAAAATATGAATCATTAACCGCCACACCTGGTATAGTAACCTGTAGATGCTGAAAATACGCTTATACTTGCACAATGTATAAATGAGATGTGCACACTGATTCAAAGTAATCAAGCTGTATATTTAATTGTAACTTAAATACTTTTGTCATTATTGTAGATTAGATTAGGTCAAGCTGTATATTTAATTGTAACATGATTACTTTTGTCATTATTGTAGGTTTTGACTAACTTAATTAGACAAACCTGCGCAGGATATCTGATTCTTGAAAACTTTTGAACCTTCATATACCATCAAGTAACACTAGTTGGTTAGCCAACGCATTAGGGTGCACTGTTAGTATTTTACTGCATCTTTCACTAGACTGTTAAATTGATTATTTGATGGATGGCACTAGGATGCCTCGCTATTTGATAAAATTGGACACATATTGTGGAGTACCTACGAGGTTAGAGTCTACAACTCATTTCTACAGTACAAAATGTCATATGCCCAATGCTTAAGTATAATTGTGTAAAGTAATATTTTATTATCAAGAGTTAATGCAGATTTCCGTCCAATAAGCCAATACATCTTTTTTAAATTCTAATACAAGTGAAAATATGCTTGCGCGAAGTTAATCTTCGGCCCAAATGATAAGTCCAAATACCGAGAAATTTTATGTCTTCAGCTTGTGGTAATTGTCAAGCGTAACTGGTCGGCACATATTTTTTTTTGCTTCATTCACAAATATATGAGGTGTGTAAATAAAATAATGAGACTGGTGGCATAGCGTTCGATGTGGCAACAATGATGGCTTCTCTTTTGAAGGTAAGACAGGCCAGCATCTGATGCATTTGCCGTACAAGTTTGAACTCCCTAAACTGGGTAGTTCATAGAAATTCTATTAGTGAACCAGATTTTACTAGTGCTTTATGAATAAGAATGACAACAATTTCGGGTACCGGTGTGCTATCAACTTTTGTTTCAGACTCGGGCACAGTGCGACAAAAACTTTTGCAAAACTTCAATAGGCCTATGGAAACAGTGTTTCCTCAAGGGCCCAGGTTTGGTTGTCAGGTTGTTTAAAGCATTCTCAGATGGCCGAGATTCGGTGGAAGATGAACCTCGCAGTGGCAAAACCTTCAACTGCAGAACTAATTAAAATGTCCACAGAATCTGAGATCTTGCTCATCCTGAGCGTTAGTTGCTGGTTAGAACGATTGGGGAAAAGTTGAATTTGACTCACACAACGAATCATTAGATTTTGAACAATGAAAAAATGCGCGAAAATGTGAAAATCTACACGAAAATGGTTTCGAAAACCATTTGATATTTTGGAGTAGATGGTAATTGGCCGTTATATTCCGGAATGTGTCATTAAGATTGAAAATTCACTTGAAAGGTCCCCATTTTGGGGAACATTGGAGAACATTGCACAGGCTGCAATCAACCAGCTGAAGGCTATTCCATTATCTGAGTTCCAGTAGTGCAATGAAGAGTAAGCAAATCGTCTCCAGCATTGTATGGCTTCTTATTGCAACTACTTTGAAGGAGACAATGTGGTATTGTGATGTCAATTGCATAAATAGATTATAAAAAAAGAACACTCCCGTTATTTTATTTACACACCTTGTATGCCATATTAATTTAAAACTTTCAATAGTCTTACAGTAAATAAATAAATAAATAAATATTAAAAAATAGCTTTACTGTGATATGGTTTCTACTGTTATATATCGAACGAATCTATAATATATAATGTTGGTACCTTAACATTTCCAAAAATAAATTAATTCTTAAATTGACCTGGTGGATTTACTTTCTATATCCTGATAAACCTTTTCTTCGATCCGAGCCCGAAAATCTCTCAATTCGACAACAAAAGACCTCTGAAAGGTCTTTTGTGTCGCATCTTGAATCGTTTTGTATCTACGACATACGTCCGGGCAATCACAATGTGCCTAAAGTGCTAACGCGAATATTAAGTCTGACGATATCTAACAGAACCGAAAAGGAAACCATTTTATGCAAACAGCTGTGTTATGTTCTCATACAAGATTTTCGTTATGAGATTTAGTTTGTTCAGAATCAGATTTGCTATGAGAACAAAAAACGCACATTATACTTATCATCACTGTAAAAGTATACAGGTATTTTAGCTCTAGATATGAATAGATTTGGAATAGTTTTTATAGGTTCTGAATAATGGAAAACAATTTATATAGTTTGTTTAAAGGAAAAGTTGAATGATATGAAATTAAATGCAATAGATCCTTTGTTAGATACTAAAAAGCTGCAAGCGATTAGGACATTACTGATTTCGTCCAAAGCAGACGTTGAAGCCTGCTGAATTTCCTAATTGTGTCAAAATGTTTTCCTATTGTCGCCAGTTTCAGTTTGGAGAATAATCGCACAAGGCTAAATCAGGCGAATAGGTCAATCTTGCGTAACTATCCATTTTTATATCTATATTAAAAACTAAAATGCGAATTGATAAGCAAAATGGGTCAGGACTGTAAAATTGGTAGCACGACTTCTATAACTCTTTACATAGTGAATAATTTAAGTTTCTTTTGCAATTTGGCATAACTTAAATGAAAATTTAATTTTTGCATATCGTTCCATCGTTCTTCTTCGATAGACGCTTTCAAAACACTATTTAGTGTCAAGACTCTCAAGAAAGATGTGCAAAATTATACAAAACAATAGAAAATATGTTAGTTGATATATATTTTTCAAACCGTTCTTTGGACGAAATTAATGCATTTTTTAAAGCAATAACTGATTGAGATTGAGTCTTGTACGAGGTGAATTTAAAAAAAATAGAATTAAGTAGAATTTTATTGATTTTCGATTTGGTCACCTCCACCTCTTCCAAAATTTGTTGGTCCATTAGCTCCTTTTTGTTTTTAGGAAATTGCGACTTTAGCTCTTCCATTGTACTTACATTTCCTCTGTAGACAGGGGAATAATAAACCCAAGGGACATCATCGAATCGTAAGCATTTTGAGAACAAACACCTAATATACATATAACACAAAAAGTGATACATTGTTTGCTTGTTAATCTAAATAATTCTGTTTACGATTAAAAAAAAATGTGACACAATGTTAAACAATATATGCAACAGATCGTTTTCAAAGTTTCTATTTCATTTGATATATGATACAAATAAAAACATTTCTCAATGCATCGATCCGAAATCATCAACAACCATGTTTAATAAGTAGTGCCTTTGCTTTCGGCGGCTGCCAATAAAGCGCCTGGAGACTCTGTGGCGAGCGTCGTTACAGGAGCGACATTTTTCCCTCTCCCTTTTTCACTTCCCTAGAATCTAAAGCAGCACGTGCTTCACGCGAGTGGTAGCTTGATGAATGGCCGAACAAATGTCTTCACTCGATCGGTTATCTCGAGAGCTTTCGTCGTTCAAGGGCTTCGACCTAATGGAAGTTATGGGTAAGAGAAAGGAGGGCGGCTGAGTGGTATTTTCTGTTTTTGCGATTTGCCTGATTGGATGTTGTGGAAAACATAATGTGAACGTTTTCGTTTATCGGATATAAGTTGAGATGAATAATTCCTTGTCAAAGTTCATGCATTTTTTACAAATCATATCTTGTAAGCATCCGAAATATAATAAAAATGTGTACAGGGTGATATTTTTCTATTAATACTGAATTTCGTTATTATTATGAACATTATACAGTGATGGTCAATAAAATATGGGTGGATTAAAACTCATTTTTACATTTAACTGAGGTAGCCGATACTTGATGGAAATTCATTTTAAATAAATAAGCAAATATTAATATCTAAAAATGTCCACTATATTTAAAATTGTATGTATGACAATTGTTTCGACACACAGTGCATTTTTCAAATACAAACTCTGCTAAACTAACAGTGAGAAAAAGTAATTACAACCTAAAGTGTCCATCGACCTAATACTACCATAAAACATGATAGTGGGGAAATCCATTATTTGGTCTTACTAGACGTTGACAAAAAATTGATTTCCCCACTATCATGTTTTATGGTATTATTAGGTCAATGGATACTTTAGGTTGTAATTACTTTTCTCACTGTTTAGCATAGTTTGTATTTGAAAAAGGCACTGAGTGTCGAAACAATTGTTATACATTCAATTTTAAATATAGCGGAAATTTTGAGATATTAATCTTTGCTTATTTATTTACTCAATTTTACGTTGTTTCTAAGACAGTCTTAATTTTCCAGTATGAATTTAGCGAGTATTTAAAAGGCATGCACGGTATTAGTCTAAATATAAACAATTACTTTATTCATAATTATACGTTGATGAGATATATTTTAGGAAAAAACTACGTGGTCATTCCGAGTGAAACTGAAGTAAGGTGAAAAATTAGTCCTTTATAGCATGGCCCTTGTTCTTAATTACTGATTGACTTTTTGGTACGGAGTCGATTACATATCGGCATGTTTTTACAGACACTGAAAACTAAGCTGTTTGAATTTCTGTCCATAATGTCTTCCTGTTTGCTATTTTTTTTGCCAGCAAGGCGTTGTTTTAACTCTCTCTAAAGTTTCTTGATCCGATTTAATCCGGGGACTGTGCAGCCCACTCTAACACCTTAATGTTTCCTCCCAAAGCACTGTAATACCACATAAGCCGTAATCATTGTCTTGTTGGTAGGCCCACCGTAAAGACATATTCGCTTCATCAAAAGATAGCATAACTGTCCCTAAGTAAACTTCTTTTGTAATATATTTTTTTATCCAAAATGTTGGACCTACTTTGTGATAGGAAAAGCGCCCCCATATTTTGATGGGGGCGCTACCACCACTATCCTTCACTGTACCCAAAGTGTTACGTTGATTGAATTCTTCATTAACACGTCTTCTCATATACAATTTGCCATCAGGACAAAATAAATTAGTCTTGATTTTATCGTGAAAAATAATCGTTTTCCAGTTAGGTTGGAACATTGCGACATTTTAACCGCTGCTTTATATTCTATTTAATTAAAAACGAAACTTTTCTGGCTACTCTACCCTATAGGTTCTTCTGTTGGAAACACCGTCTTGTGGTTATAGTACTGATATTTAAGTCAAGATTTTTTTTATAACGTCATAAATAGCAAAAGAATCCTTTAAAGCCTCGCGAATAATATGATTATTCAGCAGCAGTGCAGTGTCTAGTGTGGTTCATGTTTACTTTAATATTATTGGAAACTATGCAGGGTGCCCCATAACTTATCCATCATAGAGCAACTGGTGATAATAGACATCAAAATAAGAGGATTTAGTCAATAAATGTGTTGGCAAATGTTAATCGTTAAAAAGATACAGGGTGTTGAAAGTGAAACTAAATTTTCGAAAAATTGAGATCATTTAAAAACGGTTGAATATATCAGGTTCAAAATCGAGGTAGTTGGGTTTTCAAAAGTGACAAATTCGAATTTGATACTAATTTGAGCCTAGTTCCTAGAGGGCGCTTGCTTTATACACTTTATGAGGAATTAACTCGCTCATATTTTTTTAACCCCTAAAGGTGGGAATATTTTACGTGTGGATTACGGTGGGATATCTCACGCCATTTGCGAGATATTCGTGTTCGAATATTCCATTGCACGTTTTGTCGGTGGCTGAAAAATTTGCTATTTACAACGCGTGCCTTGAATATTGTGTACAAATTATTACGTCTCGATGACAACTATCATTGTGAGAGAATTTTCGATGAGGCGATGACGTAACACGGAAAATTTGATGAATGTCCAGATGACAAAAATGCCTGATCGCCGATGATCGCTTCATCGAAAATTCTCTCACGCCGACATTCAAATGAGTTCATCTAAATCGAGCACGAACAATTACGGCGTAGATTCCAACCCGTCCGTTTTTGAAGGTGCTATTTTAAAAAAATCGAAAACCTATCCGGAAGTTCAGAATCATGGTATCGGCTACTATACAACCTGCGTCGATTATAGCGAGGAAAAAGTGGATACAGTTAAGAATGCATCTACCGTCCGATGTGAAAATTATTTACTTATATAAGGAGAAGGGGATCAGGACTGAATCAGAAGAGCTAATGGAGACTGGTACAATCGCCTTACAAACACGATATATGAGATCGTTCAGTATTAACAGCATATTTAAATCTTTGTTCTGTTGCTTAAGGAAGAACTGTCATTGTTTTCTATCTCTCCTATTAAACGTAGATGAAAACAAGTTTCTCCAATCTTGAGTTGGTATTAAATAATTTGTAAAAAATTGCCTAGACTTAATCAGTTTTCTGACTGTGATTTAAGGGATATGCTCTGCACTTATGCACAATTAAATTACAATAGTCGCGCTGAAGTTAGAAGGTATGAAGAGCCCTGCCCAGCCAGAATCATCCCAGATCGATAAATTTTTCAAATAATTTTTAATCAGTTAGGAGAAACAGGTTTATTTTATTACAACAAACCGTGGATAACTGAGACGTATAACGATAGAAAAAGAAGAGGGCATTTTGGTTAGTATCGTGGAAAATCCTGACCTAAACACTAGGCGTTTGGAGGCATCTACAGAAATTAGCAAATCTACCGTTCAAAGAGTTCTCCATAAAGAAAAATTGCTTCCCTACCAGTCAATGTCGATATTCGAGATATTCGTGTTCGAATATTCCATTGCACATCTTGTCAATGGCTGAAAAATATGCTATTCACAAAATTTACCTTCAATGTTGTGTACAAACGTCTCGATGACATTACGTCTCGATGACAACTTTCATTGTTTTCTATTTTTTCTAGAAACCGTAGGTGGAAACAAGTTTCTCCAATCTTGAGTTGGTATTAAATAATTTGTAAAAAATGCCTAGACTTAATCAGTTTCCTGACCGTGATTTAAGGGATAGCTCTGCGTTTATACACAAGTAAAGTACAATAGTTGCGGTGCAGTTAGCAGTTATGAAGAGCTCTATCCAACCAGAATCATCCCAGATCGACAAATTTTTGCCACAATATTTGCCGGCTAGATCAGAATATTGTCAAAATCTACTACATAAAAAAAAACGAAGACTTCATGTTCCTGAAAAAAATATTGTTTACTGACGAGGCAACTTTTACCATACTGGCGAAATAATCATTATAATGCCCTGAAAAATCCATACCTACTAAGAGAGCGACATTTCCAGCACGAATTTATAATTAATATTTGGTGTGGCATTATCAATATGTGCAGTTTTTAAAAAAATATTTATTAATTCTTTTGGACGGTATTTCTCTAAACTTAAGACGAGTCATGTGGTTTATGCAAGATGGGGCGCCATCGCATTTTACTGTTGCAGTGCGAAATCATTCGAATCAACGTTTTTCATATCGATCGACACGAAGTTTTATAAAAAAATCAACAAGCGCCCAATGTTATCAGAAATGAAGAAAATATCTACTCAAATGTGGTGCGTCACCGAACAAAGAGCCTACGAAAGAGAATTGAGGTAAACGGTGGACACTTTTAACAACTTTTGTAAACAAGTAAATTAAAAAAAAATGTTATTTTAAATAAAGTCCGTTGTGTTTTTGACATATTTTTTTCTCGTCTTCAAGGCACATTTTGTGAATTGCTCATTTTTCAGCCATCGACAAGATGTGCAATGGGATATTCGAACACGAATATCTCGCAAACGGCGTGAGATATCGATTGATTGAAGGGTACCTTTTTACGTGAGAATTATGACTTCTCTATTTTGAAGTAAAAATATTCTCATCTTTATAGTTTAAAAAGATATGAGCGAGTTAATTCCTCACAAACTAGTTAGCGCTAGCAAGCGCCCTCTAAGAACTAGGCTCAAACTAGTACTAAATTCGGATTTGTCACTTTTGAAAACCCAATTACTCCGATTTTGAACCTGATATTTTCAACCGTTTTTAAATTATTTCAATTTTTCGAAAATTTAGTTTCACTTTTAACACCCGTAATCTTTTTAATAACTAACATTTGCCAACACATTTATTGACTAAATCCTCTTGTGTTGGTCTCTACTATCACCAGTTGCCCTATGCCGGATAAGTTATGGCATACTCTGTATAATAGGACTAAGTTTTGCTGTATCAGCAAACAAAATTCGTATTTTATCAGAATTGGTACATGATGGTGTTATAAAATTTGTAGATTCTTTTTTTTACCACCGAATTCGAATTACGTACCAAGTACGAATCATTAGGAGGAAATAAATTCTTTAAGAATATAAGCGCCAATAAAATAAAATTTGTTGGATATATTGTAAACAAAATGTTTAAAGGTCAGTTAATATTAGAATGTTATATTATTTATTAGGGTTAATAAGTTATAAGCGGCAATAATAGTGAATAACAATGAATAACATAAATAACAATGAATTAACAATGAATAACAATGAATTTTTGTCAACCATCCGAGGAAGCTACAGTGTAGTGAAACGCGTTATATTTTAGAGAAAAATTTAAGTGGAAATTAGACAACTTTGTTTGATTTATACAATGTAACATGAATTTCCATCAAGGAAATGCTGCAGCCATCCTCACAAAAATTTGGGTTTGAAAAGTTTTTTTCAACCACTTTTATTTTATTGACCACCACTGTATAGCAAACATGTTATCAGTCTAAGGAAATAAAAAGGCAGGGATTGCATATTTTAACATGTTCTTGACGTTTCTGCATAGTTTCTTTATGTATTGACAAGCAAAATAATGATTCTAAAATGACTAGAAACTATGGAATAGGTTCAGTTCTCGCATTACACTATTCTTGATCGCTTGGGTATTTTCAAAAACTGGTTCTTTAAAACGAATGTTTTTGTCAAGAAATACAAAATCTCTCTGTACCAAATCGAAAGACTAAATAAATATTTTAATGTGTGATATAATCCTCGTTATACAGATGGTGATATTATCGTAAAGAAGTGATTTTCCGAAATTAATAAAGCCAAGATAAAATGTATTTACCGATCTCAACTTTTTCTATATTACAAAAAGCGCCAGTGAAGGCTCTCGTTAAGTAGAGACCGTACATTTTTCATGCTGTGATTTCGAATTCATCTTCAGTATTACATTTCAGTATTAATTAAAATACTGCTACTAGTCAAATGTAACTTTTAGATTGTATGAGATCTGGTGGAACGTATTTTATTGAAGTTATCTTTTTTATTTAACTTATAAAGGGTTAATTCCTCTTTTGGAATCTTCGGTGTGAAACACTAAACTTTTAGAGATTTGTTACTAAATACCAAATTACTTCTGTAAAAACTTCTCGTCGCTCTTTCGCTAACCATATTAGCACTATGAGGAGATAGTTTACTCTTAAACGGTTGTCCAATAAGAGTGCCCGAACTCTAAAATAAGGCAATATGTTTTGAAAATTTTGTCGTTTAAATATCCTCCTTGACTTCGTCTGGTGGAATGCATCTTGTACGAAAATGCATCCTTGAACAAACTCAATTTTCGATTATTCTTTTTCTAAAATTCTAAAACTCAAAAAATATCAAAAATACCTGTTCTTATGTAAAGAAAGAATCACTGGGTAAAAACAAAAAAAACAAAAAACCAAACGGAAACAAATTTCTCAGTGGTTCTTTTTTGTAATAAATTTGTCTGACGAACAAAATTTTAAAGATATAAAAATGTTATAAAAAATTTTACAAACTTTTAACGTTAACGTTTCGGAGGGTACTCTCCCCCCGTTTTCAAAACTAAACTAAAAAATAATTTATATTTATTTGTAATATATAATGTAACGAGTGAAAGTAAATATATTTCTTGTGTATGTCAACGATACTTACATTGACAACAATAGATTTTTATGACAGTGACAAACTACCAAAAAATATATATAGGTAATGTTTACTGTGTGATTGCTTATTGTACTGATTGTGTATTCAAATATTTAAATGTGTTTAATTGTATTCTTAAGAATCGGAAACCATATCGAATTTAAATCTATCGAAGGCATAGCAATACAGTAATTTTTAAAATTATATTATTTTTAAAAGTTATTTTATTAAGCTATTTTTAAAAAATATATGGAAAACTTTTTATTATCTCAATATTTTATATTTTATATATTTTATTAATTTTGTATCTCTCAGTAGTTTACAAAAATAATTTTACTCTTTGCATCAAACTTTGCATCAAACCTATTTGGTATAATGTCTTAAATCTAGTCTGACATCTGTCCATTTACCGTGAAGTGCAACATTTCTGATTGCTTTGCATGGGGATCGATTTCTGAAATACACTAACATCATCTTTCTTTTACTATTGTTCTGTTAGTATTTCCATCCACTCCATTTTGCTCTGGTGTATAGCAAACTGTAAGTTGATATTCTAGACCCCTAGACCCGCAAGTAATTCAATATTATTAGCACTTCTTAAATTTTTTATGTTGGCGACATTTCCTTGTTGACATCTGACAAAGATTTTCAACTCACAACAATACAAGTTTCATACAACAGCACAGATTATAATAGCGTTCAACATGTTGAATTTTGTGCCTGGAAACTACGATTTGCGGACAGCATTGATTTTCTGTTACCATTTGAAGAAAACTGCTACAAAATCGCATCAAGTGCTCTTGGTAAATCATAGTGCTTTGAGTGGTTTAAAGAATTCAGAAGTGGCGATTTTGACGTGAGAAACGAAGAACGTAAATCACCGAAAGAGTTTGAAGACAGCGAACTGCAAGCATTTTTGGATAAGGATGACGCTCAAATGCAACTATTCGCGGATCAATTAAATCTGATACGAGAAGCCGTCTCTATACGTTTGAAAGCCATGGGAGAGACTCAGAAGATGGGCAAATCGTTTCTACATAAACTGAATGACAGATAGCAGGAAAACCGAAAAACCACTTGCGAAATGCTGCTCGCCAGGTACAAAATAAAGTAATTTATCCATCGAGAGATTACAGACAGCAAAACTGGTCTAGGAAATGATTGAGGCGTTTAGATGGAAAATATTTTCACATTCGGTTTACTCACCAGACTTTACTCCTTCCGATTACTACTTATTTGCATCAGTGGGACACGTACTTGCTGAGCAGGGCTTCACATCTTACGAAAATGGCTCGATGGCGTGGCATCCACAAATTGTCAAACTGGTGGGAAAAATATATAGCTAGCTATGGACAATCCTTCGAATAAATCATTTTCATATAATAAACGTGTATTTTCTATACAAAAATGTCGGATTCATATTTACATACCACATTTACATACATCTGTCGAATTGAATGTATTTTAGTAAACTTAGTAAACTCGAAGAGATTTTAGCACTAAACACCAAATCACTCTATTTAACTTCTCGACGGTTGTCTTGCTAATCATGTTAGCATCATTAGGAGATGATTCAGTTCGTTTGCAAACCAGGTCACAGCTTAAAATGAATAGACCGAAATTAGCTCTTTCCAAAACAACGTAAAAAGTTTTCTTTGCTTGCAGTAATTTTTGGAGTTTTTTTGCTTGACAATCTTCATCACTGGTTGTTCCTTGTATTTAAAACTATACATTAGACAGTAGACCGACATATTCCGTTAATGGCGGGAAACAACATGGTACCCAAATTCATTGCAATTTAGCACTTAACAGGACCATATTACTGTTTAACTTAGTAGCGCATGAAAAATGCCTTATGATATGATAAAAATAATATTATTTATTTTGTTACATTTTTTGAAATCGTATACAGAAATATAAGGAGAAACAAAAAAATGTACCAGTTTTCCTGAAAAAACTTTATACAATATTTATAGGTCTTGCTTCATTCGTAGGTCTTGCAACATGTGGTCGCATTGTGTCCTAGTGATGTGCATTAATGACTTTTTTGTTAATTTAGCCATTTGTGTCGAGGTAGTAAATGTTTCATTCTGCTCTAGCTCTATATAATTCGAGCATCAATAATATCTTATGACCCAATGACAGTCAGAATGACCCCAGTAACGATTTCTATAGACATACTTTTTTCTTGCTTGGCACGCAGTGCCAACGAAATGTTTATCAAAACAGGTGGTAATGCGATTAAAACAAGTTTGGTTAATATGATATATGTGAAAGAGCTTCCCACACTTATATGGCAGCTGTTTTTCTTCTTTAAGTACATTTCTCATGATATGTAAATATCTAGAAACAGTCCCAGGAGTAAAATCAAATTCCTTTGGCCCTTTTTCTCTTATATATATATATATATATATATATATATATATATATATATATATATATATATATATATATATATATATATATATATATATATATATATATATATATATATATATATATATATATATATATATATATATATATATATATATATATATATATATATATACATATATATATATATATATATATATATATATATATATATATATATATATATATATTCACAATCAAACAACTAACTTATATTTCCGACGACTTCTCGTCGGATTGCTTAAAAATGGAGTTTTTTACTTCTTTGGACTGCGTCCAATGAGACAACCGTAGTCAGCAGTGTTATACATCCCCGACTGTTTGGTTCCACAATCTCATGTGGAACGCACAACAACCTACGTCTCCTTCATAATGAGCATGTGGATCCCGGATGAGCTCTGACTTGTGCGATCCATGGTACTGTTGAGTTGACTCCTTGTATGTATGTAAATATTCTGTTGGTGCGTCTTGTCGATTGGAGTCTACTGATATGTCCATATTATTTTAACCTTCTTTTTCTAATGTCCGCCTCTATGTTGGACATTCTCTCTGTGGTCTATTTAGAATGTAGTCTGTATCCTTCCTTTGCCAGTTTTGGGCGGAGAATTTTCCTCATAATTTTGCGTTCTTCTTTTAGTATGTTTTCTATGCCGCTTTTTGTATACAGTGTAAGTGTCTCGCTTGCATATAGTACCTTTGGTTTGATTACTGTGTTGTAGTGTCTTATTTTTGCATGTGTGGATATACATTTCTTATTGTAGATATTGTGTGTCTTGCCGTATGCCCTCTTCATCTTCTGTAATCGAGTATTCTGTGCTATCTTCTCTCCTCCTGTGGGTTCGTGGATCTCGTCCAGGTATTTGAAGTGAGTGGATATCTAGTGTGAAGTGTATATATATTTATATATCCCGTATACACTTACATGGCATATATAAATACATATATATATATATATATATATATATATATATATATATATATATATATATATATATATATATATATATATATATATATATATGCTTGTTTTTCTTCTTTAAGTACATTTTTCATAATCTCAAATACTTTTTACTCTTTAAATTACTAAAATACTCTCTCTCAAATACTTTTGACTTGTTTTCCTTTTTCTATATATATTTTCTATGCATATATGAAATTTCTATGAAATTTTTACGAAGCAATTAAGAGAAAATATGTCTTCATATATCACGTTTAGATTACAAAGTGTCAGTTGATTTAATATCTCTACACAACTAAATCTAATTTAATTTTTTGTGATCGTATTAACCGTTTAAAATCGAAGAAACATTTAGTGTATTCAGATTATTGGATATATTTTTGGGACGCTCGATTTATTTTTATCACATTTTAAAAATAATCATAAACGAAAAAAATGTATATATAAGTTCTCGTTAACGTTTTGTAACTGCAATACTGTGTTTCTTTTTCATTTGTTTTGTAAAAATAAATGTTTCGAAATAACAAGAAAATTATTCCGGAAGCTATTGGTTATTTTAAGTATTTGTATATTTGCTTATTTTGCTAGATTTTTATTATATTGAAAAGCACTATGTTTTTACAAAATATGAATATCTGAAACATTATTCATCAAAACTATGTTAAAACTTGGAAAACAAATATAGTTGGTTTATATTAGAAAGATGGCTGATAACTGAATATAATTTTAGTTTTAGTCCAACAATTTTTAAGCATTAAATATACATATGTTATATATATATATATATATATATATATATATATATATATATATATATATATATATATATATATATATATTTATATATTTATATATATAAATATTTATATATTATTATCACAAACATGATTCATCGATCATCTCAGCCTAGGCTGGTCGGGTTTACAATGCCAGAATGAGAAAGCAGTTCAGCTCCTCTCATTCAGCTTAGTACCTTACGAACAATGTGGCAAGTTTGTAAGAGAACTGCTGCTTGTCCTACTGTGGTAATCGATTTTGAAACACCAAGAATTTCCAGATTTTTGGAGAAGGTTTTGCTTACTAGGCCTTCGGCGGATATGACAAAAAGTAACACCTCCACTTTCTGGAGTTTCCATTGATTTTTCAGATCAATTGCAAGATTTTCGTACTTCGTGACCTTTTCCATTTTAGTTTTTCTGATGTTATGAGAGAGTGGTATCGCAATGTCAATTATGAAAGGTCTCCTCTGCTTTTTGTTAATTAGAACAATATCCGGCCTATTATAGTCAACCGTCCGATCTGTTGTAATTGGTCTATCCTAGTAAAGAATTGTATCGGCTGACTCAAGTACGGGGGAAGGCGTGTACTTGTAATATGGTGGAGGCATCTTATAAAATAGCGAGTGCTTTAAAGCGATTTGCTGGTGTATAATTTTCGCCAGCTGATTATGCCTGCATAGGTAAGCATTAGGGGCAAGGACTGGACACCCTCCAACAAGGTGTTCAATTGTTTCTCCTACACCACCGCACTTCCTGCACTTGTCGACAACATCCATGTGTAGAATATGTCTTCCATATTTTTTTGTCCTTGCTACCTTATCTTGAATAGCTGTCGCGAAGCCTTCTGTTTCTGGATATAATAGTCCATCGGTAAGCCAGTTTAGAGACAAATATTTGTCAATAGAGTCATCCTGAAGTGATTTAGGAAATCTCCCATGTAATGTCTGTTGTTTCCATTCTTGAACGATATCCTTCGGTGCTGTTCTACTATCAACACGATTTTGTTTATTTAGATTTAGTGGGGTGAAACCCTGGTCGTTCTTAACAACCAGTTTCATTAGTGTGCTATGTGAACTAATGAAGCGCTCTCTCATCCTATTCTCCTGATTGAGACAAAGGTTCTTGACATTCACAAGCCCTCTGCCTCCCAACTTTCTTGGAATATATAGCCTTTTTGTGGACGAATTGGGATGTAAACATCGGAACTTTGTCAATGTTCTTCGTGTCAATCTATCCAGTTCATCAAGATCTGCTTCAGACCATTTAACAATGCCAAAAGAATATGTCAGAGTTGGCACCGCCTAGCCATTGATCGCTTTAATGAGGTTTCCACCGTTCAGTTTGGGTTCAGTTTTGTCAGTCGTTTTTGGTACAAAGTGGAAAAATTCTTCTTTAATAATCTATGATCAAATTTATGATTTTGAAGCATTCCTAAATACTTGTATGAGTCTTCTGATGCTAGTTCTTGTATACCGCAGGTTATTATTATTATTATTATTATCATCGACCTGGTGTCACCCTCTCAGCTCAAAGAGCTGAAAACCATATACCGATACCTCCCTCGCGATGTTGGAGTTCGGCTCGGAACCTGGGAATAAATTTCACTATATGGCAATGATTAAGTGCCAGATTAGGGATATATTTCTTGTAATTATTGGTTTTGATGACTTTATCCTGCATAGCAATAACAAAACCCTCAGTTTCCGGATATAGTCGATTCTCGTCTAATAGTAAGAGAAGCTTTCTTATCAATAGAATTGATAAGTTTAATAATTCTACATATCTACCATGGATTGATTTATGTTCCCAGAGATTTATGTTGTTTTGTATTGTCCCTGTTTTGATAGTGTAGTTTGCATGCCTCAGTTTTAGTGGTGTATAATTGTGATCAAACTGAGTTGCGAGTCTCATAAGTTGATCTCTCGAACTTAGAAAATGTTGGCGAAGCTTCTTTTCCTGACTAAGACACAATTCTTTTATATTAATAAGACCTCTACCTCCATATTTTCGAGGAATGTATAATCTCAACATAGAAGAATTGGTATGCAAACAACGAAATTTTGTTAAAAGTCGTCTAGTCGTGCGGTCTAGCTCTACCAGTTCTGTGTTTGACCACTTGACCACTCCAAATGAATATGTTAACACCGGTACTGCCCATGTGTTGATCGCCTCACATATATTCCCCCTTGAGAGTTATGTATTAAAAGCTTCGTTATACTTTTCTTGAATTTATCTTGGAACTCATGTTTGAATGTCGTATGGTTTAGCATTTGATTTTGTGCTATTCCCAGATACCGATAGGTATCATCGGGTTTCAATGAGTGAATCTGACAGAATGATTGCTGATTTTGTTTAACTTGTCCTTTTTGTATATTGACGACAGAACATTTATCTTAACCAAAAGACATCTTAATGTCATCGCTGAATATTTTTACGGTTTTAATAAGCGATTGTAGTTTGCTCTGGGACTCTGCGTACAGTTTTAGGTCATCCATATATAACAGATGTGATAAGTTTCTGCTGTTTGTCAACTGGAACCTAAACCCGCTTGCAGACTGATTGAGATTCGATTTGGGGCCAGACAAAACCACATTGGCGACAAAGAGTCTCCCTGGAAAATTCCCTTCTCAACGTTGACTCTTCCAGCATTTTCCCCGATATCCATATATTAGACTTCCAAGACTTCATTAAGTGAGTAAGCATTACTCTGATTTTAGAGCACATTTTCTAAATTTAGAAAACTTTAACTAGCCAATCATGAGGGGCAGAGAGAGCCTTATTGTAGTCTATGTAACATAGGTTAAGGTTACGCTTTTTTCTCTGGACGTGCTTCAAAGCAATTGCATCTATAGTAAGTTGGTGCTTACATCCCGCAGATTGTCTTACACATAATTTTTTTCTTCTAGGATATTATTATCTAAACAGTGATGATACATTTTTTCGTTTACTAATGATGTAAGTAACTTATAGAGTGTTGAAAGACAAGTTATAAGTCGATAGTTATTTGGTTGCATCTTATCATTTTTCCTATATAGTAAATATGTATTACCCTCAGATAAAAAATACGGAATAGATTCGGGGTTAGTTAGTGCTTTACTGAAGCAACGTGATAAATTTTCATATATGGCATCTAAATATTTGATCCGGAAATTCTGGATTCTATCTGGCCCTGGTGCTTTCTAGGTTTGGGGTTTTCTTATGGCGTTACGGACCTCTTCTATTGTAATTTCAGCCACATTCATTTCCCGTAAGCCTTTTTGCAGGTTTTCGATATCTGAGATCCAGGCTGCTGATGTGTTGTACCCCTCCGATACTTTCCAAGTTGTTTTCCAAAATTCGTAACATGTTGTTGGGTTGATGTTTTGGGTATTAGATTTACTAGGTTCATTCGTTTCTGTTCTCGAAGTTCTCGAAAAAACTGTTTTTGATTTTTATAAAAGTGTGCGTTTTGCTCTTTCCTTTTCTTATTCTCATTATATCTACGCAACTTTGCTTCTTTGGCTTTTGCTTTTTGTCTACATTGGTCTATGTATGAAATGACTTGTTCCTTGATTCGTATATCTATCCTTGCCTTTTTGGCACATATGCATATACTTATACATATACATATACATATACATATACATATACATATATATATATATATATATATATATATATATATATATATATATATATATATATATATATATATATATATATATATATATTATTATATAATTTATTATATTATTATATATTTATTTATATATATATATATATATATATATATATATATATATATATATATATATATATATATATATATATATATTATTATTATTATTATTATTATTATTCACGTATGGGCCCTGGTGGACCACGCGAAGTACAATTAGAGGCGTTTGTTGTTTTTTAGCCTTCCTTTGCGCCAATACTGATTTCATTCTTTCGCTATGAGCTTTCTTCCTTTCGTCAGATCAAGTTGTTCCAGTCTTCCTACATTTTTCTCTCTGGCCAATCTCTTTAATTTCAGTAATCCATTTAATTACTTCTACTTTGGCTCTACTCCTATTTTCATAAAATTCGATTATTTGCTTAGTTAGCCTACTCGGATTTATCCGTTTAATGTGCCCGTAAAACTCAAGTCTTCTTTTTCTATTAAATATATATATATATATATATATATATATATATATATATATATATATATATATATATATATATATATATATATATACAAAGGTAGAGTGAAACGTCATCCCATCTTTAAATGAAATATTGTTTTTTTTCTTATCAAAAATCGGTTTAATTTTTAACATTTTATTTTACGTGTTTTTGTGCAAAAGTAAGGCTGTTGCAGAATGTTCCTTTTTTCGTCGATTTTTTCATCATTTCATGTGAATTTTTTTGTAGCCGGCTAATTTTTGATAGTTGGAAAGAGACGGATGTCGAAGTGTGCAAGCCCGGAGAATAGTGTGGATGCGATATCAGTTCGTAGCGGAAATTGACCAATTTCGCAATTACAATGGCGAAGGTATGGGCGGGGTACATAATCGAGGTTAAACAGCAATTATTTTTTCCGGCAAGTAGGGGTGGTTTTTATAAGTTTATGAAATGTATCCAATACTGCACCATAATACTCTTTAGTGGTATTTCTCTTCTCTAAATAACCGATGTCTCATCAGTCACGAGCCACTGTAGAGATTCCTGCAAATTGCAGTTCTATATCTGTAAATACCACTATGAAGTGGTCATTCGATTCCGTTTTTGGTCTGTAGTGAGCGGAACTCTTCACGCTGATACATTTTTCCTGCCTAAATGTACACGTAAGATTTTCCGTATGCATTCATCCGAGATGTTTATTATCTGAATAATCTCTATCACCTTTACTATGCGACACGATATGATTAATTTTGTTGACCATTTCCTCTGTAGCCACCTCAATAAGATGGCTTAAACGCTCATGTTTGCAAGAACTCGTACATGTTCGTTCACATCAAGATTCTGTAAACCAGTTACGAACCAATACCTGTGTTGAAGCAGAGCCCTCATAATACTTTAAAAGGAAGTAAATAATTATTGTAGAGGAATATAATACACATTTTTGATGAAAATAATCGATTATTTTATATATTTAATACTATACATGGGCTGTTCGAAAAATTTTTCCCTACACAAAGATAGTGCATATTTGAAGGGATTAGTCTCTTGTATTATTCTTTAAGGTAAAAAAGTGGATTGCTGAGTTTAAATATGATCATATATTCATTGAAGATGAAGAACGCCTTGTACGCCCATAAGGTGTTAAAGCCAACAAAATCATCAGAAAAATCCATAATATCGTATCAATTAATCGCCGACTGAAGGTACGCGAGCTTGCTGACTTTGTAAACATCTCGGTAAGCCATATCCACTACATCTTACACTATATTTTGGGATGTCACGCCACACAAATGGATGCCACGTTTGTTAACAGTTAACCAAATACACTCGGCCGGTCGCGTTGGTGCGGACGGTAGTGCAGCGGTCTGGTGTCCTGTATTGAAACCGCATTAACGCGGTAGTTGGTTCGATTCCAGCGCTTGGATGGTTGTTTTTCTTTAATTTTTCTGTTAATCTTACTGCCTACACACATATCTACACCTAAATGTCTGTGATTGTTTTTAGGCAAGAGTGTAAAATCCGACAACGAATGACCCTCAGCCACGCCAGTTAAATGCTGGGTGAGGCCGGATGCCTTCTGAGAAGTGTTCTACGTTGGTCATTCACCAGTCGGCAGGCTTCCTGATAGACTTATGGGTAAGCACATAAGCAAGGGTTGGTAGACTGAGGGGGGTGCTGGCCTGAGTTGTCGGTGGCTGATGACCGTAGTTCGGAATACGTGTTAAGCTGTAGATCCAGTCGCTAAATAGCCTTGTATTTGCTGATGCGTCTCTAACTCCAATCCTTAACCTTTAAACACACTCGATACACCAAACATACCAAATTCACTCCAATGAACGCTTCTCAAAAGTGTTTAGCCCTATTGAAACTCGATTCCTCCGAAACTCATTGTTTTTTTTTAATTGCCTTAATCTGCCATTCGGTCTATTAGGACCATTAGGACCATGGGCCATACCATTACGACCATGCCATTTTTATCTCGTGTTTTCGCTTCATATATTTGTTTTGCTAATCTCTCTTCATTCATTCTGTGGATGTCTCCTAGGCAGCTGTCAGCTGTCTTTCTTCTATAACCTCTATTTGACGTAGAAATCTTATTTCTGCAGCTGTAATTCTACTTTTGTTTCTCTTTGTTAAGGTCCAAGATTCGCTGCCGTATATCATTGATGATCTCACTACCTCCTGATACAGCTGCGCTTTTATTTCTTTCGGTATCTCTCTTGTACCTAAGAATGTTGTTTTTGGGGTGTTGTATAGTTTGCCTGTTTTTCCCTTTTTCTTTTGGATCATTACACCGTCTATTTTTTCATTATCTTCTGTTATTGTTCCTAAATACTTATAGGTTTTTACTTGCCCGATTAGCTTCCCTTCGACTACAATTTTATGTTTTATTTTTGTGCCTGCAGTTACCATTGTTTTTCTTTTATCGATATTTATTTCCATGTTTGCGTTTCTTAGCTCTTCGTTATATATCGTTAAGTTCTGTTGTAGTTTTTCTTCAGAATCTGCCATTAGGATTATATAATCAGCGCACAGTAGTTCCTGTGTTGTCACAATTATTATTTAAATCTTAACTAAAACTTATTTTTGTATTCTTGCAATTTGTTTTGCTATTTTTTGCAACATCGTCAATAACGTCTAAAAATATAAGTAGACTCAATACCCAGTCCTGTCTTAGGCTTTTTTCTGTCTCAAATTCTGTGGATTCATCGTTATGCATTCTTACTTTATTCTTGTTTAGTCGTCTAAACTGACTAGACTTGTTTAGTTCTCTTCTCTTTAGATTTTTCAAGGCATCCCTTTTTTTTGCCGTATTAAATGTATTTTTCAGGTTAATTACACAAATATGAATTTCGTTTTATTTTCTTAACAGTTTTTCTCCTAGTTGTCTAATTATAAATATTAGGTCTGGTGTGATTCTACCTTTTCTAAAACTATGCTATGGTTCCTCTATTGTTGGTTCTAATTTTTCTTTCAACCTAGGCTCTGTTATTCTGGTAAATATTTTCCCAGGTAAACTTGTTAATAAAAGACTAAATGAAATGAATGTTATGTCACAGAGTTGCTGCTATGAAGGTCTATAAGTACTTGGGGATATTTGGTGTTACATTTTATCGGGATTTTCTAAACATTTTTTTAATTATTTTTACAAATTACTCAATATCAAAAAATGATCAATTTAAATTGTTTCATTAAAGATATTCGAAAACAAGGATTTTTTTTTTGTTCCACTTAATAACTGCTCATTTCTTCAACCGCCCCTAAAGGTCAGCGAGCGTTTCCCAACACCGGTTTGTAACTTTAAGCGAGTTCGGGTTCGAGTTGAACTTTCAGGAAAGCAGCTGGAAAAATGACCAAAGATACAACATTATGTATGGGCTTTTTCGGATGTAGTCTGCGATATTATGCAGCTCACATCATACTGTGGTGAACGTCCGCAAAAGTTAGACTGCGCGAAACCGTCGGTAATATTCTCAGACTCTATCTAGATACCAGGTATGCAAGAAAAGTTGCAAGTAGGCTTCTTGAATTTTCGATATTTTAGCCTGTTTGCAACAACATATGAAATTCATTATTGCTTAAAACTTATATTTTTGATTTCAAGAAATACACAAAATGTTCTACTGAAATTATCAATAAGAGTGATAATATTCCTAGCTTCGCTCCAGGATTGTCTAGGCACATGTCCATGAAGATTTATATCGACCTTTATGGACCTACAACCCTTTTCATCTGTAAATTCAATCCATATACTCATTCCTCTTTCTAATAAAGCCATACTATTTTTGTTTACTTGACCAAGCCCACCATAAATCCTCTGAATTGTTACTTTTTATCAAATGTACCTCTTCTCTGGCTAAATCTAATTGATATATTTTCTTTTTATTAGATTCATGGAGAACATATTAAGAATATTTGAAAACAAAAGATTTTTTCCGTGCTTCAAGTAACAATTGCTCATTTCTTCAGCCGCCCCCCAACGTTAACCAGCGTCTCTCGACTCTCGTTTCTGGCCTTAAGCCGTCATCACTCAGGTTCGGGCTGAACGTTTGGCCTTAGGTGAAGAATTTACCGTATATATCGGCTTTTTCGTATATAGATGTAGATGTATTCAATCTATTCTATGAATACTTTTCTACTTTTTTTTTCTAAAATTTTCTCTGGTTTCGAATATTACTGATATATTTTCCACGAGCCCACCTGCCCACTTTTCATGCTTCACTAAAATAATATGTCCAATATGTCTCCCATCAACCTTAGTTTTTTGATAAATCACGACTTTTCGTAAGCATTCCTAGGTTTGTAGAAGATTATATAGCCAATTTTTTTGAAACTTTTGTTAATCCTCATCATAATTCGGAATTAACGTTTTGCGAATAATAGAAATACGAAATCATCGGTCCAATTTGTGTTAAAATTTACAGTTGGTATACGATACAATGTTAGAAAAACTTATGTTAACATTATTACCTTTTAATTGAGAGCCTTAGTTACAATCACCTTGAATCACTTTACGAAAATCCAGTTCACGTTATTAGTTTGACTCACGCGCGAACATCGGAAATAACCAATTTGGAAGCCGTCGTCATCCCGAGCCTGGACGGCGAGACTGGGAAGCCCGTGACAGTGTTCGCGGGAGGTACTACCCCGTCTACTGTGTCAGTCCACGGATTCAGGATTGTCGTTTTCTGTTGGATGTGTTGGGGCGGGGCTGTATGGATGGTGCTTTAAATAGATTCGAGTTGGAACAGAAAAGAAAAATCACACGAAAATACTGCTAGTCAGAAATTCCCATGTGTATTGTCCATTTTAATATTAGCTTTTGAGTTATGGTGACTAGTTCGTTTTCTATAAAGTCATTCAATATGGCATTTTTGTTTTTAAATATTGAATTAAACCAAAAATATATCATAATTATTTATGTTTAAATCGAAAGTTAAATAAGTGTCATATATATTTGGAAATAATAAAGAGTTATCCAATAAGACTGTCAGAACGTTGAAAAATAATAGCGACAACACTGTATGAAATGCAAATCCCACTCATAAACTGCTCTGTTCAGTACATTGCATCAATTTACTTTGGAAAGATACACGATCCACGAATTGAGCTCTAGAGCAGTTCAAAGTCATCCCACACATTGGGGAAAAAGTGCTCTTTTCTGACGAATCGCACTTCTGGCTTATTGGGTTTGTGGACAAAGAGAGCTGCAGGATTTTGGCGGATGGACATACTCAACTGATTCAGGGGTTATCTCTTTATCCTCAGAAAACCAGTGTTTGGTGTGATTTTTGGATTGAACGAGTAAAGGGACCTTATTTTTTTTTGAAGATGGTAATAGAAATCGTGTTACTGGTAATGGTTATGCTATAGGAATATATTAACAGAATATCTTTGGCCTAAACTGATAGATGAATATCAACAAAGTTTTTTTTTCAACAAGATGCTGAGATAATCAATTTATTCCAAGAAAAGTTTCCTAGGCGCATTATTGCGATCTCACGTACTTGAATTATTGTTTGTGGAGTTATATTAAATTTTTGGTTTACAGAAATAAACACTGAACATTCTTGACCTTGAACAAAATATTCAGGTCGACATTCAAAAAATAATAAGGGATATGTGTGAAAGAGTAATCGAAAATTGGATCTGCAGAATGCATTTCACCAGACGAATTCGACGAGGATATTTGAATAACATTATGTCCTGAACATAATGCCATTTTTTGTTTTTCAAGATAAAATAAAAATTGCCAGATTATCGCTTGTGTTTATCACTGTGCCTCATTTAAAAGTTCTAACACTCTTATTGGAAAACTCTTTATCACCCAAATATCTTCTCCCATCTGTGCTATGCAATATGAAATCATACATCATCCTGTTGAAATTGTGAATTATCCAGATCGATATGTTTCAGTTCCGGATTTAAAATGTTTGTTATCATATTGTAATATTGTGGACTTTGTAACGATGTTAGTGCGATAATCAGTTTTGAATTCTCTTCACCCTATATAAAAATCTGGGTGGTTTGATTGTTAACAGTTAACAAATAATTTACTCTGTTTTTTTATTGTACATCATTTTTAAAAATTGCAGATATTCAGTTCCTTAAATGTTGAAAAACTGAAAAAACCTGTCAAACCTGTTTTATATGTCTCATTCTTCAGGATTGTTTAAAGCTGTTATTACTCCGGGCAATCGCTACAAATGCTAACCCATACATGATCTGTTGATCATACCATAATTAATATCGCCTGTAACCCCGAAAAGTTTTATTTCGGGACCCGTTCAGATATCATTCCAAGCGCCCCAATTCCAATTCCCTCCACGATATCATTCCAAGCGGTAGATTTTGGAGTGCGCTGTAAGAAGTCCTTTTCTTTGGAAATGAAGGCGTGTTTCCACGAGCTTGGGAAGTATTGTAGACGCAGAATAGAGTTCACGATGTGTGTGATTTCTGCGACCTGCTTATTCGGGAGTTTTTGAATTTGACTCATTGTAATAACATCGTGACCAGAGACTTTTCTTGGGACGAAATCTTTGAGGATAGCCATGATTGATTTAGGTGAGACTAGATAGTCTTGCAGGAAGGAAATTTGCGGGAAGATAGGTAGCTGGACGACAGCAATTCTGGCCTCCGCGTCTTTCCATATGTCTGCCTCGGGGAGCCTTTGACAGGTCATTTGGAGTCTGAAAGACTCCGCCAGCAACTCTGCTTTGTCCTCATCGGAGACAGCGGAGACGCCATCGATATCCTATTTGATCGGGAAATATCCCTGTTGAACTTTCCCGTCAATGATCTCGCCAGGTGCCAGAGAAGCAATCGACCCAGACCCAGTCGTCTTTAATTTCGAAAATCCGACAATATAGGTGAACGTTATACGGTAACGTCACCTAGTGGTAGTAGTGCTACTAGCGTATTCCAATCTCTAACTTTCGATTGGTGGTCACCCTTGCGGGCCAAGTTTAAATAAAAGAGAAGTTCTGTCTACTTGATCGTACTAATTATCAATATATAGGAATTAACAATATATACGATATTAATCATAACAAAAAAATATATATTTACTTCTTCGACCTCGATTAGAACCTAGTCATCAGTGATAAAATTATACATCTAGAAATTAAATTAAATATTAATGGAACAGAAATATCTTATTATGTGGATGTTGAAGCAGAAGTAAGAAGTCAAACGGTAAAAACAATAAAAAAAGCCACGAACCTAAACGATGCAATCTTTCTGAAAAATTAATACTGAAAATGAAGCGAAATTTACAAGGCTGCAATATGACTTAATATTCACATTAGAAACCTGACTTGAAGTACAAAAATCCTAAGACATGTTAGAAACTGGACTTTTCTGTTTTGGTACAAATGCTTCATGCAGCACAGTTCTTCAACATAATAATATACTGGGACATGCTTTGACTACAATCAGTTACTCAATAAATAAC
This sequence comes from Cosmopolites sordidus, assembly GCA_031761425.1. NCBI lineage: Eukaryota > Metazoa > Arthropoda > Insecta > Coleoptera > Curculionidae > Cosmopolites > Cosmopolites sordidus. The sequence continues at coordinate 227,072 of JARFXV010001201.1, read as the reverse complement.
ACATTTCAATATAGCCACGTCATTTTTAAAAACTACAAACATTAATTTCACTTTAGCATCAGATCCACACACAAATCCTGTGCGCCGCAAATTCCTTTGACGTTTGCGAGAAAACCGACAACAGATGGTTCGTGTGCGTGCTGTGCGGCGTAAATATTTCTGTGTGACCGTGTGTGTCAGAGCGTCCACATTGTCACGCACGCACACCACCTACAACACATACAGCCCACATAACGCATTTTTATTAATGGACCCAGCAATAAGAATCGGCAAAAAACTATGTAAGAATTCAAGAGTTCTTGCTCATTCTTTTTCACTTATAATACTGAATTCGGTAAGCATATGTACTCGATTGAAAATTGTTTAGCTATATTGAGTGATGCATTTCTCATGCTTATAACTAAAAAAAATTATTTAATATGGCGGTTAATAATTTGTTTTTTTTCTTAACAAAAACACAAATGTAAAAAATGGTTTATTCAAAGTATGCGCCATCGCTAGCTGCACATTTTTCCAATCTCTCTGGTAATTTGTGGATGCTTTCCTAGAAAAATTAAAAATTTTTTACGTGGTCCAACCATTAAGCCATTTTTCAACATCACCGTAATTGTTGAAGTGTTTTATGTAAAGTACGTGAGACATCGATGGAAACAAGTGGTAGTTAGAAGGGGCTAAGTCTGGTGAGTACGGCGGGTGAGGTAAGATGTTCCCAGTCAAGTGCAAAAATGGTGTCTCTGACCGCTTTCGCTGTGTTATGTGGCTTTGTCGTGCTGCAAAATCACTTTTCCGTATCATTATGGTCGCTTTTCGATCAATACATGATTCAAATTGATCATTTGTTGACGGTAGCGAACGATATTAACTGTCTCACCTGGTTTCAGATGCTCATGGGATACGATACTTTTTGATCCCACCAAATGCACAGCATTGTCTGCTTTCCAAAACGAGTTTTTTGGGTCAACCCACGATTTTTTTCGTTTTGGGTTTTCGAAATATATCCATATTGCTTCTTCAGTCACGATCCGATGCAAAAAAGTATTTCTTTCATGCCGAGAAAGCAAAACTTCGCACACCGTTTTTCGCTTTTCCATCTGTCTGTCGTTCATCTGATGTGGTATCCATTTTTCTGCCTTCTAGGTCTTTCCGATGGCATGCAGACTATCATAAATGGTTCAGTGACCAACATTTAACCTCTCTGTCATTTATTGTCGGGTTTCCATATTGTCTTCTTCCAACAATACTTGCATTTCGGCATCTTGACAAAATGAACAAAATTACATAACAGATTAGACTATGAACCGATCCCTTTTTTCTTTTTCCATCTCTTAAAAAATAAAGAATTACAAGGTGCGTTTCACGGAAAAGAGGACTTTTTAAAAATAGCTTTTGACGGGGGTAAGCGTTGGAAAGGTGCCTCTTTGACTGAAGAAACATAAAAGAACAAATTTTCATGTCATTCGAATCAATAGAAACCAAGTTATCGCTCTTAAAGTGTGGGTGTGTTTATACCATCGGTCAAAAAATGAACATTGAACAAAGACTTGATATTAAGTTTTGTTTTAAATTCAGTAAAACATTTACCTTACTTAGTAAATTACTTAGTAAAAATTAACGAAACAAGTGAATGGTGAAGATTATATATCCCGTGGTTTAAACGATTCAAAGAAGGTCGTGGGGACATCAAGCACGACGAACATCTTGAGGATATCAAGCACGACGAACATCCTGGTTCGAAAAATTCCGTGATTAATTAAAGTAACATTAAAATTGTGCGTGAAATTATAAAAAATCAGTCAAAATCTTCATTGCGATAATGGAAATGGAATTGAACATGTTCAAAGATTCAATTCATCGTATTTTGACCGATCATTTGGGATTTCGGAAGGTTTGTGCAAGCTTTGTTCCTCACAAATTAAATCAAGACCAAAAATTGCTCCGAATCCAGCATTGGAAGGACTTGATTGATAGAAGCACTCGCGCGAACGAACTCTGAAGAAAATCCGTCTTGAGAAGTCAAAAATCAAAACAATATTTTGATTTGTTTCTACGATTCGGAGGAAATTGTGTGCAAGGAGTTCTTCCTCCTGGTCAAATGATCAATGCTGTGTTTTATCTTGGTATTATGAAGCGTCTGTCGCATTTTCGTCGTGTGCGGCCATAATACCGTCAATGAGGTAGCTGGCGCTTGTTGCACGATAATACGCCGTCCCATCCCTTGATGTTCATCACTGAATTTTTACCAAAAATGTCATTTTAACCATCATTTGACTCTCTGCGATTTCTAGCTATTCGAAAAACTTCATTTGCTGATTAAAGGATAAGGTTGTGCCGACATTGAAACTACTCAAAAGGCATCGATCGCCATCTTGAAGGAAATATCTTTAGGCGAGCTCAAACGTTCATTCGTCAACCTAATTAACCGTGCATAACATTGTATTGACGCGCAAGGAGACTATTTTTCATAAAAATAATGATTTTTGCCAAAAATATATTATTAGTGAATAAATCGCCACACTTATATTTATATATTTTGTACTGCCCTTGTATTAAAATCTAAACTAGTAAGTAAAGCTTGTCATTATCAATCTTTATTTATTTAGTAGTCTAAACTGTGTCTTTAATTAGTAGTCTAAACTGTGGTTAATTATGCTTTTGATTTTTTCCGACTAAATTTTATTACATTTTATTCGGGGTGTAAGGGAAAGTACTTTTGTAAATTTAGCCAATGGTTCTTTACAGTTTTTTTTAACTAAAAATTTCCTTAAAACTTGTGCAACAATTTCTGCGAAAAACAGATTTAATTTTCTTAACAATTATAACGTCTATTGTCATCTTGTTTATTTCGATGCATCGGGATTCAGTTTTTATTGCATCGCATTTGCCTTAGGAGACATTAGGTCTTAGAGACATTAGGTCTCTTGCTAGATATTGGCCTCTTATATAGGAATTGTTTAAAAATAAATTATATTATTTATTCCATACCTTTTTATATAAATTTGATTTGGTTTGTTACAAAAAAAGTAAAATTTACATGTTAGAGTCGTTTAATGTCAAAGTTGAAATTATTAGCATTAATTTTTCATACCATAACACGCTTTAAACCGTTCATGTCACATAATAAACACAAGATTAATCGTTTTATTAAATTTACTGTTCAAAATGTCCATCATTCCTTCTGAAAGGAACTTGAAAAATCAATAGATAACAGTGCTTGTACCCTTTGTACATGATAAAAATACAGTAATTGCTCTTTTACTATTCTGTGTACGATCCAATGGGAAACTCCAACTTGTCGTGGAATATTTCGAGTACTTCTGGTAGAATCATTTTCAACAAGATGTAAAATTTGTTCTTCGACTTCAGGACCCATTTCTCGGTGCCGTCCATATTCTTGAAATTTTGAAACGACACTACCCGTATCCAAAAGTCTTTGAGAAACTTGCACAAATCTTTACCAACAGGGCGCGGCCTTTCGGGATAACGCTGATCAAAAATACGCAACTCTTCCGAAATTTTGGAGGTTGCCCTTAAATAAGAAGCATATATTAATATATGCGCACTGAATATATTTTTGGTTTTAAATCGAACTTAAATGCACGCACTGAAACACTCAAATATTTTTGTCGCAATTTTGAAATTACAATATTTATTGATTGATTTGTCCGTTACTTTGTGAGGTTTTACTGCTGTTTATCAATTCTATGTACCTAATTTTTTACTTTTATTGGGATTAATTTGTTCGGTGGATCATAGACTTATATGCAGCATATTTATGTGTAATGGGGTGGATTGATTGTTTTGTAAAGTAAAGTAAAGTGTTTGGGTTAGAGGCGCATCAGCAACTAGGCTATTTAGCGACTGGACCTACAGCTTAACGTGGGTTCCGAACCACGATCATCAGCTTCCGACAAACCCAGGCCAGCACCCCCCTCGGGCTATAAACCCTTGGTTATGTGCCTACCCATAAGTCTATCAGGAAACCTACCGACTGGCGAGTGACTAACGTAGAACACTTCTCAGAAGGCATCCGGCCTTCCCAGCTTTTAACTGGCGTGACTGAGGGGTAATTCGTAGTCGGATTTTACACTCTTGCCTAGAAACAATCACAAACATTTAGGAAAGATAAACGGACAGAAGAAATAAAAATAAAAAAAATAGAAAAATAAAAGAAAGAAATAAAAATAACCAGCTCCAGCGCGGATTCGGCAAAGCAGACGCTCTTACCGCCGCACCAACGCGACCGGCGATTGTTTTGTAATTGTTATATCTGAGTATGTGGGTTTTCTATAGATATTATATTCCAGTTTATTATTTTGTTTGGATATTGATAGGTCCAGAAAATGTATTGTTTCATTTTGTTCCTTTTCTAAAAAAAACCGAGCTTTCACAATTCCACTATCTAAAACTAATAGAAAAATAGAACTACAAAAAATAAAACTTATAGCAATGCAAAATAAGCAAAATAGAAAATAACGGCTTCAAAGAAAAAGAAAGTAGCTACTTGATAAATAAAAAACGGAAACAATTACGAATTCATCAAGTATATCCAAAAGTAAAACAAACAAATGATAAAAAGTACTGTAAAATTTCATATTTCGGCCCAATTTCAGAATAAATAACTCGCTCTTTGAGGAGACATAATTTGCAAATGGCGTTTAAAACCACCCAGTCAACCAGTAAGTTAATTTTTAACGCCAAAGATAAAACCTAAGCAAATACAAAATCTGGAGTTTATATGTTAAGTTGCAACGAGTGCAGTAGCTGCTGTTGGACAAACCGGCAGAAATTTTCAAACCAGATACAAAAAAGAAAGAAGACCAGATCATATTTTAAAAGCTATTGAAATTTATAAATATGATAAAGATCCGTCTAGACAGCTATTAAACGATCAGACGGATCTCCGAAATTCCCCGCTATTTAAAATATTGTAAAAAATTAATCCCAATAAAAGTATAAAATTAGGTAAATAGAATAGATAAACAGCAGTAAAAGCTTAGTCTTAAAGTAGTCTTTGAGAATGTAAAATCGTTTATGAAACTACATTCACACACATTTTGTTTAAAAATAAAAGTGATAGATAACAAAGCAACAAATTGTTTTATTCTTTTTATTACAATATTTGTCGTGGCGATATTGTGACGTGGCCACTTCCTTTAGAGCGGATAAAACGGAGGATTCTTAATTAAAAAACAATTGTTTAACAGTGTTTATTAGTCTATTTGTAGTTAATTCGTTAAATAATTTTAACCAATAAATATTCGCTAAATGTAATTATTCTCATATTTCCCTAAAATGTTAATTCTTATCATAACTTTTCCATAGGTGATTTAATAAATTTACATTTTTTCTATCGAACACTTAAATTTTTAACATTTATTGTGATGAAATTGTTTCTTTAAAATGATATGAGGAATCGCTGCTTTGCAATTTAGGAAAGTATTTTCTCTTACGCATATGGTATAAATACCTAATATAATTTAATTAAAAATAATGCATTTATTTTGAGTACGCCCTTATTATTCGAGAAAAGGAGTTACGCTAACGGACTGACTGACTGATATATCGTAAATCTTGACTTATGTAAAGATCACTGATAAAAATCCAACAGATACTCATCATTCACGGAAAAACAAAATAAATAAACTAAAGGTATATCCTACGACAAATTGCGGAATGTTTAACCATCAGTCAACCTTATCATTCAGACATGTCCCCTTTATTATTTTTCTTCCTTTTACTGTAACAAAGAGTTAAGCGAATTCGTGAAAGAGAGATGATAAGACTTTATCATTGTTAATTATTGACTTTTTATATTTTATACATAATGCAAGGGATTTTCATGTCAATGTTAGGTTTATAACATGGGCCTTTCTGGAATCTTGCAAAAAATTATTCTCTCTTGGGTTTCTTACAATAAAAGATAAACTCTATACACTAATACGAAACAAATCTGTCATTGTTTTTCATTATGTTAGCGAGTGCGACAGATAAAAAATAACGCCATATCTTTAAGACTTCATTATATATATTTACCTGAAGATAACATGTGCTGTCAATGATTAGCTTTTCGTCAATAATAAATGGAATATACTACTAAGCAACTGAAATATGTAGAATTTTTTTTAGTTTTCGGAACCGACAAATGAAGGAATTCGAACGGAATTGTCCTAGCCATCTATGTTTTCCCAGAATTTTCTTTTTTGATACTAAATCAGCATATTTGAAATAAAATAATAGAAAAGAAGTAAACAATTATAGATAAAGTTAGAAAATGTTCTTAAATAATATGATATTACGCATTTTTCCGAATTAAACCATATTTGAATATTTAATAATTTTCAGTAATTTCTTATCTTTTCAAATGCATAATTTGCCACAAATAAAATAATAGAAAAGATGTAAAATTAAGATAATTTCAGAAAGTGTTTTACCAAAACTCTTATGTATTTGTATTACATATTTTTCCGAATTAAACCATATTTGAACATTGAATAATTTTCAGTAATTTCTTACCTTTTCAAATGTTCAATTTGCTACATTGCACTCTGAGAATTTCTTGTCAAAAATTATTTTATTTTTATATAATAATAGATTATTTTTATGATTTCAATTGTTAATTAAACAGAATTGATTCGAAAGTTAAGTAGTTCATTTCTAATTAAATCAACAAACACAAAAGTTTTTTTTCAAATACGAAATATATTAAAATGGTAATATAGTTCGTATTTAAAAATGGCACTGTGTGTCGAAACAATTGTTATACATATAATTTTGAATAAAATATCGGCTACAAAATTATTAGTTGATTTTTTATAATAACATAAAGGTTTTGCTGTACAAATTACTTTTTTTATATATTTCCATTCACGTATTCATATCATTGTGAAATTGGATTTTTTGTACATTATTCTTACAAGTTGTTTTTTATCATAACTCCCTTCTACCAAAGACGTTTCAAATTCACGTCAAATTATTGAAATATATTCACTGTAAATCCAATCTATTCGAAAGTGTCTTGCTTATTTATTCCTCGAGATCTTTCCTCAACGTTTATCATTCCATTCAAAATAAGAGGATGTTCCCCTTAATTTACAACACGTGCCAATATAAATCAAAGAGGAAAGTAAGTCATCCAACAATCGTTTGTTCAAACGTTCGGGTAAATCGCAAATCTCAAAACTAAAGAATAATCGGTCTTATATTAGTATTAGGAAAACAAGGAAACAGCAATATATATATATATATATATATATATATATATATATATATATATATATATATATATATATATATATATATATTTATATATATATATATATATATATATATATATATATATATATATATATATATATATATCATCATCATCATCATCATCATCATCAGCCCGTATCGATCCACTGCAGGATGAAGGCCTCTTCAGCATGCTTCCAACCTTCACTGTCCTGGGCTTTCCTCTGCCACTCGGGTCCAATATACTTAACGATGTCATCAGTCCATCGTGCTTTCGGTCTTCTTCGCGGACGTTTGCGATCAAGCGGTATCCACTCCAGGATTGCCTTGGTCCATCTGTCGTCCCATCGCCTCGCTATATGGCCTGCCCATCTCCATTTCAACTGTTTAACTCTTCCTATGATGTCACAGACTTTTGTTTGTTTCCTGGTCCATGCGCAGGACTTTCTGTCTCGTCTTGTAATGCCAAGCATACATCTTTCCATTCCCCTCTGTGCCACCCGAAGTTTTTGAATTGATTGCGATGTGAGTGTCCAGGTTTCACTTCCGTATGTCATAACGGGTAGAACGCACTGATCGAATACTTTTCTTTTCAGGCAAAGTGGGAGTCTGCTCTTAAACACTATGTTGAGCCTACCAAATGCCTGCCAGCCACATTTAACACGCCGTTCCACCTCCCGGGCGGTATTCACCTCCATGGAGATCCTCTGCCCAAGATATACAAAGCTGTCCACAATCTCTAAATCCCTTCCTAAAACTGAAATTCTTCTGTCCTGAGCGAAGTTATTGAACATAACCTGACTCTTTTTCAGGTTTATTTTCAAGCCAAATGGTTCGCCAGCCCTTTGCAGTTCCTGTATGCGTCTTTTCAGCTCCTCTGGGTCTTGTGAAATGAGAATAATATCATCTGCAAATCTAAGATGGTTTAAGTTTGCACCATTGATCTTTACCCCATCCTGTTCCCAATCCAGTTTACGGAATACTTCTTCAAGGCCATCCGAGAAAAGAATAGGCGACATTGCGTCACCCTGCCGTACACCTCGTTCTATATTAATTCCCACTTCAAGATCATCAAGGTGAATTGTGGCTGTAGCTCCATCATATATCGATTCTAATAGGTTTACATAGGCTCTCTCTACACCTTGGCTAAGCAGTGCATCCATTATCGCATGCTTTGAGATGGAATCAAATGCTTTTTCGTAGTCGATAAAAGCCAAGCACAGTGGCATGGTGTATTCGTTGTGCCTTTCTATGACCTGCTGTACATATATATATATATATATATATATATATATATATATATATATATATATATATATATATATATATATATATATATATATATATATTTATTCCTACATATTTTTTGTTTACCTTTACCTGCTATATTTAACTGAGGTAGCTAATATTTGAAAGGAATTCATTTTAAATAAATAAAATATCTTATTTGAAAAAGACCTATTGTGTGCCGAAACAATAGTTCTATAAGATTTTAATTATAGTGGAAATTGAGTCATAAGTCTGAGTTCGTATTCGTTCGTATTTATACAAAAGGAAATTCTAAATTTGATTTTCACTAAAATATTCACCATAGTTTTATTTTAATCGGTTTTCGAGAAATTTGAGATTTGCTGTTTTTTCGATTTGCGATTTCATGCGTTATTTTTCATAAAATTACTAATCAACTTCGATTATCATTACTTTTTAATTTTTTTGCGTGCATTCTCCAACGATTACCAAATTTATTAGTAATAATGGTTTATTTTTTTTTTGGAAATCAACAAAGTAATGGTTGCAGGAACGTTAAATTATGTTTATGAAAAATGGTTTACTCACTCGATACATCCACTAGGGTGTAATAAAGGTACTTACATTTTTGAGGTACTAAAAAATTCACTGTTCGTAGTTATACGAGGGTTGCTATTTATGTATCCGGAATAATAAAGTAAAGTTTTGGGATTAGAGGCGCATCAGCAATTGAGAAGGCTATTTAGCGACTGGACCTACAGCTTAACGTGGGTAATCTCGAGAAGCCTACTGACTGGTGAGTGACCAACGTAGAAAACCTCTCAGAAGACATCCGGCCTTATCCAGCCTCGAACTGGCGTGACTGAGGGGTGTTTCCTTGTCAGATTTTACACTCTTACCTAGAAACAATCAAATCAAATCAATCAAACAAACAAACAAGAATTTTAGAAAAACTTTTTTGCCTAGTACGGGATTCGAACCCGGTCCACATTAACTGCCGTAACGTAAGGCTAACGCCTTAGACACCACAGCTAAGGTGGCTCCTCTGGAATAATAAATAAAACAAATATTTATCATTGAAAATGGTTTTATTGTTATTCATATTATTCTCCGCGATGATCGATACACTTTTGCATATGTCTGAATAAATTTTCATATGACTTTTTCCATTCCTATTAAGGGATCTCCAAAAAATGCATTTTGAATGCATCAAGCGCTTCTCCTGGCGTCGAAAATCGTTGGCCACGTAGTTTATTCTTCACGGACGAGAACAAAAAGAAATCATTGGGAGCCAAATCAGAAGAAGATTTTGGACGACCTTCTTTAAATTCGTCCGTGAGCAAAGGACGGCCACGTTTGAATTCATTAAACCAGTGATATACAGTGGTTTTAGATAGTGCTTCATCGCCAAAAGTCAAAGTGAGTTGATCGATGCATTGTTGTTGAGATAATTCACGTCGAAAATCGTATTAAATTATCGCATGAAAATTCTCATGAGTTAATTTTTTGACTAAGATGAAATTTTCAAGTCACTAAACAACACAAATAACATGCGTATGATAAAATGTTCTGAGTGCGCATACAATCAACAATGTCAAATTTTATGATTTATATGTCAGATGGCGTCTAGCAACACCATTGTTGCCAATTCCGGATTCATAAATAGCAGCCATCGTAGTTATTCAATCTTGGGCACCATGCCTATAGCTGGCACATGCCAGTTAACGGTAGTGTGGGGTACTACTAATTACCTTGAAAGTTTCCTGTGATTGTTCTGGGACCTGCAGCCACGGCTGCTCTTAAAACGTTAGTATTGAGAAAGCGTTGATGACCTGATCTTCCATGTCATCCTTCAAGGTTCATCTCACCGTTCTTTTGAACCAGAGCTGAGCACTGCGGATTGATACGGCACTTTCTAGATCTACTTCGTAAATTTCACTATCGACGTCAGTCGCTTTGAAACCTTGTTTTAAAATAATGTCTTAAAATTGCCTTAATTTCGGGACTTATTCAATACATTTCAATGTGTTTGTTAAAAAAATGTTTACTGAATATTGCGCAGTGGAGTCACTTTAATACTGAAAAAGGAATGTTTATTTGTCAGATCAAAAAGTTGATATAGGATTAAACATCTGTGGAGAGAAGGAAAATGAATAACGTAAATACTTTTGTTACACTTTAGTAATATGTCGGGCTTAATGTTTATTTATTATGTCAAATCAAGATAGAATTTTCTATAGAATTTACTATTCCATTTATTATTACATATTCATTTTTCATATATTTTATGCATATATTACCTGGATTCCACAACCTTGAGTATATCTGCAAAAAATTATTTTATTAGATTCATTTTAATTTTTTTATATGACGGTATAATATAATATGAAAATCAGTTCCACTTATATTTGTTGCAAACAAATTAATAAGGGTTATTGTAACATTACGAGGTATGAACCGATTAGTTTAGTGTATTTAAGGTTGCCAATCGTTCAAGAGTTCTACCAATGATATACAAGCCAAAGCCAAAATACAAACCAAACGAATTTTCGATCTAATCGAACTGCAGAGCAGTGCGAAGAACGAAGTGAAATTGAACGGAATCGATTATCACAAATACGTTCAGCACGTACACAAAAAGAAAGAGAAGATGCAAACGATGATGATATACATCGAATGATAAATAATCGCTGAGTAGAAACCAATTGCGCCACAATTAATTTAAATAATCGTGCAAGAAGACAATGCAAGACCACATGCTTCCAACTTTCATGGTCCTGTGTTTCCCTCTGCCACTCGGGTCCAATATACAACGATGTCATCAGTCCATCGTGCTTTCGGTCTTCTTCGCGGACGTTTGCGATCAAGCGGTATCCACTCCAGGATTGCCTTGGTCCATCTCGCGTTCCATCGCTTCGCTATATGGCCTGCCCATCTCCATTTCAATTGATTTACTCTTCCAATGATGTCACACACTTTCGTTTGTTCCCTGATCCATATACAGCGCTTTCTGTCTCGTCTTGTAATACCAAGCATACATCTTTCCATACATCATTCCCCTTTATGCTCCGCGAAACCAAAGTTTCTGAATTGATTTCGATGTGAGTGTCCAGGTTTCACATCCGTATGTCATAACGGGCAGGACGCATTAATCAAAGACTTTTCATGCAAAATGGAAGTTTGCTTTTAAACACTATGTTGAGCCTGCCAAATGCCTGCCAGCCACATTTAACACTCCGTTCCACCTCCCGGGCAGTATCCCCTTCCATTGAAATCCTCTGCACAACATACATAAAGTGATCCACGATAATTTTTAAGCCAAATGATTCGCCAGCCCTTTGCAGCTCTTGTATGCGTCTTTGCAGCTCTTTTGGGTCTTGTGAAAGGAGATCATCTGCAAATCTAAGATGGTTTAAGTTTGCACCATTGATCTTTACACCATCCTGTTCCCAATTCAGATTACGGAATAGTTCTTCAAGGCAAGCCGAGAAAAGGATAGGCGATATTGCGACACCCTGCCGTACACCTCGTTCTGCATTAATTCCCACTTCAAGGTCATCAAGGTGACTTATTGCTGTAGCTCCATCATATATCCTGCCCATTATGACCTGCTTTAAACTTAAGACGAATGCTTTTTCGTAGTTGATAAAAGCCAAGCATAGAGGCAGAGCACAGAGGTGTATTCGTTGTGCTTTTCTATGGCTGCTGTACAACCTGGATGTGATCCATTGTACTGAATTCACTTCGGAATCCAGCTTGTTCTCTTGGTTGTGCGTCATTCAGTTTTCTTGATATTCTATTAAATATTACCTTAGTGAAAACTTTGTACATTACTGATAGGAGGCTTATTGGACGGTAGTTCTTTAAACCTTCATGTGTTCCTTTTTAATGTAAAAGGGTAATTTTTGCATTTTTCCATAAGTCAGATACTTTTTGTTCTTTGAGGCATTTTGAGTATAACTTTGCAAGTGTTTTATGCCAATGTAATTTTATTGGTTTTGATCTTCATATAATTGTGAATAAATTTTCTGACAACCTGTAACATTTCCGTTCGCGCCCTGCACACTGTGCCATCCTCACGCATTAAGGCATATATTTGCGTTCTTTTCTGTCTCAGCTTCTGTTTAGCCTTGTTAATTCCTTTGTTTTTTTCCAGAGTTTTTTGCACTAGCTTCACGTTGAACCTCACGTCTCCTCTCTAATGTGTTTTCTTAAAGTTTTACAGAGCTGAGCGTACTCGTCTCTGCCAAAAGGACTTTCTGCATTTCTCATTATCCATCGTTTTTTCATTAAATCAATGACCTCACTGGATATGTTTGTCTGTTTGAGATATTTTTCTTCTGGTGCTATTGAAGCAGCCACTTCAAACACATTATTGGTGATTTCTTCATATTGGGCTGATATTACATTTTTCTCCGAGTCTTGTGACACAGCAAAGCGATTCTACAAAGCAATCTCATAATCGTTGCCTCTCTCCAGCAATCTTCCAAAATCCACCTTAGTCTTTCTAGACCTTACCATTCTTTCGCGCTCTCTTCGACTGTTAATCATAACTATCATGTTATATATAATAAATCATGTTATCATCGTGCCATTCGGTAGTCACTTCCAACATTATTGTTTTATCGTTGGTCATGATGTAATCAATTTCATATATATATATATATATATATATATATATATATATATATATATATATATATATATATATATATATATATATATATATATATATTTTTATATGAAGTGGAGCGAGATATTAAAACAACAGAGATCTTCCATCCGTATTCCACGTAACCGATTGTTTCAAATCAGCTGCCGCCGTCACGTCAAAACAGGTACCTCCCAGGACCGGTTTCTGACCTACCTGCCCTCGTCAGCTGGGCTTGAGTCTGACGTAAGGAGACAGCTGATGAGAAACGATCAGAGCCAGGCCATGTTGATGGCGGGTCACGATCTCAATGCAACTCGCAGCATCCTATGGTGAATGTGGGTATCCGGTGTGGTCAAAAGATAGCGTAGGGGGACTATGGAGAGAGATATTAACAACAGAAGGAAAGGATAGCGCGAGTTGCATTGAGAATGCGACCCACCATCAACATGGCCGGTTGACTTGTTTTGGCTCTTATCGTTTCTCATCAGCTATCTCCTTACGTCAGACTCGAGCACAGTGATCCCAGCATTATCATCGGTATATTTTAAGTTAGTTATTTTAATGCTGCCAGTACTGGCACCACACTTAAAATCCTCGAGAGTTCAATCCTCCCTGATGACCGTAAGTCGATCTTGAACATCGTTTATGCAAATTCGATTTCATCTGTCTACTCTTCTTCAATTTTGGGCATTATAAGGTTTGACAATATTTTGTAGTAGTAGTTTGAGTATGTGGTTCTGCAGAGTGCGGTTGACGATTTATCGAAAACATTTTTTAATAATACGATTTATAACATACTAACGCTTAGGAACAAAACCCATAAGTTCCTGAATAGCTTTTTTCATACACTTTATTTCAACACCATATTCATCGTCTGTACACCATATTCGTCTTTTGTCGGGTAGTCCTCCAATGGCAACTACAGAAATCAAATTGGTTTTATTTATTAAGGTCTCGATGGTGATCGTCAATACATAATGCTAAAATAATTCCCGGAGGTAAATGTGGTAATGACTATCGACTATTCCAGATGTCATTTAATATTAAAAGTACAACCCAAAAAGGTCATTCACAGAAAGCTGCTAGCTTCGCATTCTTGTGAATTGTGAAGATTCGCGAAAAACTGGAACTCAATCCACTGTCTGATATGACATATTTTGAGTCTTGGCATAAGACACGAAACATTTTATTACCAAGTCTGCAGATAAAACAAACAAACCCAAACACAAGGACTTCACAATCACCAACATTGGATGACTAATGCCACCACTCTGGGCAAAATCTTAAATAGTCCTCGCTAAATCGAGAAAAACTGGAACTCAATCCACTGTCTGATATGACATATTTTGAGTCTTAGCATAAGACACGAAACATTATATTACCGAGTCTGTAGATGAAACAAACAAACCCAAATACAAGGACTTCACAATCACCAACATTGGATGACTAATGCCATCACTCTGGGCAAAATCTCCCTAAATAGTCCTCGCTAAATCGAGAAATCCAGAGAGCCTGCAAAAATTATAAAAATCACCTAATACCCCAATAAAGCTGTGAAGTAAATAAGAAAATATACACCACCTACATGGCTAATACAAAATACAATAGGCAAAAAATAACATATATCGATGGCATTTTACCGGAATGTAAACAATATTGAAGCAGATTCTTCCAAGATGGATATAATCCCAGCATACTCAATTTAGAAACAGGCCAACCTAATATTTTTAAAACGGAAATAAGGTCTGGATGTAGTCATCCCACAAGAAATTAAAACAATGGGTGAAGTAGGGGTAGACATATTTTACTACATCTGCCAGAAGATGTAGGGCACTTGATTGTGGTCAGAAGAACCCACATCCTCTAGACAAAAAAGGGTTTAGAGAGAAGTACGAAAATTGGTTAGGCGAAAATTAGCGCATTATCGCTCTCATTATCGCAAAACCCTCCTTCACAGTATGAATGAACGCCTAAAATATTAGTTATCATGGCAGATTTCCCCAGAGCAGGCTTCCAGGGAGAGGTACATATGAACAGATATTCAACATTCGACAAATAATCTAAAAAGCCTGATAATTCAACCATCCTGTATACCTCTGGTTATCGGAAGGCGTTTGACAGCCTAAAGTGGGAGAAATTATGGCAAGTTACGCAGGAAATGGAAGTATCATATCACCTGATTGGCTTAGTTTGTTATCTATACGAAAAAAAAAACAGAGCAGTAGTGAAAATTAATGATCGAATATTCGGTGAATTTTGCGTGAATAAAGAAACCAGACAAAGATGCACCCTATCCCCAATTATATTCAACATTTTTGGTGAATATATTATTCATAGAGCTCTCGAGGACTGAACGTGTGTCTGTTAAATCCTGCCAGTACTAGCAGCATTTAAATAACTAACTTAAAATATACCGATGATAATGCTGGGATCGCTGTGCACGAGTCTGGCGTAAATCTGTTGTTTGAATATCTCTCTCCACGGTTCTGATACGCTATCTTTTGAGCACACCGGATACCTACATCCAAGGTTGTGGGAAGAATGTATTGCGTAGTTTTTACTGCTGCGGACATAAGTTATAACATCTTTTTGGAAGTAAGAAAAGAAACATCGAAGCTAATTA
Source organism: Cosmopolites sordidus (assembly GCA_031761425.1). NCBI lineage: Eukaryota > Metazoa > Arthropoda > Insecta > Coleoptera > Curculionidae > Cosmopolites > Cosmopolites sordidus. The sequence continues at coordinate 211,314 of JARFXV010001201.1, read as the reverse complement.
GACAAACTAAAAGAAAATATGACTCATCAAATAACTATCAACATCAAAGTTGGCCCCTTTACAAAAACGTAGAAAACATCCGTGGTGGGATAAAGTTTGCGAGCAAGTAGTATTAAGCCGAAGGAAAGCATTCAAAGATTGGAACAGTCAAAAAACAGCAATAAACTATAACATCTTTTTGGAAGTAAGAAAAGAAACACCGAAGTTAATTAGACAAACTAAAAGAAAATATGACTCATCAAATAACTATCAACATCAAAGTTGGCCCCTTTACAAAAACGTAGAAAACATCCGTGGTGGGATGAAGTTTGCGAGCAAGCAGTATTAAGCCGAAGTAAAGCATTCAAAGATTGGAACAGTCAAAAAACAGCAATAAACTATAACATCTTTTTGGAAGTAAGAAAAGAAACACCGAAGTTAATTAGACAAACTAAAAGAAAATATGAAAACAATCAACTTAATGAAATAGAAAAAGATTTCCAAAAAAATAACACCCGAAATTTTTACAAAACATTTAAAACTAAATTAACAGGCTATCAATATTTGCTTCCAAAAGGAAAACGGATAATTAGCTCTAAATAACGAAGACAATTGCAAAGAACTTGCGAAATATTTTGAACAACTACTAAACTGTCCTGAGCCCTTAAACAAATTACCAACACTAAACCCTAAACAAACAAACCCAGATTCATTACCATCGAATGAAGATGAAATAATTAGGCAAATCAAGCGACTTAAAAATAACAAAGCTTCTGATGAAGATGGAATCACTGCTGAACTTTTGAAATCCGCTGGTCCAGGTATAATCAAGGAAATAACGAAAATTCTACAAGAAGTTTGGCGAACCGAACGGATTCCGGAAGATTGGAAAAATGCTCTAATCCATCCTCTACACAAGAAAGGAGATAGAACGAATATAAACAACTACAGGAGGATATCTCTTCTCCCAGTTTGTTACAAGATTCTATCTCAATGTTTACTAGACAGAGCACAGGGACAGTTAGAACCTAAAATTGGTGAATATCAAGCAGGTTTTCGACCGGGCAGATCCTGCTCTGAATAGATCCTGAATCCAAAGTTGATCCTAAGACATCAAAAACTGTAGCATAAAAATCTTGCCATTTGTGGATTTCAAAAAAGCATATGATTCTATTGACTGTGAATCTGTATTTCAAATCTTGAAAGAACAAGGACTAGATCTGAAAAAGCTGGCAATTATTAAAGCAACATTAAGTAACACAAGATCAAAAGTTAAATTCATGCGTGACATCTCAAAGCCCTTCGAAATGGCGAAAAACTGGAGTGAGACAAGGGGATGGACTCTCACCACTCTTATTTAAGTGTGTTCTAGAAAAAGTAGTACAGGAGTAGCGTGAAAAAAAGTCTGCCCTGAATATTGATCAGCCCATTAAACTGGAGAGAACCAACATCAAAATTGATTGTCTGGCGTTTGCTGATGATCTAGCAATTTTGCCTCAAGATATATTAACGGCACAAAGACAGATTGAAATCCTAAAAGAAACAGCAGAAAAGGTAGGACTTCAAATTTTCTTTGAAGAGACACAATACATGACCTGCAACAAACTAAGAACACTATTTCTAAAAACAAAATATGTTAACATCAGACGAGTCTCTCAATTAAAATATTTGGGTGAAATAATCATGGAAAACGGGTTGGAAAAAGCGGCCAACAAGGGTAGATGTCAAGAAATGGAAACTGCATTGAGACTTACACAAAATATTTATAACAAAAATGCATATCTTAAAACACAAAACTGAGACATTACAACACAGCAGAAACGCTCATTTTGAATAGAAAGAGAGACATCGAGGAGATTGAAAAGAAGAAGACAAATGTTAGGCTCTAAACAAATAAATAGCTCAACATACCGACTTCGAGAAAACCAAGAAATCAAACAATACACAGATATACATAACTATATGAAAAAAAAAAGACTTAAGTTTTACAGACACATAAAACGGATGAATCCTAGTAGGCTAACTAGACAAATAGTCGAATTTTATGAAAATAGGAGTAGACCTAAAGCAGAAATAATTAAAAGGATTGCTGCAATTAAAGAGGACCTAAGAGCAGCAAATATTGCACAAAGTGAAATTCAGGATAGAGGCTGTTTCAGACACAAGGTTGACATTTGGAAGGTTGGCCAGAGAAAAAAATGTAGGAAGACTGGAACTACTTGGTCTGACGAAAAGAAAAAAGCTCATAGCGAAAGAATGAAATTAGTATGGGCGCAAAGGAAGGCTAACAACAACAAACGCCTCTAAACGTACTTCGCGTGGCCCACCAAGGCCCATACGTGAATAATAATAATAATAAATAAATAAATATATAATTTAAAAAACACAATACGTGTAATTTAATTATATTTGAAATTCGAAAATATTTCGGTTTTGTTTTTGATGTTCCAGTGACTGCTAAAAAGCGATCCGAAATTTCCCAAAGGGATTCTATTGGAATTTTGTACTTTGAATTTTGCGGCAACTGGTCTTCTCACATATTGCCTAACATATGAACCAAATAAGCAATATTTGCTTTCCATACTGAAATACATTGTATTCCATTTCTCTAGAGTCCAGCGAAGGTGAGCATTGGCAATTTCTATTCGGGCATTCGTGTTTTTCTTGTTTTTTGGACAGTACCGACTTTTTAAATAGAATGCGTCTATATATACTCCATTCCATTAGACAATGTCTTCTTGTACTGCTGGTTACATTCACAACAAACTGATTAATTTTTCCTCTATTATTTTCATTCGAATTTTCAGACAAACTTTCATTGAAACCCTTAAACTTATTTGAACATATAAAGAGTAATGTTCGGAAGTTATTTAGTGCATTTTTTATATCGCTACGAATATTTAATTTGTATACAATATTTGGAACTAAATTTGAATTCCTTAATATCGAACAACCTAGTATTTTATAATTCTTATTTCGCCCAGCATCATTCATTCCTTCATTTATTACCATTTTCTAAAAGTGATAGGAGAATAAAAGTCCATTGGGATTATAAAGGCACTTTTTTAAAGCAGTTAATGATTTGATATAATATATTGAAAACAGGGCACACATGTATAAAGAAATTTAACATTTTATATATATATATATATATATATATATATATATATATATATATATATATATATATATATATATATATATATATATAAAGGTTGTTCTTATAATGTCCGCCGTTTTTCTAATTTGTTCGTTCGTTTCAACATTTTTGGTGAATGTACTATTCGTAGAGCCCTCGATGATATGGTGCCAGTACTAGCAGCATTAAAGTAACTAACTTAAAATACGAATATACCTTTTGTTTGGTCGGTTTGCTTTCTTGCGTGATCGGCCGAGGATCTGACCTTAATTGTCCAAAAATGAAGGATGAAAGCCGTCTTTACGGAGTGGAAATAAACGAGGAGAAAACAGAAATAATAATTTACGACCTTCAAAACAATAACATGCCTAACGTCTGTCAAATATGACAATTTAAGTTTGTACGTAGGCGAATTCGTCTGTCCTGGAGCTTTAATATCATATCAAGACGGTAATACTCATAATATTAGAAGAAGATGCGAAATGGCAAAATATACAATTCGGATACAAAAGGTACAAAACATGGGCTATTAAAAAGCAAGACATCAAGTGCTTTGATTTTTTTGAACTTTGGTGCTGGAAACTGCCCCTTCGCATTGCGTGCACTGCCAGACGAATAAAAGCATTCGTTATTCAAGAAATATTAAGTCTACAAGACTATCCCAAATTATTCATTAACGATTCTTCGGCGACATTGAACGCATGAATGGTTGTGACCTAGAAAGACTGGTGCCGCAGGGACGAATAGAGAATTCTGGATCACAAGACAGACCTCCAAAAATATAAACAGGCCAAATTGAAGACCTAAATTGTTCCTTTCTCCAATGTGCAACCAAAAAGCCATAAATAGAGAACGTTCGCGAGAAGTAGTCCGAAACAGCCGCAAGGGGCATGAGTTTCTATAAGTCAAGACTTCTGTAAAAAAGATCATTTGAAACGTAACATCAATGGCCCTATCTTGTGCTACACTTGATTGCTAAGTCTGGGAGTTAATCAGAGCATCAGCGGCGGCCACGATAGTGCTATAAACAACGACCATCGGAACGAAGCAACAAGTTTTCTTCAGTGATAAATCTTGGTACCTTTCAAATGGGGGTTATGGTCTGCTGTTCTATCGCTTATAAAAGTTTAGTCTTTATTGGAGGCAACGTGACATTGCAATATTATCTTCAATGCGTTGTGGAATCGGATATTCTTCCTTACCTTAACCTGTATGTAGATTCTTGATAGTTTCAATTGAATTTTTTGGAGATATTTTTTTTTTTTTAATTGAAGTTTCTTTGCTTTTTTTTAAGAGGTTCTTGTCAACTGGCTGATTATGGCAACTGGCTGGAAAATGGATACTGGCTGACTGGCAAAATCAGCCATCTATAGGCCTTTCGCCTATAGCACACGAAACTCATTTTTCCACTTTCTTACTCAGCTTTTATCTGGATTCTAGATTATATTTCTAATTATTTTTCCAAATAATCCAAACACTACATTCGTGCCTTTATTACCTTACTGTATTGGATATTCATTCGAGGGGAAATTCTGTATAATATTGTTTTCCATTTAATATGTTTATTTATACAATTTAGTATGAATTTCCATCAAGGAAATGCCGCAACCATCCACATGTTTTTATTTTATTTTCGTGTTTTTTGTCCATTGTCCACGTCATCTACCTATAACTCCTATCGACATTCTTTATAAGAGTTCCTCTCATGTTAATCCTTCTAATTTAAAGGTAATATTTATTATTATAATAATAAATTACAGTTAAAAAGGTACAAAAATATTTCGAAAACTAATTTGCAGATTTATTGTTGGATCATTGATTTCCCTTTTGCCCATTTTGAACTACGACACTGCCAGTTAACAGCGCATATATTTATCGTCGACATCAGTCGTTCATCTATTTTTATCACGATGGGAAGTTGGCATTTCTTCTCGCGGTAGTTTTTGTTATTCGGAGTTCGTTAGCCGGGATCGGCGTTGTCACCTCCCGTTCAACCAGATGACGTACGACGCGTCAGAACGTGCCTAAATGATAAGACAAAAATCGGCGTTCCTCTCGCACGTGCTCCACGTCTTTCACCCTTAATAGATTCCCCACCTGGTCTTTTTTTTTCTTCTCATTGGGTTTTTCGTTAGACGGAGTGGGGCGATCCGACGAAGATGAGAAATGTGATATGCAGATCAACATCATAATAGAAGTTTTTTCAAGTTTGATATTTTATGATTATATAAACTACTATTCAGTGGTTTTAGTCAGAGTATGTTTGTCACTTTTAGCCTTGAGAATCTTTCAACTGTTGATTTTTTAACTGTTAATAGGTGTCTAAATTAATTCGGTATCTTTTTATAAAAACGTAAAATTTATTTTAAAAAATTATAGAAAATGAATTTGTCGGATGAGACTTCTCCGATTTTCTTAATGTACTCGTCAGCCTAGTGATATCGAAACAACAGAAATAGGTGATAGTATAAACCAGGAAATCATCATAAAAATATGAATAAATGATAAATATATGATAAAATCATCTTCTGATAATGCTAACATGGTTAAAGAAACATGCGCCGGGAATTAAAAAAAAGTGATTCGGTGTTTAGTGGTAAATCTCTTTGAGTTTAGTGTTTCACACCGAAAGTTCCAATAGAAGAATTGAACAAGTTTAGCTGTCACAATACGGTTATATTGATGCAGCTTTAAATATAAATAAAAATCATTATATATGAGAATTGAACTAATATTTTCATCAGATTTTGAGTCATCAATGTATATTATGTTGTCAGGGCGAATGTTTTGGATAATGCTCGGGAATATGGATCTAGGAGAAGGGAGGCCAGACAGAGGGTTATTGTGGGGAAGCAGACTTAAATTTGGGAAAGAAGAAAGACCTAAGGGACAATTATGTCATGAGGAGAAGGGAGAGTCATGCCCATGCCCAATTTGACGAGGAAGCATCCAGAGTAGGAAGCATCCAGAGTTGTGTGAGTATGTTGGAACAAAAGGTCTGCTTCGGAGGTGGACAGCGTATTTTAGAAAAATCAGAAATTTCATTGAATCAACGGACAGGATTGGAAAGTTGCAAAGATTAAAGGCATGCAGTCGAGAACGGTTACATTTTCTGCACAAATGTATGGATGTTGATGTGGAAGGGGAAAATGAAAAACCATATTGACAAGACCGTTGGTGATACAATTTAGGGATCTTTGACTCACTCTGTCACACACCCTGGAGGTAGGGGATGAGTAATACAAAAGTATGTCGTTAGCATAGAGTCTGAAATAAACTGAGGTAGGGAGGAAGGGCGAAATACTGTTGATACCTACATTAAATAATATTGATTTATAATATATATATATATATAAATATATATATATATATATATATATATATATATATATATATATATATATATATATATATATATATATATATATAGATCTCTGTGGAAGACCGTTTTCTAGTGGAGAAATGTCGGATAGGCAGCCATTTCCCCGTGACTGAAAGATTCTATCAGACATGAAAGTTTTTATGCAGGTCAGAAGGAGACGTCTCACCCCATGAGTACAAAGTGGCAATAACATTGTAATATCAGACAGTGTCATAGACGTTCTTCACATGAAGGGACACAGCTACAAAATGATGGTCCTTGGAAAAGGAATTCCAGATATCAGTTTCCAAGCCTACAATCTAATCGATAGTCGATCGGTGTGGCCTGAAACCTATTTGATTCTTATGGACCAGGGAATGTCATTCCCGGTACCAAGTGAGTTTCAAGTGAACCATGCATTTCACCACCTTTCCCAAATGGTTGGTAAGGGCATTGGAATGGTAATTGTCAGTAGCAGTATGAGACTTATTTGGTTTATGAATGGGAATAAGAATAGATTTTCGTCATTTTGATCAAAAAAGGCATTTGAGGCATCGTCATTTTGATCGGAAAAAGGGAATAAGAATTCCGACCGGACTTGGAGAGTTCTGTGGGTAAAAAAAAAGAATTTAAACGTTGTCTTATATTCATTGGAAATAATGAATGCTTGAGATGCCTATAAACCGATACAACCGGTTATAACTGGATATAAAAATTAATTATGTTGAATTATATATAATTATACTCTCATATACTTTCACTAGTTCTTTTTTTTTTAATGTTTTATAACACTGGATATATATTTTATAACAGTTTATGTTTGACGTGTAATGGTGATATCATGTCACCATTACTTTTTTGAATTAGAATTTTGAAAACTTTAAAATTGAAGTGCCTTTATGACATTACTGCAAATAATAGTTCAAGTAACGGAAGTGGCGACGAAATATACGAAGTGGACACATAAGTTGAATAAAATAAAGATCGACTTTAAAAGTTCTGCGACTTTCAGATCCACCAGTTACGGTGGAGCCTGTAATCATGCTCAAAGCAAAGCAAATTCATTGAAATGATCATTGCGTTTGCTAGATTAGTTGGGGAGCTCACTGATATAAATCTTTGATTCATTGATAGCATAAATATACTATACATGATATTAATGTTAATGGCGCATTTTAGAAAACATCCTCTCAGATACATTGCAATCAGTAATAATCAAAAATATTGCACAGATAGAAACAACTGATGTATTCTTGTCAAAAGTTGTAAGTGCCAAAAGTTGGAATGGAAGAGTCCATTTGACCAAAAAGCGAATGTGTGCATACAGAAGAACCGTATCTTGATTTTGTTTTTTTTTTCTTTTAAGATTCCAAACAATAATCCATAAAAAATTCGCGTCTGACAGTGAAAAGGTGAATTGTCACTATAAAGAACATATATTATTTATGGGTCAGAACTTTTCGCAAATAATGGAGATTATTTTGAATATTACCCTGGATTTTTGTTGGGAATAAATTCTGAATCTCATTAACAAAAATATTAGAAAAATGCACCGAATTCAGTTGCACAACTAATTAAAACAACAAAAAATATCATGACAAATTTGAGAATTTCAATTACACACGAAATGGTGAAGGTGATGACAATAAAATGAACATACCAGATGTGACGGTTAATAATTCTTTTTTTTTTTTAAGAGATGGCGCTGGAAATATGGGTCCATTCACAGTCTAATATCTTATGTCATTTTATTGCTACGAGACGGCATCTGTCAAAACGTCTTTGATGTTTCAGCGATTTCGAGTTAGCGTTATATTTTTTTGTAAAGTATCGAGTCAAATAAAGAGCATTTACAGCATATACTACTTTTCTTGTTCAGTCAAAAGAAAAGCGCAAGTGGAAACCGTCGTATGGTTGTGGAGACTTACGGTGATAATGTCCTAACGCAAGACGCTTGTAGGCGTTGGTTTAAGCGATTCAAAAGTGGTGATATCGATTTTAAATACGAAAACACCGATGTTAACCGAAAAAAATTGAAGATGCCGAATTGCAAGCATTATTGGAAGAAGATGATATGCAAACTCAACAAGAAGAAAGAGAAATCAAAGCCAAGAAAGCCAAGAAAAACCAAGAACCAAACCCAAAACGCAAAAAATCATGGGTTGACTCAGGATAACCACCAACATCGACCGCAAGACTGAATCGTTTTGCGGTCCACAACAAATGATCAATTTGAACCATGCATTGATCGAAAAGCGACCAGAATGGACTACAAGACTCGGAAAAGTGATTTCGCACACTTGCAGCGAAAATGGTTAGAGACACCATTTCTGCGCTTAGCTGGGAACTTTGGCCCCAACCGCCTTACTCACCAGACTTGGTCTCTTACGACTACCACTTGTTTTCATCGGTGTCTCACGCACTTTCCATGAAACACTCAACAATTACGAATGTGACGAAAAATAGCTGGATGACTGGACCAAATTTTCACGCTTTTTCGGGAATGCCATCCCCAAATTTCCAGAGAGATGGGGAAAATGTGCAACTAACGATGCCGCATTTTTTTGTATAAACCATTTCTTACCTTTCCTCCAAATTAATCATGTTTTTTAAGAAAAAAATGAGATTATTAATTAGATTATTATTAATTAATTAATTAGATTATATTAATCATTCAATGATTAGTATTAATCGTTAAACCTGGCAACAAGTTTTCTTAACACAAAACCTGCACATCGTTTAAACATTTCGAATATTGAGGTTGTTTGCAGTGGTAAAATTAAAGGAGAAACTAATGTTAATGTTATCCAAATCCAAAATCAAGCATCATATATTTTTACTTATTTATCATATGTGTAGAGTAGGTGAAAAAATTAAGTACAGCAAAACAAATTAGCATTCACTGTTAAAATAATTAGTGTCAGGACTTTCCAAAAGTAGTAAGATTGATTAACTGTTAGAAGTAGACATGTACTTTACTAAATGCTTCTTCAGTTGTGTTTTTTTTGCCTGATTTATTATAAGAGTTAGAATTTGAATCATACAGTTGTGGTCAAAATAATAAGAGTATGAATGTTGAGTCTAAACATTTTATTTTAATGTGTTTAACGAATTTATTACAGAATTATTATAATATTATTAACGTTGCGTAACATGTCCTGATACAAAACATATTCATAAAACAAAACATTATTCTAGTGTTACAAAAGTTGCTACAACTATCAAACGATATATGTTTTCTTTCTGGTCATAAAAATAAGAGTATATCACTTATAGCCTTAAATTGTGAAAACTAATGCTTATTAACAAATTTAATAAATATAAAATATTAGTATTTAGAAGAATATCCTTTTTGTTTAACTACAGCTGAACATCTCCTTCGAATAGAGTCTATTAACTGCTGACAAGTTTTAACTGGTAGAGAATAGAAGTTTTCTTGACTTTTTCCTACAACATATTTTTGTTTCATGTTTTTTATTAACAATTCCTTTTTTTAAATGTTGCCAAAGCTTTTCTATTGGATTTAAATCCGGAGATTGCGTCGGCCAGGGTAACACTTCAATCTTATTTGCGAGAAACCATCGTTTCACTACTTTCGCGGTCCTGCTGGTAGATCCACTTTAGCGGCATATTCATTTATGCATAAGGAAGCATAATTTTTCTAATATTTTCATGTAGGTTTCTTTGGTTATGGTATCTTTGATCCAATATAGTGGACCTAAACCATTATAGGAAAAGCAACCCCACAGTTTAATATTTCCTCCTCCATGCTTTTCCGTTCCTAATGTATTTCGCAGATTTAGTTGTTCATTTTTATATCACCTTACGTACCGTTTCCCATCTGATCCAAAGAGATTTATTTTTGTTTCATCACTAAATAAAATATTTTTCCAATTACGGCTGTGTTTTCGTTTAAGTTAAATCTTGCAAAACTTAATCTATGCTGAATATTTGTTTTACTTAAATGTGATATCTTTCTTGTATCTCTTCCATGAATATCCATCTCTACCAATCGTCTATAAATTGTCCGTGTACTGATTTGTAGACCCATTTTCCGTTTAATGTCAAACGAAGTGGAAAATGGGTGTTTCCGCGCCTCTCGTACAATAAATTTATCCAATATTTTGCTTGTTTTTCTTGGGCGACCTCTGATCTCTATCACCGGGAGGTGATATCTTTATTAATTTTTGCTCCTTTAAAACTTTAGATGACTTTAATAGATGAGAAATACATTTTTAAGTTTTGTTTTAACTCCGTAACTGCAATATTAAACACCTCTCTTGGGGAGTACAATGCTATGCGCGACCCATAGTAACCTTTAAAACTGTATGGATGCATGGACAATGTATACCAAAGATATTAAAATATTTTCGATACCAATGAACGAACAGCAAAAAAATTAAAAGCCACTTTTATTTTTTTGTCACCTAAAGTTTTTATTATCGTCAAGAAATATTAGCCTGATAAAATAAAATAAACAAAAAGTCTCTAATATTATATTCAACTGGTAAATGACAATTGTATTTTTTTCGGTGATACTTCACACTCTTATTATTTTGACCACAACTGTATACGATAGTATATATGGAGAACTCACAAATTATTGCGTTTAAAAAATAAAGAAATAGCTGGGGTGTTTAAAATAAATGATATGTTCAACATAATGTTCTCAAAGCTTCATCTATTTGTTGTATCGATGACGAAGAGGTTCAATGTCTTGGGAAAAAAAATCCTTTTATTTTTCTGCCAACCATTCAATCACATCAGCGATTATCTTTTCAACGCCAGAAAAGTTAAAATCCCGTAAGTATTGCTTCAGCTTGAGGGAGCCTGTTCAGATATTTCAAAACCAGGGTTGTACAGCGTGGTCCAAAGAGTTGTTAATGATTTGTTGCGCTGTAGCACCATGTACCGCTACAGGGAAGAACAGCGTTCATTATGTGGACGCAACTATTACTAGAACAGTAATTCCGCTACTATTGCGCGCCGTTGATTTCGACAACAGTTCAGTATGCATGATGTTCAACGATGTCACGGAAGACTTGCCGTCCGAAAAGTTTAAGGACACTGGTTCAACGTTAAATAAATGCGTCCCCAACCATCGAAGGTCAGCGAGAACCGATGAAAACATTGAGAGAGTGAGAGCGTCCGTGCGTCGTTAATCAAACTTATCGACTCAAATGCGCGAACCTGCTTTAAATGTGAGATCGCATTATTCACAAATATTTACACATGCACACGTACAAGATCCAGTTAGTGCAAGGATTGAATTGGACGGACCCCGCTGATACATTTTGATTTGCTAACGAAATGATGAACCGATTTTCAGTAGTCGACAACATCTTATTCTTCGATGAGGCTCATTTTCTAAAAGGAAACATGAAAGGCCTCTGCATAGCCCGAAGGTCACAGTTTGGGTTGCAATATCGACATCCGGAATAATAGCCCCAGTTTTTTTTCGCAGGCCACCAAGACCACGCAGTAACGGTGAATTCTCAGCATTTTGTCGACGTTCTTCAAACTTTTTTCAATCCTGCTCTTCAAAAATTTGAAGGATACGCTCAGGACACTTGCTTCCAACAGAATGGAGCCACCTGCCACACTTACAATCTCTCTTTGCCTACCGTTCAGGCGTTTTTTCCAGGAAAATTGATTTCTCGGAGAGGAGACATTCAGTGGCGCCCCCGAAACTCGAACCTGACTTCCTGTGATTTTTTTATCTCCACTCTGGAGGATATAAAGAAGAATATTCGGAAAGAAATCGAAGCCATACCTGCAGACACTTGCCGCCACGTTATGGCAAATTTTACAGGTCAGCTTCAAGGGTGCCAGGACAGAAATGGAGCACATTTAGACAATGTAATCTTGTTTAAGTTGATCAACTTATTTTTTAATTTGTTTTCAAAAAGTTAACAACTCTTGTAGATAGTGTAGATATCTACAACTACCTTGTAGATAGCCATCATTAAAATTCATATCTGGTAAACTGGGACATTATACTTATGAGATAAATTCCTCGACTCACTATTGACTTATGATGATTCACCTACGTAGCATATAATTAACAAATATAACTTCTTCAATATCCCAAAAAAATGTTACGATATTGCTGGTAGAAAGATTTGTGGAACAAATAAATCTTTATACGTTATTTGACACTTTTAATTTGAATCAAAGTGATCCCAGTGAATTTATCTACCCCGTAATTTCATCCGCTTTGTTAAAATATTTCCAAAATCAGTTCCAGATATGTGTGTTGGTTATAACAAAATTTGCTTCATCGATGATGGACCTGTTTTACTTTTTATTAATCGCTAACATTTTTAGTATGCAAGGAACGGTCAAGGCTATAGACCATTACAAATTGGTCATGTCATATGGTGCGTACAATCTCATACAGCTCCTGACCTATCTTCGGTAGTCCTGTAGTCCTATAATCCTCTAGACTACACGAACCGTCCTATGGCAGGCTTAATAAGGGTCATGCTACAAAATACTAAATTTCTACAATTATATAGACTAAACAGTTTTAGGCAATTAAACCTTTTAGTCTTTTTTATTATTTGTAATAAAAATTATTATTATTATCTTTTGACTGGTTGGATGGCTGGAATATATATATATATATATATATATATATATATATATATATATATATATATATATATATATATATATATACCTCCAGTATACCTCGCCTAAGGTACTCGACGGGTCACAGGTGGTGGATAGTGAAAGTTCCATTAGATATTAATCGACAGCTGCGAATATCCTAAAATAAGCAGCCCCGAACCAAGGCAAACAAAAAAAAACAAATATATATATATATATATATATATATATATATATATATATATATATATATATATATATATATATATATATATATATCTACTTATCATATTAAATCTACTTAGCGTCTGACTTGTCTCAAGCGGTTGAGTGGTCAGCGTCTGTTCACCAGTGGTGCGGCTGATATTTAGATTCTGGAACTAACCCCTCCAGTCTTAACCTCTGAACCGTCATGGTTCAAACCTTTAATTCAAAGTACAAGATGAAGCGTTCTAGTAATTACAAAATTACCCCAGGAGGTAGACAATCCTCTGCCAGCTTTGCTGGTACAACCGGACTTTCGGATTCTGGGGTGTCCGGACTTAAACGCAAAATCTTTCAGAGGGAGTCGGAGACCTCTGGCCAACGTCTGAAACCGAAAATAAAAACTTTCTTTGGCACAGTAAATATCAATTCTCTCCTGCGTCCAGGAAAACTACACGAATTGGGGCGAACATTAAATCAGCAAAAAATCCAAATTTTAGCTTTGCAAGAAACCAGATTGATAGATGATAACACCTTGGAATTCGGCAACTACAGACTTTTTAAAAGTAAAACGGACAAAAGAATACTCAAAAATACACCACATCTCGGTGTTGCTTTCGCTGTCTCAAGAAACATTCTTGGTTCTATAACAAATGTCCAGCCAGTAAATAATCGACTTATGACACTATCCCTCAAGTGTGCTAACAAAAACTATACATTAATCAATGCACACCTCCCAGTTAACGAAGAAAATAAATCTAATCCTAAAAAAGTAAATAAGTCCTGGGAAATTCTGAAAAAGACTATCTCCAAAATTCCCTCAAACCATGTAAAAATCCCATTGGGTGATTTCAACGCCCAACTAGGGAAAGAAAAAAAAAAGTACAGGAAAACAGTCGGCAGTTTTCCCGCTCATAAATGGACTAACCATAATGGCAGAAGATTGGTTGAACTATGTTCGCAGTTTAATCTAAAAATAATGTCAACCCATTTTAAGAAGAAAATAACAAAACATAAGACCTGGAGGTGCCCAAACACGTACATGGGTGAATTTCAAATTGACCACGATGCCATTTTGTACCCCAATTATAAAGAGATTTTGAATGTTGAATGATCACTACTTGACTAAAATCGAACTTAGCTAAACCTCGAAAACTTATTCAAAAGAGTCTGCTAATACCAAAGTTTGACCCAACGAAAATAAAACCAGCCCTAACAGAAGAGCTTGATAAACAATCTGCACAGAACTGGCAAGAATTAAAACAAAAAATTATTAAAACAGCCTTAAAGTTGGTCCCTTTACAAAAACGTAGAAAACATCCGTGGTGGGATGAAGTTTGCGAGCACGCAGTATTAAGCCGAAGTAAAGCATTCAAAGATTGGAACAATCAAAAAACAGCAATAAACTATAACATCTTTTTGGAAATAAGAAAAGAAACATCGAAGCTAATTAGACAAACTAAAAGAAAATATGAAAACAATCAACTTAATGAAATAGAAAAATATTTCCAAAAAAATAACACCCGAAACTTTTACAAAACATTTAAAACTAAATTAACAGGCTATAAACCGCAGAGCCTATGCTTTCAAAAGAAAACGGACAATTAGCTCTAAATAACCAAGACAATTGCAAAGAACTTGCGAAATATTTTGAACAAATACTAAACTGTCCTGAGCCATTAAACAAATTAGCAACCCTAAACCATAAACAAACCCAGATTCATTACCACCGAATGAAGAGGAAATAATTAAGCAAATCAAGCGACTTAAAAATAACAAAGTTTCTGGTGAAGATGGAATCACTGCTGAACTTTTGAAATCCGCTGGTCCAGGTACAATCAAGGAAATAACCAAAATTCTACAAGAAGTTTGGCGAACCGAACGGATTCCGGAAGACTGAAAAGATGCTCTAATCCATCCACTACATACGAAAGGAGATAGAACGGATGTAAACAACTATAGACAGAGCACAGGGACAGTTAGAACCTAACACTGGTGAATATCGAGCAGGTTTTCGATCGGGCAGATCCTGCTCTGAACAGATCCTGAATCTAAAGTTGATTCTAAGACATCAAAAACTGTACAATAAAAATCTCGTCTGTACATTTGTGGATTTCAAAAAAGCATATGATTCTATTGACCGCGAATCTTTATTCCGAATCTTGAAAGAACAAGGACTAGATCTGAAAACGCTGGCAATTATTAAAGCAACGTTAATTAACACAAGGTCAAAAGTTAAATTCATGGGTGACATCTCAGAGCCCTTCGAAATTAAAACTGGTGTGAGACAAGGGGATGGACTCTCGCCACTCTTATTTAACTGTGTTCTAGAAAAAGTAATACAGGAGTGGCGTGAAAAAAAGTCGGCACTGAATATTGACCAGCCCATTAAACTGGGGAGAACCAACATCAAAATTGATTGTCTGGCATTTGCTGATGATCTAGCAATTTTAGCTCAAGATGTATTAACGGCACAGAAACAGATTGAAATCCTAAAAGAAACAGCAGAAAAGGTAGGACTCCAAATTTCCTTTGAAAAGACACAATACATGACCTGCAACAGACTAAGAACACCATTTCTAAAAACAAAATATGGTAACATCAGACGAGTCTCTCAATTCAAATATTTGGGTGAAATAATCATGGAAAATGGGTTGGAAAAAGCGGCCAATAAGAGTAGATGTCAAAAAATGGAAACGGCATTTAGACTTACACAAAAATATTTACAACAAAAAATACCTATCTAAAAACACAAAACTGAGACATTACAACACCGTTATTAAGCCAGAATGTCTATATGCTGCAGAAACGCTCATTTTGAATAGAAAGAGAGACATCGAGGACATTGAAAAGAAGGAAAGAAAAATCATAAGAAAAATCCTAGGCCCCAAACAAATAAATAGCACAACATACTGACTTCGAGAAAACCAAGAAATCAAACAATACACAGATATACATAGCGATATGAGAAAAAGAAGACTTAAGTTTTACGGACACATCAAACGGATGAATCCGAGTAGGCTAACTAGACAAATAGTCGAATTTTATGAAACTAGGAGTAGAGCTAAAGTAGAAATAATAAAATGGATTGCGGCAATTAAAGAGGACCTAAGATCAGCAAATATTACACAAAGTGAAATTCAGGATAGAGGCTGTTTCAGACACAAGGTTAACGTTTGGGAGGTTAGTCAGAGAGAAAAATGTAGGAAGACATGTAGAAGAGAGAATGTAGAATGTGGAATGACTTGGTCTGACGAAAGGAAAAAAGCTCATAGCGAAAGAATGAAATTAGTATGGGCGCAAAGGAAGGCTAACAACAACAAACGCCTATGATTGTACTTCGCGTGGTCCACCAGGGCCCATACGTGAATAATAATAATATATATATACCATCATCATCATCATCAGCCCGTGTCGATCCACTGCAGGATGAAGGCCTCTTCACCATGCTCCCAATTTTCACGGTCCTGCGCTTTTCTTTACCACTCTGGTCCAATATACTTAACGATGTCATCAATCCATCGTGCTTTCGGTCTTCTTCGCGGACGTTTGCGATCAAGCGGTATCCACTCCAGGATTGCCTTGGTCCATCTGTCATCCCATCGCATCGCTATTTGGCCTGCCCATCTCCATTTCAATTGCTTTACTCTTCCAATGATATCACAGACTTTCGTTTGTTCCCTGATCCATGCGCAGGACTGCCTGTCTCGTCTTGTAATGCTAAGCATACAACTTTCCATTCCCCTCTGTGCTACCCGAAGTTTTTGAATTGATTGCTATGTGAGTGCCCAGGTTTTACCTCCGTATGTCATAACAAGTAGAACGCACTGATCGAAGACTTTTCTTTTCAGGCGAAGTGGGAGTCTGCTCTTAGGGTACGCACATAAAGAAAGCAGGTTAGAAAGCGCCTATTTTCGGCGCCGAATACCGGTGCCAGTTGTCCCGCTGATATATATATATATATATATATATATATATATATATATATATATATATATATATATATATATATATATATATATATATATATATATATATATATATATTCTCTAATGCCATAGTTATACATTGTATAAAGTAATATAGTATGATCCAACAAAGTTCTGATCGTTTTTGCTACGTTTGTGGACATTTTATATTTAAAAAAAAGACTCATTCGTTAAAAAGTGCATCTCTTCTTTATTTTGGATTTCCTGTTGAGAATCAAGAGGAAAAGTGGGCGCCTCATGTGTTTTGTGAATGCTGTAAAAAGCTGTATACTTGGTCAGGATATAACGTATACCGTTGTTTCACTAATATTAGTGAGAGATAGTAGGATATAATGCAAAAAATAAGGTTTGTATATGCCGAAATTCCGTCTGTTATTAAGTCAAGTTTACATTCGAAGTATTTTCCATATCCAATTTGTCCCGCGAAATTCGAATCAACATATACTACAATGAATATATGACGATGAAAGTGATGTTGAAGTTAAATTGATTTCTAGTGTTTCTGACGATTTCTCTCTTGAAGGAAACACTCCACATTTAATTAACCAAGACGAATTAAATGATCTTTAGATCTGATTGAAATATCCTCAGTTTGAAAGCCTTTCAGCTATTAATAAAAAAGCTGCATAAAAAAGCTGCAATTCAAAATAGTTGTCGAAGAATTTTTGGGAAATAAAAAAAGTGAAAATTATAAAGATATTGTTGCTGATATTGAAAAATTTTCAACGTACATAGTTTATATGTAACTACGTGTGATGTCAATTTAATGTCATGTGTTCACTGACCAGTCATTGTAATTGTAATATAACATGTCAATACTGATTATCGAGATGTTTGTACTATATGTCAACTTGATTCAAATATTTGAATTTTAACTGAAAATATCCCATGTTGAATTTACATTGCACATAAATATCATAAATATCATGAAAACTAAAACAAAATAACATAGCATGTTCAAAATCATAGAAAGTTACAAATCAGCGTCAAAATATATGTATTTCTGTCGCTGCAGTAATGTATTTTTCCATCCTTCAAATTGTACTTTTTAACTCCGTTGACATCCAACCCCAGTCTCCCCTAGTAGCTGCAAATCCCTAAACAATAACTTACTTCAAAATTCTGAGAAAATCACAATTTGTTCGTGTTTTGTATATTACTGCAGCAAATAACAGATATATTTTCTATTCTCGCAGGAATTTTCCGTCTAGTAAACAAAAGTAATATTTGATATTTTCGTTGTAGCATATTTTTCACTCGATGACACAACCATTATTTTTAATTACACTTTATTGAACATTGGTTTCTAGATTTATTTTTACGAGGGTTGATTCCAATAAACGTAACTTAGTTGTAGTAATTATTTCGAATGATTATCAGATTCTCTATGATGTCTGTTCAATATTTTCACCATATTGTCATCAAAGTAATAATACAACCGTTTTAAAAACATATTTATTCTTCCTAAATTATACTATAGGGATTTTGATAACTGCGGTAAATCTCCATGTATTAAAATTTCAAACCTGATCCTGAGTTTTTTGAACGTTTTATAACAGTAGTTGAAACATTGATTCAGGTTTAGGTCAGAGACAAAGCAGCACTCCAAACAATGGATGAGAGCAGATACAAGTGGTTTCATTGAGGGAAAATTCATGACTACATTTTTTTGGGATTCTCGTGGTGCGGTGGTAGATTGGTCGTGATAGACTAACTGGCAAAAAATCTCTACCATTCCAATTCCATCAGTCCATCGTGTTTTCGGTCTTCTTCGTGGATGTTTGCGATCAAGCGGTATCCACTCAAGAATTGCCTTGTTCCACCTGTCGTCTTATCACCTCGTTATATGGTCTGCCCACTTCCATTTCAATTCATTTACTCTTCGTTTGTTGTCTGATCCCTGTGCAGGATTCTGTTCCGTCTTTCCTTTTCCCTCTATGTTACTATCATAACAAGCAGGACGCACTGATTAAATACTTTTCTTTTCAGGCAAAGTGCTTTTAAATACTATGTTGAACCTGCAAAATACCTGCCAGTCACATTTAACATGCCGTTTCATATGCGTGGTGGTATCTCCCTCCATCGAAATCATTTGTTCAAGTTATACGTATTGATCCACATAGAACTTCTTCTATTTTCAGAAGATTTATTGAACATGACCTGATTCTCTTCAGGTTTATTTTCATGCCAAATGGTTCCAGCCTTTGCAGCTTGTTTAAGTTTTGTGAAAGGAGAACAATATTATCTGCGAATCTAAGATGGCTTAAGTATGCACCATTGATTTCTATTCCATCCTCTTCCCAATCCTGACTACGAAACAAAACAGCCTGTTTTGAGCCCTGTTTTGAGATTGAGTAAAATCCTATTTCATGGTCGATAAAAGCCAGGCCCAGAGGCATCATGTATTTATTGTGCTTTTTTATGGCGTTTTGTACAACCTCGATATGATACATTATACTGAATCCACTTCTGAATCCTGCTTGATCTCTTGGTTTTGCGTCATTCTAAGGCTAGACTTTTTAGAAATTTAATGCATTATCCGTCTCTATTTCTATTGTGAAGTGGATTTTTGTGTTTAAAAATTTAATTTTGTGCACTTTAAATATTCAAGAAATTGACCCAATAGTCTTTCGCTACTTATCCATATGCAAACAATATCATCGATATACCTGGCCCAAAATTGTATGAATACAATTTCGATGTGAACGTGGAGTACACAAAATTAAATGTAATATGTGTGATTTATATATATATATATATATATATATATATATATATATATATATATATATATATATATATATATATATATATATATATATATATACATTACAATTAAAACTAACTGTAACTGTTAATTTTTACCGTAATATTAAGTTAAAAATTGGTCTTAATATGGTACAGCTTTTATTACATGGTTAGAAAGGTAATTTAAAGAGGAATCATCCAGTGAAAACCCGAAATCAATATCTCTGACATGTCAAGAGATATTTCGATTTTTCGTAAAGTGTGAAGGAAGGCAAACATTAGGTTAATATTTTTTTAACTTAATGCAGGTAATAGTGAAATAATAACTGTTTTTTTTCAGAAAAATCGAAATATCTCTTGACATGTCAGAGATATCGATTTCAGGTTTTCACCGGATGATTCCTCTTTAAATTACCTTTCTAGCCATGTAATAAAAGCTGTACCATATTTAGACCAATTTTTAACTTAATATTACGGTAAAAATTAAAACTAACTGATTTTTTCAGAAAAATCGAAATATCTCTTGACATGTCAGAGATATCGATTTCGGGTTTTCACTGGATGATTCCTCTTTAAATTACCTTTCTAGCCATGTAATAGAAGCTGTACCATATTTAGACCAATTTTTAACTTAATATTACGGTAAAAATTAAAACTAACTGATTTTTTCAGAAAAATCGAAATATCTCTTGACATGTCAGAGATATCGATTTCGGGTTTTCACTGGATGATTCCTCTTTAAATTACCTTTCTTGCCATGTAGTAAAAGCTGTACCATTCCATTTGAAAAAACTGAACAAAACTATTGTTGAAACAAAAAACTATTGTTGAATGTAACGCCACCTCGCGGTTTCATTTATGAACTAAATAATTTATCTCCCAGATTATCTGATTGTCCAAGCAATTTCCTTTTAAATGAATCCAAATTGAGGAAAATCGGTTAAGGCAAACGGACATTAGACGACTTTTTATCTCAATAGGTAAAACTCCCCCCATTTCTTTATTCGCGAAGTTACGACAAAATGTCATAAAACAAAGTTGTAGGAGACAGTTTGCTAATTATAACTGAGCATTTTTCTTACTCGGTTAACACTTGAAAATACACAAAAACAAAGATTTTTAAAAATGTTTAGCTCGTCACGCCCTCTTGCGGTCGTTTTAGAAACTTAAAAATATTTTTGGTGAATTTCTCACAGTCGGTTTTAGTATAATATTTTTTTCCGCAAAGCTGTGGTATAAATAGTTTTCAAGATACGGCCGCGATCCATCCTTAATGGGACACCTGGTATATATATATATATATATATATATATATATATATATATATATATATATATATATATATATATATATATATATATATATATATATATATATCATCATCAGCTCGCATCGATCGCAGAATGAAGGCCTCTTCAGCATGCTTCCAACCTTCACGGTCCTGGGATTTCCTCTGCCACTCGGGTCCAATATACTTAACGATGCCATCAATCCATCGTGCTTTCGGTCTTCTTCGCGGACGTTAGCGATCAAGCGGTATCCACTCCAGGATTGCCTTGGTCCATCTGTCGTCCCATCGCCTCGCTATATGGCCTGCCCATCTATATTTCAATTGTTTTACTCTTCCAATGATGTCACAGACTTTTGTTTGTTTCCTGATCCACGCGCAGGACTTTCTGTCTCGTCTTGTAATTTCAAGCATACATCTTTCCATTCCCCTCTGTGCCACCCGGAGTTTTTGAATTGATTGCGATGTGAGTGTCCAGGTTTCACTTCCGTATGTCATAACGGGTAGAACGCACTGATCGAAGACTTTTCTTTTCAGGCAAAGTGGGAGTCTGCTCTTAAACACTGTGTTGAGCCTACCAAATGCCTGCCAGCCACATTTAACACGCTGTTCCACCTCCCGGGCGATATTCCCCTCCATTGAAATCCTCTGCCCAAGATATATAAAGCTGTCCACAATCTCTAAATCCCTTCCTAAAACTGAAATTTTTCTGTCCTGAGCGAAGTTATTGAACATAACCTGACTCTTTTTCAGGTTTATTGTCAAGCCAAATGGTTCGCCAGCCCTTTGCAGTTCCTGTATGCGTCTTTGCAGCTCCTCTGGGTCTTGTGAAATGAGAATAATATCATCTGCAAATCTAAGATGGTTTAAGTTTGCACCATTGATCTTTACACCATTCTGTTCCCAATCCAGTTTACGGAATACTTCTTCAAGGCCAGCCGAGAAAAGAATAGGCGATATTGCGTCACCCTGCTGTACACCTCGTTCTATATTAATTCCCACTTCAAGATCATCAAGATAAATTGTGGCTGTAGCTCCATCATATATCGATTCTAATAGGTTTACATAGGCTCTCTCTACACCTTGGCTAAGCAGTGCATCCATTATCGCATGCTTTGAGATGGAATCAAATGCTTTTTCGTAGTCGATAAAAGCCAAGCACACTGGCATGGTATATTCGTTGTGCCTTTCTATGACCTGCTGTACAACCTGGATGTGATCCATTGTACTGAATCCACTTCTGAATCCTGCTTGTTCTCTTGGTTGTGCGTCATTCAGTTTTTTTAATATTCTTTTAGAAATTATCTTAGTGAAAACTTTGTACATCACTGATAGGAGGCTTATTGGACGGTAGTTCTTTAAATCTTCCTGTGCTCCTTTTTTATGTAAAAGAATCACTTCTGCATTTTTCCATAAGTCAGGTATTTTTTGTTCTTTGAGGCATTTTGGGTATAATTTTGCCAGTGTTTTATGTAACGTCCGACCACCAGCTTTTAGCATTTCGACAGTTACACTATCCTTTCCTGGAGCCTTGCCGTTCTTCATCAATTCTATAGCATTTGTTACTTCCTCCACTAGGATATCTGGTATTTGTTCTTCCGTGGGTATTGCTGTCCCTGACTGGCTCTGATCTTCATATAAGTGGGAATAAAACTTTCTGACAATCTCTAACATTTGGATACGCGCCCTGCACACTGTGCCATCCTCACGCTTTAAAGCATATATTTGCGTTCTTTTGTTTTTCAGCTTCTGTTTAGCTTTGATAATTCCTTTGTTTTCTTCCAGGGTTTTTTGCACTAGCTGCATACTGAATCGGCGCGTGTCCTCTCTGATACGTTTTCTTATAGTTTTGTAGAGCTCAGTGTACTCGACCCTGCCAAAAGGACTACCTGCATTTCTCATTGCTCGCCGTTTCTTCATTAAATCGATGGTCTCACTGGAAATTTTTGTTTGTTTGAGACATTTTTCTTCTGGTGCTATTGAAGCAGCCGTTTGAAGTACATTGTTGGCGATTTCTTCATATTGAACTGATATTTCCACCTCCTCTGGATCTTGTAACGCAGCAAACCGGTTTGACAAAGCAATCTCAAAATCGCTTCCTCTCTCCAGCAGTTTTCCAGAATCCACCTTGCCCCTCCTTGATCTTACCATTCTTTCGCGCTCTTTTCGACAGTTAATCCGAACCCTTGCTCGTACCATTCGGTGGTCACTTCCAACATTAAAATTGTTAAGGGCAGTACAATTAGTAAATATTGTTTTATTGTTGGTCATGATGTAGTCAATTTCGCTTGTGAGCCCAGATGAACTTTTCCATGTCCATTTTCGGCTGATATTTTTCTTATAGAATGAATTCATAATATATAGTTCTTGTCCTTCAGCAAAATCAACTAATCTGTTACCTCTATTTTCTCGCTCACCAGTTCCATATGGGCCAGTTGCATTTTCGTCTGTTCTTGTTGTTCCAATTCTGGCATTAAAATCACCCATCAGGATTTTGTACCTACATTTCTCCTTGTATAAAAGCTGGGCCACATCATCATAAAATTCCTCAATTTCCTCATCTTTATGGCTTATAGTTGGTGCATAAGCTTGGACGATTTGAAGCCTAAACTTTTTATTCAGCTGAATGACGCATTGGGCTAATTGGTCGGATGTACTTTCAAATTTTACCACACTGTCCTTTATATTTATTATTTGTATACATATTTTATATATATAATATTTTTATATATATATTAAATACATGTCCTTAAAAATGCAATTTTTTTCACCCTTCTTTGGATTTTTTCCGGAAAATTTGGGTGCAGTAAGCGACGAACAATGGAAGAGGTTTTACTACGACATCGGGATGATGAAGCAAGATATCAGGGACGCTGGAACCCATCTATGTTGGAAGATTACTGCTGGTTTTTAAAAAGAGATGATGCTACACAACACACGAGGCAAAAGTGAAAGTTTTTGTCGCTGTAGGATTATTCACATAATCCTCATTAATATGTTTACATAGATTTAATACGTTTTACATGTTTATATTAAATAAATATTAGATTGTAAAAATATGTTGTCTCCTTTTTTAATAAGAAATAAACCTCTAACAATTCTTAACCTTAAATGAAACATTCAGGTCACCATTGAAAATGTACCACGCGATATGTATGAAAGAGATCTTTCCAAGATCTCTCAAGACAAGATTTTGGAGACCAAAATTTGCATTCCCTCAAACGAAGCCGTAAGGAACGTTTGAACGTTCAAAAGCTATCTTGGAGAATATAATGCGTAAACCACCCTCGTATCAGTTCCATCAGATATTTGTCATCCTGTTTTTCTCTGACGATTAACATATTGATACACCATTACTTACCTATCACCAAATTGAGAAGCATTTGAAATAAGCCGACATCATTGTATTAAGTTAAAACTGTTCTTTAGAAATCTCAATATATTAACTTCAAATATATATGAACTTTGGAACGAATTAGAACGTGCTCTGTTCTAGTTAAATGGAGTTTTCGAAGACTTGATAAAGTAACTCTACTCAAACTTTGCCAAAAACAACGTGACATAATTTATGGACGGTCTTTAAAAATTATCCTTTAACTAATGTTGGAAATTAGTTATTTAGTGGCAGTGGTGATTAAAATTAAATGGTAATTTATTTTCAACATCTTGAAGTATGATATTGAAAAATGAGTTGCAATTATTTTAAAAGATTTATTCAATTTGCAAGTATTCGTAGCGAATTTTACAGGTTTCATAAATCTTGAATCTTAGCATATTTGAGCATTAGCATTAAAATTATGCATAAAAAAATCACTGATGCTGTTATTTTTTTTATTAAAAATAGATTCCTTGTGAGTTAGTACAATGTTAGAAATTGTCTCAAAACTCTTTGTAGCAGCGTTAATGTATATTTTTGGGAACGGTGATGCTTATAGGATGTACAAACTGGTGATGACAGTCTTTTCTTTATCAGATTCAATTTTACAAATAGTCAATAGTTGTTCAGAGCCTAATCAGGCAAATACTAGGAAGAATCGATATCTATAATACTTCTTTATTTAAGAAGTCTTGTACAATCTTATGTCAGTTATATTTTTTTCTTCTCTTCTTTCTTTTTTCCTTCCATTTTTTTATATTTTTCCTTTTCCTTAAAAAGAGATGGATGGATCAGATGGATCAGATTTATCTGATCGTAGATTGAGGTTGCCATTGCTAAATCTTAAAAACTGTTAAGAGCAGTCACACAGTTCATTTATTCACTACTGCATACGTTTTGGATCATTTCAAAACTTTATCTGGCACTTTAACCTAACTTAAAACAAAATTTAATGTTCATATTTCAATTGACACTCTACTGTAACGTTTTTGGATATTACGAATTAACAAGATTATTATTTTTTGTTTCTATCTTTGCATTTCTAGTATCGTGGCCATTTCTCTAGTCATAATTATATCTATAGATTTTCAGAAGGTATGATTCATCACTAATAAATGAGTAAGGATCTTAGGTTGATCACTTAGAAACATTGATCATTGGTCGAAGTGGCGGTCA
Organism: Cosmopolites sordidus; assembly: GCA_031761425.1. NCBI lineage: Eukaryota > Metazoa > Arthropoda > Insecta > Coleoptera > Curculionidae > Cosmopolites > Cosmopolites sordidus. The sequence goes on along the minus strand of JARFXV010001201.1, from coordinate 185,442 downwards.
TGGTCTTTTTCGTTTACCATCTCTGAATACACACTGAAGAAGGTAACACTACGTCGTTAGATTATTAAGAGACGTCGTTTTTGCACGTTTATTAAAACCAATTCCTTCTGCGTTAAATTTAATCACTTTTGAGAAATCGCTCCTTCTCTGTGGATATTGTTAAAGTGGTGTTATCGGCATAGCGCAAGTTTGATATCCTCCTTCCAGCGATTGATCTCAGCGAAACATTATTATGTTGCCTTCTAAATTATCCATTCCCCATAAGCATTAAATGATTTAGTGGAAAGGACGCAGCCTTGGCTGATTTCTTTTCATGTTTTGAAATTGGTGGACATTTCATCATCGACATTGACGTCCTCATGAGGAACATAAGGTGTTAACTATTCTGTCATTTCTGGAAGTTCAGTCCAAAGCGAATTCCAGTGATTAGTATTAAATGCTTTCACTTAATTTAGGAAGCAAAAAATAGCTCTTCCATTATACTCGTAAGATGTCTCAATCATCTGTCATATATATGCTGTTTCTTGTTCCTCTACCTGAAACAAAGCAAGAGTGCTCTCTCAAGATTTGTGGGTGCAGGTAATCCTCTTATATGTTTTTGTTTCAATCCTCCTTGTATAATTTACAGTATAATCAGTTCTATTGTTGTCACTAATTTTCTTGGACCCTTTTTTGGTCAGTACTTATGAGTCTGAGAGGTTCCCAACCTTTTCTGGCCCATTGCCCTCTTTACAAGAAAAAAAAAACTTCCAACGCCTCCTCTTCTATAATAGTTAATTATACCAAATATTAAAATATTGTTGCACATCACCTGTACCTATTTTATTTGTCTATCTATCTGTTAACTATCACAAAGTATAAATTAATTAAAAATATCATCAAATGTAGTAAATAATTATTTATCAAAAATGAACTTATTAATAATTAATTTATTAATTACTAATTTAAAAAATAACCACAAAATCAATAAGAAATAAAACAATTAATGAGAAGATTGGGGTTGGTGGAGTTTTAACAATTTGTTAATATCGGATTTCAATTTCGTTAACGTAAGTCGCAAATCGCCATGTTCAGTGATGTGTAGTCTGTTCATTTTATTAGACAGTAAATTAGTTACTGCATTGAATCCACGCTTAGCCAAATTCGATGAAGGAAATTAAATTTCTGTACTATTATCCACTATCTAGGGTAGAGAGCTGGCATTAATTTTTGAAAACAGAACTCTTGATATCCATTTCTGAATTTTACTTTTAGTTCCTCAAATTGTGGCGGCAAGTGTTGGCAGTAAGTAAATCTTCTTGCATTTCAGAGACTGCTGATAATGTGGAAAAGTGGTTGTATTCACCTCTACCCAGATTTCTTTTGAATGAAAGAAGTTTTCCCACAAAAGCAGCTATGAAGTTTTTTGTTTTAATTACATTCAACTCATCACCTTGCTCTCAACTCAACTCATCAATTAACTTCATAAAATATTTTAAACAGATCTGACAAATAAGCGATGTCATTTTTGGATATAATCAGGTCTTCGCGCAGTTTTTCGTTTCTATTTTCAAGGAAGTTTTAATACTGCGTTAAATAGATTGAAAAATCGATTTAGATAAATACCCTTTGAGAAGCAACGAATTTCTGTGTGCAGCAACAAGTGATTGTAATCTTCACCATTTTCACTGCAAAGTTGGCCAAATAATCTATCGTTCAATGAATTGCTTCTAATCGTATTGACTGTTCAAAAAGCGTAATGGAGCGACGTATGCAGGTGTTCATTCAGATTGTTTGCAACCAAATGTTAACGATGAATATTACAATGGACAGCAAGTACATTTATACTGTTTATTTCAAATGCGCTGTGAAACCCTTTTAACGCCCCGTCATTGCTGGAGCTCAATCAGTAGCAGCTAACAAAATATTACGAATAGGAATTTCTTTCTCTTGAAAAAACTTGTTCATGGTATTAAATATCGATTCTCCCTTTGTATCGGTTTCCAAATTTTTAGCAACACTTAACAATTAAATATTATTTGAAACTCGTAGTCCATGATCCATGGTCGTCGAACACGAGACAAAAAGTTCGGTTGTTTTAAATATTTCCTTTTCAGTTCTTGAAAATAGGACAAATCTTTGTCCTTTTTATCAGAATACACTTTCTATTTCTATTCTAATGCTCTTGTAGCATTTGAATAGAATGGTCATGGATGTAGAATGCTTCATGGCTTCATTTGCAAAAACTTTTTGGCATATTAAAGACATAGGTAATGATTGGTTCGTAGGAGAGTGCGTAAACCCCCATTTTAAATACTCAATATTGTACAGCCAGAATTTCTTCTTAGATTCAGACATTTTCAAATACGAAATTTGTCACGGTTTCAATACATTAACTTTTCACTAGATTTTTACATAGTTATAAAAATAATGGCTATAATGACTTATCACTCACGAATATGGACAATTAACGAATCGCACAAAAATAATGACATTCCTAGAGCTATCCCTGTATTAATAGATTTGATTTCGTGCACGCATCAACTTGTATGCCTTTGCTTCTTTGTTATGCCGGTGCACTTGCTATATGTGTTTATATATATATATATATATATATATATATATATATATATATATATATATATATATATATATATATATATATATATATATATATATGATACACATTGGTGCTTTGCCATTTCTTCATCCACTATCCAAAATGCCACCACATGTCTCGTAATACCGGTTTCTGGCCTTAAGCCGTCATCAGTTGGGCCCAAGCTGAAGGCCTGGAGAGCAAATGAAGGAACAACTAAAGCCATGACCATATAAATCGGCCATGTCGAATGGTGACTAATCACATGTAGCTATGCCATCCTGCGGTAAACGTTCGTGGCTGTAGTCGTTCCTTCATCCGCTCTCCGGGCATTCAGCTTAACCAGGCGTTCACCTTGAGCCGAACTGATGACTGCTTAAGGCCAGAAACCGGTCTTGGAAAACACTTGCTGGTGTTGGATCTTGGATCACGGGTGAACTTTCTTTGTTTTTTAATATTTTTCTCCACGAGCCCACTTCAGTATTTTTGAAACAATTCATAAAAATAATAGGTATTTTCAAAGTGTTTTACTTTATTAATTTCCTTAATAGGTAGGTACGTCACGGCTGTTCTCCCTTTATTGTCTTAACGGGGTCTTACTGTCTCATCGAAGGCTCCAGTACTGCTTTTGCTAAGTGCTGCTTCTGCTCTGATTTTCAAAATTTATGGTTCTAAGTTATTGGAAGTTTTTCAGACGTTGTGTAGGTTTGACATTGAATATTGTCGTCATGCCTCGATTATGTCTATTTTAGTTCTAAAAGTTTCACCATTCTTAAGCGGGCCACAGACTTCGTTCTTTTTCCATTCGAATCGCCGCGATTCGGAACATTGTGTCGAATCACCAAACTTTTTTGTCCACACACTACGAGTGATTTAGAATCTGGCCCGGCACTAATTTTCAGTTGTTCTCAGAATTACTACGTTATGAGGAGGAAGCAAGTACTAGCAGTGGCAGTGGTGGTTGTTTTATATGGGTGAATGAATATGGGTGAATGAATATGGGTGAATGAATGGCTTTTAAAGCGAAAAACATATTCCCGTATTAATTTATACATACATACATATTGCCGCCAAGTCTTCATCATTAATATCAATATTCGAAAAAATGTAAAATATTTAGTGTACCATAAATGTGGCTGGTAAAGGTCATTTGCCCCAGCTCCAACCCTTTGCGAATTTTTGATTTTCTTCAATTCTTTTCTAAAATCGCCGCGTAGAGAATCTATTTTGTTTTTGACTATTTGTAATGTTGCATCGTTATCTATTACTTTGTATTTCTTTAGTAATACTTCATAGGCTTGATTTTTTTATTCAGATCTCTGTATTCAACCGATTTTATACGCCACATGTAAGGAAATTGTCTATAGGTTTCAAAAACATCAATTAGAAATTGTTTGTTTAATGTTTTTTGGTCCATTTTAATCAAAATTAAAACAACCGATGAACCGTCGTTACAAAAATCAAGCGCCAACAGATATTTTAACCACGATACAACACGTCCGTTTTTCGCCACACACATCGGTTTTTGGCGTTTTTGGAACGACGTTCTGAACCGCGGCGTTTCGAATGGATGAAAAAGAACGAAGACTGTGGCCGGCGAGTGATGTTTATTTTCCTGATACGTAAATTATAAGTACATATTTGTATCTTTCCTAAGTACCTTACTGATGTTGACTGTTGATCTATTGTAAATATCCTTACCAGATCCATTGTATATATCCAGTTTCTTATTAGTTTTTATATCTCATTAGATATCCAAGATTTTCTAAGATTTACGTGTTTTTTACATTTTGAAAAGGACGCGTTAGGAGTTACCTTCTTTTATTTCAATAATTCTTCGGCATTATTGTTGAATTTCTTGTTGGATAATCTCTAATTCAATTATAGAACATATATAATGTTACCTTTTTTATTTCATTCCTGCGCCATGTATCATATGTTGGACATTTTATACAAGACACATTTATACATACAATACACAAAGTATTACAGGCATGTGTCTGAGATTTAACGATGTGTTACACAGGTCAACGAATTTGCACTTTTTTAGATAACATTGATGAAAATAGGTATATACGAGGTATTTTGTAGTCCTAAATCTGATATTTAGTTAAAATAAACATGTATAATGTCTTGAATCAAAGAAAAAGAAAATTCACCCGTGATCCAAAATACAGCGCCAGCAAGTATTTCCCAAGACCGGTTTCTGGCCTTAAGCTGTCACCACTTGAACTCAAGCTGAAAGCCTGGTCAAACTTAAGGCCTGGAGAGCGGATGAAGGAACGACTAAAGTCATGAACGTTTACCACAGGATGGCATAGCTGGATGTGATTACAGTCACGATTCGATATGGTCATGGCTTTAGTCGTTCCTTCATTTGTTCTCCAGGCATTCAGCTTGGGGACCAACTGATGACAGCTTAAGGTCATAAACCGGTATTGAATCTGCGCAAAGACATTACTCAGGTTTATGTAAATAAAAACAATATATTACATGAGATGTACTTTTCCTCTTGTGTTCTTTTTTTTCTTCTTGTGATTTTTTCGTGATTTTTGCCTCTTTTGCCCTGTATCTTGATTCCATCGTCTTAATATCCTGGTGAAACCTCTCTCCTTGCTCGTCATTTACTGTACTCAAATTTTTCGGGAAAAAATCTAAATTGGAATGTAAAATAATGCATTTTCAAGAACATACGACACTCTAGTATCTCATAGGCTTTCAAGAGTTCATCTATGAGATTTTTATAGTTTTCATCTTTCTTGTTACCCAGAAATTCTTCCTCTATACTTCCAAGCTACTAATTCCTTTTCATTTCATTTTTCTTGAGAAAATCACCTAGACGCTTCTTTATTTGAGGTCCAATAAATATGCCTTCTTTTAGTTTTGCATCACTTAATTGAGGAAATTGAGGTCTTGAAACTATTACCTTCTTTGTCCATGGCTTTGACAACGTTTTTTATTAGTTAGCACCTTTTTTGGTTAACAATATATTTTATGTTTGAAGTACCAGTTCTACGAGGCCAATCTTTCTTACTGTAATGTTCTTTTGTTGCCCTACTGTCTCATAGACACAAAAAACAGCAATACTTTCGAAAACTCTCTTGAAGTCCTAGCAATATACCTATCCCTTTTAAATTCCCACAAATGTCTGACTGAGACTGTTCAAATTTAACGTAGCATATTTTGTCATTTTGCTTCCTTAAAATCCCTTCTGTTTTAGTGGTTCAAAAAAAGCAATCACTTACATTGTCAGTAGCTTCTCTCCACACCATAGGTATAGCAAACGGCATATAATTTTTCTGCGATGCATCCACAATACTAAATTTACCTTACAAGTTACACAGAAAACATGAGGAGTCTAACTTTTATCTTAATCTCAAAATTGGCACTTAAAATATAAAAGATAGGCTTTTTATGACTTCCTTGGATATAGATTCAGTTCTTGAGTTGTGAAAATAAATCGTTTGCATATATGACAAAACTTATCCTCTGAATTTTTCAAAAATGCCATTTTATATAATATCAATTTAAATACTTGACTGTACTGTAAACGAGACAGAAACAAACTAAATTATAGAAAACAATAAAACTGCCCTTAAAGGTTCGTAGAATACTGTGGAATTACCTCGTGTACGGTCTTGTGGTAATTCCTACATTATCCAGTCCAAAGTCTGATATGAATAATTTCAATGATGCCATGATATAAAGGAGCAGCAGGTACTTGAAAATGGGACGTGCTAGGCCATTTCTATGTAAAGGGGCTTTAATAACGACCTAAATGAAACGCAAAAAGAGCATTCTTATCAATGTTACAAAAATCATGTCGACCTGTGTTATCTATATGATTTTACGCAAGAAATAACATCACCGTTTGTTAATAAGAGTACTATGCTAAGATATATATATATTTGCAGATAAATATTTGAAATACCATCATAAATTTCTGATGTTTGTGAATGTAAGCACATTTTTCATTCAAGTTATTTAAAATGAAAAGCTGAACTTTTGCTTTAGAAATGGTAGTAATCTCGCCCGTTATCTAATTACGACGATCATAATGTAATGTTTTTAGCTTTGTATTATCGATCGAGTACACTACGATTTGATTCGATTCATAACAATATGTTACGTAGTTTGAAATATAATGATTATTCCATTATTCTAGTCGGAAAACCAGTATTAAACAAATACTTTTTATCGATAGTTAATAAAACAACTATTTTTATTGATATGATAATCTATATAATAAACATATTTGTGACTAATTTAGTTCATTCACGGACGACAGCTACTTTATTGAATACAGTCGAATGAAGAAAGTTACAACAGAGTATTTGGAAATGCTTATTATTTTAAACTTTGTGCTCGACAAACGGAGCCTATTTCAAATAAACATATTAGTGAAAAATATTCCTTGTAGTTTTTTAATTCTTCACGAACATTAATATTTTGTGAATCTAAAAAGCGAGAGAGAAAAATGAAAGAAAAGGCTCAATAAACCAAATCTGTTCCATTCTACATACTGATTTAAAGTACTTGATAAATCAGGAATTGCATTGTAATGTCATTTATTTTCCGATCATCGTTGATTGTGGCATCCGCCCTCCACATTATCGATATTATTTTAATAAAACGGAATTTTTATATACGCCATTTATATAAACTGTCACCAAACATTGTGCAGGACATAAAAAAATATTATGTTGACTTGTCTGATTGAGTGGAAAAATATATAATCTAGAAAAACAATAATCTTTAAATGTGAGATGTTGATAATGAACTGGGAAACATGTACTGGGAAACAAGAAAAGGTAAACATTTAGTATACATATTTGAATTAAACTGAAATTATACTTACTCTTTAGCATATCTTGAGAACATAACTTACTATTTTTTTTCTAGATTACGTTTACGTTTCTCTATGCTATTGTTAAAAATGTAAATCATTAGATATTTTTCGCATGTTGCTCAGCAAAGCAGTACTCTTTAGGTTCTGTTAAAAATGCCAACGTGCCACGAGTTTGTTTACTACGTCGTTTTAGGAAATTATCCGAATTTTAAAATGGATGAGGTGTTGTTATAAAGGAAGCAGCTTTAAAGTTTTAATACTGAAATACCGAGATGATTTGATATTATTGCTTCTACTGTTATGAGGACATGAATATGATGGTTTAATGATCTGAATTATTTTTGAGTACGAGGTTCTGACTGTCCTTGAAATCTTCCTAAAGAACGTCATCTTAGACATTACGAATCCACAGATACTTTCATTTTAGTTGTATGAAATAAACATGCTACGGGTAGAACTTTTTCGAGGATAAGTGTTAATCAACATTTCTTTGCGATTTTAAATGGCGCCGAGTTAGAAATAAATAGGACCTAGAATTGAATTTAATTTGCTTTAAAAATGGATCTGGAGTTGCTTCGGTGGACATAATGTACGCAACTCAAGGTGCATATCTGTCCATATATATCCATATCTGTTCACTCATCCATTAGTCTAACTCTTGGGTGATAGCTTCGGTCGCCAGCAACGGCATAGATACCTTGCCCCAGGAAGGATTAGATTATGTAATTTGGTTCGTGTCTTAATATATTCATAATTTTTTTTTGTATCAAATAGAAATTTATTTTTTTTTAATATTATTATATAATACCGTCTTGAATCATAATCAAGCGACGATTAAATTCTTTTTTTTGTGTAAATGTTTTCCATTTATTTTCTGGTGATGCTAACTTGGTTAGCTAATTACCCGTCGAATTTCAGTGCAATTTGGTGTGAGTGGAAAACTCATTTTAAAGTCTATACAAAATTTCCAAATTTAATCAAATAAAAATAATTCTCAATAGGGCTGTAATTTTTTGTTCTCGAGGTGTATAAATAGAGTAATGAGACTGGTAGCATTTGAGCAGGCAACACTGTTACCAGTTTGTTTGCCACTTCCGCTTTGAATGTGTAGCTATCATCTGGCGCATCTATGAGTGTGAACTTCATTTGAGAGTCATCACTTTATCAGAGTCATTTGGTGGTTCATAGTATTTCTTTCTATGAATTGATTTTAGTGCATTCTAAAAATAAGTGACAATAATTTCGAGCAACACTCAATGCACTCAATCAAGTTTTGTTTCAGACTTGTACAAATCAACAAATCAATCAAATGAATGAGCCCTAGCATTGGCTAGTGGGGTTCCTCTCCCGTGATTCCCATATTAGATGGCTTCTTCACCTATGCATAGTGTACTGTTACTCGGCTTTGGTGTATCTCCTGTAGCTATCCACTCTTTCCTTTACTTGGTATTGACGTAGAGATATTCAAGTCTCATTTCTCGTGACGATTCTGTACAAGAATCGTTGCTTGTAGCCACTCGGTGTCGGGAGAGATTGTGAGCAGCTTTGTTGCGGCGATTTTCTTTGTTGTCATCGGTTAGTTTGTGTGGCACCCAAGCGGGTGGCCTTTAAGCAAATTCCATAGATCGAAGATGTCGGGGAACTGTTGCAAGGTCGCAGTACATCTTCTCAGCCAATTATCAACATGTTTGTTAGCCATCCTGTTTCAAACGCGTTTTAAGATAATCCCTGTTGAAGTCGAAAGGTCAATAAAAGTGGGGCATGTTGTCCAAGTTGAAGTTACCATTATTAAACTCTGCAAACCAATCTTAAGCAATTCGACCGGTTATACCATTCTCTCCGAATACGGCGTAAATATCTCGAACTGTTTTTGTAGCTTTTTGATTTTTGACCACGGCGAAAGGCGAAAAATTGTAAGTGTCGAAAACGAATTTTTTTGCCCTCTGGAATTTAAAACTAAGTTTTTCATAAAAATGATGCAAATAGTTTTCTAAATTAAGAAAACATTTTCACGCGGTTTTATGATTCTGCGAATACCCACTGTAGGATGGCGCTAGCTGCATGAGATTACACCCACCTACCGAAAATATCAATTTATATGGTCTTTAGCTCTGACCGTTTCTTTAGTCGCTGTTCCGGTGTTCAGCTTCAGTCCGACTTATCAAGGCCAGAAACCAGTCTCCCAACCTACTAAATCCGTATTTCTGTGATTTTTCTTTTAGTGTTTGTTTTGTTGCTTTTTTCTAGTTCTCCTTTCACCCATTTTTTTCACGTTTTTTTTTGAGGTGCTTTTTTCTTTCTTTCTCTTTCTTCTTATGTCAATTTATAGAAATATTTCTCTGCAAGAATTATTGGTTTGGTTGCTTGGTTGCAAAATGATTGTGGAGAGGGATTCCCTATTCTTGGCGAGAGAGCATATATCGGTACCCTGATGAGTCTAACCACCAACAGACAAAACATGTGCCCTCCAAAGTAAGGAATGGGTGGGGCTCCCTTCCGGTCAAGCAACTAACCAATGCAATCTCAGAAGGCCAAGCCACTGGTCCTCCTCTACCTATCCATCGATTTTCGAAGTTCCTGTTTAAGTGTTCTCGAACTACTAGACCAAAATGTGGTGGGGCCCCATCATGCATGAACCACATATCACGTCGAAATCGGTAGATCTTCTAACAGTTCTGGCAAATTGTTTTGAATAAATTCCAAATATAGTTCTCTAGTTAAACTTATTGGCAATACAAATGGTCCAATTAAATTATATAAACATGGGGATTTTCCTCCGCCCATAAATGCAAATTATGGGAGTTTATGATGGCTTTTTTAGAAAATTCAGCTTCGTCAGTAAATAGAATTGAAGCAATGAAATTTGTATCGTTTTCGTTATAAAATTCCATCCTCCGTGAAAGGTCTTCAGGAAGAAACGCATGGACCTTTTGAAGATGATACGGATTAACTGTTGCTTTTTAAGGATTCTAGAGACCGTCGATTTTGCGCAATCAAATTCGACCCCCAATTTTCAGATACTTTTTGAAGGATCTGCTTCTGCGGCATTTAGGATGTTTTCTTCAACACCCACATTGCGATGGATTTGATTTCCACATTTCCTTTGTCAAACCTCCCTAGAATTGTTTGCGAAACTTTACATTAAATTTCTATCATTCGATAAGTATATGTAAAAAATAAAACATCGTAGTTTTTACATGTCTTTCTCAAATGACGATCCACTTTTTCAAAGGTTTTCCTATCAGGAATTCTTCTGGAATCTTATTGGGAAATCGTTCTTCACAAAGCCTTCTGGCTTGTAGGGCATACATTAAATGCAGGTCGGCATGTTCAGCAATCGTAAATTCCTTCAATAATTGACTAAACCAAATGAAAAAGAAGAAAAAAGATTGATCTTAAAACACTCTATGTTCAACTGACACTGTAATAAATATCCTTTTCTAAATCGGTACCTTTTAAAAAAAACATAGCAACAAACAAGTAAATTTATGAAGATAACCAATGCAAAATCCCATATTTATTGAATAATTTTTTTTTCGTAAACAGTTTATTTTATCGATGTCGATCAAGCTAAGTTTTTTTTAGTTTAAAGTTTAATCTATCCGAAAGCATTATTGTTGTGCCTTTATCGTACAGGGTGTAAAAATAGCATTACTGTGTTAGGGCTAGTCCGTCTTTGGCAAACTAAATAAGCCCAATGTGATTAAAATAGTTAATTTTAAGGGGATTTACATAGTAACCATCAAATTAAAAAAATATTTAATTACAACTAATAGTTCAAAAGTTATTTCAAACAAACGATTTCCAGGGCCGTCAGTTATGAACCCGTATCTCCGTAAGGTGACCGTAGAAAAAAAACGTATATAGGAACTTGTCACATTATTTCTATGTGTTCTATCAGAATCCGGGAGATTGGCCACATATTCTGAAACACCCTGTATATATAGCCGGCCGCGGTGGTTTGGTGGGTTAGTCGCCTGCCTGGTAATCCAAAGGTAGCTGGTTCGATTCCAGCGCTCGGATGGGTGTTTTTCTTTAATTCTTCTGTCCGTCTTACTTCTTACCCTGCACACACACTTATATACACTCACATATACACACACACACATATACACACACACACATATACACACACACACATATACACACACACACACACACACACGCACACGCACACGCACACGCACACGCACACGCACACGCACACGCACACGCACACGCACACGCACACGCACACGCACACGCACACGCACACGCACACGCACACGCACACGCACACGCAAACGCAAACGCACACGCACACGCACACGCACACGCACACGCGTACGCACACGCACACGCACACGCAAACGCAAACGCACACGCACACGCATACGCACACGCAAACGCACACGCACACGCACAAGCACACGCACACGCACACGCACACGCACACGCACACGCACACGCACACGCACACACACACTCACACGCACACGCACACGCACACGCACACGCACACCCACACACACACACACACCCACACACACACACACACACACACACACACACACACACACACACACACACACACACACACACACACACACACACACACACACACACACACACACACACACACACACACACACACACACACACACACACACACACACACACACACACACACACACACACACACACACACACACACACACACACACACACACACACACACACACACACACACACACACACACACACACACACACACACACACACACACACACACACACACACACACACACACACACACACACACACACACACACACACGCACGCACCCACCCCCGCACGCACCCACGCACGCACGCACACACGCATGCACGCCCACACGTATCCACACATATCCACACCTAAATGTCTGTGATTGTTTCTAGGCAAGAGTGTAACATCCGACAACGAATTACCCCTCAGTCACGCCAGTTAAAGGCTGGGTAAGGCCGGGTGTCTTCTGAGAAGTGTTCTACGTTGGTCACTCGACAGTTCGTAGGCTTCCTGATAGACTTATGGGTAGGCACATAACCAAGGGTTGATAGCCTGAGGGCTATATACCCTATATACATATATATATATATATATATATATATATATATATATATATATATATATATATATATATATATATATATATTTATTCAATGGATTTAACGTTTGATTTATTTCAGTAGTGTTTATTGTTTAAGAAAATTAATATGAACATCGTTTAAAACCGATGGCGTACAATTTACTTTGAACAAACATCATAAGACTTCGGTCCATTGCGAAAAAGCTTTTCCGATTCAAGCGTGGAAATATGATCCGCATAAAATGGAGAAAAATCCTTAAAAGAATTCGAGAATAAAAATAAACGTCTGCCGAGAGCCTTCCAGCGCTCTAAGTGAAGGGGGTTGGAGTTTAAGAAAAAGAATTATTATGAAGCAAAGGGGGATTTTCGGTCCTCGTTGTTTGTCACAAACTTTCGATTCAATATTACGATTCGTTGCAAACGATATGGCTAGTATAACATGGAGATATTCAGTTATGCATTTATTTATTATCAGAAAACACCCGATAAACAAAGTTAAATAGTTTCATTAAAAAAAGGTTAAAAATATTGGGATTGTTAGTGGTTACATAGATGGGTAACCCCTATCATGATTTTCTGCATGTTCGATATTGAGAGAAAGATAGAGCGTTTGCGACTTTTTATATGAATTAAAGTTGGTAACAATGAAAACTGGTAATCTCTCGATTCTTAATTGTCAAGAATTCTTTTGGAGTAATCATAAATTGAAAAATCACAATAAAAAAAGTCATTTCTAAAGTCTGGTTGAGATAATTATGTTTTTGAAATTACGTTTCATTCATTTAATAATAACTTGTTCCGGAAGTTCAAATTACAATATTACAGTGGATTTTAAAATCTTAGGTACTTTCTGTGTTTGTAGGTTGTTTTTGGCAGTAGTGTAAAACCCGACAAGGAATTGCTTCTCGGCCATGCCAGTAACCTGACTGGGTAAGGCCGAGTGTCTTCTCGGAGGTTTTATTGGTTCATGGTTTTTAAAGAAAATATTTTTCTTCATTTTATTTGATTTTAATCATTTGTATAATTCATCAACTTTTAGGTAATATTATAATGTGATGGGGTTTGAAAACATTCATGCTTCATTTGAAGAATGCTTCATATATTGGTAAGGATCCGCAAAATGTTGGTGTTTTAAAGGGTTTGGTTTTAGATGTTACCTTATTGTTGTTATTAGAACAAAGTGTGTTCTGTTCTGTGTCTGTTCATGCTTTCTTTTCTATTAGATCACTTAGAAGTAAACAAGCTGTGTAAATTCTGAAACTTATATTTTCTGGAAAGTATTGGCAATTTTTGCGATATTAGATGTGGCCCAAGTCTGTACCATTTGGAGGTGTTCTCAGATAGTGCGACTTGATCAAGCATGGGCAGATATCTGGTCTTCAACGCATCCTCTTACTCATTCTTTTTTTCTTGGAAACTTTCTCTCTGCATTCCTTCGTTTTCAAATTTAATTTCTACATTATACTTTCATTTACAGTAACCCCCTTTTGAAGTGTTTAAATCATCTGATTGAGAGAAACTGGAAAATCAAATCAGTATATATACATCTTCTTCTTCCTACCTATAATTAGGTATGTTGCCATTTTTTTCCTTTTCGGATCTTGTTCCATTCGGTTGTTACACTTGTCTCTTGAAATACGCATTATCCTGTTGTTTGCCATCATTCCTATGTGTTGATCTCATTCAACCTTTCTTCCCTTTATCAATTAGCGCACACGGAACGTTTTCTACATTACATGTAGATGCATGTAGGTGCACCTTATGTTCTCACACCCTTCTCTGTTTCTCAGTATCCTATTTGCTGGTCTCCTTGAGATTATCATTTCTGATGATTACATTATTCTCTGTGTTACTCTGGTATCAGGTCTTGCTATAGCTGTGTAAGTCACTACTGGTCGTACTATGCATTTATTTATTCTTGCTTTGGTCTCGACTAAGAAGAATCATTTTCTAAATATATTATAATTGAGACATCCTGCTATCCTGTTCGCTTTATTAACCTGATATTTTACCTCTTCCTCGATTTTTCCAATACTAGTTATTTTGATGCCCAGATACTCGTCCTCTAACATTTGTTCTATTGGCTTATCTTCAACCACGAACTTGCACCTAATGGGCTCCATTACTAATACTACTGTTTTTTTTTGATCGAGATTGACATATATTGTTTTGCTGCCGGATAAAATTCGTATAGCAGTTTCTAGCAGGTCGTTCTCTGTTTTTTGCTATTATTATCGTATCATCAACGTAACTTACGATTTTCAGCTCGTAGTAATCCATTCTCTATCCCCTTTTTGATTTGACTTTCTTTATGATTTCATCCATGATAATATTAAATAGTAGAGGGCTTAAATAGTCTCCCGACCGTATAACTAGTTCGTAATTAATTGACCCTGCATCTCCTTCTGCTAATCTTGCCACTACCTTATTTTTCACTACCTAGTTATTATATAACGGGATGTTCCGGTTATATAATAGGTTTGGGAATCTATCGTTCGATATAATTTCTTCAATTCTATCGAACACAGGTAAGCTGGGATGTTATACTCTAGGGATTTCTCCGTCACCCATCCCACAATGAATATGGCATCTGCGCACAATCGTCCATTTCTAAACCCTTGTTGCTCTTCTTCCAGTTGTATTTTTCGTTAATTTTTGTTGTTACTATCTTTGTTGTTAATTTAAATGTTCAATTTAGCAGCTTTATGCCTCTATTGTCTTTGAGATCTTCCTTTTCTCCTTTCTTGTACAGAGAACAAGCAGGATTCAGAAGTGGATTCAGTACAATGGATCACATACAGGTTATACAGCAGGCCATAGAAAGGCACAACGAATACACCATGCCACTGTGCTTGGCTTTTATCGACTACGAAAAAGCATTTGACTCCATCCCAAAGCATGCGAAAATGGATGCACTGCTTAGCCAAGGGGTAGATAAAGCATATGCAAACCTATTAGGATCGATATATGATGGAGCTACAGCCACTAGAACGAGGTGTACGGCAGGGTGACGCAACATCGCCTATTCTTTTTCGGCTGGCCTTGAAAAAGTGTTCCGTAAACTGGATTCGGAACAGGATGATATCGTTCTCCTTTCACAAGGTCCAGAGGAGCTGCAAAGACGCATACAAGAACTACAAAGGGCTGGCGAATCATTTGGCTTGAAAATAAACCTGAAAAAGAGTCAGGTTATGTTCAATAACTTCACTAAGGACAGAAAAAATTCTGTTTTAGGAAGGAATTTGGAGATTGTGGACAGATTTATTTATCTTGGACAGAGAATTTCAATGGAGGGGAATACCGCTCGGGAGGTGGAAGGGCCTGTTAAATGTGGCTGGCAGGCTCAACATTGTGTTTCAGAGCAGACCCCCACTTTGCTTGAAAAGAAAAGTCTTCGATCAGTGCGTTCTACCTGTTATGATATACGGAAGTGAAACTTGGACACACATCGCAATCAATTCAAAAACTTCGGGTAGCATAGGGGGAAATTGAAAGATGTATGCTTGGCATTATCAGGAGCGCATGGATCAGGGAACAACCGAAAGTCTGTGACATCATTGGAAGAGTAAAGCAATTGAAATGGAGATGGGCAGGCCATATAGCGAGGCGATGGGATGAGAGATGGACCAAGGCAATCCTGGAGTGGTTACCGCTTGATCGCAAACGTCCGCGAAGAAGAGAGAAAACACGATGGATTGTTGACATCGTTAATTTCGTATATATATATATATATATATATATATATATATATATATATATATATATATATATATATATATATTATATATATTTATATATATGTTATATATATATATATATATATATATATATATATATATATATATATATATATATATATATATATATATATATATACAAATATTTCGCCTATAAATTAACATTGCCGAAACCAAACATATGAAGCTAGGAAGGAAACGGCAAATTGAAGAGACCTGTATAACAATTAGAATATCAGAAAAATGATACACTATTGATACGATAATTTATATACTTAGGAATAGAAGTTCATAGAGAAGGAAAAACGATTTAGAATTATAGAGAAAACTATTATAAGGATAAATTTTAAAAAGCCAGACCGCGTCGAGCATTAGATCTCGATAACTGAATTTAATTACATTAAGTATGTACTAAAATAAATTGCGTTTCGAAGTTCGTATAGTATTTATTGACCATACGGGAATTTATTCGTTAAATTTAGTTCTTTGTGACTATTTATTAAAATTATGACATACTGAAGTAACATGTACGCTTTTGATATTTTTGTATGTGATACCATCATGATCAAGGTACTGAACGAGGTATCAAAACAGTTTTTCGGTATAACTATATTATAATGTACCAACTTATAACTAATGTACTAATACAGTTACAATAGATCTATACTAGCATAGGGATTGTTCCTTATATATCAAAGTATTTGAACATTTTTAAGCTTTTCTCTTTTTTGTTACAGATATCACATAATTTTGTGAACAACAAGAAAGTAGCGACAGTGGTAAGTAGGCATTCATTATTTTTGAAAAAATGATGCTGAATTTAATTTCAATTTTTTAAATCTAAAACTATCAGATCTAATAAAAGAAATCGAAATAGTGATATTATATATTTGACGTCTTGAAATATATACGTTAACGATAATTCAATGCGATAATGTCAACGATATTCTTTTAGGTAAGTGGTATTTATTTGTCATTTGTAAAGGAAAGTACTTACGGTTTGAGGCGCATCAGCATCTAAGGCTATTTAGCGACTGGACCTACAGCTTAACGAGGGTTCCATGGTCATCAGCTACTGACAAACCCCCCTCAGGCTATCAATCCTTGGTTATGTGCTTACCCATAAGTCTATCAGGAAGCCTATCGACTGACGAATGACCAGCCTTTAACTGGCGTGACTTAGGGGTAATTCGTTGTCGGATTTTACACTCTTGCCTAGAAACAATCACAGACATTTCGGTGTGGATATGTGTGAGCGTGTGTGTATATATGAGTGTATATAAGTGTGTGTGTGTAGGGTAGGAAGTAAGACGGACAGAAGAATTAAAGAAAAACACCCATCCGAGCGCTGGAATCGAACCAGCTACCTTTGGATTGCCAGGCAGGCGAATAACCCACCAGACTACCGGGGCCGGTGTTGTCATTTGTAACTGATAAGTCATAGATAAGTGGTATTTATTTGTCAAATATTTTATTTTACATTAAATAACTTTTTTACAATCAAACCAAAGCAAACCTTACGCAATTAAACTAATTATACGTTACATTAATAATTCATAAAGTTGAATATATAGAAGTTATTATAATAGTTATATATAGTAGTTATAATAGTTTTCTTATTAATGATTTTCTTATACTTTGTTATTTGTGTATTATCATATTGGTCTACAACCATATTGTTGCTTATATTTTAAGCAACGTAATTTTTTTCCATTCTGTTTTATTTGATATGAGCAAATATAATTTTTATATCTATTTAGTTTGAATTTTTTAGTTTGTCAAATGTAATTTCGATCATAATTTTGCAAACTAATTTCAGATATCTCGGAGGTTTTATATTTATCTATTTTATCCTTTGGATTTCCTAGGATTTTTCGAAACTTACTGCAAGGTTTGCGGACTGAAATATTTATCTGATCCTTCTTTTAATTTTATATCGAATGGGCATTACCAGAAAGTAGGTATGAATCTATTTTTTTTTTTTGAAAAGATAAAGATTCTTTTTTTAGCGTTTTAAGCTGTTCTTTAACAAAATATTTTCTACGATATTGTAATAATTAATTTATTTTAAAACATATCGATTTTTATTTAAATTTTCTTAATAAAAAAAATATAGAAATGAGGAAAATATTATATATTATGATAAATCTGTAAAAAGGAGAATAAGCAAAAACGCGCTTGAGGATGTTTCGGGCATATGATTAGAATGCTTCCTACGTAACTATCTTGGAAAGTGGGAAACACAAAAAGACAGCGAAACTCTGCCAATCTTCCGAGATTCAACAATGGACAGATTGAAGAACTTAACCAACATAAAAAAAATAGAGAACGAAAATAAAGTAAGTAATTAACAAACTCTAGACTCAATACTAGCTAAGCGATTAATCAGTATGGGTATGAAGTAGATTCTAAATAAAGGATTTTCCAATAAGATTGTCAGAACTTTGAATAAAGCACAAAGATAACTACAAGTGATAACCCGGTAATTATATTTTATCTTAAACAACTAATAACGGCATTATCTTTTAAAAATAATGTTGAAATATGCTCTTAGCTTCGCCTGGTGGAATGCATTCTTCAATTTTTGATTACTCTTTCACACTATATTTGGATATAGTGGTATATTTTAAATGGTTGCCTAAATGTTTTATTTAAGATCAATAATTATTCGGGGTTTTAATTTCTGGTTTGCAAAAATAAATGCTGCAAATCAGAGATTTAACATAATCCCACAAAAAATAAGCCAAGGGCATGAGATCGCATGGTCCTGGTAACCGGTTAACATTACCATTTCACGAAATAACGCGCCCAGGAAACTGTTTTTTCAATAAACCGGTTGGCGAGATGTGTGACATATGTGGTATTATGTTATTGTATTTCCATAGCGTTTACCATCAACTGTAACACGATTTCCATTATCCCCATAAAAAAAACAAGGTCATACCACTCCTTCAGCCCAAAAATCGTATCAAACAGTGAGTTTCTGAGGATGAAGAGGTAATTCTTGATCACCTGGGGACTTTCATCGGCTCAAATTCTGCAGTTATGTTTGTTCAAAAACCCATTAAACCCAGAAATGTGCATTACACAAAATGCTCGAAAAATCTTAACTAGAACTTAACACGTATTTTGATGGTAGATACGATTAATTTTTAGTATTATTGAACCGTGTATCTTGCCATGCTAAATTAGCATGTACTTAACATAGCAGTCTATAAGTGACATTTACATTTCAAATCCTGTTGCCGTTACCAGGTTTAAAGTTCTGACACCCTTATTGGAAAATTCTTTATATAGCTCGTACAAAATAAAAGCAGTTGCCCGTCATTATGCATGTGATCAATATTTTGACTGTTCTGTTGCCAGATTGTGATTAAACATCATAACCTTACTTTAACGAATCATTTTTAAAATTTATACTTTAATAATAATTTAAAAAACAACTCAAAATTAAATGTTAATTACTATGTAACTAAAAAAATTATAATAAATGTTGAAAGTCTTGTAAGTGTCGTCGATTTGCCGTAGTACCTCTAAATAGATTCAGCACAATTCAAAACGCTTATTTCAAAAACCATCGACATTTTTAATATTTGAATGGTAATTAAAATAAAAATATTATATAATTACCAATGACATTTATTGATTTATAATATGCAAGTTCAAAAAACAGAAAAAAACAATGAAATATCCGCATGCAGTTATAATTTCATTAATCAGAATCTGAAAAGTATTGACTGGAATCATCTGCAATATTTATAATTAACGGAAGAACTTTTATAAATCAAGTATATGTTATCTATCATACCATTTCATTATTTTATTTTCTGTATACTTGATTCTTTTTTCTTTATCAAACCTTTTTTTCTTTCCTTCATATAACCTCTCAAAAAGCTATATGTCTTAAGGCAACATTGAGAAGTTCCACAAGCCCTTGTCTTGGATCATCTTCTTTCTATTTAAAACCCATTTCTTTCAATACGTTGCACAATGTCATATGGCATCCATTAAACACTTTCTCTTTTAATTGCTCATGTAAGGAATTGAAAGTTAGATGCAGTCCTGAAAATGAAAATTAAACTGTGAGTACCTACGTATAAACTACATATGGGATTAAAAACAGTCTTTTTTGCAATTAAATTGGGCTTTCGAAGAAATTTTTTTTTGTCATAAATGGAAAGATCATATATAAGTTTTGTAACAAAACAATTTTAATTGTTATTTTTTTCCTTATAATTAAAAAGTTATATCAAATTGAAAATACATTTTTAAACCAAGTACCGATGACATGCCGAAAACAATCGCAGCAATTTGTGACCTCACACAATGTACCGAAGGCCAATCGGTTCGGCTCGCGGCAATTCGCCCTCTTTCTGAACAGACGTTCCGAAACAATCGGAGTTTCGGGTAAATACAACAATTTATCCATCTTAGTCATCGCTCTATAGGTTTAACCTATATCTTTGACTGCTTTTGTTGGTTTGCGATCGATTTGACAACATACTTGCTTTTAATTGTTATTTAGGCTTTCGGTGCTGTTTTCGACGTTATTCTCATATATCTTTACATAAAATATGGAGGCTCAAAGGTAAGTTCAGAATGAAATCAGATTAGGGTTCCTTTTGTTTTTTGCAATCGTTTTTATAACTTTTATTATAATATTTAATTAACGTGCCAAATTTATAAGAAGGAATATTCCTGTGTGTCCGCAAAGAATGTAGATGTAGCAACACAACTGAGGGTAGTAACAATAATAATATTCAACAATTAGACAAGAACCGACAAAAACAAAATTCGACTACCGATTTGGAAGGCAATCGTATATGAAAAGTTATACTTATGAATGTTTTACAGGATAATCTAATTTGTAGATGGTCGAAGAGAATTGTATGAGAGAATTGTATGTATGATTAGTTGGGTTAGCACCAACTAGTTAAATTAAGGACTAGCAAAGCAGTTTTCCATGGAATCAAAGCAAACATCTAAAGGAGTATGCAAAAAAAAAGAAAAATAGAAAAGCAAACCTACTTTCCAAACAAAAAGTATATTTATATGCTAAATGAAAACAAAACAGTTAAAATATTTAATGGTTTTCAGGATTTTGGTACATTTCATTTATTGATTGAACATATTCATTTGATAGGGTATGTTTAAACAACCAATGTTAGAAATTTATTATAAGCATTGACGACTGATAGTAAGCTGACAGTAGGTTTTCCAGTGGGTAGACTTTAACAGGAGAGTCCCACACTTTGACTATAAGTTTTCCACTAAAACAAAAATTGTTTAGGTGCCTTCTCTTATTTGGGAAATTTATGTCTGGTCATGCATTACAGTTAGCAGCCAGATTTATTTATATTTGCAAATATTATTAAATCAAGAGTCTAATGTGGTGGTTTGTAAAACATGTATGGTGAAAAATCGCCATCGTTTTAAAAATAGTGAAAACCTTTATTAAAGCAATAATATAGTATGGGTGGGTTTTTTAAAAATATTGTTAATAAAGTTTAGTGTGATGGTTTGAAGAATCTGTGTGGTTTTAAAAGTATTGCAAACTTCAATGAATACAATCAAATAAATATGAATATAATTTTGGGTAGTGATTGTTTTATTTTGAATTGATTATTAATGTAGTTTACATATTATAATCTACTGTAATATATTATCCTAGATGGGTGAAGTTTTATGTATATTTAACAGTGTATTTTTTATTGAAATAAAATTAGTGATTTAAACAGTATGTATATGTTTTGTTTTTCTAATTAGTATATATATATATATATATATATATATATATATATATATATATATATATATATATATATATATATATATACATATATTGTTTTTTTTTTTGCTCAAAAAATAATTACAAAACTAGAAAATATCTTTTGGTTACTCAATATTTAACATTTTTCTTCAGTGGGTGTTGGATCTTCACTTCTCCGATGTGTCCACATAAGTAGTGCTATTGCATGGTTACAACCACCTGTCATCAAATATATACAAAATATTACTGTTTATAACATTATATTTTTTTTTGTCTGAGTATTGATTACCTGCTGAAGCTGCACAAACATGAAATTTTAGGTTTCTTGGACTTTTCTTAATTTCTCATTATTAATCAAGGTAACTGTATAAACTTTACTCCGAACTTTATGTTCTCAACATGCCCGTCCTTTTACCCTGCAAATACCATTTTTACGTTTAAGTTGAACAAAACCTATAGCCTTGTCACCGTAACTTTCTCGTGACACCATGATAGTTTATTATTATTCACGTATGGGCCCTAGTGGACCACGCGAAGTACAATTAGAGGCGTTTGTTGTTGTTAGCCTTCCTTTGAGCCCATACTAATTTCATTCTTTCGCTATGAGCTTTTTTCCTTTCGTCAGACCAAGTTGTTCCAGTCTTCCTACATTTTTCTCTCTGGCCAACCTTCCAAACGTTAACCTTGTGTCTGAAACAGCCCCTATCCTGAATTTCACTTTGTGTAATATTTGTTGATCTTAGGTCCTCTTTAATTGCAGCAATCCATTTAATTATTTCTACTTTAGCTTTACTCCTATTTTCATAAAATTCGACTATTTGTCTAGTTAACCTACTCGGATTCATCCGTTTTATGTGTCCGTAAAACTTAAGTTTTCTCGAAGTTGGTATGTTGTGCTATTTATTTGTTTGGGGCCTAGGATTTTTCTTACGATTTTTCTTTCCTTCTTTTCAATGTCCTCGATGTCCCTCTTTCTATTCAAAATGAGCGTTTCTGCAGCATATAGACATTCTGGCTTAATAACTGTGTTGTAATGTCTGTTGTAATTTTGTGTAAATCTCAATGCCGTTTCCATTTTTTGACATCTACGCTTATTGGCCGCTTTTTCCAACCCATTTTCCATGATTATTTCACCCAAATATTTGAATTGAGAGACTCGTCTGATGTTACCATATTTTGTTTTTAGAAATGACGTTCTTAGACTATTGCAGGTCATGTATTGTGTATTTTCAAAGGAAATTTGGAGTCCTACATTTTCTGCTGCTTTTTTTAGGATTTCAATCTGTTTCTGTGCCGTTAATACATGTTGAGCTAAAATTGCTAGATCATCAGCAAATGCCAGACAATCAATTTTGATGTTGGTTCTCCCCAGTTTAATGGGCTGGTCAATATTCAGGGCCGACTTTTTTTCACGCCACTCCTGTATTACTTTTTCTAGAACACAGTTAAATAAGAGTGGCGAGAGTCCATCCCCTTGTCTTACTCCAGTTTTAATTTCGAAGGGCTCTGAGATCTCACCCATGAATTTAACTTTTGACCTTGTGTTAGTTAACGTTGCTTTAATAATTGCCAGCGTTTTCAGATCTAGTCCTTGTTCTTTCAAGATTCGGAATAAAGATGATAGTTTAATTATATTTAATAGAAATATTTTGTTTCTTATTTACATTTACATTATTATTATGTTTTAAAAAACTTACATCGAAGCCTTAGCACCTCGAACTACAGCTGAATTAAACCGAATGTCTTTTTTTCAGGGCTCCTTTGTCACACATTACTGAACTAAATTAGTAATCAATAATATTTTATTTTGTACTTAACCAGCAATGATTTTGACAGTATATATACAAATAGAAGCCGTTGACAGTATTGATGTGAAAACACTGGTATTCTGACGTTACAAACATAGCAGCCAATCGCGGCGCGTTCGTAGTCACGTGATTTTATTTAAAATTTTGTACATTTTAATTAATTTATAATTAATTGTAACAAGTTTTTAAAAAGTTTTTTGATTGATTATTAATAATATAATACTAAAAAATCGATAATTATTTTTTATTCAAAAACTCAATTCTTAGGTAACGAATATTTACTGTGTTCATACATGATATAAATAGTGTCACGAATAGAACTTGTATCCCAAGCTGCGGTATTGGTAACACTTTTGCGGCGATTTTAAAACTTTTGTTTTTCACTTTTTGTGACATAATACTAACAGTGGACATAATCAATCTTAAGGCTGCTGCAACACGCTAAACAATATTCTAATTTCTATAATATAATATATTACTTAAACATATCCAATTGTTAGCAATTAGGTTAACATACCTCCCTAGCAGCTGCAAAAGGTAACAATGGACCATAATTGTGTCTTTCTTGTTCAAAATAGTGTATCAGATATGCTACTAACTCTTAACAACTATTTACATGATTTGGTATTTTGTAGGCGCAGCACTGTGGTAGTTCTTAAAAGAACTATTTTCGATCGTAACGTAAAAATCAAAGTAAACGTTCAAATAGTATATATTTGTGTAGACTGGACTCACCTCCAAACATGCCAATAAATATCAACAAGAAAAATGTGAAACTCGACAACGTCGCATATGCTGCCAATCGAATACAGCCGCTAACTTTGAAATTTATTGAATACATTGCATTTTATTCTTTTATTATTTAATTTTTGTAGTGGTATTTCTGCTGTTCTTCAATAGCGTCGTCGATAACGTGCAACTGATTTTGTTTTGTAAATGTATGTATGCATATATATTATTCAGCGCTTAAAACTGGACTTTATTTGGATAGAACAAAGGATATTACGTATGGAAAAAGGCATAGACGACAAATTTCCGGGTTTCCAAACGCAAGAAAACATTAATGTCATCCATCTCTATTAAGTAAATTTCAAATCAAAACATCGGAGATACGACGATGAAAAACTTTCCAAAGGCGTCTGTTTTTACAGGATAATGCTTCCGTTCACTCGCCAAGTCTGGTATTGGCTTTTAAAATCATCGGGAGAGCGAATATTTACGACACGAATTCTAACAAGATAATAATTGATGTTGGAGTCGCAGTTTGCAGAATAGGATTTTTATTTCTTAAGGATTAAACTTACTTCTCAAGCCATGCATTAAATGTACTAGGTAACAGAAAACATGCAATATTTTATTGGATTAATGTTGTATTTTTTGTTAATATTATAATGGTATTATGTATTAATATAAAAATGAAGAAATCCCTTTTACATTTGATTCAAAAAAATAATGAGTGGTTTCACCACGGTTGTTGGAATGGGGTGATTCTAATGATTTACTTTAATATGAATAATCTAATGATTAAATAATTTTCACATAATGTTGGTGTAATCTTAAAGGTGATTGCTTTTCTGAAAAGAAGCTTCTTTTCTAGGAAGGTTCCATGAATTTTAAGACAATAGGACATTTGGTCTTCGATCAGATAAGTTCGATATGTTTGCAATTTTGGA
Source organism: Cosmopolites sordidus (assembly GCA_031761425.1). NCBI lineage: Eukaryota > Metazoa > Arthropoda > Insecta > Coleoptera > Curculionidae > Cosmopolites > Cosmopolites sordidus. Next base: position 159,920 of record JARFXV010001201.1, on the reverse strand, counting down.
AAAAAGCACATCTCGTGTATTGATTAAACATGACTTTTTGCGTGGACAAACCATCGCGGGGGAAACCTAATATTATGGGGACTCTGTTCTTTTGCAGTTCATGGTTCGTAAGTTGTTTATTGAGTTTCGATGTGATCGAACCAGCAGGAGTGACGCTTCGGCCTCTGGACGTCCCTTGAGGTCATTACTGACGAAAGGGTTAACAAAATTCATGATATTAATTGAGTCATTCCACTCGAATAATTGGCCACTATGAAACTGTCAGAGTGATGGGTTGCGTTTGCTTAATGCAGGCGAACAGAATCGAGCAGCCACTTCGCAGTGCTGTTTAAACTTGTATAAGACCAATCTGAACGAGTTTCTGTGGCGGTTCGAGATTGTAGGAACATGGATTCATCGCTACACACTAGAAAGAAGGAACAGTCAAAACAGTGGGTTCTACATGGCGAATGTGCCCCTTTGTTTAAAGGAAAATTGATTAATATATTTATCATCAAATTTAAACTAGCCATCTTATTTTGGAAGCTATGATTCGAATTGTTAGGAATATATCTCAAAGTGGTGGTGTTTTTTTGTAAAAATATCAAAATCTAACCTATTTTTATTGTTTCTTCTGACTAAAATATCCAGAAATGATAAACTATCTTTGTTTTCGAGTGCGTGACAGTATGTGGTGTTGCACACCAAAGGTTCCAATAGAAGAATTGATTCATATCAGTTGTTGGAGACCGGGACAAACACTCGAGAGTTCGAACAATGGTATCATATATAAGCCGCTATAGTATGGCGCGGTCAGTCGAGTGGCGCTAGCGCAGAAAAACTGCACTGTTTGACGAGATGGGGTCTGTATGTCATATCGGTCATCTTTTATGAGTATAGACGAATTGCCTTTTCATTTATGAACTGTAACAACATGTCGTTTCAAGTTTTTCTTCATTTTCATCCCGCTGGAGAGTGATGTGTAATTTTGAGTCTTGCATTCTAGTTATTCAATTTTGTTCGTCTCTTCGTATTTTCCTTTCTATTGATTGCAATTAGATATTGTTGCGTTTAATTTTGTCTCTGTCATATATGTTAATATGAGTTTCACTACAATTTTTCTAAATTTAGGTTTCCGCTTTTGTCTTTATATATTTATTTTTTCTAATAATACTACTAGACAACTTGCTACCATGTTTTTGTAATTTAGTTTCATAACTTCTTTTTCTAAGTTATCATAGTCTCATGTTATAAGTGATCCTTAAATATAAGGAGGTACAAGCCACTTTGTTTTGTAAAGCAGATGTGCACGTTTTATTGCTAATAAATACATGCTAAAAGAATGCAGTGAAATTGTTTTTAAATATATGATTTTTCTTAAAAAAAATATATTGCAACTAAATCTAAATTTTGACGAAAATATCTTAATCGTTCGGCGCCTCATAAAATGACCATTTTTCGTGTATTCAAACAATTTCAAGAATTCGGCACATTTTGAGGATAGGCTCCGCATAAAAGATTCAAGAACAATACGAAATGTTGAAAATATTTCATTGAAAAAGTGAATATATTGAAAGTATTGTGCTGAAAATATTGCAGAAACGTCGATTCGACGGCATAATGCACAATTGGAAATTTCTTCCCGCAGTTTAGGCCGGATTGTGAGAAGTGACTTGCACATGTTTCTCTATAAAAATTATATTCGTCATTGAAATGAAAACATTTTGTTTACAAACTTGATTTCTTGCTATAAATAATAATAAGCGATTAGAATACTGTAATCCCGTCATAACCCGCTTCCATCAAATTGTCAATTTTCATGTAATATTAGTCACTAGCCATGATTATTTTTATGGGGATTTTGTTTACATAAATGAGCCAAACCAAACCATACAGCAACTCAGGGACCACATCTCTGTTGAAATATTTACATTAACACCAGAGTGTTGACAAAAGTTATGTAAAATGTATCAAAAAGGGCACAAAGTTTCATTGCTGATAATGGCTCACATTTGATTAATATAATTTTCAAAAATGATTTTACACAAAATTTAACATGGTATAGAAAAAAAATCTATATTGTTTTTTTCAAAGGTATAAATAATTAAAATGGTAGCGTGACACCTTATTCACACCCCACTCTGTACTTTATTTCTATCACTTGTTTCATCATTGGTTATTTTACTTCTAGCCTGCACGTACGATCAATCCTATCCAACATTTTTTTTCGAAGTTATACTTCTTAAGGCGCGTTTGGGAAAACAGATCAAAGTGTATTTTTCCCGGAGGACAAAATTGCGCGCGCCGATGTAACACATAATTTTTATTTATTTTTTTATTATGATACCTTCGCCATTTGTCAAGACATTTCTATTTGTAATATTTACTTTTGTCTATTGGTCGTTTGCTTAGTTAAAATTTGTCTGAATGCATAAAAAAATTATTTTAGTAATTACGCCAAAGAAGTATAACTTCGGACGGGCGTACGTAAGTACATACACGCTTTTTTTTAACCATTTTAGCTTGTTTATTAGCTAGTTTCTTTGAATATTTTCAGTACCATGTTTAATGGAATACCGATTTTCTTCAAGAACTGCGACAACTGACGGACTATCGTCTAGAGGAAATCGCAGAACGGGGTGAGAAAGTTTAGGACGAAACTCCAGTTGTTGGGGGACTAGGCTGACTACGCCCAACGAGGGATCATTTCATACTTTCTTCTAGCGTGAGATACACCATATGGGACTACCATGTCCTGGGCTTGGGGAAAATAAATAAATTGCGGCAAAGTGAAGTAAGTTTTTCTTTCAGGAACATGATTAACAACAAAATACGGTAAGTGTACGTAAGTGAAATGATATACAGCTGAACTACCTTAAGTGAGCTCGGCAAATGGCTTACATACAATAATATCTTAAGATTCACCCTCCTCTGTTTACTTGTCCTGTAGAGGAGAGTGGTGCGAAGCATTCTATCCGAAATCGTCGTCGTGGATCGAACTGCGGAAACATCAAGGTAGATAAGACAATGGTGTCGCAGTGGCCCAGTGTCACGGGAGATCATTGCCCCATCTACCTGATGTGTAGTTTCGGGGTTATTTTAGAAAATAACCTTGGGTGGAAGGTGGGTCGCATTCTGCGCGCCGCGGGATTGATTTTCTTCGTAAATGTTATACCAGAGATTAGCATAATAAGCTTCCTAATAAGCATAATATTTTATAGCTTATATGAAGCTTTGAACATTTCTAGGCTTTACTGAATTATTATATATTGTTTTTAACGAGAAGAAAATCGGTTTTAACGTGAAGGTTTATCACCCCATTAATTCTTTTACCATTAAGGAGAGAGGTCTGAGTTTGAATTTATGCGAACCTATTTAAGACAAAGAAAATAATAAACACGTCTAGACTCTCTCTTTTATTTGATTTATTTAGCAGATGACATTAAGAAACATTTTACTCCACACAACATAAATAACAAACCGCATTTCTCTCTAGTGTCTAGTCCTATTGCTTTAAAATACCCCCTTTTCTTTATTCTAAAGAGCGTCCAAATTATCATCATCAAAAAGAGAGACAACAACGTAATGTGAACTCATCGCGAATAACAATTATCCCAAAGGTGGCAATAATAGTCAAAAAGAGATTTCGGGACGCGCATGCTCCATTATTCACGCTTTATTTTTCAACAACGCCGAGGATGAGTTCCAGTTGTGGCTGCGTTGTTGGTCCCGAGAGCTGAGGGCAGTTTATTTCGGAAGTTCCACGATTTTCACGCGTTTTCTCGTATTCGGTACGCAATATTTTTTTGATTATTTTAGAATAAAAATTATTGTAATATTAAAAACTTTTCGGAAAATTAATTCATGTGGAACCATCTTCAGTGATACAGTTTATATTTTTGGTATATGTTTATATCGTATAATCATCATTTTGTTTTAAATAGAGATATATTGTTTTAACACTGGCCTCTAAATCTAATTGGTATTAATGTATTATTTAATATCTCTATTTGGATCAAATTATTTATCTGAGTTCGATATTGATAAATATTATTTTTGGTGGATAATTTATAATTTATAATATTGTATATAAATCATTTAATATTATGCACATTTTTAAATATTCCTTTGTCGGAAATATACAGTTACTTTTTTCTAATAATTGTAAAGCTAAACACACGAATATCAGTTTTATTATTGTGTGAATATTTATTTTTACATGTTTTTGAATAAATATTTTTTTCAAAAAGTGACTTCATATTAACATGTTTATTGTTGGACTTGTTAAAGTATTTTCATGTTGATTTTTTATTTAAATGTTGAAAATTGAAGCACATCTTACTTTTATTATGTTTTACACTAAGTCAAATAATTATGGAGAATTAAACACAAAATATTACTTAAACTTACAAATATATATTGTCGTCTTCAAGATAAGACCCATTAGATAAGATACACTTATGCGAGCGAATAATCCAGTCATCGAAATCCTTGTTATATGCAATTTTCAGTATGCTCTTCAGTTCCTCTTGCGAAGGAATTCAAAACGTCTTTCGCAAAGCGGTATTTTAAGTTTGGGAATCAAAAAAACTTAGACGAGACAATATTTGACAAATACGATGCTTGGTCGATGTTTTTTAGTGAGTTTTTGGACAATACCTACGAGGATCGATCATAAAACGCGCGTCGAAGAGAGAATCGTGGTGTAAAATCTAGCAATGGTTCTTCCACAAATCTGGCTTTTTTAAGTCAGTCAAAGAAAATGTTTTGTCAGTTTTGACTCATTGTCGAAGCCCGACTCCGATGGTTGTCCAATTTCATAAACTTACGTCTCGTTATCCGTAATAATGACCTTCAAGGATGCTTTTAGTAATTTGTTTAGGGTGCTCTTCGGAACAAGCCATCTGCGATGTATTTCACGCAAAAAATATTGACTAAAATGGTACGAACTGATTTATGAAACATATTTAGATCTCGAGCTATTAAATTTGAATGATGATCTTCCATCATCATTGCCTTAACCATCGCTGTCTTGTCAGTCGAAGACGTAGAAGGTCGACCGGAATGTCACCAGTTTTCAACCACTTCTTAGTATTCTTCGAATGTTTTGTATCACTCAAATACTCGTATTTTCGATAAAACTGAATCCTGTGGGCCTCACAATTCAATTCAACTATTCAATATAATAAATGTCGTTGTAACACATAATTTTGTGACATATATTTTTATCAATTTTAAATATAGCAGAGAACATTTGTCGTCAACTACTAGCAAGTAGCAACACTATTTGCGGTTTTTCCTTCATTTATATTTTGTATTTTGCATTGCATTTATAGATTTGTAGGTTTTGCTCCCACAAATAAACATTTCTTTGATAATATTAAAGTAATCCAACTGCAAAATATGCAGTCGAAGATTTTTAATAAAAACATTAAAACGAATGAAATAAGTCGCGATATGAGGACAATTTTAAGATATTATTTTTTAAAATACTTCAAAACGTATCATTTGTTAAATAACGTGTTTTAAATTTTTTGATGCGTCGATTTGGTTACTGGTTTGTGGCTATCAAGTATAATAGTAGCTGCAGTTATATACTCTTCGAGAATCTAAAAACTGCAATGGTCGACAAAATTTTCACAAGTCTTGTTAACTCGTCAATTCCCATTCTTTTGTCTGAATGAAAAGATGGCTTTTTGCGCTAATTAACGTGTTTACATATTAAAAATATGGAAAAAAATAAGAAAAATAATTAACCCTTATTTATTTTGTAGAGGGGGTGTCTGTTTGTGATTGTATATGTTTTGTGATAGTTTTATTATTGTAAAAAGAATATGGATTTACTTATGTTAGGAATGTATGTACGCTTTACTTCTTACTTATTCTGGAATATGTACCAGCATTTGATGTGTAAACCAATTTTACACTTAGAACACCTTTTTCTTGTTCGTTGATGACATAACCTGCAGCGGCGTTGTGAACAATCTTTCTTCATATAATCAGATACACTGCCTCCTAGTCGAGTTTCAATTGAAACTTTCGATTCAAGAGGCACTCAGCAATTGGTGTCGTTAGATGAGGGTTTCCCGTATTTTTGTAAATAAGATATTACGACAGGCCTGCGAAACTCGCAGTAGGTCCAGTTACTATCACACTTTCTTTTGATTAGCCAAACATTTTGGCAAGATGCATCCAGCGCGAAAGCAAAAACTGGAAACCACCATTTTTTCCTCATAAACCTATCCTCATGCAATCGACATTCTCATCGAAGCGCTGCCATCCATGTACTTTACCCATTTCTTTACTGTAAATTCCTTTTTCTTTTTTTTTCTTTCGAGTCCGTTCTTGAATTTCATGCTTTTCTTCTTCTATTTGTTCTTCTCTATTATCTTCTTTATTGTTTGTATCAGTAGGTCTAACCTCCACTTCTACTTCTGAACGTAACATTCTATTCAGAAAGTGAAGGAAATTGGCTTTATTTTCGTCCCTACTGTCTTCATCAGTGACGTCACCATCCTCCACCACCGGGAGGAAATAAGATGATGTCACCATATAAATCATCGTCAGCTTCTAATGCATCAACTACGTCGTTCAACGTCAACCTAAAATAAAATAAGAAACTATCACGCACGCAGCTCAAATATCAATTTAGTTATAATAATGCCCAGTGTCATTTGCAGGTAACACGTGCTATTTAGACCGCTACTTTGAATACAAAAACAATTATTTTTTTAATAAAATTATTTACATTACAAGTCTGATGGACCAACAACATATGGAAGTCTATGGAACAACAATTTGCAATAATAACTATTACAGTCCTGACCCTTTTGACATTTTCATAACAATATAAAGTCAGTAAAACACTCCCATGCAAGAAAATGAAGAAACCGTTTGAAACAAATGAATTAGTTTGACAGATGGCATATGGGTCAGTGCTGCCAAAATAAAATTATAAATACTACTAAATGTTGACTTTTTAGTAGTAGTATATTTTTGATTTAAATATATTATTTAATATGTTAAATTAATTTGCCAATCTCTGTCACCTAGAGGTGACACTGAGAATTGACCGGTTGAACGATGCGTTATTGTGCTTTGAAAATAATACGTTAATGTTCACCTGCCACTGCTTTACAATTTGTTTAAAATCCGATTTATCTAAATGACGATTATTCGATATCCCAAATGACAAAACCAGAAAAGAAATAAAAAAATCAGCTACGACTCTATTTACATGCTTTCCTTTTGATTTGTAATATATCCAGTTTCTCATTTACCAGTTTAAATGAAAAACATTTTGACCAAATATTTATAATTCATTAAATTTATTTATTGTTTAATAACCCATTAAATTGCATATTCATATAGAGCATATAACTAAAGTAAATTAAATTTCCCAAATATTTTTCCATAGTACAAAGAGAATTCACGATTGGTGGTCTTAAATATAATATTTGAAATGGTTTGATTTTTCAATATATAATCTACCAAAAGTTAGTGCATATGATGGATCGATGATGAAGGGCTTTCGTGCTTTTGAAAACAAATTCCTACCACTGATCCACTTTTTGATGGATGTTAGATAGCTTTCAAAATTAATGTTTTTTTACAGACATGTGCCAGCATTTTCAAGGCGCAAATAAAACAGATATCTTTACGAAAATTAGTTCCAGTAAATTTTTCTTTTGGTTGTATGCCAAATGGTACATAATCAAGAAAGAAAATTCTTTTAAAGTCTTTAAAAAATATCGCCATTAATTTATCACTGGAAAAAGCGATCGAAAAGTTTTGTAGCGGATTTAAGCCCTTATGTTGCTATTAACTATTTTGTACTTTGGACTCTGGAACAAAATGATAAACCTAGGGTTAATATAGGGTCTGCTGGTTTCTGGTTTCTGGAATTTCCATAGGGCTCAGCTAAGACAGTATCGGTACTGTCTTAGCCGAGTCCCATAGAAATTTCTAGCAATGATTCTGCCGATTGTCTGGCTAGAGGGCCAACACTTGGTGGAACTAGAATAATTTATGTTTTCTTTTATTGAGATTCTTTTCCCACCTTAAAAGCTAAAACTGTTGATTTGATACAGCTGAGTGAAATCTACTGGTGATTGAAAGCAAAGTATGGCCAGTCAAAACATATTTTTTCCTCAATATAACCATCACTCCCAAAAAAGGTTAAACTAGATGCTAAACTTTCTGCTAAAATTTTGCTTTTACAATAGTTTCAATTAATTGTGCGATTGGTTCTTGGTGAAACATAGTAACAATGATAATGATTACAACTGATATTTATTTCATTTTTGAGATGTTTCGGCCTCGCGACCATTATCAAATAGAGTTATGTATAAACTAAACTAAAGCTTCAAAGTTTTGTCCAATGGAGGTCGGTTTATTATTAGACTGCCTCCTGCACATGGCACTTTTTTATGGCACTTTCAATAATTGGATATTTCCGATATTTATCTGGGTATTTGTTGGATGTTTACCACCGTATATGGTTTTTTAAATTTAGGAAATATCCAAGTAAAATTAACTGAGGTAGCCGATATTTGTTGGAAATTCATTTTAAATAAATAACCAAAGACTAATATCTAAAAATTTCCACTATATTTAAAATTGTATGTATAACAAATTTGTATTTTTCAAATACAAACTATACTAAACTAACAGTGAGAAAAGTAATTACAACTTAAAGTTTCCATCGACCTAATAATACCATAAAACAAGATAGTGGGGAAATCCATTTTTGTCAACGTCTAGAAGGATAATATATGTTTAATAACGATGAACCGTTCAAGTCTAGCTGGTCATTTAGAAAAATATCCAAATTTTTTCTTTTATTAATTTCTAGGCTCTCTAAAAGATTTAATTTTTTGGATTTAATCTCATTATGTAGCATTATAAAATTATCATCGAAAGTATGCTTTTCTAACATTAAGTTGTTAGCATAATGAGGATTATTTTGTTGTTTAGTAAAACTTCTTTTATGTTCGTTGAGCCTTGTAGAGAAACATCTTCCTGTTTGTCCAACATAGACTTTTGGACATTATATTTGGATTTATACAGTTTATTTGTTTGATTTTTAATGCTTTTAATAAGGCGTCCTAGCCCAATGTTTGTTTTAAAAGCAATATTTATATTGTTTGTTTTGGATAAATATCTTGACAGTAAATTGGTAAATTTTCCCATATATGTAATTGTTTTGAACGCTGCATTTTTGATATTATTGACCGGATATATTAAATTAACGACTTTATTATAATTAATTAATAATTATTTTACTTATAATGTTTGGGCCGTATCCGTTATTTACTGCGATCTGTTTGATGACATTCAATTCTTTATTATTTATCTATTGACATGGGGATATTTAATAATCTATGTATAAAAGTGTTTAATGCTGCCATTTTTTGGGAATAAGGATGACAAGATTTATTGTGTATAACTAAATCTGTATGTGATGGTTTATGAAAAATTGCAAAATCATGTTGTTTATTGTATTTTCTAGTAACAGTTAAGTCTAAAAATTTAATACTATTATGTTGCTCTTCTTCAACTATGAATTTAATGTTTTTATGTAAAGAATTTATGTGAGTTAAGAATTGATTTAATTGTCTATCAGAATCTCTAAAACAAATTAGAATGTCATCCATATATCGGTACCAGTAAAGCGATGATTTAAACAACTGATGTTGATGTATCTTATTTTCTAAGTTGCCCATAAAAATTTCCGCCAGTAAAGGACGTACAGGGTTCCCCAATATCAAACCGTCATTAGAAACATAAAATGAATTATCAAATAAAATGAAAAATGAAATGAAAATCAAATTCAAAGTAATCTGATCCAACGTATGTGATAGTAGCTCTAAAATTTCTTATTTTATTATTGAATTAGTTTTATTTTTGAGAAGTAGTTTGTCAACTAATTCTATTACTTCGTTCGGTGGTATCCCCAGGTTCTTTTATGTTTCTTTTATGTTCTTTTATGTTCTTTTATGTTCTTTTATGTTCTTTTAGCTTAGCATTGAGAGATCTGTTTACATATTATCTCGATTTGTTACAACATTTTGTTCTTTCTTGTTTATTAACAGATATAATATTAATATTTTCTTTTTTTAAATGATTTCTGGTTCTGGAACATAATTTATGGATATAATTTATAACATGCCAATTTTTTAGAATCTTTATCTCTAAAATATGTTCTTAAATGCATACATATAATCATTAAGTCGTACATATAAGTCATACAATCAATAAAAAACAAATATCTTTGCCATAAATTTATGGAGACAATCTAAGAAAAAAATCGACCTTCATTTGATAGAACTTTTAAGCTCTAGTTTAGTGTGTACATAACTCTGAGTTTGAGAATGATCATGAGGACGAAACATGTCAGAGAATATCTCGAATATTTTGTGAAATAAATACCAAGTGTTTTCATCATTATCATTTTTACTTTTACTTTTACTGTATGCTTCCTTATCGGTCCCCCACCTGTTAACACCATGCCTTCCACTCTCTAGTCTGCATCTTAAGGTTTTTATTAGAGATGCTTTTCAAAATCCACAACTGATGGTCCCTTCACATTCTTTAAAGAGATTGGTCGGTACAATAAAATATAAACTACAGTGATATGTTACTTCATGTTAGTTTATATTTAAATCATTATGGGTCCTCACATTGTTTCTTATTCTTATCTATATTCTAGTCGTTTTTTATTCTTTGTGTTTAGTCTCTACTGATTTCACCTGTTTTAACTTGAAATTTTAGCTATATATACGAGGTGCGTAAATAAAGTAATGAAACTGGTGGCATAGCGTTCGATTTGTTAATATTGTTGGCTTCTAATTTGGAAGGGAGGGAGACAGACCAATATATAATGCGTCTTCAGTACTAGTTTGATGATTACTTTATTTGATTGACTGATACTGATTTGATGATTATATACACTTGATCATTCGTATCAATTTTTGTCGTGAACTGGATTTCTCTAGTGCGTTTGGAAAATGAGTGATAAGTTTTGTTTCAGACTCCGGTACAGTCCGACGGTTGAACTTTTTCAAAACTTCAACAAGCCTGTAGAAATAATATTTTGTCAAGGGTCCAGTTTTCAAGTTGCTCAAGACATTCTTAAATGGTTGAAACTCGACAGAATATGATCTAGAAATGAAGTGCCAGAGTCAGGAAATGCACACTCCAACCTCACGATTGCCAAAAGCAGCCAGAATGAGCAAATTGAAGATTAAAAGCATGTTGGTTTGTTTTGTGGATAGCCAGGAGATTGTCTTTAAGGAATTTGTGCCAATCAAGATCAACGTAATCCTATATTTTTGCCGAGAAGTTCTTCGAAAAAAGGTTTTTCGTGAGACACAGAAAATCAAGAACACCTGAGTGATGAATCATAACAATGCGGTTTGCGATACAGCGATTTTAATTAACGAGTTTTTGGCAAGAAAAAATCACTGAGCCATAGTGATTTTTAGCTACAGGAACGAACGAGGAATTAGATAGCTACCTAATTCGTCAGACTTGGACCTTGTGACTTTTTCCTAGATGAAAATTCACCTCAAAGGACACCATTTTTCGACATTGGAGGGAGAATATTGAAAAGTCCGTAACCGATTAGAAAAATTCGGTTAACAAAAAAATTACTACGCTCTACCAAGTGATTCTAGGGAGTTCAAACCCGTTCTTAGAATGCATGCGATGTTGGTCTACCTTCCCTCCAAAGTGAAAGCCAGCCATATGACCAGATCCAACGCAACGCCATCAATCTCATTACTTTAATATATTTACATATCTCGTATATTAAATTATCAGAGTTCAGTAGTTAATCAGAATCAATGCCGAGACGATTGCAGGCTGTTATGGATAATGGATTCAAAATAAAGCACTGAATTTTTTTTGCCATTTTTAGAAGCTTTCAAAGTTGTCATGAACTGTTATTTACTGAACTTTATAATCTGTTTTAGTTATGGTATAATTTTGTCTACATTTAGTTGTAGTTTGTATTCATATAATGTTGTGGAATTGTAGAAGTAAAAGCAGAATTATTGTAACGTATAAACAGCTATTACAGCTTAAATAATTATAAATAGGTATCATAGTTAAAATTGAAAATATTTATCAAAAAGTTATTGCGTAGCTCATGTATATTTATTCAACTTGTATAATGAAAAGAGATTTAATTAAAAATTGATGATACATGGAGACTAATTTTGTTGCGGTAAATATTTTGTGAGATTTGTCTACGCGTATCTACATTTTGTATTCACAAATTAATAAAATTTGTTATAATTATATTTCCATGTCGTTTTAATTGGGATTAAATCATCTGGTTTTCAATATTTATAATAATGATGATAATAACGTCTTATTAAGAGTGTTAGCATAGTATTAAAATTATTTTTCTGAATTTGTTTACTATAATTGTCTCATTATTAATTTCAAGTTTAATTTTGAGCATTAGATTGAGCAATTTTTTGCATTATATTAATTTACAGTCAAACTAGTTCCTAATACGTGGATGTAGTCCACGAATATTTTTTTGAGATTGTTGAACACGGTGAACTAAATAAAGGGTTGTACAATAAGAGTGTCAAAAACGTAATATATATATATATATATATATATATATATATATATATATATATATATATATATATATATATATATATTCTCATCGGATGGCTTATATATCCAATGAGACAACAGTCAGGAGTTATACACCCCCGATCGTTGGGTTCCACAATCCCATGTGGAACGCACAGCAGCCTGCATCTCCGCCATAATGAGCATTGGTTTGTTGCTTGACCGGGAGGGAGCCCCACCCATTCCTTACATTGGAGGGTACATGTTTCGTCTGTTGGTGGTTAGACTCATTAGGGTATCGACATATGCTCACTTGCCAAGAATAGAGAGCCCCTCTCCACAATTAAATAACCCATATTTTTGCCGACTTCTCATTGGATGGCTTATACATGGAGCTTTTTGATTCCGACCGTTGGCTTCCACAATCTCATGTGGTCGGGGGTGTATAACTCCTGACTGCTGTTGTCTCATTGGACGCAGTCCAAAGGAATCAATATATATATATATATATATATATATATATATATATATATATATATATATATATATATATATATATATATATATATATATAAATATATATATATATATATATATATATATATATATATATATATATATATATATATATATATATATATATATATTATATATTAATATTATTATTATTCACGTATGGGCCCTAGTGGACCACGCGAAGTACAATTAGAGGCGTTTGTTGTTGTTAGCCTTCCTTTGTGCCCATACTAATTTCATTCTTTCGCTATGAGCTTTTTTCCTTTCGTCAAACCAAGTTGTTCCAGTCTTCCTACATTTTTCTCTCTGGCCAACCTTCCAAACGTTCACCTTGTGTCTGAAACAGCCTCTATCCTGAATTTCACTTTGTGAAATATTTGCTGATCTTAGGTCCTCTTTAATTGCAGCAATCCATTTAATTATTTCTACTTTAGCTTTACTCCTATTTTCATAAAATTCGACTATTTGTCTAGTTAACCTACTCTGATTCATCCGTTTTATGGGTCCGTAAAACTTAAGTCTTCTTTTTCTCATATCGCTATGTATATCTGTGTATTGTTTGATTTCTTGGTTTTCTCGAAGTCGGTATGTTGTGCTGTTTATTTGTTTGGGGCCTAGGATTTTTCTTACGATTTTTCTTTCCTTCTTTTCAATGTCCTCGATGTCCCTCTTTCTATTCAAAATGAGCGTTTCTGCAGCATATAGACATTCTGGCTTAATAACTGTGTTGTAATGTCTCAGTTTTGTGTTTTTAGATAGGCATTTTTTTGTTGTAAATATATTGTGTAAGTCTCAATGCCGTTTCCATTTTTTGACATCTACCCTTATTGGCCGCTTTTTCCAACACATTTTCCATGATTATTTCACCCAAATATTTGAATTGAGAGACTCGTCTGATGTTACCATATTTTGATTTTAGAAAAATCTCGTTCTTAGTCTGTTGCGGGTCATGTATTGTGTCTTTTCAAAGGAAATTTGGAGTCCTACATTTTCTGCTGTTTCTTTTAGGATTTCAATCTGTTTCTGTGCCGTTAATACATCTTGAGCTAAAATTGCTAGATCATCAGCAAATGCCAGACAATCAATTTTGATGTTGATTCTCCCCAGTTTAATGGGCTGGTCAATATTCAGGGCCGACTTTTTTTCACGCCACTCCTGTATTACTTTTTCTAGAACTCAGTTAAATAAGAGTGGCGAGAGTCCATCCCCTTGTCTCACTCCAGTTTTAATTTCGAAGGGCTCTGAGATCTCACCCATGAATTTAACTTTTGACCTTGTGTTAGTTAACGTTGCTTTAATAATTGCCAGCGTTTTCAGATCTAGTCCTTGTTCTTTCAAGATTCGGAATAAAGATTCGCGGTCAATAGAATCATATGTTTTTTTGAAATCCACAAATGTACAGACGAGATTTTTATTGTACAGTTTTTGATGTCTTAGAATCAACTTCAGATTCAGGATCTGTTCAGGGCAGGATCTGCCCGGTCGAAAACCTGTTTGATATTCACCAATGTTAGGTTCTAACTGTCCCTGTGCTCTGTCTAGTAGACATTGAGATGGAATCTTGTAACTAACTGGGAGAAGAGATATCTCTCTATAGTTGTTTACATCCATTCTATCTCCTCGTTCTGGTTATTTCCTTGATTGTACCTGGACCAGCGGACTTCAAAAGTTCAACAGTGATTCCATCTTCACCAGAAGCCTTGTCATTTTTAAGCCGCTTGATTTGCCTAATTATTTCATCTTCATTCGGTGGTAATGAATCTGGGTTTGTTTGTTTAGGTTTTAGTGTTGTTAATTTGTTTAAGGGCTCAGAACAGTTTAGTATTTGTTCAAAATAGTTCGCAAGTTCTTTGCAATTGTCTTGGTTATTTAGAGCTAATTGTCCGTTTTCCTTTTGGAAGCAAAGACTTTGCGGTTGATAGCCTGTTAATTTAGTTTTAAATGTTTTGTAAAAGTTTCGGGTGTTATTTTTTTGGAAATCTTTTTCTATTTCATTAAGTTGATTGTTTTCATATTTTCTTTTAGTTTGTCTAATTAGCTTCGATGTTTCTTTTCTTACTTCCAAAAAGATGTTATAGTTCATTGCTGTTTTTTGACTGTTCCAATCTTTGAATGCTCGCAAACTTCATCCCACCACGGATGTTTTCTACGTTTTTGTAAAGGGACCAACTTTAAGGCCGTTTTAATAATTTTTTGTTTCAATTCTTGCCAGTTCTGTGCTGGTTGTTTATCAAGCTCTTCTGTTAGGGCTGGTTTTATTTTCGTTGGGTCAAACTTTGGTTTTAGCAGCCTCTTTTGAATAAGTTTTCGAGGTTTTAAGCTAAGTTTGATTCTAGTCAAGTAGTGATCCGTGTCTATATTAGCTCCTTTTCTGACTTGAACATTCAAAATCTCTTTATAATTGGAGTACGAAATGGCAACATGGTCAATTTGAAATTCACCCATGTACGTGTTTGGGCACCTCCACGTCTTTTGTTTTGATATTTTCTTCTTAAAGTGGGTTGACATTATTTTTAGATTAAACTGCGAACATAGTTCAACCAATCTTCTACCATTATGGTTAGTCCATTTATGAGCGGGAAAACTGCCGACTGTTTTCCTGTACTTTTTTTCTTTCCCTAGTTGGGCGTTGAAATCACCCAATAGGATTTTTACATGGTTAGAGGGAATTTTAGAGATAGTATTTTCTAGAATATCCCAGGACTTATTTACTTTTTCAGGATTAGATTTATTTTCTTCGTTAACTGGGAGGTGTGCATTGATTAATGTATAGTTTTTGTTAGCACACTTGAGGGATAGCGTCATAAGTCGATTATTTACTGGCTGGACATTTATTATAGAACCAAGAATGTTTCTTGAGACAGCGAAAGCAACACCGAGATGTGATGTATTTTTGAGTATTCTTTTGTCCGTTTTACTTTTAAAAAGTCTGTAGTTGCCGAATTCCAAGGTGTTATCATCTGTCAATCTGGTTTCTTGCAAAGCTAAAATTTGGATTTTTTGCTGATTTAATGTTCGCCCAAATTCGTGTAGTTTTCCTGGACGCAGGGGAGAATTAATATTTACCGTTCCAAAAAAAGTTTTTGTTTTCGGTTTCAGACGTTGGCCAGAGGTCTCCGACTCCCTCTGAAAGATTTTGCGTTTAAGCCCGGACGCCCCAGAATCCGAAAGTCCGGTTGTACCAGCAAAGCTGGCAGAGGATTGTCTACCTCCTGGGGTAATTTTGTAATTACTAGAACGCTTCATCTTGTACTTTGAATTAAAGGTTTGAACCATGACGGTTCAGAGGTTAAGGCTGGAGGGGTTAGTTCCAGAATTTAAATATCAGCCGCACCACTGGTGAACAGACGCTGACCACTCAACCGCTTGATACAAGTCAGACGCTAAATGGATTTTGTTTTTTTTTGCCTTGGTTCGGGACTGCTTATATATATATATATATATATATATATATATATATATATATATATATATATATATATATATATATATATATATATATATATATATATATATATATATATATATATATATATTTATATATATATTTATATATATATATGTATATGTATTATATATATGTATATGTATATATATATATATATATATATATGTATATGTATATATATATATGTATATATATATATATATATATATATATATATATATATATATATATATATATATATATATTAGTAGGTGCGTATAGACTCGGTTTGCTCACGAACATTTTCCACACCTCTCTCATCCTTTCTTCGTGGATTCTCTTTCTCTCCTCAGGCCAGCTTGTCCATGATCTCCCTGAAACTTTGCTCTCTGACACGACGTTTCATCTGGGTATTTTGTTTCTCTACGTGCATCTGTCTTCAATCTCTATTTGTGGTTTTCCCACATCAGTTCTGACTTGTGCGATCGATGGTATTGTTGACTTGACCCCTTGTATGTATGTAAGAATTCTGTTGGTGAGTCTTATCGGTGGGAGTCTACTAATATGTCCATGGAGTTTCAACCTTATTTTTCTTATGTTCACCGCTACGCTGGACATTCTCTCTGTAGTCTTTCTGGAACGAGGTCTGTATCCTTCCTCTGTTAGTTTTGGGCCGAAAAATTTCTTCATAATTTTGCGTTCTTTTTTAATATGTTTTCTATGTCGCTTTTTGTGTAGAGTGTAAGTGTTTCACTTGCCTCTTGCCTTATATTGCCTCTGATATTGTAGTGTCTTATCTTTGTATGTGTGGATATGCATTTCTTAGTATGGATATAGAGTACCTTGCCGTATTATTTCTTATATATGCCATATAAAGAGTCCAATTCCTCAGTCAGTTGGACTCTTCAGTCGAAGCGGACAACACTTGAAAATACCAAATGAAATTTTGGCGAAACGTCGTGACTTTTCACAGAATCAAAGGATTGATACCCAGAATAATTTAGAAATAAAAAGCAGATAGCTACAGCGTTCACCATTAGCACTAGCATGATTTCCATCATCAAATATATTTTTTTCCATCATAAAAATATCCTATCACTCCTTCAGGATAAAAACGGAACTAGACAGTGACTTTCTGAACTGAAGATGAAGAGGCAACTCCTGAATCACTTGAGGATCTTTATCGGTCCAAATCCTGTAGTCAGGTTTGCTCACAAGTCGATTTAGCAAGAGGTGGTCTTTGTCGGAAAATTTTCTTTCCCAAAAGTGGGAGTCACCTTCCAACTTACAATTTGAACACACTATTGAATCTTGTATTTTTACATTGGGAATTGCACACAGCAGTGTATGATTGATATTTATATTTCAAACAGTTTGGCCCCTCTACGTTTCAGAGTTCCGACACTCTTATTGGAAAACTCTTTATAAACATTTTTAAATCTGAAAATGTGTTATGTCAAATTGAGAGCTGCAGGATCTTCCGAATATTAGACCTTATCTTTCTAAGTTTTGTGTTTTAGAACGAGATATAAGGCTCAAGTGAATTCATTTACATCCTTTTCTTTGAAGGGCATTAAAATAACGAGGGATTTATTTCATGTATAGGCTTGACTTAGTTTGCTACTTTGAATACAACGCCGGATATTACATATTTTGAATATCAATGTTTTCTCCCGCCTCTAATATATACGCTCTTACAATACAGTTTACTTGCCCCTTCTAATTAAGTAATGTTCTTTGAAATATGTACACGTACAATTTGAAAGCCAGTAAAGGAAAAATATTTAAATTAAAGTTCCAATAGGATTTTGGAACCAAACTTATAGATTATTCTAACCAACATATATATATATATATATATATATATATATATATATATATATATATATATATGTTATATAAGAGTTGGACTCTTCAAATAATCAACGGATCGACACCCGGAATGATTTAAAAACATATTCTACCATCCGTGAAAATATTAGATGTAACATATATACACATATATGAATATATACATTGAAGGGATGGGTGGGGCTTGTCTCGAGTCATCAACCAGCTCAATAAGGCGGGGGCGTAGGTTGTTGGATGCTCCACATGAGATTGTGGAACCCAACTGTTGGGTGTATGATGACACTCAACTACTGTTGTCTTATTGGACGCAGTTCAAAGAAATCTGACATTGCATATATATATATGCAATTTTACCAGTTCTAGCAAAAATAGTAAAAAATCCACATGACCGTCTTAAGTGATAATAGGTATATTTTTGAAAATCTTGAAATTCGGCTTCCTAGATTATATCTTTAGGTAATGTGATCACAAATTTCCTAATTTTTCAGTTTTATTTTTTGTTACGTAATCCTAAATAATTATGACTCGCAGTCACAAATCAAACGTTGTTAATTTATTAAAAAAAAGTAAAAGGACCACATTTCAATAAACTCATACCATAATAAAAATTGCTTTTGTGTGCTCAAAAATGGACTTCACCAGTGGAAGTGAAATGGACAGGAAATAGGTAGTGAGTGAGATAGATAGTGACGCAGTTCGATGGCGCATTAGAGAAAGACAGATTGACATTCAACTTTAAGATGACCCATTTTTATTTCCACAAAAAATATTATTGCCTTTTTTTGCAAAAGAACCTTATTTCAAAAACATTCATTCTGCAAAAATCGATTCTGGGAGTGTAGTCACGAGATAGCTAACTTTGTACACGTTGCACATGATACGGGTGATATTCGTACCGTTTGAAAATTCGATGAACAATTCTTCGCTCGTGCTGAAGTGCTGGGGTCATTTTTGATTTCATTTAAAATCGTCGTCGTGCCCACGAGGTATCCCACCGGCCAGAACTGGTATAATTTGGCCCCGGCACCCTATTGACGTTGAGTTTCGAGACACCCTGTATATATAAGTTGGGGTGCAAACTTCTTTTTTTTGCAATAGAAATCCCTATATGTTTTTACATTTCTAAATTCTGTAAAGCATACCTATCTTGATTTTTAAGAAATTTGGTAACAAATATCCCTCAATAAAAAAATATTTTTTTGACAGCTAGCCTAGCTAGATACCTGAATCTTTGAATACGGTTCCTTAATAGGTGGTTTTATGACAATATGGCATGAGAATTAATTTAGCGCATAAGTATATTTTACAAAATAGTGCCGTTTTGATAGAACTTAAAAATTCATTTTATGTTGCAGTTTTAAATGGAACACCCTGTATTTTATAGCGGAGCAAAAAAGAGCAATAAATTCTTTCTCTAAAAGTATTAAGTGATATAATGTGATAATGTGATAATGTGATATATATATATATATATATATATATATATATATATATATATATATATATATATATATATATATATTATAATTTTAGTTATTTATTTATTTTGAAAATTTAATCAGTTATGCTGATGAAGTTCTACATTCTGTAAATTTTTCTTTATTCATATCGATCGTTGTGTTGTTTAGTCACTATTTCATTTGCATTTGCTAAATTACAGGTAGCAGATCATGCATGTTCTTCAAGAGAAAACTTGTTCTTCGTAACATTACGCATTGTGCGATGTGCTTCAGCTGTGGTTTTCTTTAAATTAAATAGGCTAAGTGCTTGGGTTCTTCCAACTGGGAATTTATATGATTGATAATGAGTATTATTGTATAACAACACATTTTTTCTTAGAAAGTATAGTACATTGTACAATCTGTTCTATTATTTCCCTGCCAATATTCGTGTGTATTTACCTTGTTCTCCCAAATTCAAAATTTAATTTATTATTGGAATATAACACAACAAATTCTGAATAGTTAAAACGTTTCAGTAGTTTTTTCATATTTTAAGATATGTACATTATACAGCATAAAGAATTTATAGGTTTTAATAAGGCCAACTAAAACATATTATTAAAGTGAACGTAGTTTTTCAAGCAATTTTTTGAAAAACTTGTTTGCTATTCAAAAATCTTTACGTATGCAAAATGACGCTGCACGAATTTTATTAAGGGAATAGACTATTGCAATATTAAAGCGAAGCAAGATGTTATAGTAGGAAAGTCATCAATTCTTGGAAAAAGCAGCCATTTTACGAAACAGCCGGAGCATGGCACAGAACAGGGAAATATTTTTCCGCCAGTTGGCGCCACTGTTCGTGGCGTCAAATGAAAAACGACTTACTTCCGTGGCCTACTTAAAAACGGATGCAACAAAAATTTAGACATGTCAGCAAATAGTTTATTTAGAATTATATTTCTTGACGAATTAATAAAATCATGTCAGATAAAAGAATGAAATATGAAATATGAAAACGTATATTTTAGTATTTATTGTAAATTAAATAATATAATAGGTCTTTCAAATTAAGCAGTTTTTTAATTCTTGAATAAATCTCATATGGCATTGCGAATGTGTCTAGGTCTAGTCTCATCTCAGAAGTGTAATATATGGCTTTTATAAAAATGGAGTGTTACACAATACACCAAGGCGTTAAATTTGTTGAATTATTCTATGAAAATGGACGTTCAGTGAAAAATGTTTTTAGAAAATTACTTGATATTTATGGTTTGTACAGTCGTCCATCTGAAAGCACTATCAATCGAATTGTTCGAAAATTTCTAGAAACTGGTTCAGTGGAAAATAAAAAGTCAATATATAGCCGTTAATCGTCGTTCCCAAGAGCATATTGAATTGGTACGTGAAAGTGTTGTTAAAGGCCCAGAAATTTTCATTAGTCGACGTTCACAACAATTTTGACTCAGTGAATATACAAAATGGTGTATTTTACGAAAATATTTAGCTCTAAAGGTATATAAGGTTCAAATAATACAGGAACTAAAGCTTCAAATAACACAATATCATTGAGAACGTTGTGCATTTGTTAATTGGATCAAAGAACAAACTGATGATTTTTCTCAAAAAATGAAGCACATTTTGAAATTGGCGGTCATGTTGGTCACCTATTGATTCATGAGAAAACTTTACATCCTAATCGACCCACTGTTTAGTATGCATTATGTCCAGGATGTGTAATTGTGCCTTATTTTTTTCAGAATGCTGCTTGTGAAACTGTAACTGTGACAGCTTATGAAGCTGTATCTGTGTTCGATATCGTGAAGGGCTAACTGGATTTTTGTGGGTTGAATTGAATAATATTGATCTGGAGGATATGTGGTTCTAACAAGATGGCGTTACACCTCACTCTGCTAATGAAATAATTAATTTATTGAGGGAAAAAAATTCTGAACGAGTTATTGCAAGAAACGGTGATGTTTATTGGATACCAATATCATGTGACTTGACCCCGTTGGACTCAATTCTTCTATTGGAACCTTTGGTGTGAAACACTAAACTTGAAGAGATTTACCACTAAACACCAAAACACTTTTTTGAACTGCTCGATGCACGTTTCGCTAACCATGTTAGCATCATCAGGAGATGATTTAATCTAATTCTAAAACTAAACTATGTTCTTTCGATCACAGTCTTGACCTTGAACCTTCGATCACAGTCTTGACAACTAATTTCGTAAATCCCCGACTTTTCATGTTGCTCTACTTTATCCTTTGGATTACCCAGAACTTCTCTTAATTTATTATATGGTTTGTACACAACCTTAATGTCCCCTTTTTCAATATTTTGTCTAGTTCTCTTGTCAACTGGGCATCAAATGGTATTACCATGATTTTCTTCTTTCTTCTAATTAGTTAAAACTAAAACTAAAACTAAAACTAAAACTAAAACTAAAACTAAACTAAAACTAAAACTAAACTAATTAGAAAGCATAAGTTCAGAAAATTATTGAAATATTCTTCGACTTTTCAAAAGCATTAGAAAGCAAAGAAATTCATAGTAATATCATGCATAATTTATTTGTGTTTTGATGCTTTTGAAAAGTCGAAGATTATTTCAATAATTTTCTGAACTTATGCTTTCTAATTAGTTTAGTATTAGTTTAGTTTTAGTTTTAGTTTTAACTAATTAGAAGAAAGAAGAAAATCATGGTAATACCATTTGATGCCCAGTTGACAAGAGAACTAGACAAAATTTTGAAAAAGTAGACATTAAGGTTGTGTACAAACCATATAATAAATTAAGAGAATTTCTGGGTAATCCAAAGGACAAAGTAGAGCAGCATGAAAAGTCGGGGATTTATGAAATTAGTTGTCAAGACTGTGATCGAAGGTATATTGGGCAAACAAAAAGATCCATATTGACAAGATATAAAGAACATATTGCCCACATTAGATATGGGAGAAATGAAAAATCTTATGTTGCCCAACATGCAATCGAACATGACCACAGTATAGATATTAGTAATTTAAGACTAATTAAAAGTGTTAATAATAATATGGCTTTGGATGCATATGAAAACATTCAAATAGAAAAATGTAAGAAAATCATGAACCGAGATAAAGGACCGATTCCTTTCAGTCAACTGTTTCAATTATTAATGTAAGGCTTAGTACATTTCACGGTTCATGATTTTACACGCTTCATTAGGTATGCTTTTCATATAAATAGAACATAGTTTAGTTTTAGAATTAGATTAAATCATCTCCTGATGATGTCTGAATGATTGTGGCGTGTTTATATATTTTTTCTCCTTTATTTGCGTTTTTCGCCACTGTCTAAAACTCAAAAAATATCAAAAATACCTGTTCTTATTTAAAGAAAGCATCACTGGGTAAAAACAAAAAACCAAACGGAGACAAATTTCTCAGTGATTCTTTTTTGTAATAAGTTTACCTAACGAACAAAATTTTAAAGATATAAAAATGTTATAAAAAAATGTACAAACTTTTAACGTTAACGTTAACTTTTTTTTTCACTTAAAATCGGTCAAAATAGAAGTAATTAAAAGTTTATATGACAGAGCAAAACTTGTTTGTACCGACAGTGATACTGTACAAAAAGAAACAAATCACATAAAAGACATTTTAATAAAAAACAATTACCCAAAAAAATTTATAGATAAATCGCTTAAAAATTTTGATACTAGACAAAACAGACAACAACAACAATAATAATAACTCTCAAACAATCAACCTCACAATCCCTTATATCCGCGGTATTTCTGACACAATTCAAAGAGTAGGAAATAAATACAACATAAGAACGACATTTAAAACAAAAAATACTCTTAGATCTCTATTAACAAAGACTAAACCAAACAATATATAACAAAATACCAAAAATGTGGTTTATAAAATTCCCTGCGAATGTGGCAAATTCTATATAGGTGACACATCTAGACCGTTAGATGTGAGATTAAAAGAGCATAAAAACCTCCTTAGAAAGGGCGATTTTAATAAATCTAGATTTGTCAACACGCATGGGAATCGGGTCATAAAATCAATTGGAATAATTCCAAAACGGTATTAAAAGAATCGGTAACAAAATATAGAAGATTAAAAGAAACCGCTATAATTAATTTAAATAAAAATAACTGTATTGCTATGCCTTCGGTAGATTTAAATTCAATATGGTTCCCGATTCTAAAGAATACAATTAAAAACATTTAAATATTTGAATACACAATCAGTACAATAAACAATCACACAGTAAACATTACCTATATATATATTTTTTGGTAGTATGTCACTGTCATGAAAATCCATTGTTGTCAATGTAAGTATGGTTGACATACAAAAAAAAATATATTTACTTTCACTCGTTACTTTATATATTACAAATTAATATAATTTATTTTTTAGTTCAGTTTTGAAAACGGGGGGAGATTACCCTCCGAAACGTTAACGTTAAAAGTTTGTAATTTTTTTATAACATTTTTATATCTTTAAAATAAGAACAGGTATTTTTGATATTTTTTGAGTTTTAGAATCGCTGTTCAAGTAAATTATTAGGGGATTAACTTCTAGTCTATAAAATAATCTTTTGCGATTGGATTATCTTTTAATCTCTTCTTCTGTATGTCCGATGTCGTTCATCCAAATCTGTGGTGTAACTGTTGATAAAGCTTCTTTCCACATATCCAAACAGTTCTCAATCGTTTTTTCATCTTGATCTATATGACGATTATAATAATTTTTGGCCTCCCTCCAAATCAATTTTATAGAATTGAATATACAGTAATCAGGGCGAAGACGTAATACTTTGTGGTCATACTCTTCAGCCATATGATCTGCCTCATATTTATTTTTAGGCTTGTTCCTAAAAATAACATTTTGGAACACAAACCTGTCCCTTTCATTACTGCTTACCAAATAATGATTTGCAGCAGTTCACTTTTCAACATAGTGTTTTCAAAATGAAGATTATGCTTCATCAGCCATTCTACACTTTTTGGTTTTGTCTATGCACTAGTTGGAGGTTTATCTATCAGTGTACTGTGATATAGTACATTATCCATGACAATAACTGATGGCTCCTCCAAGATCAACGGCTGGTTTTCAAACCAAAGCAGAAAGTTATTTTGATTCATTTATCCATAATAATCGTCTTTTGTTTTAGAAGAGAAGACTAATTCGGCCTGTGGAATAAAGCCATTCTTGTTCCCAGCATGAAGAACAATATATCTGCAATAACATGTTATTATTGACACGTTTTATAACAACTATTCATGACAACATGACTGTAATGGCTCCTAAGTATTAGCTATAGCATCAACTTTTGTATTTTTTACACTCCTCTTGTTTTGCCATGAGTGTACAAATGAACAACATCAAACAGAGATTCGTCTTTGATATTTTGAGACATCTGTAAAAAATAGATTCGTTTAAATGCAATATCTGAAAGTTCCATCAGGACCCTACGTGGATTATCCTTTCTCCATTTGAAACCAATTTTTTTTAGAAGTGTGTGAAGCGAAGTTTTACATCCATCAACGAGCTGCATGTTCTTTAGTTTTTCATGAATAGTTTCAAGATTGAAAAAGTGCTGAAATAGTTCAATAAAGTTTCATAAAAATATAATATTACCATGTAAATCTACTCACTTTTTTCATAAATTTCATAGATTCGATTGCGAATTGAGCCCACATCAAGATGATCTAGATTAGTTACTCGTTTTGAATGTAGACGCTTTTTCTTCGGTTATTTTAAGATTTCGTTATTCTTCAACTTTTTCGAAATTGCACTAACTGTACCAATACTAATATTTAGTACCGCTGATACTCGCTAAAAAACTCCATTTAACCATGAGATCTACTAAGTTATTAATACATACCTCTCTCACAGCGTTTAATGGCAAAAGAGGAGCCCCATTATTTCGTACCTGTTCAAAATAAATGATAAATGACGAGACAAGTTGCGTACACCAAACCTTTAACGGTTTTGGCATTTTTTTGCAATTATAATAGCAGATTTTTGTACTACAGAACTCACAGAAACAGAAACTAAACCAGAAAATAGCTAAAAGAATAAGTAATATGGTAAAAATAATTCAAAACGTTTGAAGGCATAACTCAAAAACCATCAGAACATGAAAATAACAGATTCGACGAAGAAAGTTGTGTTAGGCCGGCAACACTGTCTAGAACGACAAACCTAAATGTTATCTTGAGAGCGAATTCACAGAATGTGATCCACCGGCTCACCATATTTTTGTCCTATTCGTATAAAATTAGAGGAAGAAGGAAATAGAGTGCTTCGAACTTCGAACTTCGAAATTATTTTTCTTTCTTATTGATTTAAATTGGCAATAGATTTCTCTAGATTGATAATGTGCAACCATTATTTCCCTAAAAGAGCTGTATAAACATTTATTAATAAACATAGGTAAAAGGTAAATACTTCTGTTATATCCTAGTAATAAAATTCGAATATTGTTTAAAAATAATCAACAATAGTCTGCTGATATTGAGAATATCAATATATAATCTTTTTCAAAATATTTTTATTCGATATTATATATTTTAGATTATATAGTCATTAAGCAGATTGCTTTGCGATAATAAACTGAGCTAAATGTAAATTGATCTGTAAATGAAATACATTGGCTATCATTATGGATCTACGTTAACTGACGCTTTGTTTATTCAGTTTATTCAAAACTATTAAATTAATAATCAACATTTTCAACACCATTATTTTTGTATTTTTGTGTTATCCTATGAACAGCTTACAATTCTAAGCAAAGTGGATACTTTCATTTACATTTTCAATAAATATATCAGTTTAATTTACCCCCTTGTTTGTTTTGTTTGTTTGGTTTCCCCCGAAATCTCTGATCTGCTTTTGCAATTTCTTTTTCGCTAATGAACTTTCGACGCTATACGTCAGTCATTCCCCAAATGAAACCTCTTTCTGTCCTCGTCCCCACGAATATGCTTGTACCTTAATCTAATATAATTAAACTAATTTCTCTAACTTTTCTCAAATTGTTTTTTAATTTACTTATGTATTGTAAATTTGTCTTGTATCTATCCATACTTTGCCCTTATCTACCTTTTACTTGTAGTCCAACATATATTTCATTATATCTCTTATAGCCCCTAGATTCCTTTATAGATCCCTGGTTATAAAACTAGCTTTAATAGTTTACTTATTATCGCAGGTCATGTACATATGATTTGTATCTTTATAATTTGCTTCTTTGTGGCTTATGACAAATACACTGGGAAACAAAAAAAACTCATTACAACAACAAATACAATTTAATTCTATTATCATTCTAAGCGAAGCTTTTTATGGTTTAATGTAAGATAAAACATTCATTGAGGACGATAAGTACGTAATCCCATCCAAAGTACGTAAACCCATCCAATATCGAATGATGATGAGTAACGCTCATCTTCGACGCAACCCTATCTGTAAATTAATGACAGGAATGCCTTTCCTGAATGGCAGGAAAGATTAGTTGTGATGCTCGAAAAGCAACGCCATAATACAAATGTCAAATAGTAAGGAAAGAGAAAGGTAGGATTGGAGAACAGCCAACGACCGGGCGAGGAAGTCAGAACACTAGTGGCGAAATAAACAATAGAAGGGGGCCACATATTTAGAGGAAATATATATATCAGGAAGCGAAAGAGGATAAGGTGTAGATGAAATGGATGACATGAAGAAAGAAGAAAACAAAAACAAACTAGATACGTTTTAGGGATTTGGAATCCATCCCAGGATTGCCCTGGTCCATCTGTCGTCGTATCGCCTCGCTATATGGCATGCCCACCTCCATTTTAATTCTTTCACCCTTCCAATGATGTCACATAGTTTCGTTGGTTCTCTCATCCATATTCAGGTATTTTTATCCCGCTTTATTGCCATGTAAACACTTTTCAATTCCCTTTTGTGCTACCCGAAGCCATTGAACCGATTGTGATATGAGTGTACATGTTTCATTTCCATATGTCAAACCAGGTAGAATGCACTGATCTGCTGTATTTGAAGTCTACCAATACTCTCCTTAATATATGATATCAGCACAGACATACAATAGGTAAAATGGGGTAAAACTATAGTATTGTATACAAGCCTCTTGGACTATGGTGATAAATGTGACGATATACGACTAAAGAACCCTATTTTTTCCAATTTTTCTACACAGATAACTGACATGATTACAAAATGTTAGCTGAGGATCCAACAGTACTCCTAAGTATTTAATTTCATTTACAATTTCAATATCACAATTATTTATATTTATTTTTAACCCTAACTCATTAAATCTTTTGCAGTTTGCTTTAGACCCTATCACCATGCACCTTGTTTTCAGTTCGTTTAGTTTAAGTTTATTTTTGCATAGCCATCTAAATAGTATTGCCAGTTCACTATTCAATGTTTCAACCATCTCAGGCAAATTATACCCAGACACAGATATGAGAGTATCATCTGCAAAAAGACTAATACAACATTTATCCAATATTGTAGAAATATCGTTGATATATATCAGAAACGACAACGGGCCCAAAACACTACCCTGAGGAACTCCCCACGCACTTTCCCTCTTTGCCGACACTTTTCCCTCAACCCTCGTCCTATGATGTCTGTCTGTTAAGTAACTCTTGATCCATTTTAAGGCTTTCGATCTTACACCATAACTTAATAATTTTTTACACAGTATATCCCGGTCAATAATTTTGAATGCTCGCTTTAAATCTATAAATACACTAAGCACAGTTTTTCCGACCTTTATATCGCTCCTCTATGTTGCGCAGACATACTAAATAGCCGTCTCACAAGAATGTTTTGTCCTAAACCCTGATTGAGCAGAAAATAACAATTTATTGGTTTCAAAATAAGTTTTCAACTCTGTACATACTATAGTCTCAATGATTTTATCAACAACAGGTAATAAATTAATTGGTCTAAAGTCACTTGGTATACTAGGCTTTGGTATTTTTGGAATTGGTACAATAATGTTGGTTTTTAGGTCCTCAGGAAATGTATTCGTTTCAAAACTTGTATTAATTAAGTACAATAAAGGATAACCGATGACACAATTTTTTTTTTCATTAACCTTATCGTAATTTCATTGTCACTCGTACTTCGGCTTTTTAAACTAAACACAACTTTTCTTAATTTGTTTAGAGTAATATGTTTAAACTCAGAAAAATCGTGAGTCTTGCATACTTTGACATCACTGCTCCAGTCCTGCTCTTCGATACTCTGTTCTACTTCATTCAAACTATCGAAGTAAAAGTTATTGAAGTTCTCCTCCGTAGGTCCGTAGTGAGCATCAAAGTCGATTCGCGAAAAATCGGCACGCCCCTTACCATTGCCCAGCAAATCCTTTATTGTTCTCCACATCTTCCTCCCGTCCTCCTACAAGCATCGATATTATTATTAAGGTACTTTTTTCTCTCAAATCGCATCCTGGACAGTGCAATATTTCTTTTCTGCTTATAAATTCTCCAATCATGTTCATTCTTTGTGAAAGAAAACTTTCTATACGCTCTGTCCCTCTCAACTTGAGCATTTCTTAGCTCTTTGCTCATCCAAGGGAACTTTCTAGGTTGTACTAATTTTAAGGGAGCAGCCATATCAATAGCATCATGTAGAGTTTGCATAAAATCAACATATAATTTTTCTAACGCCAATGGAATTGTAGTCCCAATCATTCCCCATCAACTCAGTAATCAGCCTCCCGACTGCTTGCTCATTCAGATTCCGAGCATACGTATGTTGAGGTGTTTCACATACAATACCCTGAAGTTTAAACTCGGTACCAATAATCTCATGATCGCTTATCATCGGAAAATCTCTAACAAGCTCCACAGTTCCAAAATCATTGGTAATTATGTGATCAATCAGCGTTTGTGAGATACCACTATTATGGGTTTCCCTAGTAACAATCTGTGTGAAACCTGCTGCACTGATAATGTCTTTCAACCTTCTAGACTCACTGCTGTTCTTCAATAAATCGATATTTATATCACCCAGAAGAAAGGTTTTATTTATTTGAAATTCATTGTCACTTAGATTGTCTTCTAAATAGTTTAAAAAGTCACCTACAGAGGCACTAGGCGATCTATAGCAGGCCGCTACTAAGAAAAACAGCTTATTTATCTGTATCTTAACTGTTAGGACCCAGTAACTGGTTAGAACTGTCTCGACAGAAACCACCCAATATTTCAAGCCAGATTTAATATAAATAATAGCACCCCCCGTATGACGACTATCCGAATAACAGACAACAGCCGTATATCCAGTTATGTTAATTTCGTTCTCTGCTACATCTCGTGTTACATGAGTTTCAGTAACACACAAGATCCATGGGTTTCTATCTTCTACAAACTACTTCAGCTGCAACATGTGGATCGTCATTCCCTGTATATTAATATGCAATATATCTATATTGCTAGTGGACGCACTGAAGCAATCAAGTGGTTGCTATGCATACTTAGTTCTGTTCTTCATTAAGACAAACATTTGTGTCCTGTTATTTCTCAGCTTGTGTTTAACTTTGTTTATTTTCTTGTTTTCTTCTAGTCAGTTCAGTTTCACCAGTTCCCAGTTCTTCCTTTTCCAATTCTAGCATTAAAGTCACCCTTCTGGATTTTGTACCCGCATTTCTTGTTGTCTAGTAACTGGGCCACATTATCATAAAATACCTCAATTTCTTCATCACCATAGCTTATAATTATTGCATAAGCTTGGATGATTTGAAGTTTAAACTTTTTATTCAGCTGAATGACGGATTGGGCTAGTCGGTCAGATATACTTTCAAACTTTTCGACACTATCCTTCAACTTTTGGTTAATGAGGAACCCAATTCCACCATATCGTCCATTCTTCGTATCCTGAGTATAGAGTACTTGACCAGTTGTTTTCAGTGTAGCTCTTCGCCTTATGGTATGCCAGTGTATATATATATATATATATATATATATATTACAGAAAATCTTTCACCCTTTCTCCGAACTGTCAAGCATGCGACGTCACATGTCTCTCGGGACCGGTTTCTAGCCTTTCAGCCGACATCAGCCGAGCTCTAGATGAACGCAAGGAAAGCAGCTCGGAGGGACGATCGGGGCCAGACCAGATTAACTGGCCATTTTAATGACGGGTCGTGATCGCACACAACTCACGCCATCATACGGCGAATGCTCGTAGCAGTCAGGACCGCTCGTAACATTCGGCCTGGAACCTCGGGTATAGTACCAGGTATGCCCACAAGGTAGCGTAACGGACCGTGGAGGGAAAATATTACAGAAAATCTTTCACCCTTTCTCTACGTGGTGCCACCGATAGCCTTCGCCGAACTGTCAAGCATGCGACGTCACGTGTCTCTCGGGACCGGTTTCTAGCCTTTCAGCCGTCATCAGCCGAGCTCTAGACGAACGCAAGGAAAGCAGATTTGTGCGATCACGACCCGTCATTAAAATGGCCAGTTAATCTGGTCTGGCCCCGATCGTCCCTCCGAGCTGCGATATATATATATATATATATATATATATATATATATATATATATATATATATATATATATATATATATATATATATATATATATATATATTAGGTATACCAGAAAGTTCCGTCCGTTCCGGTTACAAGTTTCAACAGGTATGCGCATATTTATTTGACGCATATTTGGTTCTCCTTTTTTATCACTGAATGTATACGTACTGATATAGCAACAAATGGACCAAAACGAAGATTATTCATATTAATATTTAGTGAGACGCGATCGTGTACCCATGGCTACTGATAAAGTTCATTTACGCCACTGTATTTTTTACGAATTCCAACAAGGAAGAAATGCTACAGAAGCCTTTAGAAATTTATTGAAAGTGTTTGAGGAAGGTACAGTTTCTGATAGAACTTGCAGAAGATGGTTCGAAAAATTTCAAATAGGTGATTCCGACCTTTATTCAGTATTCTAACCAGTATTATGAAGTGTGAAAAAGTGTCTTCCCTATATAACTCATCTAACAGTTTATGACCTGACAATAATGACCTGGAAACAACCACCGAAGAAAATTATGCTCGCTCTTATATTAGTTCTTACAAGCTGTTTCAGTCAGATAGGACTATTGATTCAACAATATACAGCTCCCAGTTAACAATATTCAATGAACGAAAGAAACACGAACACATATTTTAGAAAATAGTTGTTTTGGTTGAGATGTTTTATCTCATCCTCCATATTTATCAGATATGACACTCTCCGATTTTGGTTCTTGCAAAATTTTTTAATCGGAAAAATCGAGTTATGATGGAAGTGATATCTCAGAAAAAACATTGTGCAAATTCTGTTCAATAATAAATTTTATTAGGGTGGCCTAAGAGAGAAAACATGAATTTTAAGGAAAATAAAGTCATTGGGCCGTTAATGACAATATTTTCCCTTCCTTACTTGGATAAGAGAGAATCATCTTTTCTCTAGTGCATATCAAGCTGGGCCTAATGAGGTAGTTTGTATAGACTCTTGATAACAATTGATCATGCTTTAGATCATGCTAAGGATCCTGCCTTCGTAAATTCGACGAATGAAGCTGAACGAAAAGCCTGGACTTCATTTGTTGCTGTTGTCGGAAATTTTCTTTGCAAATTGAAAACTGAAAACTATGTTGAACTGGTAAACAAGATGCTTAACAGTTTCAGATCCCTTGGGTGTACCATAAACATTAAGTGCACTATTTACACAGCCACTTAGACCGTTTTCCTCAAAATTTAGGGAACATCAGTGAGGAACAAGGTGACAGATTTTATAATAAAATTAATTAGGACCGATAGCAAGGAAGATGGGATATGCACCTGATGGCAGATTACTGCTGGAATTTAACTGGACCGTTCCAAAATACATTCAAGAATGTCACGGAAAAGAAGCTTCAATAGTGTTCAGTGAAGTGTTCAGTTGGTTTCATCGACGAATTTTTCTTCTATCTTTGTATGAAATAATATTTGTATAATATAATAATAAAAATTTCGTGTTTAGTTTTTTTTTATTTGATTCATCGATTTAACTTAAAATAGTGTAACGTATATTTCACTAAAATGTTATATCTTAGAAATTTGAGTTCCTAAACAAAAATCACCCTCAACCCTCAGAGGTTTAATCCTATTTAATTTTTTTCTGCGACAAATAAACATTCCTTCTTCAGTATTATTGTTATTTCACTGCGAACTATTCAGTTGACGGTTTTTAACAAAAGTGTTAAGATGAGTAAAATAAGTTACAATTCTCTAATTAGGGCAATTTTTAGATGTTAATTTAAAAAAAAGCTTCTAAGCGGCTGATACTGCTTATAAGATTTGTGATGTAGAGGAGAAAGCCGCCGTACTGCTCAGCTCTGGCTAAAAAAGTTCCGAGCGGGAGACATGGGTCTTGAAGATAGAAGATCTGGTCGTCCATGGTCTCTCGAGACCGATGTTGTAAGAGTCTCTTACATCTTTTTTGTTGGAATAATTTTCTAGTTTTTATGTACAATATTCCTTGTACATGCCATTATATAAGAAATTCCACACAAATGTCTTGTTATAGCAATGCATCGCAGATGTCCTGTATAAATGCTTTTTCAAGTTCATTTAAAATTGCTAGAGGCAGGGCGACCTCTTAAGAGTTCGACTAATTTCATGCCATATTCTATTGGTGATAAATCTAAATATCTTTCCGGCCAGTCTAGTGTCAAAAACTGTCAGTTTGATGATCTATATTTAGTATGGTATTACCTTCCTGGAATATTATATTTGGGCGAGCTTGCATATACGGCCTAACACTACGCTACAATATCCCGGTTACATAACGGACTGTATTTACTCTTTCTTTTATAATTACTGAAAGTGATCTGTTAGCCAATCATATCTCGTTCTAATATTAAAGTTAAATTTCGTTTTTCGCTCTAAGGACGTTTGACTTTTCTGCGTCTACCATTACCTAAGCAAAATCGACTCTCGACACTAGCAAACAGAGTTTCATTCTAGGTCCCATTCACTTCTAGCCCGACAGTATTCTAAGTAACATATTTTGTGGTATATTATAAGGGGAAGCACTCCAATAAAGATTATAAGTACGCATCTCCAACGCTTTCAAATATTAATTGGCAGTCATCCTCGAAATAATCCTACCTATGGCTGCAGTAAAAGCAAATTTCTATGTCGATTTCGTAAAGTCGTGAATTTGAATATGCTTTTGGTTACGTTTTTGGCTATTTCTAAGGCGACCAGAATCTTATACTTGTGTAGTATCCTCTGATCCTTACATAATATTATTTAAGGCCTCGTAGCATGGGAAACAACAATATCTAATCATCTTGCTATTTTCAGAACAACTTAAAGCTACTGCTTTCATACTCATAAATCTTATCTTATCAAATTCGGATTTCCCGACAACTCAATAATTAGAATTGCTCAGTGTACCCCATAACTAAATATTGATATTATTGTAGTTTTATAATTTAGCTAATTTCCCAATTTTTAGTGAGAGTTCTAATTTAGTGTCTGTAATCCCTACGAACTTTCCGAACAACCCGATATTTTCGTCTTCACATTGACATTCATAAGACAAAGATATATCCATCATTCACTGTAAATAAAATATCCATCTTATTGTTTTACCACGCGCCTTTTGTGTTTTATGTAATCCACTACGTAACCACTTCCTGTTAGAATAAAACAGGAAAACCCAGATTTATTCTTACAATTCACCCTTCCTTAGTAAATATTGTGAATACAAAACGACTTATATTTCATGAGAGGGCCCGGGAATTATATTAAATATAATTATGAAGTGGTAATGCTATGTTATTGAGCGATGTGGTAACTTTGCTCACATGAATTAATTTTTATTGACAGTCTACTTATTGTACAGCTACCATCTTGTTTGTAAACAGTTATTCAGTTTTAAAGTTTGAAAAAGTTAAAGTTAAAAAAAGTTAAGCTAAAAAATTTTACAGAATATTCATAAAATATTATTGATTGATTTGTCCGTTACCTTGTGATAGTTATTTATTTAAAAAGGAACAAAACAATTTTATACTTTGATATTTATCACCTTTATTTTTAAATTTGTGTGACTATAGTTTCTTAAACGATTTTACATTCTCAAACACTACTTTAAAACTAAGGTTTTACAGCTGTTTATCTATCCTATGTACCTAATTTTATACTTTTATTGGGGTTAATTTTTTACAATATTTTAAATAGTGGGGAATTTTGGAGATCCGTCTGATCTTAATAAAAACCCATCTAGACAGCTATTAAACGATTGATTTCAAAAAGTTAACAACCCTTTGTATCACCCTAGTATAAACTAGATACTTTCAGGAATATCAATTATTATCATCTTCTTGTTATGTAAATAATTTTTGTATGCAGTTGTTCAATATTAAAGTTAGATTCAGGAGGCAGGTAGTGGGCCTACCTCCTGCCACTACCTGCCTCCTGATTTATATATATATATATATATATATATATATATATATATATATATATATATATATATATATATATATATATAAAATTATAATTTTTTTGATGATGATGATTGGTTAATCATCATCTTTCTTACAAAAGTAGCCATTCATCTTATTTGCCTGTTTTTGTATTCTTAGGTTTTTACGCCTACTACGTTCCTGTAGACTTTTCTGGAATTTTGATAACTCTTTAAACATGTGTATTTTTTAAATACACTGAAAAGTTTTTGAATAAAATATATTGTTTGTTTATCCAAAAACAATTGATTCTTAAATGTAGTCTGTTTTTAACTCGATATACTGGAAAGAGAAAGAAATTGGAACCAAATACGGAGAATAATTTGGAATAGCATCAGTTTGTAACGCAAATAATCCAATTTCACTTTTGTAACGGCGGACGAGTGGGCGAGTACATTGTCGTGAGGAAACAGCACTTTTTCTTCGCTAGCTGAAGGCGTTGTTTTATCAGCCCTTTGTGAAATGCTTCATGATACAGCATCTGGTTGTCTTTCCCTTTTCCAGGTAGTCGATGAAGAGAATGCCTTGCGCATTCCAGAAAACAGTGGCTACGACTCTTACAGCCGATAGAATTGTCTTCGCCGTCGTCGGAACATATTCGTTCAGTAAAACCCACTGTTTTCACTGTTCCTTCATTTCTGGTGTGTAGGAATAGAAGTTTTATCAGTAATTATGGATTGTGGCAGAAACTTTTTCGGATTGCGCTTATACAGTTTTAAAAATCTCTGTGAAGTAGTCACTCGATTCCGTTTTTGGTCTGCAGTGAACAAAAGCAGTACAAATGTTCATGAATATTCCGTATGCATTTGTTCGATATGTTAATGATCTCAGTAATCCTATCTATCCTAGTCTATCCTACCAAACCTAAACCAATGAGGAATATTTGATTTATATTTTTTCCTGGACGTGGATATTTATAAGGCAAAAATATTTCTCTCATTCTCAGAAAGTAAAATATCCATTATGATGTTTTACCACTTGACGCTTTTGTTTTATTTAATCTTCTAGACAACTGTTTCTTGTTGAAATAAAAAGAAAAAAATCTTAGATTTATTCTTACGGTTTGCCCTTCCTCACAAAATATGGTGAATATAAGACGATTTTATGTCGTGAGAGGACTATGGAACCACCTTAAGTCGATTTATGAAATGGTTATGTTATGTCGTTTATCGATATGGCAGCTTTCGCACAAGAAATAATTTTCCCTTAAAATATGGATCGGTTATTTTCTGGAATATCAATCTATTATTGATGCTATTTTTATTACGATAAATGTAATTGTAATCACTAATTTGTTTGCAGTTATTTAAATTTACATTCTTAAGTTTCAATTTTGGAAAAAATAATAATGGGACAAGACAGATTTTTTTTTCTAGAATTTGTTTATTCAGTCTTTAGATTTTGTTTGAAAAAAAAATTGAAAATTCTATTAATCAAATGTGAGCTAATAGCAGCAATGCAATTTTGTGCCCTTTTTAATATAGTTTGCATAACATTTATCAGCATAGCCTCCATTTTTTTATTCGACAAACTAATCAATTTGATGTATGTGATTTATGATGAATCTTATTAGGAATTATGTGCAACTAACTTCTCAAAATTCGGAAGCTTGGAAGAATCCCAACTTGCGCACCATCGAATCGACGTATCTGGAGACTTCTCCACACTTTGCTCGACATATGCATATTTTTAACACTTCGCACAGTTCTGGGACCTCTGATGAGGAACCTATTAATGAAATAAAGGAAAAATTGTCGTTTTATGAGATGGCAGACGATTAGCTTATTTTCGCCCAAATTCTCGAGTTGCAATAATTGATTTTTAATTAATATAAATTACAACAATTTTACTGCATTTTTTTAGCATGTATTTGTTCATAATAAAACTTGCACGTCTGAACTACAAACTAGCACATTGTCACACATATCACAAAAAAACTGGGACCAGAACAAAATGGTAGCGTGATACTTGTCCCACCTTTTACTCTTACGAATAGCAATACTATTAATTATATTTATAAAATTATTTAGATTGTTTAAGAATTACGAGGGTCGTTCAATAAGTCCTTTGAAAAAGATAGAAAAACAAATTATTTTAATTAGATTCTTTTAAAATTTTTAACAAAATGTGAACCGTTGTCCGCTGAGACAATTTTCGGAAATAAAAGAACGTCACTGGGGGCCAAATCCGGTGAATACGGTGGATGTTGTAATAATTCGAACTTCAATTCCATGATTTTGGCCATTGAAACTGTATAGGTTGTACACCCGAGCATTGCCTTGATGGAAGAGGGTCTTTTTCTTTTTCAAATGAGGTCAATTTTTGTTGATTTCTTCGTTTAACTTGTGCAATAACGACACATAATACTCTCTAGTTATTGTCTTTCCTTTTTCAAAGTAATCGGTGTAGATGATTCCTCGTGCATCCTAAAAAACGGTGGCCATAACTTTGCCGGCCGATTCCCGTCTTCGCCTTCTTCCCATTCGCCTTTAAAAAACCCACTATTTCGATTGTTCCTTTGTCTCTGGGGTATAGTAGTGTATCCATGTTTCATCCACAGTTATGTATCGATGCAGAAACTCATCAATACTGTGATGGCAAAACGCCAAAATAGCCTCAGAGTCGACCACACGATTGCGTTTATTCTGCACTGAGAGCAAATGCGGCATCTATGTTGCTGAAATTTTTTTCACACCCAATTTTTCGTGTGAAATTGAAAACACTCTACCTTGCGATAAGCCTGTAGCCTCAACTATTTCGCGCACTTTGATTCGTCGATCATTTAGAACCATGTCGTCGATTTTGTCAGTCATTTCGGGAGAATTTACTTCCGTTGGACGTCCTAAACGATGTTCATCTTTTGTGAATGTACGGCCACGTTTAAATTCATTTACCTAATTATAAACAGTTGCAAACACAGGAGCAGACGTGCCATGCACTTAATGCAACTCAGCTTGATCTCTTTCGGTATTAAGCCTTTTAAATATAAGTGTTAAATCACCACTCGAAAATCACTTTTTTCCATTTTTCTAAATATACAAATGTCTTGCTTCCATCGCCAATAAAAATGAAACAATGTGATGAATATAACTGAGACTTTGACAGCTATCTGGTGAATAATTATGCTTACTAAAAACAAACCATTTTCGATGCTACGAGCGCCATCTCTTGGATGTTTTAAAAACTTATTGAACGACCCGCGTAAAATCTCAAATATTTAGTTACATAATATTCATTACATTGATTCACTTTCGCTTTGATTTAAAAGGGTATTAGCTAGCTTTAAGATTTTTTTACTAAGTAATCATTAACTATTTTTTTTACTTAAAAATGCATCTATTTCATCAAGAAAATAATGTTATATTAATTTTTCTGGCAAAAATTAAAAACTTTATCAATTTTTAAAAACAATTAACTAATCCCGCTCTAGCAATGACGGACGAATGAGCAGGCGCATTGTTACGGTAAAACGCAGTTTTTCTTTGCGAAATGAAGGCGTTTTTATCAACTCTCCGGAGATCGCTTTTCCCTTTTCCAAATAGCTGATAAAAATAGTGTTTTGCGAATCATAGAAAACAGTGGCCATGACCTTTCCAGCCGATGAAAGCATCTTGGCCTTCTTCGGGACACGTTGGCTGGAAAAATCCAACCCTTTTAATCGTTCCTTTTATTCTGCTGTGTAGTAATGAATGTAAGTTTTATCAACAGTCATGAATCGCTTCATATATTACTTCGAATTGGGTTTACACATATTTAAACGCTGCTGTGAAGTGGCTATTCGATTCAGTTTACGGTCTGCACTGACGAATGCAGCACCTATCGAACTAATAGATTTGTCATGCCCAAATGTTCATGTATGATTTTCCGTACGTGATTGTCTGAATTTTTTATCATTTCGATAATCTCTCTGACCTTACCTCTGCGATCGGCCAACAAGATATCATGCATTTTCGTGTAGTTATCGCAGGAAATTCGCGATGATAGTGAAAAAAATATAGAACTTACTTATTTTCTAAAACTGACAACACAGAATTAAATGTCATATCGGCTTGAAATTGATGGAGCTTTTCTAGAATACCAGGGTTGCTATTTATGAATCTGAAATTGGCAACAATGGTGTTGCTAGGTGCTGACATCGCGTCGCGCTTCTGACATATATGGGGGTTGTCCGTAAAATAAGTTCTCCAATTTTTTCACAAAGAAAAGCACATTTATTTGCAATTAATTATGCATCGTTGGAAAGCCTGGACTTCTACTATTTTTCTACATAGCCCCTGATGCGGTCGATGCATTTTTTCATACGGTGTAGCTTTTTTCGTATACCCGTGTCATAGAACTCTCCCGTCGCGGCGTGCAGGTCTCATATGACCTCTTCTTTCAACTCCTCGTCGTTCCTGAAATTCGTTCCACCCAGGTGTAACTTTAACGCAGGAAAGAGATTATAATTAATTAAAAAGATGATAATTAAGCATCGCCCTCTCCACTTCTGCAATCGTTTCGTCCAAAACTGCTAGTCGTCCGGCACACTGTTTATCATGGAGGTCTGTACATCCAGTTTTAAACTCTCTACACCATTTCCACCCATTTTGATATCCATATACTATTGTCCATACACTTCACATAATTGATGATGAATGTCTATAGGCATATAGGCATAGTGCCCCTAGCACACCAAAAACGAATCACAGAACATAACTCACATTTGGCGGTAGCGGTGAGTGGAAGCTCTATCGCGAACTACATCGCAACTACAGCGCCTTGGAGACCTTACTTTAAGGACAACCATCGTACATCGTAAAGTTTGACATTTTTGACCTTATACGTACTCAGAATGTTTTATCACATGCAATTTGTGTTGTTTACTGACTTAAAAAATTTATCTCGGTTAAAAAATGGAATTAACTCGTGAGAATTTTCGTGCGATTTATATGACTTTTGACGTGGATTATCTCAACAACAGTGCATCGATCAACTCACTTCGGCTTTTGGCAATGAAGCACCATTTAAAACCACTGTATACCACTGGTTTAGTGACTTCAATCGTGGCCGTCATTCGGTCACGGATCAATTTAAAAAAGGTCATTCAAAATTGGTTGTTGTGCCAGAAAACATCAATACTGTACGCGAGCTGATAGAGCAAGATCTTCACGTGGTATACCGTGAGATTAAGGCATCCCTAGGCATTATTATGACAAGCATACAAGATTTTATATGAACTTTTAATCGTGAAGATGATTTGTGCGCATTAGATTCCGCATAATTTGACAATCGCTCAAAAAAAGACTCGTGTCGATTGGTGCAAAGAAATATTCAAAAAATACAGTCGTGGTACACCAAAACTCGTGTATAATATCTACACAGGTGATGAATCTTGGATCTGTGTGTATCAGCCTAAAACAAAACATCAGTCTACTGTATGGGTCTTTCAAAATGAGCCAAACCCAACAAAAGTTGTTCGTTCAATAAGCACTTCGAAGCAAATGATTGCCTGTTTTTTTTTTTTGGGTTAAATGGACATGTGGTTACAGTGCCACTAGAGAAACGTAGAACGGTCGGTTCTGAATGGTACCCAACCAGTTGTTTGCTGGAAGCATTTGAATAAATAAGACAAAAACAACCTGCGACGGGGGTTCATTCTTTACCAAGGCAATGCGAGCTCTCACACATCGGACCCAACAACTCAGCAATTGATCAGATCATCCACCATACAGTCCTGATTTGGCCCCC
Source organism: Cosmopolites sordidus (assembly GCA_031761425.1). Lineage (NCBI taxonomy): Eukaryota > Metazoa > Arthropoda > Insecta > Coleoptera > Curculionidae > Cosmopolites > Cosmopolites sordidus. Next base: position 118,837 of record JARFXV010001201.1, on the reverse strand, counting down.
ATTATTTATATTTGTTCCTTCCGTGAAGAATAAACTAAATGGTTAACGTTCTAAATGGTTGATGCGTTCAAAATGCTTTGGAAATATCTCAATCGGAATGGAAAATGACTGAATTGATTCAAACATATGCAAAAGTGTATCGATCATCGTGGAGAATATTTAAAAAAACAATATAACCTTTTCAATAATATATATTTGTTTTTATTTATTATTTCGGATACATAAATAACAAGCCTCGTAGAAGCTAATTTTCAGGAATACAATCATCTTTGCTATCGCACTTACATCTATCAGAAAATTGTCTGACTTTTCACTCTATTTTCAAATTTGGCTTCAAAATATGTTTTAGATTAAATAAATATAGATGTTATGTTGCGGTGAATCCGGTATATTAAGGAACAGGGAAATCTTTTTTATTTTCACTCTGGTTTAAAGTTTCACTTTGGAGTAAGTAGCTAGTGAATATTTTATTTCTAAACTTGAAGTCCGTCAAATTAACAAAATTATTTGATATTAATCGACATATTTTCTACTCAACATCTTCGGTAACTTTATTGTAAAATTCTGGTAAAAGATAGATTCCGTTATGGAAGAGCGAGTTATCCTTAGATATAAATCATCCAGCGACTCATTTTCAAACTTTTTCGTAATTAGCAAAATCTGAAACGAGAGAGCATGACCTGAAACAGAAAAGCAGAGGATGAAAATGTTCAAACTTTTGACAATTCTTCTCGTCTTTCAGATAAATTTTTATTCAATTAAGTTTGTAGTTTAATGTCTTAGAACATTTTTGATTATCCAGATCGCTCTTTATATTTCACATTTAAATTGACATTTCTGAATTAGTAAAATTGTGCTCTACAATTTTTTTCTGATAAAGCTTTACCAACCATAAGTTTGGGACATTATTAGCTGAGCTTTAAGTTTATTTTTTAATTAAAATAATGGAGAAATATCGGAAAGTTTCTAGGGTTTTTCCATTAGTTGCTTTTTTAACGTTTGTAAACATAATTAAGTATTGGATGTGTGAAATGTTTACCCTTAGATTCACTTTAATGTTCCTTCAATTAATTCTTTTATTGGAACCTCTGGTGTAAAACACTAAACTTGAAGAGATTCAATCAGATTAAATCATCTCTTGATGACGCTAACATGGTTAGGGAAACGTGCGTCGAGAAAATCAAAAAAGTGATTTGGTGTTTAGTGGTAAATCTATTCAAGTTTAACTCTGTCCCTGTCCAAAAAAAAATAACAAGAATTAAGCCGTTTAAGGAGAGGGTTATATTGTGGAGACCACGGTGAAAAAGTGGTTTGGTCGGCTCAAAGGCGAATATTTTGATCTTTCTGGTTGTCGTTTAAATACTAATGTCAAAGTAATAAAGAATATCTAGTAATCTAGTAATAAAGAATATCTAATAATAGGCTAAGATCAGCGCACTATGGTCCGTGAGATAACAAACAAGTTAAATATTAGTAAATCGACGGTTTTTGACCTTCAGAAAAAAAGTGGGTACGTATGTAATATTTGGGTCTCTCATGAACTAAGTTAACGAAATCTGCTGGACCGAATCTCCTCGTAGGTGCTCAAAAGGGTTGGTGATAAGGCCGCAGACATAGTCTTGGATGCCGACATCTCGATTTTAACAAAACTCTGAATAAAATAACAGTCTAATAAAGACGTACAAACAAATCCTACCTCCACGTTCTCGTCGTGTACCCTGTGCTCTTCAGTACGTACATTAGGATGTGCGTAACCCAGCTAAGGGAGAAGGGTAAGGGCGAATTCCCGGAGCCTAAAGTCTAGAACCCGTTGGGTAAGGTATGAGGGCCCCTTCAACAGAAAAAGAAAAAAAATAGGTTTATAGGGCTATATCAGCAACAAAGGCTATTTAGAGATTTACCATGCGAGGTTTGTAAATAGAGTAGTGACATTGATTTCTTCATTATTATTATCATTGTGTGAATTAAAGTCAACTCTTCTCCGATCATTCCGACTGTCAACCAACGAATAGAACGCGCAAGATCCCGAATTATCTGGACATTTTCATCATTTCTTGCAAGTTTAGCCTTAAAGGAGAGTGCCTTAAATCACCTGAAAACCTGAACCCTTGACAAAACACTGCTTACTTAGACCTGTTGACGTTCTAGTAAAACTAGTTCAAACTAGTATTAAATACGCATCAGATGTTGGTTTGCCACCAATCCAAAGAAGCCAACAGTATTGCCCGATCGAATATTATACCATGAGTTTCATTCACTTTATTTGCTAACATATCTCGTACATAGCCTCATATTGGATTGATTCAATATATCGAATTTAACCAGACTAAGCCATAGCAACGCGTGATTGGGTATAGCTAGTATTATAAATAAAGTGTTTTTAAGTAAGGTGAAAGACGGCCTTCATTGGTAGAAAATTATGCTTTGCATTTAGTGGGATTGGAAGCAACCCATACTAGCTTTTTCCACGCAATGTTAATTAACCATTAACACAGTTGAAGAAAAACGGCTACAACTAACAAACAGGAAAGGCGTCGTGTTTCATAATGGCAATACACGACCACATATTTCATTCAGGACCAAAAAAAAAAAAATGTTAAGCTTCAGATGGAAAGATTTGCCCCATCTACCTTATTATCGGATATCACCCTTAGATAAAAATACTAATTTTAGGCAAAAAGATATTAGGGACCCAACTTCCACTTCATTGACGAAAATTTATAAATAATAATGATAATTACATAATAGACTGAATCAATATTTGCATTTCTCTTTTTCTTAAAAAATCTCTTAGAAATCCGGACCACCCGATACATATCGAAAAAATGACTCATCGCATTTCGTATTTTGTGGTACGAGGGTTGCTATTTATATATCCGGGATTAATAAAGAAAAACAAATATTTATTATTGAAAATGGGTTTATAGTTTTTTAAATTATTTTCTTCGATGACCGAAACACTTTTGCATACGTTTAAATCAATTTAGGTATTACAAAACATGGACTGTACGGCGGATGACTCATCAATTTAATATTTTGATCGATCAAATATTAAGTTGTTTTGTCCGATGTGTGAGTACTCGCGTTATCATTGGTGAAGAATAATCCTACGTTGTGTACCATTCAGAATTGACCGTTCTACGATTCTTTAGTGGCACTGTAACCACATGCCCATTTATCCCAAAAGGCCACCCTTTGCTTCAAAGTGCTTCTTGTGCGAACAAATTTTGTTGGGGAATGGTAAATTTTGAAAGACCCATTAAGCAGTTAACTGCTGCTTACTTTCGGGTTCATACGCATAGATCCAAGATTCGTCATCTGAGTAGATGTTCAAATTCCGATGTTGCAATTCCGGATACACAAATAGCAACTCTCGAATAATTTTAAATACTTTTATTTACAAAACTATCAGTGTTATCTGATTTATGTATAAGTATATGTGTATTATTAATATAAATATACTTATTTACATCTAAATGAATGATGACTATTTTGTTTATTTGCTCTACATTAATTCCTAACATTAAGATTTATAGCAATGATATTTTCCCTCATTAACTGAAAATAAAATATCCGATTTGTTGTCTTACCACTTATGTAAAATTCGCCAGCGTAGTTTTCTGTTGAAACAAAAGGGAAAATCTCAGATTTATTATAACGGTTCTCCCTTCCACAGGAAATATTGTGAAAATAAAACGATTTTTATTTCGCGAGGGGACTAAGTAATCTCATTAAGCCGAGTTATGATGTGGTTATGTTATGTCGTTCAGAGATTTGGCTGCTTTGCTGACAGAAATTAATGTTTTCCATTAAATATAGATAAGATAGTTTCTGGAATGTCAACTGTTATTCATCTTTTTGTTGTGTAATTATGATCTTGTTTGTAAATAGGTCCTCAAATTTGAGGACGTTGTGACGTTTAAGAAGTAATGCTCTTATGAAGAATACTACAGTATGAGTTTTATTTATATTTGGCTAACAAAATATTTATTATATACTATTAAGACTAATATAAATGCAGATGTTATTTAACCCAGTGGATATAACTATATAGTGTTGTCTAATTAGAGTGTCAGAACTTTAAAATAAGACACAATGATAAGTAGAAGTAACAATTCGGTAAATTTTATCTTATCTTGAAGAACAAATAATGACATTATGTTGTAAAGATAGTACCATACAAATGCCTCTTCGATTGATTTCGCTTACTTTTTCACACATATCACATGGTATATTTTCAATGGTGGTCTGAATGTTTCGTTTAAGGTCAGAAATTGTTTGGGTTTTATTTCTGTAAACCGGGAATTTAACATAACCCCACAAAAACTAATCCAAGAGCCTGATATCGCATGATCTTGGTGGCCAGTTGACTGTACCATTTCGCGGAATGACGCGTTCAGGAAAGTCTTCTTGCAGAAAATCGATTGTCTAGCTAGATGTGTGAGAAGTCGAACCATATTTTTGAAAGAAAATACGCTTTATATCTATATTCATAGATCTAACAATATATCATTAATAGTAACTCGATTACCATCATCGTTAAAAAAAATGGTCGTATTACTCTTTCAGTCTAAAAACCGCACTAAACACTGACTTCCTGCTCCTGTATAGGTCACTCCTGAATCACCGGTATGATGACCCCTTCAGAAGAGTCCCCGGTCTTTCAGAATAAGTGGGTTTAGACGTCCCACACCGAAACATCATTGTTGCTACGTAACTTGATGCGAGGTGTGTATATAGAATAATGACCCTGATTTTTATAATATTTTTATTCACTGAAAAGTATAATTCTGCATTTTCTCCTTCAAAGTAGTTGCCGTGGAGATCATTTATCTGCTCTTGTCTGTATACATAGAACTGTTGGAACTGAGATACTGGAATCGCCTTCAACTGACCGGTTAAGGCCTTTTCAGTGTTCTTTAATTATATAAAAAGGTGCCGTTTGAGGTGAATTTTCAGTCCTGGGAAAGGAAAATGTCACATGGACTCACGTCTGGTGAATAAACGGGTTTTAAAGCCATAATGATGTTTGGAACTTAACAAAATCTCGGACGTATTCAAAAATCAAAGACTCGTCACCAATAATGACACGTTCCAGAAGATGGTTTAAGGTCAGAAATTGTTCGGGTTTTATTTCTATAAAACGGGAATTTAACATAACTCCACAAAAAAAAAACAATCCAAGGGCTTGAGATCGCATGATCTTGGTGGCCATTTCGCGGAATGACGCGTTCAGGAAAGTCTTCTTGCATTAAAACGATTGTCTGGCTAGATGTGTGAGAAGTTGCACCATCTTGTTGAAAGAAAATACGGTTTATATCTACATTTATCAGTTCAAGCCAACAATATACCATTACTAGTAACTCGATTTTCATCATCGTTAAAATAAAATTGTCCTATCGCTCTTTCAGTCGAAAAACCGCACCAAACACTGAGTTTTTGATGTTTTATAGGTAACTCCTGAATCACTTTAGGTTTTCTTCGGCTCAAATATTGCAGTTATGTTTGTTCTCAAACACATTAACCTAGAAGTGCCGTTCATTAGAAAAGATTATTTTTCCCCAAAGTGAAGGTCGCCTTCCATCTGCAAATTTCCACGCACTGTTGAATCGTGTGTTTTTCCATGGTGAATTGACATAATGTACTGAATACAGCAGTCTGTGAATGACATTTAGATTTCAAACGGCGTTGCCATTATTAGAGGATAAAGATAAAACATGTTCATTTTGGCTTTGGTTTAAATGAGTTTTTTGTTAAAAAAAATATATATATAATATAAATCAAAATATTTTCTATTGCCTTTTATAACTTTATTCAATTTTTCTCAGAAAAGCTAGACTCCGTAGAAAATAATTGACTTTTTTAGTGGATATCAATTATTCATCGACCCTTTTCCAAACTTTCTCTTGAAATCTGAAACAAAACTATATTGTTTCGATCAAAACGGCATATAATATTTAAAGCCAATACTTCGGGTGTTTCAGTTGAATTTTTATTTAATTTGTTTGTATATCGACGTCCTAAAACTTTCTTAGTTGTCCAGATTGTTCCTTATCTTATATAATTTAATATTAATCAAAACATTCTCTCTTGCTTTCTATAAATGTGCTGAGATGAGAAAGACCAAACTTTTTATCAAAATGTGAATTCCATGGAGGCAGAATTATTTTCAAATTGATAGGGCCTTTCAACAATTTTTTTTTTCACATAATCTTTTTGATATAAAGTTTGTCCACCATAAGCTTTTAACGTTATTGGATTTGCTTTATGTGTGGTTTTTCTTAAATCAAAACAGTGGAGAAAGTTATATCGAAAAATAACGTATCGCTTTTCATATTATATGGTTTAATAATAATTAATTAAGCTTACAACATAAAATATGTGGTATCTGATTTATTTGAATATACAAGCTGCGTCTCACGGAAAACAAGACTTTTTCAAAACAAAAACACAAAAAATTTTTTTTTTGCCAAAAAATCATTATTTTTATTCAAAATAGTCTTGCGCGTCAATACAACGTTTTGTATGGTCACATAGGTTGACGAATGAATTTTTGAGCTCGGCCAAAGATATGTCCTTCAAAATGTCGGTCGACGCCTGTTGAACAACTTTAATATCGGCATAAAGATTTCTTTTCATTGGAAAATTAAGTTTTTCGAAAAGATAGAAGTCGCAGGGATACAAATCAGGTGAGTATGGTGAATTGCTGATGGTCAAAATGCCATTTTTCGTCAAAAAATCAGTGATGCGCATTATCGTGCGGTAAGCCTTGTTGATTGTATTGTGGCCCGACATGACGAATACGCGACAACAGACGCTTCATAACACCAAGATAAAACACACCATTGATCGGTTGACTAGGTGGAACGAACTACTTGTACACAATTCTCTCTGAATTATAGAAACAAATCAACATTGCTTGAACTTTCGACTTATCGAGACGGCTTTTGTTTGGATTTGGCTCTCTCGGTTGCTTCCATTTGACGCTTTGATGTTTGGATCAATTGAATGGATCGTATTGAAAACATCACGTCTCATCACCACTAACAATGTTGTACTTGAAGTTTTCGCCCTTTTTCGATTCTTTAATCAAGTCGTTGCAATGTTTAATTTGGAGTAATTTTTGGTCGTCAATCAATTTGTGTGGAACAAAGCGTGCACAAACCTTCCGAAGTCCCAAGTGATCGGTCAAAATGCGATGAATTGAATCTTTGGACATGTTCAATTCCATATACATGTATCGCAACAAAGATTTTGGCTGATTTTTTATAAATTCACGCAAAATTTCAATGTTTCCTTGATTTTTTCGGGCCAGGATTCAAAGAAGGTCGTGAAAGCATCAACACGTCGTATTTGATATCTTCACGATCTTCTTTGAATAGTTTAAACCATCCGTGGACTCTGCCACGGGTTTGCCACTTGTTTCATTAATTCTAACGTTTCGGTGAATGTTTTATCAATTTTAAAACAAAACTTAATATTCGCTCTTTGTTCGATTTTTATTTTTCCACCTATGCTATAAACACACTGGCCCTTTAAGCGGCTTCTAACGATCCGAATATCATGAAATTTTGTTAGAACATCAGTGGCGGATGACCCTTTCCAACGCTTACCCCAACTTTTCCCCCTCAAAAGATAGCGCCACTGGAAATAGCTATTTTTAAAAAGTCCTGTTTTCCGTCAGACGCACCCTATATTTCGTATGTTTACTGCTGTATATTGTACAAGTATTGCGTTCATAGAGTAGGACACTAGGACACGGAAGATGGTATCTTCCTATAAGAGCATCATAGTTTATGAATTGTTATCCATCCACCCTTTTTGTCTGATTTTGAATTCTGTGATTAAAATGAACTAAATATATATATAAACGCTCATTACTATTTTTGAACATTGTATTAAGATGAAATATATTAGACTTTCAATTTATTTTTAATCGGCATATTCCTGTTAAAATATACGCATGTATGCCATTTTAATAATCAGGCAATGAAGTGTGCTTTTCTTTACCTAAAACAATGAGGAATATTTCATTTTTCTCTATATGGAGATTTATAATTCTATAGTATTCCCGTCATTCATTGAAAATAAAATATCCATTATGTGGTTTTACCACTTTGCCACTGTTTCAATAAATCTGTTAAACAACCCTTTTCTGTTGAAATAAAAGGAAAAACTTAATATTTATTCTTACTGACCGGTCTTCCTCACGCAATAAATACTACACAATAATAAGTTGATTTTTATTTCGTGAGAAGACTAGGAAATCACATTAAGTCGATTTATGAAGAGACTATATTATGTCGTTTAGCGATGTGAAAGCTTTATTCGCAAAAAATATTTTTTTGGAAATATGGATTAGATTATCAATTATTTAGCGTATTTTTATTGTATGATTACCATTTGGTTTTTGAAAAATTTTTGTTTATTCAGTTTAAAAAGAAATTATTTATAAATATTTGTTTAGATTTGCGTAGTTTAAAAATTATAATATCAGATAGTTAGTCATAAAAGTTATATTACTAAAGGGTTGTCCAATAAGAGTGCCAGAACTTTCAAATGAGGCATAATGATAACTACAAGTAAATAATCCGGTAATTTTGTTTATCTTGATAACAAATAATGGCATAATATTTAACCAGAGACTTAACTACATACAATAATACACGGACTTGAGATGGTATAATTTTAGTGACTAGTTGACATTACCATTTCGCGAAATAATACGTCCAAGAAACTTTTCTTGGAATAAATCGATTATCTAGCGGTTTGTCAAGATGTGACAAACTGCAATATCTTATTGAAAGAAAATATTGTTTATATCGACATTTATCAGTTCATGTCAAAGAAATGTTTCGCATATTCCACAGCATTCACCATTAATAGTAACACGATTTTCATCACCGTCTTTAAGAAAGTAAGGTCTTACCTTTTCTTCAGTCCAAAAACTATACCAAACAATGACTTTCTGACGATGAAGAGGTAACTAAGGATTTTCATCTCCGCAAAACTTGCAATTGTTTGTTCACAAACACATGAATAGTAGAAAAATATTATTTCTTTCACCAAAGTGTGCGTCGCCTTCTAACTGCTCTAGAGCCCAATTCGTATATCGTGTATGTTTTCATGGTGAATTGACACAAAGTATTGAACACAGGAATCTATGAGTGATATTTACATTTGAAGCAGTTTTGTTGTTACTACGTTTCAATGTTCTGAAACTCTCATTGGAAAACTCCTTAATATGAAAGGAGATGTTATGTGGTCATGGATTACCTACTTATTTAAACTGGTAGTGATCAAGATAATTACTATAGTCTTCAATACATGATCTTATCAATTTGGCAAAGGTTTAATTGCTCAGACAAAAAGACATAGTATTAATTTATTTTGAAACTTTTTCATAATTAGTTCTGATTTGTATGGAAAACATAATGATGAGGATATTTATAGGTTTTTTTTTGACAATTATGTTCGAATTGAATGTTCATTTTATTACCAGGTGTGACGGTTAATAATACTTAAAAAGTACCTTTAATTTGGGAGAAAGGTAAAAAATGATTTATTCAAAGTATGCACCATCGCCAGCTGCAAATTGTTCTCATCTTTTTGGCAATTTGTGGATGCCCTTCCCGAAAAACCGTACATCTTTTGAGGTGCTCCAGTCATCAAGTCTTTCATGGAAAGTACGTGAGATATTGATGAAAATGAATGGTAGCTCCCAAGGGGGCAAGTCTGGTGAGCACGGCGGAAGAGGTAGTAGTTCCCAGCTAAGTGCAGAAATCGTGTCTCTGACCGCTTTCGCTGTGAGTGAGGGGGCGTTCTCTTGCAGCAAAATCACTTTTCCGTGTCTTGTATCCCATTTTGATCACTTTTCGATCAATGCGTGATTCAAATTGATCATTTGTTGACGGTAGTGAACTGTATTAAGTGTTTCACCTGGTTTCAGAACAGAAGCCTTCTGATTGCACCAAATGCACAACATTGTCTTTTTTCTGTTTGCCGTCGATGTTGATGGTTGTCTTGTATCAACCCACGACTTATTGCATTTTGGGTTTTCGAAATATATCCATTTTTTTATTACCAGCTACGATGCGATGCAAAAAGTGTTTCTTTCATGTCGAGAAAGCAAAACTTAGCTCACTGTTTTTCGTTTTTCTATCTGGTCTGGCATTCAGCTGATGTGGTACCAATTTTCTTATTCTGCACCTTTTCCATGGCACGCAGATGATCACAAATGATTTGGCGACCGGTATTTATCCGCTCTGCCATTTGTTATTCAGTTTGCATATCGACTTCTTCCAGTAATGTTTGAAATTCGGCATTTTCAAATTGTGTCGGTTGACCTGACCTGAAAACTATGACGCTAATTCGAAATCGTAGCAACAAAATAATATAAGAGATTAAACTGTAAAACGACCCTTGTTTGCAGCGCTATTCCTTAAATAATTATTAACCACTATACCAGGTATGTCAGTAACTCGACCTCCTAAAATTATTTAGGTTGTCTAGATAGTTCTTCCACACTCACTCTTTTTAAGCCATTAATGTTATTTTCTGTATATTCTTTCTGGTTTTATAACTCTTAATTCTACTTTAATAAAAGTATATCCTATAAGCCTTGCTAAAATATCGCCTTATTTTTAAATAGCTTGTTAAATTTTAAAATACACTTATTTATACAGAACCTCTATTTAATCCTGAAACCCACAATACCTATAAATAAATGAAAATAATGAAATCATTAATTTTCTTAAGTTACGACATACGTGTATTCTGTTTTTTTTTTCAGTTATTATAAATAATCTTGAATTATATACACAGTTTAGCACTAGTAATGAAAATAAATATCATTCGACTAGTTCTACATTATTTTGAACATAAAGAAAAAAAATGTTAAAATAACTTCATCGGGGCAGATGCAATGGAAGGAAAAAAGAAGAAAGAAAATCTCCTGTCGTAGTTTTGTTATGGAAAATGCTATTGATGAAATGCAAACAATGAAAATTATTATTTTTTTAATAATAGAATGGAAGAAAACATATAAACTAATAAAAATCTACACTTTGTTTTATTGTCATGGATCTAGGGGAAGTTAAAAAAGAAATTCAATAACAAATGATACCACTTTTAAATAATGTCACAAAAAAATAAATAAAGTTCCTAAGTTTAAATATATCAGTTGTCACGTGGGTTACACTATTAAACATCTATATACTATATATATAACTAACTAATAAAATGTGATGCTCTACACCTAAATCAATAAAGAATATGTTATTTATATTTTTTCTACATATGATGATTTATGAGGTAAAGATTCCAGGTAGAAATTCCCTCATTCCCTAAAAATAAAATATCCATTATGTTGTTTTGCCACTTGACTCTGTGTTTTATGTAATTTGCTAAACAACCATTTTGCGTTGAATAAAATGAAAAGATACAAATTTATTCTTTCGGCTCCCCTTTCCTCGTGAAATATTGGGAATATAAAAAGATTTTTATTTTGTGAGAAAAAATTTGGTAGAGTTTATGAAGTGGCTGTATTATGCCGTTTAGCGATACAGCAGTTTATCTGGCAGATTTTTTTCTGTTGAATGTGTATTATGAAATGATGAAGTATCTGGTATGGTTAATAGTAACTGTTTTTTTGTTGTAAATTACAATGTCCTCTGTCAAGAACTTATTCAAGTTTTAAGCTAGTTTTAGGAGTTTTCTCACGAATTCTTATTATTGTCAGTTTTTGTCCTTAGTCAATTTTTGATATACAGTTGTTCTTCAAGTTCTCTCCTTACATTATCCTGGCATCGTACCGTTGGTCTACCTGTTTTTCTATATTTTTTTCCTTTATTTGGGTTTTTCGCCACTATCTAAAACTCAAAAAATATCAAAAATACCTGTTCCTATTTAAAGAAAGAATCACTGGGTAAAAACAAAAAACCAAACGGAGACAAATTTCTCTGTGATTCTTTTTTGCAATAAATTTGCCTAACGAACAAAATTTTAAAGATATAAAAATGTTATAAAAAAAATGTACAAACTTTTAACGTTAACGTTTCGGAGGGTACTCTCCTCCCGTTTTTAAAACTAAACTAAAAAATAAATTATATTAATTTGTAATATATAAATTAATCAGTGAAAGTAAATATATTTTTTGTATATGTCAACGATACTTACATTGACAACAATAGATTTTCATGACAGTGACATGATAGTTTATTGTACTGATTGTGTATTCAAATATTTAAATGTGTTTAATTGTATTCTTTAGAATCGGGAACCATATTGAATTTAAATCTACCGAAGGCATAGCAATACAGTTATTTTTATTTAAATTAATTATAGCGGTTTCTTTTAATCTTCTGTATTTTGTTAATAATTTTTTGTTTTGTTAATGGTTTTTTGTCTTCCTCACGAATTATTAAGTTGAATTATGAAGTGAATGATATTTGGAACAGTGAATTCATTTTCACTTTTGTTTAAATGAGTATTCCACTATTTCCTAAAAATAACTAGAACCTAAACTCTTTTTGCCTCGATAGTTAAAGATAATCATGGGGTGACCCCAAATGTGAATATTACGCTGGGTGCAATAATTTCCCATCTGAGTTTCTAACATCTTTTTTCAAAGGTGTTGCAATGTCGTTGTGTATTATAGTTATGATTATGATGGTATTACCATCACCACATGATGAATTTATACAATTTTTTAGGGGCATTCAAACTGATACGTAACGCATGAGATTGGAACGCCGAAGGCGATATCCATAAAGGACAACTGATTGGACCATGGCCTAATACATCAGTAATTGAATGCTAGTAGTGTGCTAACTCAATTGAGAGTACAGCAAAAGGAACATGTCGAATGCCTTTTCGGTAGCTTTCTTTAACTCCGCTATAACATTTGTGTTTGCAACAATAATAGTAAACAACAATTATGATAACACCCCAGTAAGACCTATTCATTGCTTCTCAAGTTTTTTCGATACTTACATAAAGTACAGGAATGGCTTAGGCATTGGCGTATTAATCTAAATGAGAACAAATCGATCTATTTCACATTTACTTTTCTTTAGATGCGATACTTAAATTAGACAAGAAAAATCTCCCCCAAACATGATGTAAAATACCTAGGCTTACAGATTCACATGATGACAAAACCAGAAATAACTTGGTTTACAATTCTCAAAACTTTATAGGATGATGGGTAGAAAATCGAATCTGTCCCTTGAACTGCTTCTTTATAAAGTAATGTTAAAACTAATATGGACGTATAGAAATCAACTCTGGGGATGCGCAAGTGATTCCAATATTAACATTATACAGTTGTTCCAGTCCAAAGTTTTTCATTCTATTGTTGACGAGCCGTGGTATGTTTCCAACAAAATCCTACATCGCGAAATCAGAAACTAAGAACTTTAGTGTGAAATACAATATAAAGAATAAACTCGAATGATTTACCACTAAACACCAAATCACTTTTTGAAAACTTCTCGACGCACGTTTTGTTAACCATGTTAGCATCATTAGGAGATGATTTAATTTAATTCTAAAAACTAAACTATGTTCTATTTATATGATAACCCTACCTAAAGAAGCGTGTAAAAATTATGAACAGTGAAGTTTACTGAGCCTTACATTAATAATTGAAAAAGTTGACTGAACGGAATAGGTCCTTTATCTCGGTTCATGATTTTCTTACATTTTTCCATTTGAATGTTTTCATATGTAAGAAAAATGTAAGAACATCATGAATCGAGATAAAGGACTTATTCCGATTTCATGATTTTTACACTCTTCATTAGGTAGGGTATCGTACAAATAGAACATAGTTTAGTTTTTAGAATTAGATTAAATCATTTCCTGATTATGCTAACATTGTTAACGAAACGTGCGTCGAGAAGTTTTCAAAAAGTGATTTCGTGTTTAGTGGTAAAGAATTGAATATAAATAATGTTTAAAACGCCACAAAAATCAACTTTCAGTTGGTTTAGTTAACACCCAAGCTGTGAAAAGATTTAAAAAATGCGATCCATTGGATGTGTCAAATAAATTGTAAGTTACAATTCCATGTAGTCGTTAGTTTTAAATGTAGTTAAAGGTGGATACCAATGGACTTTAGCCTACTATGTCGTATTTGTTGTTATTGCAAAATAATTTATTGATTTTTAATACAAAATAATGCGTTAAACCTAAATTCTGTTATTTCTTACTTACAATATATTTAAATAAAACTGTGTGACAAAAGTTAAATTCCACAATGAAAGAATGATTTTTCTTTATACATAGTCAATGCATCGATCTATTTCTAAACAACCCTGTATTATAAATGGTAAAAGGTAATGATTGAATTGCTTGGGATTGCTTTCCCAATGAATTGGGAAAGCATAATCTTTCCAGTTACGTTCTTACAGTTCTTCCTTCAAAAGCATGGAATATGTGATCGTATATTATCGTAATGATTGTATGCCATTGATTAACGTTTTTCATCAACCCATTGATCAATTTAAACAATTGTTAAATAAACAGAATTAATGGTTCTGTTTTCAGAAAATAATGCAAATTTCTAGGATATGATACAAAATCTAGAAAAGGGGTCTCAAGAAATAGGGCTTAACATGAATTTAACCAAAACCAAGATCATGTGTCCTGGAGATCTACAAATAGTTTTTTCTCCTTTATTTGGGTTTTTTTCGCCACTGTCTAAAACTCAAAAAATATCAAAAATACCTGTTGTCAATGTAAGTATCGTTGACATACAAGAAAAAATATACTTTCACTCGTTACTTTATATATTACAAATTAATATAATTTATTTTTTAGTGCAGTTTTGAAAACGGGGGGAGATTACCCCCCGAAACGTTAACTGTTTGTAATTTTTTAATAATTATTATATTAATTTTTTTTATAACATTTTTATATCTTTAAAATATTGTTCGTTAGGCAAATTTATTACAAAAAAGAATCACTGAGAAATTTGTCTCCGTTTGGTTTTTTTGTTTTTACCCAGTGATTCTTTCTTTAAATAAGAACAGGTATTTTTGATATTTTTTGAGTTTTAGACAGTGGCGAAAAAACCCAAATAAAGGAGAAAAAATATATGAACAGGCCACAATCATTCAGACATTACTACAAATAGTTGTCGTTGGAGCAGTCTTAGGTATATATAGGCCTAATGATAACGCTGGGTAAGGACAATAAAGACCTTGAAATTGAGAGACGAAAATGTGAGGGCGATTTTTGGTAAGCTGGCATATGTTCTTAACAGCAAAACAATCCCTTTCGGTATTTTCTAAAGTATATTACCAATGCTTATTCTTGTAATATGGATCCCAGACCTTGATATTAGCAAGTTGACTCGTTACGAAGCTATAGGATTATTAAGAGGTTAAACAAAGAGCTATAGTGCGATCAATTATAGGGATTTCATGGAGAGGCAATAAAAAATGAGGGGATTCCTACAGAAAACAAACGTAGCCGAAGTCGTGAAGAGAGTGACATAACTGAAATGGGATTATGTTGGCAAGACCATCAGATAGTGCATGAAATGTTAAGATCATTCAATGGAATCCATGAATGAGAATCATACAAGATTGTGGCGGGTCGAAGCTCCTAATGGAGGCTTGTGCTTAGTATCGGGCAACATAAGGGCTAAAAAAAGAAAAAGAAAAACTGAACTAAGATTGATATCTAAATTTCTGCTATATTTAAAACTATATTACAGTTTTAAATATTGTGCGATTTGGACGATCGCTTATTGATTTCAATAGAATTTTTATTTTATTATACCTGTGGTTCGATGCCCTGAAAATGTTTTAGTGGTCTAGATTGTACTTTTATCTTCCACACTGAAATATCCACTTTTGATTCATTAAAATAATTCTGTGTATGTTATTTCTGATAAAGCTTGTCCACCATAAAGTTTGGACATTCTTTGTTTGGCTGGATTTTATCAAAACAATTTAGAAGTTTTAATAGCAAAAATAACTTACTGCGTTTCATTTTATATCAGGTAATTTTAAATAATTTTGCTTCGGAAGAAAGAGTCTATTTTATCTAATCTGAATATGATAAATCTTAAAGATCAATCACAATTAATAATTATACATTCTTTTCTGAGCTGAAGAAACTGAAGAAACTGTGTAACATCTGAAGATCAGGTGTTATTCGCAGTTGCTTTTGAAACGGAGAACCATTTATAAATAATCGATGCTCTATAATCATACTCGAAGACAATTAAGAGAAGATTTTTTACCAAGATAGATAACATACCAAATTTATTAGATATCAATCTTTTTAGAGGTAGTTTACAAAAATGATTTGCTTATATATACATATATATATATATATATATATATATATATATATATATATATATATATATATATATATATATATATATATATATATATATATATATATATATATATATATATTCAGATCTTCGCATTGGGTCACTGTATTTCGTCTAACTCGACATTATGCTCTCGTTAAAAAACATCTATTATCATCGTTACGTCTCTCTTTTGTTTTTGTGTGTCGCCTCTGATAAATAATCTTTTACTATCAGATTTCACCACTCACTGTCAATCAATGCATCGCTATGACTGGTTATTAGGAATATATTATGACCAAAAATTTATTAAAACTATGATAATACTTTTAATATTAACACGATTCCTACATTCGGCCATCCGACTAAGTCTCCGACTGTCTCAGACTCACAGTACAGTATCCAAGGTTTCATAAACTCTGCACATGACGATGTTCGAAGGGGTTCTTCATAGTTTCCAATCTTTATTACATCATACCTCTCGTTCTTTTTCGTTTTAACAACTTCGTATGGTCCAAGATATTTACGACTTACTTTTAGTCCAGTTCCAAATTGAGTACGTTTATTGCAAGATCCGAACTCATACTGAATTGCTTTATTTTTCTTCCTGTATATTAAGCAAATTTTCTTTAGATTGTTTACGTAATTCTTCTCTATTCTCATTAAATTCAATCAACTCTTTTATTCTAGTATCCTCTTTCTTTCTCATTTTTACTCTAATTAATAAGTCAGAAGGCATCAGGCTAATATTTCTATGGTAAGTAGAGTTGAGCGTTCTTTGAACTCAGGGTAAATGTTTATAGCATTTAGTAGGATCGTCTATACTAAGTTTTGTTAGCATCGGTATGACAATTCTGTGAATTATCTCCACTTCTCCGTTGCTTCGGGTGATACCAGTCGTAATTGTCACGTGTTGGATTCCTTCTTTAGTGCAATATTCTATGAATTCGCTTTCAGTAAAAGCTGTACCCTTATCAGTGATGATAAGGGTACAGCTTTTAGTGAAAGGGTAAGTTTGATGTGGGTTCCCAAATATTTTCTGCCGCTTGGCTAAAAGCTCACTGTCTCTCTGGCCGTGGTAGGTTTCGTTAGATAAAGCCACGTAAATTTCATAAAGTCGTCGATAACGGCTAAAATATATGGCACATGTTATTGGTGGTTGTAATTAGTCCGAGATGAACAGCATGATAGGTATGCCTTCTTGTCATCCTTTCTTTGCCCGAGAGTACAAGGAACACAATTTGCTACGATTGTCTCGACTTTTTCTTTTAACTTTGGTGTAAAGGCTTCTCTTCTAATTGATTCTTGTGTCTTCTTTACTCTAAAATGATCTTTATCGTGCCCTCTTATAATAACTGCATTTTGCATTGATCGTGATATTACCGGCAGTTCTTGTCCATAAGTGGAGCTTGGGATAATCACATCATCCATGTTATATGTTATAAAAATTCTTTGTGGTCAGTGGTCTAAAAACGTGGCTAATAAATCTCTGGAATACTGCCGGACTATTACACAAATCAAATGAACATTTCAAGAATTAATATTGGCCTGACGTCGTCACGAAAGATGTATATCTCGTACTACCCTCATCAACATTGACATGAAATCATCCGTTTTTCAAATCGATGGTTGTAAATATCTTAGCTCCTTCTAGTTTATCTAGAACATCTTCGATTAGTGGGAGTGGAAATATATCCTTAATAATATTTTCATTTAATTTCCTGTAATCACAATATATCCTAGTATCTTCATTTCTTTTATGTACTAGAACTAGACGGCAAGCGAAATATAATGAACTTCCATTAATTATACCCTCATTCAACCATTCTTCAATGTTACGGTCGACTTATATTTTCTGTGGGATCGAAATTGTTCTCGGTTTGTGATAAATTGATTTTTTATTCTCATGCAAGATCTTCATTGTTATATCAGTCATTTTAGACCAGGTTTATAACCGTTAATCATTTCTGAGACAATATTCTTATGGGTTTTATCTACAATATGCCCTAAATCTAAATAAATTTTGTCTTGATCCTTTTCGTCTATGGTGATGTTCATTAAAAATTTTCTTTTTCTTTTCCATATACGACTATTCCATCCTTCCGTAAGTGAACTTCGGCTTGCTCTAGTAGGTCATTTCCAACAATCTCTTGGAAATTTGATGCTCCTATTGGTATTACATGAAATATAAGATCAAATTCCTCACCACTTATCTCGACTCTTTTTTTAAATGAACCTAGAGTTCTTATTTGACTTGACCCTAATCCTTTTATCACTATTGTCTTTCTAGTTAGTGCAACATCCTTAAAATACTTGTCATAAATATATTTTCTGACTGCGCAGATATCACTTCGTGTGCCAAACAGAGCATAAATTGTCATTTAATTACATTTTAAAGTTATAGAGTTTTTTGGTACGAGATCTATAGTCGACAAGTGTCTTAAGACTTGTAACTTCATCGCCACATTGTGATGACACATGCCCATATGCATGACATTTGAAGCCCTTTGTACCTGTATCTTTATCAGGACAATCTTTTGATTTATGATCTCGGCCTCCACAATTATAACAAAATCCTATAGGCTTTCGTTCATCATCAGTTTTTCTATATGTTTTATCGCTTTTATTCAAATCTTTTTGAAAATTTTCTATCGTTAAGCTTTCCCTGTTTAAAAGCTTATCTTTCAGATTTCAACTGATTATAGATTTTTATCTTTTCTTTAAATTCCGAAAAATTTCTTGCTCCATATAGAATGAATTTGTTTGATGACTCGTCTGGAGTTCCTTCAAGGATATACTGTATAATTATTTCAGGGTCAATATTTGCCTCGACTGCCTATTTCGCGCATGATCAACATATATTCCTGTAGGGACTCTTCGTTTTTCTTATATCTGGCCATTAGCATTTTGTGCACTTGCGCACTGCTAATTTTAACATCAAATTCTTCAATAAGCTTTTTAAAGTTTTCCATGTTTTGATACCCTCGGATTGTACGAATAATTTTGTCAAACCTTTTAAGAACTTTTTTTGCGAAAATTAGTTTTTGCAAATCATTCCATCGGGTAATATCTGCAACCTCTTCAAAATCTTAAACACATTTTTTCACAGGATAATCGGATTTTTCCTTCAAATGGTCGAATACTCTCCTCATTATTACGAAATTTTAGTGCAAATGACACATCTTTTTTGTTTTCAACTTCTAATTGAGCTTGAATTTGTTCCTCATCGGACACTTCACTTTGCTGCTTACTATATTCTTCTTCATCATTTAATAAACAATTACCATAGCACCCTTAGGCATTTAACATAAACATTTAAACACAAAAAGTTACCAGTGACAATCATTTGGATATTATACGATGCCGTGTTTTTCCATCAAACGCAGTAAATGATTGGTCCTAAAGGGCTATTACGGGAGACCGGCGAGTCTCGTTTGACGCACATACTTTGTTACGTCTCCGCACCCCTGTCACTGTGACCATGAATCGATCGAGCATCGATTTTCTCAGAGAGTTGCCATGTCCAGCGCTAGGTGCCATCCAGCGTTAGGGGAATTTCCCTTAGTACATTTTTGTTCAGGTTAAGCAGAGATACTTTTCTCCAACAAATGGTTACCGGAGATGAAAAGCGGATTTTATATGGTGATCAATATAAGAAAAATTAGTGTTTAACACCAACACGTTTAACCACTTCACAATCAGGTCTTCACTCTAAAAAGTGTTAGTATGGTGGGATTTTGCAGGACTGATTCACTATGAGGTTCTGAACTCCAATGGAACTAGACATGAATATTATTATACACAGCTTGATAGATTAAACATTGCTACGATTCAAAATCTTCTAAGACTGATTAGTCGAAAATGCTTTATTCTGCAGCATGACACTGGAAGACTTTATAGTGCCAGAATCATCTAAGAAAAAATCAGTGAGTTGGGCTGGGCTAACCTACAGTATTCTCCTGATGCTACATCATATTACGATCTTTTCAAATCTATGGAATATTTTCTTTGTAGAAAAAATATTTCTACTTCAACAGCTATCAAAACTGTGCTCGAAGATATTTTACTTCAAAATCACCTTCATTTTGCAAAAAGGGAATAGAATGTCAGACAGCAGCGCGAATATTGGCAATCGACGGAGGTTATATTGTAGATTAAAACTTCAATTAGCCATAAACTATGCCATAGCAATGTCAAGTTATAAAAAAAATTAAATTTTATACAGTATCAAAAAATGATATTAGTTATGTGTCCCATTATTTGTTTCTTATTTTTTGAAACTGATTATTTTTTATTGCAATTTTTTATAACAGCGACTTGGATTTTTAAACGTTTATAAAATATATTTTAAAGTAAACTACTTAGTTACATTTTATTTGTGTTTTTTCTAGATTTCACTTTACAAGATAACAATAGGCATTTGTTTATTAACTGAAAAGCAAATATCCCATTTGGCGTTATACTCTGTTTTGCATAATTTGCAAAATAACTGTTTATCCTTACCGTCGACCCTTTTTGAGAATATATCCTGAATATAAAAACGATTTTTATTTCTTGGAAAGCCTAAGAAAATGTTATGTGGCAAACTACCTGGCCATTTTTTTTTTCTAAAATATTCGTCACTCGCGCAGGTTAATTGTTAAATGTTATATTTTAATATATTTTTTTAATAAACAAACAGATCTAGTATTTTTAATTATTTAAAGAAAGCAGAAAATTTGAAATTAAGTGATCTTAAAGATGCATCGGAGGTACAATCGGAGGAAAAAGTACTGAAAAGTACTCAAAGTACTCGGAGGAAAAAGTACTCAATTACAAATATTTTGTAATTGATTAAATTAGATATTAGTAATTAGCTCTGTATTTTTTTTCCTTTATTTGGGTTTTTCGCCACTATCTAAAACTCAAAAAATATCAAAAATACCTGTTAAAAACCTAAATAAAGGAAAAAAAATATATGAACACGCCACAATCATGCAGACATTAATTAGCTCCGTAATTGGGATATCTTATTGGGCTAATAAAGCATTATTATTATTATTATTATGTTAGTGAATCTCTATAAGATCACGTATAAAATTACGATAATTTTAAATTGCAATAACTTATCAATCATCGATGATTACGAATGATTTTTACAAGTCATTAATAATTATCAAAAATAAATAATATTTAGAGGTTTTGATTCATAATTAAGTATCATTAAAAATTCCATGTTTGTAGTTCTGAAGATTTAAATTAAAAATGTTTTTGCCGAAAAGTTAAAATCAAGTCATACCAAATGTTACTTAAAATGTTTTCATATTATTTGTTATTATTAATTTAATTCTAGATTATAGGTGAAATTTGCTCTTTATTTTTTAATTATACATTATTTTCTAGCATTATCTTTAATAATTATTCTTTTATATGTTCTGTAAAGCAAAGATATTAATGAATTTATGATTTTCACTACTTTTGCCTTCGATTGTACCTCGGATACATCCTTAACGTTAATTTTGTCGGTTGTATGGTTTTTAACTGTTCAAAAATTCAAAGATTATTGCATTTTTTAATACATTCTATTTATTAAATAGTATAGGGTAGCGCAAGACAACACATGTCTTCGAAATGGGTAATATTTGAAAAAGGGGAAGTCAGGGTTGGTTGGGTTCAGAGGGTTCAGGTTTAGTCGCCATGATGTAATTTAACGTAGAGCATTGCATTTTTGCCGTTGGGCTAATTTTTAGAAATAATGTTACCATTGAACCATGAAAGTCATCAGCAGCTTAAGGTTACGCATGTTGTGGCAATACCTGATCCAACACAATACAATTCTGATGGGTTTAATCGTTCCGCACAACTCAATCAGCTATGAAGAGGAAATGAACTGACCATCTCCGTACGGCTTAGACTATCGGCACTTGAGACTCGCTCAGAGACCTCGGCGCTCTACTAGACGTCATACTCCAACTTTGAGTTTATCTCGTCTCTCGCGACAGCGCATCCTACAGGCGAGTTGAAATTCAATCTGTGGAAAATTAGGATTCTTCAAAAGCTACTTCAAGAATATTTTGTCTAACGCAGACTGTTTTGTGAAAAAATGCTTGAAAATATCACTATTGATGAAGTAATTTTGTTTGGAGAATGATGAGGTAAATTTCTGTTTTGGTGGTTATGTTTATAAGCAAAACTAACGATTTTGAGCATCCAGAACACACGAAGTACAACTGAGAGTTCTCCATAGTGCTAACGTTAAAAAAAAAAGATTGATGCATAAAGATTGGTGCAGAGTTACTAAAGAATAGATTATTGGACCTTTTTAAAAAGCATGGGCTACAGTAACAGGCTTTCAGACCACTACGTTGACGTTTTTCGGTCTTCAGGAGTCAACATGGGAAAATTCTGGTTCCAACTAATGGACCCACAGCTCACAGGGCAATGTGTTCTGCATCAGTTGTTCTACAAATATTTCCTGAACATTTAATCTCGTTTTGGCAATATATCTTGCCCTTCATCCTCACCAAATTTGCCTGTTTGCTATTTCTTTCTTTGTGATTACCTCAGATGGTTCGAAATCCTTGTCTAGTAGACAAGTCGAAAGTTGCAATTCGCAAAGAAATTGCAACTGTACCTGAAGATATGTTCATAAGTGCGATGTAGAACTTTGAATAGAGATGCCGGATGTGTATACAGTAAAAAAGACTTTCCGATTTCCGATATAATATTTTATTATTTAATAATCTATATATATATATATATATATATATATATATATATATATATATATATATATATATATATATATATATACTACTTATATATATTTACTACTTAATAATCTATATATATATATATATATATATATATATATATATATATATATATATATATATATATATATATATATATATATAGATTATTAAGTAGTAAAGTTGCACTAAAGTTATAGTAGTAAAGTTGCACTTTAAAATATTCCTATTTGAAAAACATGCATTTGTTTGTTCCTATGTTGGCTTAAAAGAGGATCTGCGGTTAAAAACCATCTTTGCAGTTGACGCAATTAACTTGGAACATTGAATTGAAAAAATAACTTTAATATTAAAACATTTTTAAACTTTTTCTCAAAATAATATACTTATTTTCGTGTTTAACTGACGCTGCCGATAAAATATATTTTATAATAACTTTCAAAGTTTTTTAAAATTCGAAATTAATCAAAATTTCCCGTTTATTTTAATACCATACTATTACCATTTGAAAACTCAGTAGTTCTTATGCTTGTGGATAATAAACCTAAAATAAAATGCACATAAAAATAACATTATATATAACATCATAACATGAAAATAACAGCACTAAAAGTTTCCCATTCAATATCTAACGAACGGGTCTTTCAAATTAAGCTCTCTCTCTATCTCTGAGTCTAGTCTCATTTTAGATGTGTAATGTATGACATTTATAAAAATGGAGATTTGTATTGTTTTACATGGACATTGTATACAAATATGACAAATTGAGTACACAATAGAAAAACGCGTTAAAATTGTTGAATTATGTTATGAAAATGGCCGTTCGGTGAAAAATGTTTTTAGAAAATTACCTGATATTTACGATTTACACAATCGTCCATCTGAAAGCACTATCAATCGAATTGTTCAAAAATTTCAAGAAACTGGTTCAGAGGAAGATATAAAAAGAGCAATATATAGCCCAGTTGTCATTCACAAGAGCATATTGATTTGGTACGAAAAAATTGTGGCCATATATAAAGGGTCTTTCAGATTGAGCGTTTTTTTCTTAAATTCTTGGATAAAACACGAAATTAGCATTAATTTCCAAAAACTTTTTATTGATAATTGTTACACTGATATTGTTGTACGATTGTGTAATTCTGTACGATTCCATTTTTATATCATGATCACTTTTGAAGTGATACTAGACAACGCCTCCACAACACCATATCTGTTTTATTCAAGAAAAAACCGTCCATCCTTTGAAAGACCCGTTAAAATAGTGTAAATGGTTTATTGGCCAATACCAAAGGAATCCTAACTATTTATTTAACATTTTGTCAATCGACGAAGCTTCTTTTACGAGGAATGGGATTTGGAATTTCCTACAACTGGGAAGATAAAATATCTATACGCACTTACTGGAAAACAAAATCCAACGTGCATTTTCAGTTAATTAATGGGCTGGAATAGTGGGAGATGATCTTATAGGGCCTTTGGTTTTACCTGAAAAATTAAACAGGGAGGAATATTTATTTTTTATAACAAATTTTTCAGAAAATGTGCCCCTTTAAATGTATTTGGATTTGTTGTATTTGCATGATGGCGCTCCAGCACACATAAGCCATCCGGTTGTCGAGCACTTAAATAATAATTTTGAAATTATGTCGATAGGAAGAAATGAATCTAATCAGTCGTCTGGCAGATCTCCTGAATACTTAGGATTTTTTCTTTCGGGACCATAATATGAAAAATCTAGTTTAAAATCTGAAAAAAACGATTAAAATGATTTGCGACAATGTATTTTTGCTAGTACCGTCCAGATTAGAAACATGCCAGGACTTTTTGAACGTGTTTGAGAAAGTAGGTTAAAAAGTTGCTAGGTTCCTATAGATTCAAATGGTGAACAATTAATAAATCCATTATTTCAAACAATAACTTAAAAATTGTTGTATTAAGTAAAAATATTAAAGAAAAACGTTAGGACTCTAAATTCAGGCTTCTTTAAGAAATGTCGTGAATAAAAAACGATTTTTATCTCGTGAATCGCATTAACTCGACTTATAAAGTGGTGATGTTACGTCACTCAACGATGACACACTTTTCCCCCAGCGAAATTAAATATTTTCATAAATTACTGACGGGGTCGTGCTGAACATACCAATTCTTAACTGTCATTTCGGTTTACGATTACGACTTTATTAAACCAATCCTTTCTTTCGCCTTTAAGATGCCCATTAATGCCTAGAAAATGTAATATGTAGAAAAGTCTTGAATATCGCATATAAATGTGCTGTTGTACATGATATGAGGGTCTTTCAATAAGTGCTTAAAAAAAAGATAGAACAACAAATTATTTTAAGTATATTTTTTTATTTTTCAACATAATTTCCTTTTAGCTCGATACACTTTTACAAGCGTTTCTCCAACTTTTTAAGCCGTATAAAAAGTAATATTTCGGAAGGTCCTTAAAATGGGCGTCTGTTTAGACGATGACCTCCTCGTTCGATGTGAACCGTTGTCCGCTTAGCCAAGTCGGAAATGAAACAAAGTCATGTTTGGTGCCAAACTGGGGGATGTTGTAATAATTCGAACTTTAATTCCATGATTTTGGTCATTGACACTAACAACTGTGCACCCGTGCATTGTCTTGATGGAAGAGGATCTTTTTCTTTTTCAAATGAGGATGATTTTTCATAATTCCTTCGCTCAACCGGTACAATAACGACGCATAATATTCTCCAGTTATTGTTTTTTTCTTTTTCCAAGCAATCAGTGTAGATGATTCCGCATGTATTCGAAAAAACTGTGGCCATAACCATTACAGCCGATTTCACCGTCTTCGCATTCTTTGGAGTTCGCTCGTCTTAAAAAATCGACTGTTTTGATTCTTCCTTTGTCTCTGGAGTCTAGTAGTGTATCCATGTTTCATCCACAGTTATGTATCGACGCAGAACCTCATCAGAATTGCGACGAAGAAGCGCCAAAACAGCCTCAGATCGACCACACAATTACGTTTATTCTCCACTGAGAGCAAACGCTGCACCCATATTGCCGAATTTTTTTTCACACACAATTTTTCGTGCAAAATTTAAAACACTGTACTTTGCGATAAGCGTGTGGCCCCAACTATTTCACGCACTTTCATTCGTTGATCACTTAAAACCATGTGGATTTTGTCAATCATTTCGGGAGTTGTTACTTCCACTGGACGTACCGAACGATATTCATCTTTTGTGGATATACGGCTACGTTTAAACTCATTTACCACCCAATTATAAACAGTTGCAAACACAGAAGCAGGCGTGCCATGAACTTCATCCAACTCAGGTTTGATCTCTTTCGGTGTACCTTTAAAATATAACTGTTTAATCAACACTCGAAACTCACTTTTTTCCATTTTTCTAAATAAACAAAAGTTGCTTATTTTAATCGACAATAAAAATGAAACCATGTGATGAATATAACTAAGACTTTGATAACTATTTGGTAAATAATGACGCTTACTAAAACACAAACCATTTTCGATGTTACGAGCGCCATCTCTAGGATTTTCTAACGACTTATTCAACGACCCTCATACAAAAACTGCGATTAAAGGAAATCAAATATATTTAACATTTTCTTTTCAAAAATCCGTTTATTGTAAACAGTTAAAACAACAGTTTCAACAGTTTCAAAACCAACGCAAGAAGTTTGCACGAAATAATTTAAATAGAGAGCATTGGAAAAATGTTATTTTTCCCAACGAAACTAAAATATTTTTATTTGGTAATAATGGCAGAGTACGTGTTCGGCGTCTAGTGAATTAACATTTGCAATTGCAATATTAAACCTTTATTTTCATTTACCGGAGTTTATCCAATTCATTGGATAAAACAAAAAATGACCAAAAAATTTACTTAAACATCTTACAGAATGTTGCCTTATATCGAAGAACATATGCCATTAACTTCTAACACGACGTAGAACTTCTAGCACAACAATGATGCCAAACACACCACCAAAAGTATAAAAACTTGGTAGGATATCCACAATATTGTTTGTTTACCTTGGCTATGTATCCGTGCATCCTATCAATAATTTTTGGAAAATTTTGAAGACGCGTGTAACTTTAAGGAAAACATCATATACCCAAAAATTATAAAAGTTAAAGAGAATTACCACTAAACACCGAATCACTTTTTTAAAGTTCTCGACGCATGTTTCGCTAATCATGTTAGCATCATCAGGAGATGATTTAATCTAATTTATTATTAATAAATCATTTCTTGTTGATGCTAACATGGTTAGCGAAACGTGCGTCCAGAACTTAATAACTGATAAAGTGATTCGTTAAATCTCGTGGAGTTTACTGTTTCACCCCGAAAGTTCCAATAGAAAAATTGATCTAGTTTGTCCTTGTTACTCTACTTTTTTCTTTTTTTTGTGGGTGCTATTTCTAAACACTATATATATATATATATATATATATATATATATATATATATATATATATATAGCTGAATGCTTGTGCACTCGTTATAGCGGTGCTGGAACTCAACTATTGGAGTGATCATGAGCTGGTCGGTTACGGCCTTTTCAATCTTTTCCAATGTCCCAAAATGGTATGAAAAAGGGGCTGATGAGTCACAGTAATGTTTTTACTTGCCAAAAATTCCTTAACCGAAATCGCTGTGTGGCAAGGTGCATCATCATAATGCAGCATAAGTGTGCTTAAGTGTACTATTGATGTTAGCCTACCATCCATCCAAAGAGGAAGCCATCAGTGTTGCCAGATCTAACACTACGCCACCAGTCTAATTTTCATTATTTCTAGTAACTTTTTAAGTTTTTTTCTTTTACAGCTTCAGTAGCTGAGGTTCCATAATTTCCATTATGGCAGTCACTGATCTTGCCCAGAATGAACACCAAAGATAACTAACTTTGACATTAGCTCTCTACCTCATAGTCACTACTGAATGATGCAAATAATTTTTCTATAGAAAATTGAGGGTTGTTTCTTTCTCTATTGTGTATTTTAAAGTTAAGTAAAATTTCTAACTTCTCAAACTCTGGGATCCTTGAACCTGGGAAATTTGAAATGAAAGTGACATTATTCAAATACGAAATAGAAATTAAACTAATTCTTGCAAAAAAACCGTTACTTAACTGAGATTAACGTTATATGATTTTATATTTTTTAAGGCTATCATAAAACTATTCTGACATGTAATGAGGGGTTTTTTCAGTGTCAAGTTAATAATGATATACAGTCAGTATATCATTATTTATTAAACAATATTTAAATTAGGATATTTGAGAGCGAAAACATTCATTAAAGGAATTAAATTCACTCATTATAATTTGTGAGCAAATTCGGTTTAACGAATGTACGAAAACTCTCATCTAAACGTAGTAATTATGAAGCTTTAATTAATAGTTTGAAAAAGTTATATATTTATTTAAAATTAAATATATCTGTGTTGTTTTTTTTTCATTAATCTTTTTCATTTGATGTGTTTGATCTATATGGAATGTTATGATTAATTTCAGTTCAAATACTAAAATATATATTATTTATTTAATATATATATATATATATATATATATATATATATATATATATATATAGATATATATATATATATATATATATATATATATATATATATATATATGGAAAAGTCTGGTAATTTGGACCATTTTTTTTTAAACACGCTTTGAATATATATTTTTAGATTCTTAAAAATGTATGTTGTATGAAATAATACAACAATTATTAGGCTTTGCCTTTATTAAGTATTAATCGAAATAATTATATATATTATTATTGTAGATTATTATTATTATAGTATTATATAGAGTAATTATAGATAGATTTTTCAAAACAAAACCCAGACGTTCAATGCGACAACAAAAACAATATGGCCTATATACAATTAAGTTAGCTGTATATCACTTAGTGTTGCTAATATTAAAATTGTTAAAGAAACGATTACTTTTAAACGTTTGTTCTTAGGTATATAATATAATATATATATATATATATATATATATATATATATATATATATATATATATATATACATATATATGTATATATATATATATATATATATATATATATATATATATATATATATATATATATATATATATATATATATATATATATATATATATATATAGAATAGGGAGACCCTATCCACAGCGTATATATGTTGTGTTAAATTTTCTTGGACTGCGTCCAATGAGACGGCAGTAGCTCACCCAACCGTTGGGTTTCACAATCTCATGTGGAACACACAGTAACCCGCGTCTCCGCCTAAATGAACAGTTTTGTTGGTCGCTTGACCGGGAAGGAGCCCCACACCAGCTTGATGGTATGGTATATATCGACGCTCTAAAGAGTCTGAACTATATATATATATATATATATATATATATATATATATATATATATATATATATATATATATATATATATATATATATATATAAAACCATCTTAGATTTGCAGATGATATTATTCTTATTTCACAAGACCCAGAGGAGCTGCAAAGACGCATACAAGAACTGCAAAGGGCTGGCGAACCATTTGGCTTGAAAATAAACCTGAAAAAGAGTCAGGTTATATTCAATAACTTCGCTCAGGACAAAAGAATTTCAGTTTTAGGAAGGGATTTAGAGATTGTGGACAGCTTTATATATCTTGGGCAGAGGATTTCAATATAGGGGAATATCGCCCGGGAGGTGGAACGGCGGGTTAAATGTGGCTGGCAAGCATTTGGTAGGCGCAACATAGTGTTTAAGAGCAGACTCCCACTTTGCCTGAAAAGGAAAGTCTTCGATCAGTGGGTTCTACCCGTTATGACATACGGAAGTGAAACCTGGACACTCACATCGCAATCAATTCAAAAACTTCGGGTGGCACAGAGAGGAATGGAAAGATGTATGCTTGGCATTACAAGACAAGACAGAAAGTCCTGCGCATGGATCAGGGAACAAAGAAAAGTCGGTGACATCATTGAAAGAGTAAAGCAATTGAAATGGAGATGGGCAGGCCATATAGCGAGGCGATGGGATGACAGATGGTTCAAGGCAATCCTGGAGTGGATACCGTTTGATCGCAAACGTGCGCGAAGAAGACCGAAAGCACGATGGATTGATGACATCGTTAAGTATATTGGACCCGAGTGGCAGAGGAAAACCCAAGACCGTGAAAGTTGGAAGCATTCTGAAGAGGCCTTCATCCTGCAGTGGATCGATACAGGCTGATGATGATATATATATATATATATATATATATATATATATATATATATATATATATATATATATATATATATATATATATATATATATATATACAGTTTTTCGCTTTTCCATCTATCTGTCGTTCAGCTGATATGGTACCCATTTTCCTGTCTTCTAGATCTTTCGGCGTTCGGCGACCAACATTTAACATATCTGACAATACGCAATATACAATAATAGACAATACGCAAACTCAACAAGTTTGCGTATTGTCTTCTTTCAACAATGCTTGCAAGGCGGCATCCTCAAATTTTTTCGAATGACTCATCTAAACCAAAGCCAATAAGCGTCTTGCGATGGAATATTGTCACCGTAAGTTTCCAGAAGTATACGACGGCTTCCACTCGCGTTTTTCTTGTGATTGAAAGCTTTTTACTCTATTTTATTTCTATTGAAAGTTTTTATTTGGCTCGAAACTTTACCCTGATCGAATGTTTACCACCCGTTGAAAAAAATATGACTCGAAATCGTTTAAACATCAATGGCGTTTGGAAAACTACTGGTGTAGCATAAAATGACATAAGATATTTCACTGTGAATCGATAATTGTGTTTCCAACGTCATCACTTAAAAAAATCAAGAATTATTACCTGCCACACCTGGAATATATATATATATATATATATATATATATATATATATATATATATATATATATATATATATATATATATATATATATATATATATATATATCATCATCATCATCATCAGCCCGCATCGATCCACTGCAGGATGAAGGCCTCTTCAGCATGCTTCCAACCTTCACGGTCCTGGGCTTTCCTCTGCCACTCGGGTCCAATATACTTAACGATGTCATCAATCCATCGTGCTTTCGGTCTTCTTCGCGGACGTTTGCGATCAAGCGGTATTCACTCCAGGATTGCCCTGGTCCATCTGTCGTCCCATCGCCTCGCTATATGGCCTGCCCATCTCCATTTCAACTGTTTTACTCTTCCAATGATGTCACATACTTTTGTTTGTTCCCTGATCCATGCGCAGGACTTTCTGTCTCGTCTTGTAATGCCAAGCATACATCTTTCCATTCCCCTCTGTGCCACCCGAAGTTTTTGAATTGATTGCGATGTGAGTGTCCAGGTTTCACTTCCGTATGTCATAACGGGTAGAACGCACTGATCGAATACTTTTCTTTTCAGGCAAAGTGGGAGTCTGCTCTTAAACACTATGTTGAGCCTACCAAATGCCTGCCAGCTACATTTAACACGCCGTTCCACCTCCCGGGCGGTATTCCCCTCCATGGAAATCCTCTGCCCAAGATATATAAAGCTGTCCACAATCTCTAAATCCCTTCCTAGAACTGAAATTCTTCTGTCCTGAGCGAAGTTATTGAACATAACCTGACTCTTTTTCAGGTTTATTTTCAAGCCAAATGGTTCGCCAGCCCTTTGCAGTTCTTGTATGCGTCTTTGCAGCTCCTCTGGGTCTTGTGAAATGAGAATAATATCATCTGCAAATCTAAGATGGTTTAAGTTTGCACCATTGATCTTTACACCATCCTGTTCCCAATCCAGTTCACGGAATACTTCTTCAAGGCCAGCCGAGAAAAGAATAGGCGATATTGCGTCACCCTGCCGTACACCTCGTTCTATATTAATTCCCACTTCAAGATCATCAAGGTGAATTGTGGCTGTAGCTCCATCATATATCGATTCTAATAGGTTTACATAGGCTCTCTCTACACCTTGGCTAAGCAGTGCATCCATTATCGTATGCTTTGAGATGGAATCAAATGCTTTTTCGCAGTCGATAAAAGCCAAGCACAGTGGCATGGTGTATTCGTTGTGCCTTTCTATGACCTGCTGTACAACCTGGATGTGATCCATTGTACTGAATTCACTTCTGTATCCTGCTTGTTCTCTTGGGTGTGCGTCATTCAGTTTTTTTAATATTCTTTTAGAAATTATCTTAGTGAAAACTTTGTACATCACTGATAGGAGGCTTATTGGACGGTAGTTCTTTAAATCTTCCTGTGCTCCTTTTTTATGTAAAAGGATCACTTCTGCATTTTTCCATAAGTCCGGTACTTTTTGTTCTTTGAGGCATTTTGAGTATAATTTTGCCAGTGTTTTATGTAACGTCCGACCACCAGCTTTTAGCATTTCGACAGTTACACTATCCTTTCCTGGAGCCTTGCCGTTCTTCCTCAATTCTATAGCATTTGTTACTTCCTCCACTAGGATATCTGGCATTATATATTGTTCTTCCGTGGGTATTGTTGTCCCTGACTGGCTCTGATCTTCATATAACTGGGAATAAAACCTTCTGACAATCTCTAACATTTGGGTACGCGTCCTGCACACTGTGCCATCCTCACCCTTTAAAGCATATATTTGCGTTCTTTATATATATATATATATATATATATATATATATATATATATATATATATATATATATATATATATATATATATATATATGTATGTATGTATATATATATAAATACATATGTATTAAACTAATTATTCAAATTGGCTAGTAATAATAAAATAGAAATTCAATTTGCATGGCGTTGATTGTTAACTTACTTCTGTTAGACTTACATGTACTTGTTATTCTGGAATAGAATTTGGTTTTTCCCACTTTCCACAACATTTTCAGAATTATTTTTACGGAATGGTCTAAAAAAGTTTGATAGTGAGCAGACTTGAGTGATCTAGAAATTATAATTTCAATACACATCAATATATATTCCCTCAACGACCAACAATTACCTTCGTGTCTTACAACTTTCCATTTCGGACTTGAAGTTCTGCTGATGACATTTCCTACCTTTGTAATTTTTCCTATTTCTTCTTTTCCTGTGGCTGTGTGGTCTAATGTGGCTTCTAATTCCTAGAATAATCCGTTCAATATTTCTTTACGTTGCTCTGAATTTATGTGCTGAACGATAAGTATCGTGGTTTCAATTCTGTATTGTCAGGTATATTTATTAAATAATTTTCTGTTCAGATTTATCTGTGTATCTCAGAACTATGCCAGGTTTACCAACAACAACCCAAATCATTCAAATTGTTTTCGATATTTTTTTTGTTTGGTTTTTTGAAATTTTGTTCCACAGCCTTTTTTATTTCTCTTTTTCGTCCATACATTTTATTGTACATCCTGTAGATGTGTCATCATCTTGGTTTTGTACAATTTTGTTTTTAAGCTTACTTTTCCCGATTCTACTTAAACTCTTCTGTCATCTATCAAAGTTCAACACTATTATTTGCTTGACTCGTGATTTATCGTTATTTTGAATGTTATATTTTATGCAATCGTTACTTGTAAAGTTGCACATTGATATGTATGTTTCAGAAAGTCTTTATATCTGGACTCAAAAGTCTTTTATTATCCATAGTATGGAATACGGGCCAATATTTTAGGGAATCGAAAGCTTTGATATTGTTGACAAATGTAGATGTATATTCGCTGCATTTCTCTATGAGGGTACGTATCAATTGTAGGTGTATTATACTAAACCCTTTACGGAAACTTATAAGTTCAGTATTTAGTCAATAGCTTGTAAGGGTACAGTAGCAGGCTTGTCATACGATAATTACCTATATTAATTTTATCTCCGATTACGTGCAACTGTATTACTTGGACATTTTGCCAAAACTCTGGAATTGTACCATTTTGAAAACATTTGTTCATAAAGACTTTTTATAATTTCTGCAATAACTCTGCTTCCCATTGTCAATATCACATTTCTTATACCACTCTAAGAATGTGAATGTAGGAGCCATATGACCAAAACTCTATGAGTATTAAGCGTAAGGAAGTTGTGCGCTGAGCTTTTTATCTGAATCAGATTTGTCATTCTATGATATTACCATTAGGTTTATATTTAAATAATATTCAAATAATATTTAAAAAAAGTTGTGTTATGGAATTTGGACTGATTTTTATATTTTTAGACAGAAAAAAATTAAAAAACCTTGAGATTAGAGTTTTATTAATGTATCGCTTGGAATAAAATAATGAATGCACCATTATATCAATGATTAAGTTTATCCTTGCATATTGTCAAATAAACAGGAGAGTTAAAAAATCCTTTTAAAAGGGTTTAAACTTTTTTGAAATTTTGAAATTCTTCGAAATGTTGGTGGTATATTTAACATTCATATCCCTGTAGTATTTAACATCGTACGCACATTTTTTGACTAAAACTATCGAGGGTCTTGATCAGTTTCCATTCTCGTCTAAATAAACAATTATGAAGTGAAATGTATATGCTTAGCATTAAAAGGCTGGACAGAAAGACCTATACATGGATCAGAAAACAAAAGAAAGTATGTGGCATCATTGGCAGAATAAATTAATTGAAATGGAGTGGGCCTAGCCATATAGCGCGGCGATGTGATGACAGATGGATGAAAGCAATCTTGGGGTAGCTATCGCTTGATCATAAACATCCAAGAAGACCGAAAACAGCATGGACTGAGGATGCCTTGATCCTGCAGTGGATTGAGTGGCTGAGTTGTGATTATATGTGTATCATGGTCATCATTCAGCCATTGTCGATCCACTGCATGATGAAGGTCTCTCCAGTATGCTTCCAACTCGCGTGGTCCTGAGGTTTCTTCTGCCATTCGGTTCCAATATACTTGATGATGTCATCGATCCATCGTGCTTTAGATCTTATTCGTGGACGCTTATGATCAAGCGGTATCCATCCCAGAATTGCTCTGGTTTATCTGTCGTCACATCGCCTCGCTATATGGCCTGCCCACCTCCATTTCAATTCACTTACGTTTGCAATGATGTCACATACTTTACATACATGTGTAGGTCTTTCTGTTCCGCTTTATAATACCAAGCATACACCTTTCCGTTCCCCTCTATGCTACCCGAAGTATTTGAATTGATTGTGATGTGATGTGAGTGTCCATGTTTTACTTCCGTATGTCAGAACAGGCAGCACGCACTGATCAAAAACTTTTCTCTTCAGACAAAGTGGGAGTTTGTTCTTAAACACCATGTTGAGCCTGCCAAATACCTGCCAGCCACACTTAACGCGTCGTTCCACTTCCTGGGCGGTATCACCTTCCATTGAAATTCTTTACCTAAGATATATGTAGTGGTCTACCACCTCTAAGTCACTTCCTAAAATAGATAATCTTCTGTTTTCAGTAAAATTATTGAACATAACCTGACTCTTTTTCAGGTTATTTTCAAGCCAAATGGTTCTCCCTCCTTCTGGAATTCTTGTGTGTTTTTGTAATTCATCTGGGTTTTGTGATAAGAGAACAATATCATCTGAAAATCTAAGGTGGTTTAAGTATGCACTATTTATTTTTATTCTACCCTGTTCTCAATTCAGATTACGGAATACCTGTTCAAGGCGGGCTGAGAAAAGGTCAGGGGATATTGAGTCACCCTGCCATACACCTTATATATATTATATATATATATATATATATATATATATATATATATATATATATATATATATATATATATATATACCATGACCATTTATACCTATTTATTCCGACCATTTCTTTAAGAAATTGGTCTTATATCAGGGATTGGCTGAGTTATATTGGCTGTCAAGGCTTCAATAGTTGCTGCTTTATCGGGATAGACTAGACATTTAACATGACATTAAATAAAATAGTCTAAAGGC
Organism: Cosmopolites sordidus; assembly: GCA_031761425.1. NCBI lineage: Eukaryota > Metazoa > Arthropoda > Insecta > Coleoptera > Curculionidae > Cosmopolites > Cosmopolites sordidus. The sequence continues at coordinate 82,858 of JARFXV010001201.1, read as the reverse complement.
GTTAAATCATATGATGAATCCCATGACGAATTGATAAATTTGAATCTTTATCAACACTGCAGAAACAGCAGCTCGGTTCGGATTTTGTGTCAAGATGAAATAAGATAAAAAAGTGCTGGTGATAAAAAGTGCTAACCAATAGACATTTACGTTAATGTACCTTTATGGCCCAACAAAAGCAGATGTGAACTAATGCCTTATAAAGTACGTAAGACCCATGATAATCCCAAATGTAAACATCGAATAGATGGTAAACAGCTAATTGGCAGTTAATTTAATTAATCATTTAATTAACAGTTAATCTTGTACTTTTTTCGTATCGATTCCATTTTGTTAACATACATTCTACTTTGCTAGATAAACTCGTACACCTAAGCACCAATATGAATGCCTGGAGTGGTACGAACGATATTCTTACTGATACGAGAATGACGTTGACATGAACGTAGTGACGAATCGCAATTTTGCATAAGCATATATAATTTTCGAACATTTGATAGAATATATGAAGGAGAAAAACTACTGAGCGTTATATACAGGAAAGCCTGAAGTCTCATCTCTTACCATACTTTAGAACGCTCTAGAGTCCCATTTTTAATCCCAAATGGAGAGTACTTTTATCTTGAGGATTAGTAGCATTGGAAGCACTAAGATATGGGAAAGCCGGTGACCAAATACCAAAATTATTCTACCATTAATTACCTAGAGGAGTGAGTGAGTGTGTATCCAATCGAAGTGAATCAATAAATTGTCACTAACTACCGAATAACTCACTTGCTGTTTTTTTTCCATAATGGAGTAGATATCTGTGTACAAAAAAGTGATAGCGGAATAACTAATTACTGTATTCGTAGTTCTAAGCCAATAAGCATTTTCATGTTGACACAAGTCATAGTTGCTCTCTTGTATATTCGTCGTAGTCTGGTGAACTGTCACCTCTGTGAAATTATCTAATTTAAATAGACAATCAAATAACCAACAAACTATGCTAGTTTTGATTGATTGCGCGGTTGGCTCTTGGTGAAACATAGTAACAATGATAATAATATAACAATAGTAACAATGATAATAAAACACTTGGTATTTGTTTCACGATATATTCAAGATATTCTCTAACATGTTTCGGCCTCGCGACCATTCTCAAAGAGAGTTATGTATAAACTAAACTAAAGTTTCAAAGTGCTGTCTAATGGAAGTCGGTTTTTTCCTCTCGTTAAATTTATTACACTATCAATAATTGGAGTATTTCCGAAGTCTAGCTGGGTGTTTGTTATGTATAAAAAGCCTTTTTTCCTCCATTCCGGTACAAGATCTTAAAAATATCCTCACTGAAAGAATTCATGAATGCAATCTTGAAATCGTACACAAAAATGCTCTCATAGAAGCTATCAATGTATGTACCGAACAAAATTATTTTCTGTTCAATTCAAAATTTTACCAACAAACGAATGGATTACCAATGGGAAGCCCCCTGAGCCCCCTCCTGGCAGAAATTTATATGGCTAATTTTGAAAACAATTTATTTAGCGACACTAATTATACAAGACACATACATTTTTGGGCCAGGTATGTCGATGATATTATTTGCATATGGACCGGTACAGAAAGACTATTGGGTCAATTTCTTGAATATTTAAACAGTGTAAACTCAAAAATCCAGTTCACAATAGAAACAGAGACGGATAATTCATTAAATTTCTTAGATTTAAAAATAATAAGAACACCGAATAAATTAGAATTCGAAATATTTAGAAAACCCACGTATACCGATACAATTATTCACGCAAGTTCAAATCAGTCATGGAATGTAAAAATGTCCACTTTTCATAGTATGACCCACAGACTTCTAACGATTCCACTTAAAAAAGACAGCTATGAAAAAGAACTTAATATTATCAAAAATATCGCAAGGAATAATGGATATCAGCCAAGCATCATAGATAAAATGATAAAAAACAAGATTAAGAAAAACAACACCAAACATTTTTATGCCGCAACACCCGAAAAAGATTCTAAAAATTGGCATGCTATAGACTATATTCACAATTTAAGTTCAAGAATCACAAATCAGTTAAAGAACGAAAATATTAATATTATCTCTGTTAATAAGAATAATCTTGCATCGATGTTAAACAATAACAAAGAAAGAGCAAAATTTTGTGACAAATCTGGAGTATACGAAATTAAATGTAATATGTGTGACGCTATTTATATAGGCCAAACGGGCCGATCGCTCAATGATAGGCTAAAAGAACATAAATATTCAATTTTACACAATCAGAGAAAGACGGGCTTTGCCGAACATTGTATAGACCAGAACCATTTTTTTAACATTAATAATACCAAATTAATACATAGCTGCAATAAAAGCAGACTGTTAAATTACCTGGAAATTTTCGAAATTAAAAAAGCCATATACGACGGCAAAAACCTAACAAACACCCAGCTAGACTTCGGAAATACTCCAATTATTGATAGTGTAATAAATTTAACGAGAGGAAAAAACCGACTTCCATTAGACAGCACTTTGAAACTTTAGTTTAGTTTATACATAACTCTCTTTGAGAATGGTCGCGAGGCCGAAACATGTTAGAGAATATCTTGAATATATTGTGAAACAAATACCAAGTGTTTTAAACTATGCTAGTATATAGATAGCAATGATGTTTCATCGCCAAACATCAAGTGCAATTAATAATGTCCATATTCCTGTTTTAGTATCGTAAACGTATCAGTACTGCATTTCTATTATGATTTTACACGGAACTTAAATATAGCAGCTTCGGTCAATCTTTTTTTTTAATAATGGCCACAAAACAAAGTTTCACTACACACATATTATTATGAACTAATGAAACTGCTATTTTACACGATTAATAATGTAACATTCGAAATATTATAAAATATTTATTCTTATTATTGGTTAATACAAGAGTTTGTCCTGTTTTTTGGTGTTAGATGACATTATCTATGAGAAATCGAGAAACGTTTATCTACTTAGTTCGTACGTCTATCTAGTTTGTACAAAATAAAATCCGTCCTATTGTCCTGTTGCCAGATTGTGATTAAACATCATAATCTTACTTTAGCGAATCATTTTTATAATTTAAACTTTAGTAACAAAAATAACTCAAAATTAAACGCAAATTACTAAGTAACTAAAAAAATATAATAAATGTTGAAACTATTGTGTCGTCGATTTAGTACCTCTAGATAAATACAGTACATCTCATAATGCTTCGTTCAAAAACCATCGACATTTTTTAATATTCGAATGGTTATTAAAATAAAAAGATTATATAATTACCAATGACATTAATTGATATATAATATGCAAGTAATATCTGGATGCACTTATATTTTCATTAAACGGAATCTGAAATGTACTGGCTGGAGTCACTGCTATCATCTGCAATATTTATAATTAAACGAAGAACTTCTTTTCGATCAAGTATATGATCTCTATCATAACATTTCATTATTTCATTTTATTCCATATCTTAGTATGACCCACTAGTGCGTCATGCTACATGTATATACAGTTTTGTTGCCTATTACCATCTCTATCCATGTGTTTGTTATAGTAATTTCTTATAATTCTCCATATAAGTTCAAATCGGTTGAAAATGCAATGGTATGGGAATACGTAAAACTTTGTGCTCATATTGTTCTGCTAAGTTATCTACTAAATATTTCCGTGCTGGTTTTTTTCTGAAAACTATCCACTTATGAAATATATCAAATTAAAAATCTGCTTGTGGTACGTATTCTGCTACAATTTTTAAAAACTCACTTTTAAGCATTTTTTATTGAAAATGCTATGTTATTTTTAGTTAATCAATCTTGAATGGCAGCTTTAGTCCATGAGTTGTTTGGTATTTTGGTTAATAACATGATATGATAAGGTACATTACCCATGAAAATTAAAGATGGCTCACTTAAGGTTTTTAATAATTGATTTTCAAACCCTTTCAAGAAATTTTCCCGGTTCATTTAACCAAAGTAATGGCTTTTTAAGGAATATATGGCCTCTGAACGCTTAATAAACCCATCTTCATTGCCAGCATGAAGTATGATGTATCTAAAAAAAATCAAAACTCTTCATATTTTTACCATCAACTTTGGTGGTTGGTTTATACACTGTATTAGAGATGCCACTAACTCTTAACAACGGCTATTTAACTGCTTTTTAAAAGAACTGTTTTCGATCGTAAGGTCAAAAATCGTAGTAACCGTAGTAATCGTAGTATATGGGATAACCTCCAAACGTCTCAATAACTAGCAACAAGTAAAATGTGAAACTCGACAACGTCCCATATGCCGCCAACCGAATAGAACCGGTAAATTTGGAATTTATTGAATAATTTTTTGAAATTTTAGTTAATTCGTGTAGTGGTATTTCTGCTGTTCTTCAATAGCGTCATCAATGACGTGCATCGGATTTTATTTTGTACGAACTACATAGAGAAATGCATGGAATCGACCAGTTAGTACTGTCGAGGCAATTACGTCAACTTAGAACCAGTTTAATTCCGAAAAAGTTTATGCATTTGGTGGGACTAAACGGGAATCGTTTAGATTCTACTAACTACCGCTACTTGAAAAGTAGACCATTAATTCGGAAAAACACAGTTCACAACTAAATAATCAAGACAATGCTAGACAACACCTTGGCCACCCAATGCAAATTTTGACAATTTGATTGCTTTGGTCTATCCATCATACTGTCCTCACGTTGCGCCCTCCGACTACTATTTGTTTAGATTGCTTCAAAATAGCTTAGATGGTAAAAACTGTACTTCTTTGGAAAACTTCAAAATTCACCTGGATCAATCTATGAGCGCACGATTATGCAGGTACCGGAAAGATGGAAAAAGTCCATTAATGTGCCGTGGATGGGAAAAAGTCCACCCACCGCACATTAAAATAAAATTTTAGTAAATTTAATGTTTCTTGAATTTTTCTTAAAAAATGAGACAGACTTTTGCCTAATATATAGTACTACGACGGTTGCTATTTATGTATCCGGAATAATAAATAAAAACAAATATTTATCATTGACAATGGTTTTATTTTTTTCAAAATAGTCTCCGCGATGATTGATACACTTTTACATAGGTATCTCCAAAACATGCATTTTGAACGCATCAAGACGCTTATTCTGACGTCGAAAATCGTTGACCGCGTGGTTTATTCCTCAGGGACGGAAAATAAATCAGTGGGTGCAAATCAGAACTGTACTGCGGATGAACCATCAATTCGATGCTTTGGTCGGTCACATATTGAGTTGTTCGGTTCGAGGTGTGAGTGCTCGCATTGTGGTGAAGAATGATCCTGCGTCGGTAGCTCTTTTTTCTTATCTTTTTCAGTGACTTCTGGCAAACAAATGGCGGTGTACCATTCAGAATTGATCGTTCTACCATTCTATATTAGCAATATAGCCACGTGGCCATTTATACCAAAAAAACAGGCAACCATTTGCTTCAAAGTTTCTTACTTGAACAACTTTTGTTAGGTTAGGCTCATTTTGAAAGACCCATACAGTCGACTGTTGTTTACTTTCGTGCTGATATGCATAGATTCAAGATTCATCACCTGTGTAGATATTAAACACGGCTTTTGACGCACCACGATTATATTTCTTGAGCATTTTTGTGCACCAATCGACACGAACTTTTTTTGAGCCATTGTCAAATTATGCGAATTTCAACGCGCACAAATCTTTTTTACCGCTAAATGTTCATGTAAAATTTCGTGTATGTTCATGTATAATTTCGTGACTGAAATGAAATTTTCAAGTCATTAAACAACACAAATAGCGTCCGACTGACAAAATATTCTGAGTATGTATACAGTCAACAATGTCAAACAGTACGATGTATATGTCAGAGAGTGAATAGCAACAGCATTGTTGCCCATTTCGGATACATAAATAGCAATTCTCGTCTAGTACTATGTTCAAAGTAACAGTTTTGTTTCTATACTGAATCCCTTTCTTGCTTACTCAAATTAGGTCATTATCTACTATCGAAATTAAATTACTGACTTTATTAGTGTTTATATGAATATTTTTTTAGTATTTTTAAACGTGTTTTTCACTCACCCATAACTTTTCATGCGATTTTTAAAAACAACTAGGTTTGAAAGACTATATTAATGCCCATTAAATTACTATTTGACCAACATATTTTATCTTAATCAAAACGAGATCATTTATATGCCCTAAATTTTCTTCTCCGTTATTTAGTGAAACTTAATTTAAATCAATGTGTTGATCGAGATTAAAATGATATTTGAATAAGAACAATGTTCTTGAGAACAGTAATATCATCTATAGTGTTATTGACAATCCTAAATGAATTTGGTTTTGGTTGTGATTTGGACATATTTAGTGACAGAGAAGCTAGTATAGAAGACTCGTGTCAATCGTCAGATATCGTAGTGCGAGTGTTATATTTACCAAAATATTTTCGGATTGGTGAAGATCGAGCAAGGATCCAGTTCAGTTTGATCAATGTATATAAAGGTGTCCCATTACTGAAAAATAATTCGGATGTGGATTTCTATTATAGGTAAGACTATTATTATTCTAGATTATTTTGGTTAAAAAAATGGTGTAATTTACTTAATGAAAATATTAAAAATATGAAAATTAATTTTAATATTAAGTATCCTCACAAAATATATTGATATTCATTGTGTCTTAAATAAAGTGCTGTAGTTAATTTGGATATACAGTAATGAATAAAAGTATATCACAAAGTGAATTTTTAAAATTTCAAAGTTAGTTAAGTTATTTTTAATACGCTTTTGTTAGCTTCACCTGTATCTGTCTATGTAACGGAATCTTTGAACGTCCTTTTCACCCACTTTAAAACATCAGATTATATTAAAACTTTGCATACTTATCAAGGACCGATAACAATACAATAATTGGATAAGTTCGTCTCATTATCCTGAACAGGATCGTCAGGGTCAAGGATTTGGAGAGGAAGCCTGAGACACGGTTACAACACCCAAGGAAGGCATTAGGAGCGCAAATTACGTACTCCCTCCACAGGTAGGCAGTGACGAAAAATAAATAATAGTTTAAAAAACAAAAAAAGACGCTTTTATAGCAGATCAAACTAAAAAATGAAATGTAAATTATAATTTAAAAAAACTAAAAAACACAGTTTAATGGTAAACCGAACTAAAAGGTAAAAAATAATTTTTAGTTTAAGAATAAAGTGATGAATGAGAAAATTAATGTGTCATTGTAAAAAGAATAATTAAAAAAATATGCTTTTATAGCAGATCAAACTAAAAAATGAAAAATAAATTATAGTTTAAAAAACTAAAAAACACAGTTTAATGGTAAACCGAACTAAAAGGTAAAAAATAATTTTTAGTACAAGAATAAAGTGATGAATGAGAAAATTAATGTGTCATTGTAAAAAGAATAATTAAAAAAACATGCTTTTATAGCAGATCAAACTAAAAAATGAAAAATAAATTATAGTTTAAAAAAACTAAAAAACAGTTTAATGGTAAACCGAACTAAAAGGTAAAAAATAATTTGTAGTTTAAGAATAAAGTGATGAATGAGAAAATTAATGTGTCATTGTAAAAAGAATAATTAAAAAAACATGCTTTTATAGCAGATCAAACTAAAAAATGAAAAGTAAATTATAGTTTAAAACAACTAAAAAACACAGTTTAATGGTAAACCGAACTAAAAGGTAAAAAATAATTTTTAGTTTAAGAATAAAGTGATGAATGAGAAAATTAATGTGTCATTGTAAAAAGAATAGTTAAAAAAACATGCTTTTATAGCAGATCAAACTAAAAAATAAAAAGTAAATTATAGTTTAAAAAAACTAAAAAACACAGTTTAATGGTAAACCGAACTAAAAGGTAAAAAATAATTTTTAGTACAAGAATAAAGTGATGAATGAGAAAATTAATGTGTCATTGTAAAAAGAATAATTAAAAAAACATGCTTTTATAGCAGATCAAACTAAAAAATGAAAAATAAATTATAGTTTAAAAAAACTAAAAAACACAGTTTAATGGTAAACCGAACTAAAAGGTAAAAAATAATTTTTAGTACAAGAATAAAGTGATGAATGAGAAAATTAATGTGTCATTGTAAAAAGAATAATTAAAAAAACATGCTTTTATAGCAGATCAAACTAAAAAATGAAAAATAAATTATAGTTTAAAAAAACTAAAAAACACAGTTTAATGGTAAACCGAACTAAAAGGTAAAAAATAATTTTTAGTTTAAGAATAAAGTGATGAATGAGAAAATTAATGTGTCATTGTAAAAAGAATAATTAAAAAAACATGCTTTTATAGCAGATCAAACTAAAAAATGAAAAGTAAATTATAGTTTAAAAAAACTAAAAAACACAGTTTAATGGTAAACCGAACTAAAAGGTAAAAAACAATTTTTAGTACAAGAATAAAGTGATGAATGAGAAAATTAATGTGTAAAAAGAATAATTAAAAAAATATGCTTTTATAGCAGATCAAACTAAAAAATGAAAAATAAATTATTTTTTAAAAAAACTAAAAAACACAGTTTAATGGTAAACCGAACTAAAAGGTAAAAAATAATTTTTAGTTTAAGAATAAAGTGATGAATGAGAAAATTAATGTGTCATTGTAAAAAGAATAATTAAAAAAACATGCTTTTATAGCAGATCAAACTAAAAAATGAAAAATAAATTATAGTTTAAAAAAACTAAAAAACACAGTTTAATGGTAAACCGAACTAAAAGGTAAAAAATAATTTTTAGTACAAGAATTAAGTGATGAACGAGAAAATGAATGTGTCATTGTAAAAAAGCGTGAAGTGCTTTGTGCCATATTTTCATACTAACTCTACTTCTAGAAACGATACTGATGGAATATTTATAACAACTGACATCGAACAACCCACGCTTTTTTCATAATGGCACAATTTTCTCGTTCATCAGTTTATTCTTATACTAAAAATTATTTTTTACTTTCTGGTTCAGTTTACCATTAAAGCATGTTTTTTAGTTTTTTTAAACTATAATTTATTATTTTAAAAACAAATTTATGTTCTTATTTCTAACTATAAACGTTGTATAAATATAAAGTATTAATCGAAATATCCAAATAATATCGTGAAGAGAAGTGAAAAAGTTGAATCCTTATAGCAAAAAGTATGTAGATAAAACTAATATTGCCAAGATCTATATGAAACAAAATGAAATAACAATTGAAATAAGCCAAAATAGTAAATAATTTATTTAATATTTTGTGACATAACCGTTCTTACTAATAACTGCTTGGCATCTTCTGCTCATTGATTCAAGAAGTTTATTAATGTAGACATGATCAATACTTTTTCATTTTTCTTTCAATTCCCTATATAATTTTTTTTTGGTGGAGTAATTTTTATCTCTAATCTGTCGATTCAAATGATTCTACATATTCTCAATAGGGTTTAAATCCGGCTTATAAGGCACCATTATGTTCACTAATATATGGCGATACATAAATCTATCCATAATCCCTTCTAGGCGGCGTAATGGACCTATTCCAAACTTCGAGAAGTAACCTCAGACCGTGACAGATCCACTTCCAGAATTAAGAGTAGGAACTGTGTATTTATAATGGATTATTTTTCCAACAGGGAGTCTAACATAACGAACTTCATCAAATCCAAACATATTGAATTTTGATTCGTCCTTCCAATGTACCCGTTTCTAATCATGTAAAGTCCAATGGAGATGTTGACGAGCAAAATCTAAATGATTTCATATGTTCTTCTGTGAAATATCGGTCTTGATAGGTTTCTTGATAGGTCGACGTGCAAACAACTCTTGTTCATTAAGCTTTCTTTTAATGGTATTTATGGACACTTTGTGGATATTTGTGTCCTTGTTGGACACTGTGTGGACACACTATTGTGGACATTTGTGAACATTATCTGCTAATCCTTGGTTTTTTTAAATCAGCTCTTATTTTGGTTGGAGTCTTGATGGAACCTTGGATGAAGTAAGTACTAAGTTTTCTTGGACAATCGGATCTTGACGATAATTTTGTTGTTTCCTTTTGTTTAAATATATTAAGTGTGACCCATACAGCGTTCCTTTTTAAATTTAAATTTTTAGCTATAGTAGCTTCATTTTGACCACGTTGGTATAGTTCAGCTATTTTACTTTTTATGTCGAATGAAATATGAGGACCACGAGGCATTTTAAAAAATGTTCTAGGATGAATGTCTACTGATGGGTACGTTAACTGTATTAATTTTAAAGTGAAGAGAATAAAGTCAGTTTATGATATCTATAAAGTCTATATATTTTTGTCTTTCAAAAAAATTTGTTTTCTTAGTTTGCTTTTTTGGCTATAGTGTAAACAAAATAAAATCTACTTAATATTTTTTGTTCAGTGCCCTAGGATTTATTGACAATATAAGCAAATTTAATTTTACAACAAAGGAATATCTGTAAGCATTAAACTGGTTGTCTATATACTTTTGTCCATTACTGTATGTACTCGAATATTTTTTTCATCTTATGAATACGTTGGAAGTGTGATAGTGTTATGTTAATTAATTCCTATTTTAATAAATAAACATTCCTTCTTCAGTACTAAATCGATTCTTCTGCGAAATATTCAGTCGGCCGTTTTTACCAAAAAAATTTTAAGTTAGTGAAAAATTTCCGAAATTAGGCCAATGCTTTAAAATAATATTTTAAAAACGGCTTCATAGTGACTGAGGCAGCTCTTGAGATTTGCGAAGTAAAAGGGCCAAGGTGCCGTATTAATCCGCACCGCCTAACTCTAGTTCAAAAAATTCCGGGAGGTCTTGAAGATAGGGGATAATCAGATCGTCGATCTGTCGATGCCGACGTTTTAGGAGCAGCTGTGGTCGCAGATCTTGGGTATGGGCCAGCAGACCCATCCCGAAAATAATTGCTGCTACGAAATCTGATGCGAGGTGTGAAAATAGAGTAACGAAACTGATATTTTATAATTAAATTAAAAATTTCTCACTTTGGCCTTGGGAAGCCAGACAGCGCTGAAGATGATTTGTCCATTTTTTATAGCAGTGCTGTAACTTTAATCGCCTTCAGCTGTGCTTTGTGCACTGTGTTCTTTTAGGTGAATCTTTAATCTTAAAGTAATCGGAAAAAGAAGAAGTCTGGTAAATAGGGGGCTGTGGAGTTATACCAGTCGGGTTTTTACCTGTCAAGAAATCATTAATTAAAATCACTGTGAGGGTCTTCTTGAAATTCGGTCTCACACAAATGATGCTTTTTCGAAGTATTTTAAAAACCTTTCGGTAAAAAGGCTATTTTACTCTTTGGAATTAAGGCAGAGATTCTTTAAGGACGATCCTATGCCATATTTGAGTTGGTCGTTCTGCCTTTTTTTGGTCGTGATGAGATTGGAGTGTGCCATTCCTTACTCGGGTTGTTCGTTTTCGAGTCGTATTCAAAAATCCAACACTCGTTACCAGTAATGACAGGATTTAGAAGTTTAGTTGAAGGCCTTCGGGCACGAGGTTCCTCGTTAATTAAGTTTCGGCTTTATGAGAATGTCTTAATGTGTACTCGCAACGAAACCCTTTTTCTATAGGTCTTTTGAAGTTATACATCGAATTGCCGCAAAGTTTCCGTCCAACTGTGCCTAAGTCTGAAACAAAACTTAATAGCACACTGTTATCGATTTTATTTTCGTCATTTTTTTGCAAAATGCACTAGAAAAAACCTGTTTATAAATATAATTGTATCGGACCACCAAAGTGATTCTAGACAGTTTATATTCGTAGTGAGACATCAGATGTTAGTCGGCGACTCCTCCAAAAGAAAAACTGACAATATTGCTAGATCAGGCGTTACGCCACAAGTGTCATTGCTTTACCCTACACCGCCTCAGATTATATTGCTTCAATATATCGATTGGGTTGGGCGCGAAGGTTGAAGGAGCTCAAGGAGTGATCGTTAATAAGCTAACGGGTTGTAGAATTACAGGAGGAAGAAGAAGTGGCTGTAGATCCTAGAACAAGCACTTGGAAACTTTCAGGTGAATTTTCACTCCTCACTATCATTAACAGGTATTTGCGAGGCACATGAATGTTACCAAAGAGCTGTAGAAGCATTCCTCATGAGACGTCGCCGCAGTTCACCTTCAAGTTCAAGTTTATGATTATATTCGTACATTTGTATGACAACCTACGTCCTCATTAATGAGCATCCTGATAATTGCTTGACCGGGAGGGCATATATTTCATCTCGACTTTATCCACAATCAAACAACCCATACTTTACTTTTGCAGTTTTTGAACCACCAACGGTCGAAACATATGCCGTCCAATGTAAGGGATGGGTGGGGCTCACTTCCGGTCAAGCAACTAACAAGTCTTATCATGTGACGTATTTCTACTACAACAAGAAGCATTGCACTAATGACTGATGACTCAACGGATAATCTGCGGGAGTTAATTGATGATTACCTCCCTTCAGTAATATAATAATTTTAGTAGTACATGTGCTTACGCTTTCCAAGATTTTCACACATTTCAATTTTACCTATTTTATATTTAATAGATTCCTTTTTGTTTCAAATAAATTAATCTTAAGAGCTTACTATAATTAGTATGGATTAATGTCGCAATAATCCTGACCGAGTTTCGAGACCGTATTTAGTGGAAGTGAAGCTTTGTAGGACATTCTTGCTACAAAATGCAAATAGATTATTTTGATTGTATAAATATATTTATATTTGATAGATTTCATCTATGAAATCGTCAAAAAACTTTTTATAAGCTATTTTCTTGTCTGCTTTCAGTTCTTTCCGGGGATTAAATTTTATGAGAACATTGGTCTTAAAACATTTTCCACGAAGTATTAATTTGTATTTGGGAAACAAAAAAGTCGCCAAGGCTATATCCAATCAACACGGAGCCTGATCGATGACATTCTTTTGTGTTTTGTCAAAAAATTGCATATAAGGAGCGATATCTTGAACGACGCATTATCATGACTGAAATTTCAAGAATTTGGCTGGTCTTTTCATTAAAACATTATCTCTCAAACGTCTCACATTAAATATCAAATAGATTCATACGATAGACAAAGAAAACAGTCGACACGACTTTTGAATTGAAAAAATAAGAAAAAATATTAATAAAATATTTCATTTCGCATCAGTCATATTTTCCTTTGGAGAAATTATATACACGGTATTTTTCCTTTAATTTTCACCCTTTACGTAAAAGCCACAAAGCTGATGTTTGCCGAATGTATACTAACTGGAAGGTAATTCGAAAATTAGCTTTGAAATGCGCAGTCAAATAGCGGAATGCCCAAAAACAAATTGTCGTAAAAAATACATTTCATAAAGCATTTATTTGAAAACTCAATATTTGTTGCTGTTAGCAACACGCGTAATATTTATAAAAAATGTAACATGGAGATGAAATAGTAGCTCTCTTTGTGCCCTATTTACATGATCCTATAAATATAAATTCTCTTTTTATTTTCATCTACAACTCAATTCTAATTCGAAATTATTCTTCTCTGCCCGAAACGTTCCGAACTAACATCGTTGGTTAAATTTACGAAAGTATGTATACATATATATGCTAGTACAAAAAAAAACACTAGAAGAAAAGAAGGGAAAGGAAGAAGAATAAACAAAGCAAAACAGAAGATGATAAATAAAAGGATACAAATGTTTGCCGGTAGGCTTAATATAGTGTTTAAGAGCTATCTCCCACTTTGTCCGAAGAGAAAAGTTTTTGGTCAATGCGTGCTGCCAGTTTTTGCATACGGAAGTGAAATATGGACACTTACATAACAATCAATTTAAAGATTTCTGGTAGCTCAGAGGAGAATGGAAAGGTGTATGCTTTGCATTACAAAGCGAGACACAAGGACCAGCACATGGATCAGAGAACAGACGAAGGTATGTGACATTATTGGAAAGGTGATGGAATTGAAATGGGGGTGGGCAGGCCGTATAGCGAGGCGATGTGACGACAGATGGACCAAAGCAATCCTGGGATTGATACCGCTTGATCATAAGTGTTCATGAAGAAGACCTAAAACATGATGTATCGATGACATCATCAAGTATATTATACCTGAGTGGCAGAGGAGAGCCAATATGCTGGGAAGGCCTTCATCCTGCAGTGGACCGACAATGGCTGAATGGTTTATATTTATATATATATATATATATATATATATATATATATATATATATATATATATATATATATATATATATATATATATATACTTTCGCAAATTTAACTAACGATCCTTTATATTAGTTTAAACAAGTTTCCTTAAAATATTCCAAGTTCAACAAGTTTCCTTAAAATATGAATACAAAATGCAACCGATTCCGCCGAAAATACTATTTTACATTCCTTATAATTGTTTTCATTTTTGTTTCATTGTTCTCCTAAGGTATTATTTGAAAATAAAATGTAATACTTTTATAGCCATTTATACCATACGTTTCGGTTTACGTTTTTTTTTCTTTATAAAATGAAAAGGAAAACTTACACATTAATGTCAAAGTTGAAATTACTAGCACTAATTTTTCACTCAATAACCCTACAACAATTAACGTCACATTAAGAAGTACATGAAGAATGTAATATTAAAGAAATAAATCTAATATTTTTATAGTCATTTATTGCATACGTTTCGGCAAAGGTTTGGTTTGTTTTTCACAAACAAAAGAATGCTTGCATATTAAATAACCATTAATGTTGAATTACTAATTTCCACTAAAATCACTAATTTTTCCCACCATAACACTTATTAAACAATTAACATCACATTAAGAAACCCATGATTAATTATTTTATTGCATTAAGTATTCAAAATGTTCATCATTTGAGTCTATATAAATCAGATACCATTAGAACCAAATTTTTCCGATAACGTTGAAACAGTCCTGATACATTTCTAATCTGCTTTTACGTAAATACTAGGCATATTATTATATTCGCGTATAGAATACAATTTTGGTTTTAAATAGAATTTAAATACACACACTGAAATAGTTTTTGTTACCCAAAACGTGCAGATCATCTCAATTAGTCAATCATCAATCAATTAGTCGTTATCATCATCTCAATTAGTTATTA
The DNA here is from genome assembly GCA_031761425.1 of Cosmopolites sordidus. Taxonomy (NCBI): domain Eukaryota; kingdom Metazoa; phylum Arthropoda; class Insecta; order Coleoptera; family Curculionidae; genus Cosmopolites; species Cosmopolites sordidus. Next base: position 67,725 of record JARFXV010001201.1, on the reverse strand, counting down.
ACCATTAGTCTGATATATGGCTGATTCTTAATTTTCTAAAAACTCTTTTAACAATGTTCATTAGTTTATTTGTAATTTATTGCTTAAATAATAATTATTCATTATTTGCCAAATAGGTTTTACATATATTTGTTTAAAATCATAATTTTTACCATAGCTTTTAGATGATTTTACGACTTCAAACTTTTTCTTTCAAATGATGTGTCAGCTAACGATAAAATTTTTTACATTTTGATGATATATTTTAGTGACTGCTATATTTCCAAAAGGTTTTTTATACGAATATATTTAGAAAAGTTAAAATATATGGTAATCTTATGGCGCCATATCAGTATTCAGATCCCGCTTAGATAATGACGGCGTGTAGAGTGGCAATATTATTATTGTCATAATAACAATTTCAGTAAACAAAACATGAAAAGAGCAAAGTAGAATTATTTAAAGTATAATTATTTAAAGTTAATTATTTAAAGTATAATTAAAGGCATAAAAGAGGAGCAAGAAAACGAAATAAAGGTAGTTGTTATAAATTGACTGACCCGACAATGGCGGGAGAAACAGTTGCGAGTGTAATCAGAGAACATGTGGGGTAAAAAATGAATGCATTTTTAGAATGAAGTTACACAAGACGGACATTTATACTTAAAATGGGTTTAGGTTAGGCACTAGTATTTTGTGAAATTCTCTACATATTTACGTCGAAATACACTAAAAATGTACTGGAGAAGGAAAAGATTTACGGTTAGAGACGCATCAGCAACTACAAGGCTATTTAGCAACTGGACCTACAGCTTACGTGGGTTCCGAACCACGGTCATCAGCCACCGACAACCCAGGCCAGCACCCCCCTCAGGCTATCAACCCTTGGTTATGGCTTACCCATAAGTCTATCAGGAAGCCTACCGACTGATTAGTGATCAACGTAGAACACTTCTCAGAAGGCATCCGGCCTTACCCAGTCTTTAACTGGCATGACTGAGGGGTAATTCATTGTTGGATTTTACACTCTTGCCTAGAAACAATCACAAACATTTAGGAAGTAAACAGACAGAAGAAAGAAAGAAAAATAACCATCCGAGCGCTGGAATCGAACCAACTACTGCTTCAATGCGGTTTCGGCTGCCTTTTCACTCAGCTGACTGCCGATTTGACTCCGACTCCGACATTTGTAATGATTGATCCATGAACAATTCTTTTTATTTCATTTCAACAGCTTCAAACATTGCTCAGAATCATCAATATATTGTTGTTTTTGGTCCGTTGTGAGCAAACGCGGTATTCTATTTGGATGGCTATTTACGTATTCCCAAATATTCATGCAAAATGGTGTAAATACTTTCTTTCGATATCTTTATAATATCAATTATCTCCCCAGGCTTTGCTTTACGATTCTACCAAATTAATTTGTGAATTTTTCTGATGTTATCTCGTATAACCACCTCATTTGGATGTCCAAAGCGTTTAACATCATCGGTGCTTGAACAGGCACGTTTAAATTTGTCGTGATTAGAAATATTAGCTTTGGTGTAAATGCTACCATCTAGTGTTGAAACTATGCAAAGTCTATTAAATGTATTCTGCTTTTATAAAATTGTAATATATTATTCAATTGACAGTGAACGTAGAAACATGTGTTTCATTTTAGGTTATGGGCCTAGGTACGGGTAATAAAATAACGTTTTTGTTGGCAGTTAGGTAGTACAGTTCTTTTTTTTATTGTGTTATCGTTATTTACATCTTTAAATAATAAATAAAAAATTACATGGAACTATTTAGTCAATGTGCCTAAGTTAAAAGGCCGGGAAGACTATATCGAGTGGACTTTCGCAGCGGAGAATTATCTAGTTCTAGAGGGCATGCTAGATTGTATAAAGTCAGTTCCTGGAAAGGAAATAGATACCGCAGATAACGCAAAGACAAAAGCGAAGCTGATATTGACAATAGATTCCGCGTTGTATGTGCATATAAAAAATGTGAAGACATCGAAGGAATTATGGAACAAGCTGATGACATTATTTGATGATTCTGGTTTTACGAGGAGAATCAGTTTGCTTCGTAATGTGATCTCAATTCGTCTAGAAAGCAGTAGTTCCATGACATTGTACGTAACGCAAATTGTCTAGACGTGACAGAAATTAAGTAGTACCGGATTTAATATGAGTGACGAGTGGATCGGATGTTTGTTATTAACTGGGTTAACAGATAAATTTTCGCCAATGATTATGGCGCTTGGGCATTCCGGCATTCCGGCATTCCCATTATAACGGATGCCATTTATACCAAATTATTGGGCATGAAAGTCGAAGTTGATGTGAATTAAGTTAGCAGCGCATTCCTGAAGTTGAGAAGGTCACCCAATAAAAACAAAAACGATATAACCACAGCGCCGAAGACAAATTCGTTTGACAACAATGACAAGTCATACGTCAAATGTTATAAATATAAACAAAATGGTCATAACGCAAATCAGTGCAATAAAAATACAAATGCTAAGAAAACTGTTAGAAAACAGACAAATGCGTTCAGTGACGTATTTTTAAATGGTCATTTTAGCAAAAAAGGCTAGTATATTGATTCGGGTGCAAGTGCATATTTAACGGCTAACGAGGAATGGATGGAGAATGATTTGTATAAAATAGAAAACAAGGAGATTGTTGTTGCGAATAGTAACAAGGTTAAGGTTATATGTATCGGAGATATAAATATTGTGACAAAAACTGAACAGTGTGAATTTCAGATACCAGTAAAAAATGTTTTATGTGTGTCAGATCTGACAACCAACCATTAGCAATGGCAATAGGGTGTCATTTACCAAGAATTGATGCATTGTTTACCAAAAAAAGAAGGAATAATTTTAGCCACAGCATCACTAAGTAATGGTGTTTATAAACTAAGGTTATCTGAAAGTAATGCCAGTATATCCTGACATATGCCATATATCATGGCATCTTCGATTGGGTCACATTAACAGTAATTATTTGAATAGTATGAGAAATGCTGTCAAAGGTATCGAACTCAATGAGAAAGTTGATATCAACAAGTCAACATGCTCAGTTTGTTGTGAAGGTAAACAGAATAGACTGCCTTTTAATAACTACTAATAAAGAACTACTTAACATTGTGCATACAGACATTTGTGGGCCAATGGAAATTGAATTTATTGGGGGTCCAGATAGTTAATTTTATTTGTAGATGATTATAGTAGCATGATATTTGTTTATTTTCTTAAACATAAGAGCGAAGCCCTGACAAGGATTTCAAAGCAAAAGCTGAAAATCAAACCAATAAAGGAATCAAGATATTAAGAAGTGATAATGGACGAGAGTTTTGTAATAGAGAATTTGATTTATTTTTACAGAAATAAAGGATTAATCATCAGAAAACAAATGCTTATACACCAGAACAGATGGACTGTACGTGCGTGCTAATCGTACAATCGTTGAAAGAGATGTCTTTTATTCGATGCAAACCTAAGCAAAGATTTCTGGGCTGAAGCTAAAAACACTGTTGTTTATTTACAAAACAGAATTGTGGTATCAGGTTTAAATAATAAAACTGCTTATGAAATATGAACAGGAGAGAAGACCAATATCAGCCATTTAAGGTTATTTGATAGTACTGTTATGGTCCATGCCGCAAAAGAAAAACGACAGAAAGGGGACAAAAAGTCTAAAAAGCATATTTTTGCAGGCTATCCAGAAAATATCAAAGGTTACAGAATTTATGACCCTATGACTAAATCCGCGACAACAAGCAGGGATGCGATCTTTAGTGAGAATAGAAATGAAACAGATACCACCATACTAGTGAATGAAAATTCGACAGATATAAGCAGGTATTCAGTGAGGGACATGACTGATCAAGAGGAAGAAACATTGACTGAATTGCCTTCATCATGTGACTCTGATGAATCATATATTTCTAGTGAGTATGAGGATGCTCAGGTGAAAACATCTGTTACATACTGTAAGCCAAAAAGAGAGGCAAAGAAACTTGAAAGATTTGGATTTACAACTATTTGTACTAAAGGCGAGGTCATTGATTTATGGTAACCACTTAATATCAGAAAATCACGCTTTCAGCGAAAATCTTTAAATTTTACATAATGAAAATAAATCTAAAATGTTAACTCTCTGAGAAAGCCCAGGAATTTATAAAAGAAAAAATTGAGTATTTTACTAAAATATGCGACTTAAACTGACTTAAATATTTCAACCTTGTAAAATTTATATTGCACATCTAGACCCTAAAAAAATGGAATTATCGACTATCATCATTTATATATTATTAAGTCGTTGGACCGTTTAGATAGTAACTACTTTTCGTACTGTTAGTTTAATACAGTTCGCATTTGAAAAAACCACTGTGTGTTGAAACAATTGGGCTTTGAACAATTTTTTTTGTCAGAAATGGAAAAATCATTTATAAGTTTTATAACAAAACTATTTTTATTTTTTTTTTCCTTGTAATTAAAAATGTATATCAAATTGAAAATAAATTTTTAAATCTAGTGCCGATGACGCGCCGACAGTTCCCAAATAAAACCCGAACGTATGTGACCTCACAATAGTAAGGAAGGCCAATATCTGTTCGGTTCGGAACAATTCGGAAGTTACACCCAAGTTTTCTTTCCCGCTCTTTCCGAAAAGAATTGGAGTCTCTGGCAAATTAAACAATTTATCTATCTTAGTCATTGTTCTATAGGTTTAACCTATATATTTGACTGCATTTGTTGGTTTGCTAGCGATGTGAAAATATATTTTCTTTTAACTGTTATTTAGGCTTTCGTTCTGTTTTCGGTGTTATACTCATATATCTTTACATAAGATATGGAGGCTCAAAGGTAAATTCAGAATGAAATATTGTAATTGGATTAGGGTTCCTTTTGTTTTTTGCATTCGTTTTTATAACTTTTGTATATATTATTTAATTCATGTAGGGAAAACAAATTAACGTACCAAATTTATAAAAAGGAATATTCCTACGTGTCCGGAAAGAATCTACATGTAGCAACACAACGAGAGCAATAAGAATGAGAAACCCCTACAGGATCATCTATTTTGTAGGATACGAATAATAATATTCAAGAAAGCCCGAATAGGCAAGAAAAAAATTGGACTACCAATTTGGAAGATAATCGTATATGAAAAGTTTTATTCATGAAAGTTTTCTAGGACAATCTAATTTGTAGATGGTCGAAGAGTACAAAAATTTATAAAATCAGTTGGATGAACATGAACTAGTTAAGTTAAGGACTGGGAAAGCACTTTTCCAAATTCTAAAATATATTTCAAAATTTTCGTATTCTAAATAAAACAAAACAGTTAAAATATTTAGAGTTTTTTAGGATTTTGATACATTTCATCTATTGATTGAACATATTCATTTGATAAGGTATGTTTAAACATAGGTTAGAAATTTATTATAAGCATTAAAGACTAATGTTAGGCTGACAGTGGTTTCAGGATATGTTGTGGTACATAGTGGTTTTCTAGTAGGTAGACCTTAACAGGACAGTCCCACAGTTCGACTATAAAAGTTTCGCACTAAAAAAAAAAGGTTTAGGTGCCTTCTCTTATTTGGCAAATCTCTTGCTGGTTATGCATTAGAGTTAGTTGCAGTGGCGTAACTATAGGGTGGCAGGGCTGACAAAATGCAACGGGCCCCCGATCCGACGAGAGCCCCGGTCAGAGAGGCCGCGAGCTCAGAAGTAACCTAACATGTTTAACAAAATTTAGTAAAAATTAAAAAATTTATATAAGTACTTAAAATTAAATAAAGTTACAACACAACTAAAGACCATATACAAATTCAAATAAATTATTAAAATTTAAACGCATTCATAAGAAAAGGATGTGGATCAATTTTAGAATGTATCCATTGGTTGTTTCATTTTTTGTAGCGGTACTTTAGTAGCGCAGGCGAGCTAGTGATGCTAGGGGAATTCCCGCATTTTGTTAACCAAGAAAGTACTTTTTTCGTAGCGCTAGCGGGCTAGCGACGCACGAGGGGAATCTCGGATCTCTATTTTTTTAAGTACGGAGGGCTCTGCTACGCATTCTCCGTTTGATTTGTATGACAATTGTGTCATTTGTATTTTTGATATTTCGTAGTTTTTGTTTTATTGAATTTGCAAATAGAGCTAAAGTAAAGTTAATTGTGAAAGTTAGATATCAACATGTCTAGTTCTAGAAAATATCTAAGTGGGAGCGAAAAAGAAAGAGTGAGTCTGAAGAAAAAAATAAAAAGTTACCTAAAATTAGTCAGTACTTTAAGAATGAAGACTTTATTGATCAAAAAATGAGTGAACAGTGCTCCGAAAATGAAGAATTGGACGTAACTAAAATATAGCAGATGCAGATGCAACAGTATAGCAGATGCAGCATCCGACACCAGTGTATATCCAGATCCAGAACAACCACAATAAGGTACAAGCAAAATATTTTAGTGTCAACATATATTACTGATAAGGGTAATTTTAAAGAACTAAATGATCAAGTGAAACGGTTCGTGATCGAAAACGGACATTATAAACCTAAGGGTCCTTTCTTAAAAGACAGTGACAATAAATCTTTTCTAGAAAAACATTATTATATTGTTTCCAAGTCTGGCGTGAAATTTGAACGTACATGGCTATCCTATTCCTTAATATTTCGGAAGGAGTATTGTGAACCATGTTGGTTATTCGCAAATCGGGCATGTAAAAAAATACAAAATGTTTGGATGGAAGGCTATGACGACTGGAAACATATTGTAGACGCCATAGAAAGACACGAGACATCAAAAATGCACTTTAATTCTTTTCTTACGTATCAACAATGGCGGCTACATGGAACCATAGTTGAACAGCAAGGGTTCATTATCCAGAAAGAAAAATCCTTTTGGCTCCAAATACTTTCTAGACTCCTTGATGTTACTCTGACACTTTCATCGTGTAATTCAGCCTTTCGTGGCCACAGAACAAAGGCAGATAGCAATGATGCAAGTTCCTAAGGAAACTTTTTGAGTATTGTTAAGTTATTAGCAAAATACGACCCGATTTTACAATAATTACTAAGTAAACTAAAGGGCCAGATAAAATACTTAAGTCCAAAAATACAAAATGAGCTCATTTCTGTTCTGGCTCTAAAAATAGAAAATGCACTCATTAATGAAATAAATGCCGCACCATTTTACTCTACCATATTCGATACGACTCAGGATATTTCAAAAACAGATCAAATGTGTGAACTTTACCGTCATTGTTTGATCGAGAAAGACGAAAATGGAATCCCAAAGGCGCTCGTCATTAGAGTCATTTTTAGGATTTAATGAAGTTAAGGACTAAACTGCCTTAGTAATGTCCAACCAAATTATTAAACCCATAAACGACAAAAATATACCCCTAAATAAATAAGTGTCGAGAACAAGGATATGATGGTGCTAACACAATGATAGGAACTTATAGTGGAGTTCAAAAACTCATACAAGATATCGAGTCAAATGCGATATATGGTCACTGTGCTGCCAGTGATTTATTTTTAGACGAGACATTGAAAGGGCCTTGGTTAAAAGCTGTGAATGAGGAACTTCAGTGCTTTGAAGATGCTTGGGAGTTAGTGGATGCTCCAAAAGATAGTACTCTAGTGAAATGCAAGTGGGTATTGAAGAAAAAGTGTAACAGTGACAATGAAGTGTGTTATCGTGCTCGACTTGTTGCAAAAGGATTCATGCAAAAATATGGTGTAGACTATTTAGAGACATTTTCACCAGTGGTAAGACATACTACATTGAGATTAATGTTTGCATTATCTGTGCAGTTAGGTTTGGATATTACTCATCTTGATGTAACCACAACTTCCTTGAATGAGGAACTTGAGGAGACAGTATACATGCAAAAGCCAGATTATTTTTCTAGTGCAGAGAATGATGGTAAAGTACTTAAACTAAAGAGAGCTATTTATGGTCTTAAGCAGTTCTCAAGAGCCTGGAACAAGAAAGTTCATGAGTGTCTTGTTAGTACGAAATTTAAACAATCTAGGACAGAATCTTGTTTATATACTAAAAATAAAAACAATTTTAATACAATTGTTACGCTGTATGTCGATGATTTTTTAATTTTTTCCAATGATAATGTTGAGACCGAATAAAAAAGTGTATTAGCATCACACCAGATATTTCATTTTCTGTTTCATATCTTAGCCAATTTAATTATTGTTATAATCAGCAGACCGGCTTATATTCCAAGAAAGTTTTAATATATTTAAAGAAATCTAAACATTATGGCTTAAAATATGATAATTATGATAACTTTAAGTTGGAAGGTTATGTTGATGCTGACTAGAGAAATAATGTAATTGATAGAAAGAATATATTCTGCTTTTATAAAATTGTAATATAGTATTCAATTGACAGTGTACGTAGAAAGATGTGTTTCATTTTAAAATTCAGCATACCTATCAATTATCGTTTTCCTGGGGCAGAGTTCATAATATAATATATATCAAGCCATTGTTTTGCTTCAACGGTATTTTTCTTAATGAAAAAACAATGCTTAATCAACACACAAAATCTGTTTTTTTTCTGATTATTTTGAAAATAGTAGACAGATTGTCTAAAATTTTGACACACGACGTTTGAATGATGGCACAATCGATCACTGGTAAGGATTTTTCGTAAGTGATGCCATCCATATGTTCCTTAGAACATGATAAAATATTCTAGAAATTCCACTTGCATTTTCTAGAAAAAAAAGAGTATAACATATTCTGTTGGCAATATATCTAGGAATCTCACCGTTTCGTCTGGTGGTGTTTAGACTGTCGTTTCGCCTATTTAGCTCACCTCTTTCTTCTGTTTCAAGGGCTTCTATGATTGTTCGGACCTTATAGTTTTCAATATTCGTTATGTCTTGATTCATTATGTCAAAATTGATTTAATGTCATGTTTGTGGGTGATGTTGGAAGAAGTGGTTTGTTTATTTTTTAAGTTGTTTTTATGTTCCTGTATTCTGACCGAGATCCGCCTGTTTGTTTGTTCTGTTGCAGCTAGAACAAAATATGCTATATACCCCATGATTTTCCAGTCTAATATTTTTCTTGTGCTTTTTTAAGATGTTTGCGACAGTTTCGTGCGGCTTGTAGACTGTCCTGTTTTTTTGGTTTCTTGATCCTATATTGTTAATCGTGTTTGGGTTTCCTAACGGTGAATGGCCTCCCTGATGGAATTTAGAAAAAATGGATATTTAGAAAATTCCATTAGGAAGGCCGTTCACTGCCAAAAAACCCAAAACGAAGAACAATAGAGGATCAAGAACCAAATGCACCAAATGCAGGAATTACTGAAAGAATAGGCATACTACTAAGGAAACATAAGATCAGAATACTCTACAAGTCGCACAAAAATATCGCAAAACATTTTAAAAAAACCCAAGGGCAAAGTCAGACTGGATAATCACGGAATATGGTGTATATAACCCATGATTATCGACTCGACTGCAACAGAACATACATAGGACAAACAAACAGACGGATCTCGGCCAGAATATAAGAACATCAAAACAACTTAAAAAGCAAACAAACCACTTCCGCTCTGTTCTAGCGCTATCTACAAATAGAACATAAAATCAATTTTTGAAGGAACCAAAGAAATAGCGAATATTGAAAACTACAAGGCTGGAACAATCAGAGAAGCCCTGGAAATAGAAGAGAGGGGTGAGCTAAATACGCGAAATGACAATCGCAATATTACTGTATTACGAAACAAATACTGCTTCGTGGCTACCAGTAAAAATTATAAGGGAACGCCGGGCAACGTAACCGATCCCCGCGATGAGTCTCGAACTACCCGGATACAATCTGCGCAGCCGCCGGCCGTCTATGAGAGTGAGCGCAACGACCCATGCACGTCAGTTGAACTCTTCACTTCACTCGAAGCGAACAACACTTGTAAGTCCCAAATGACGAAACGTCGTGACTCTTCACACAACGAACGGATCGTCACACGACACATATGTTGGTTTTGATAACGGCAATGTCCCTACTCGTTTTATGATATTCTAATGATAATCACGGTGCAAGTGTAAATGGAATTCTTGATTTTTTATCATTACATAATACCGTTATGGTGTAAACAAAATTTACAATACCAACTTTTTAAAATATATTTTTCACTGTGTTGCATTTTTTTGCCGCTCCAGTATATTTGCTTTATTTCGTATCCAGCCAAATATTTAATCATCCAAGATCGACAAAAAGTATTGTGCTTCGACCCGAATGGTTATTGGAAACATAAATATCATATCAAGACACATACAGCAGTTTCCGTTTCCCTAAATGTTATTAAATTAATTTTGTCCTTTTAATTTCAGAAACAGGATCTATGACTAAAAGGAATCTCCGGTCAAGCCTGATACCACAACCAATAACTTCTAAAATTATTATAGGTCAACGATTCATAAAGTTGATATATTAAACATTTTTTTCGCAAAAAATGCCTTATCTGTGATCTAAAGGTATATCTCGGAAAATAAATATTCAATATTCTCGTAAGAGCACTTGAATGAAAATTTTCAATTCCGTTGCATTAGACTTCGAGAACTTTGAGAAGTTATGATAGAGATTTTTTAAATTTGCTGTCCAAGTCATAAGAAGTAAATTAAAAAATATTGATTTCCTCTAACGCTTTTAAATTAATTGATTTGGAATTGAAGGGTGATTTTCATAGATATACTTATTTTATATAAGTAAGAAGTCTCGATTAATATTAACAATACTTTTAGTAATACTTTTAGTAACAAAATATATACAACACAATATATACAGTGTATAAGGGTGATTCACGGTGGATGGTACATTAAACGTTTACGGAGAACAACTTGGGGTAATGATTTTAAATTTTTGGTACTTATGTAAATGATCATGAACTCTCTATTTAATATATTTTTTTGCGCTGCAGTATTACCAGATCTACTCAAAGCTTATTCCAATGTGATTCCGTGATTTTTTAATGTAATGCCCTATATGTTATTACATTTTTACATTCTCTGAAGTATTTTGAAACTATGTATATAACATATGTTATACATATCTTGAGCCGTTTCGGAAATAAAAAATATTTTTTAAGATATTTGGTAACATTCCTGAATAAAAAAAAATATATTGTTTTTATAACCAGCATAGCTAGATACCTGAATTTTTGAATACGGTTCCTTAATAAGTTGCTTTATGACAATATGATATGAATATTAATTTATCGCAGTCAGGGGGTTTACAAAATAGTGCCCTTTTGATAGAACTTAAAAATTCATGTTATGTAGGAATTTTAAATAGAACACCCCTCATTTTATAGTAGAGCACAAAAAAGCAATAAATTGTGTATCTAAAAGTATTAAGTGCTGATATACTTATTTTTAACGGTTTGACGTATAAACAAAAAATCAAAATAATGTAATTAAAGAAAAAGTAACGGTTTATTTTATTTTAGTAAACAATAAAACAAAATTAAAATTAGAAACATACTAACATGTAAAAACTATTTTTATAGCAAATGTTCGAAACACTGGTCGTTTGGCTCCAAACACTTCAACGTTCTAATATGAACCCCTTCCGTGACAACTCTTTTTTTCTCAACAGGTTACAGTACCCCAAAGAGAGAAATCAAGAGGAGTTAAATCCACGGAGCCAAACGTCGAAACCACCTATCTTGGAATAGTTCAGTGCCAATGGAAGGTTTTCTCTCAAAGCCTCTATTACTCCTCTTACTATTTCTAGATAATTTCGTGAAATTAATTGTTAATCGTAAATAAAGTATTGAATTTGTTTGTCCATGAATAAACAAAAAACATTAAAACTAAATTTCCCTTGGTATGCGGAATCCCTGGTAAAATTGTTATTCGCCCAGATTTGACAATTTCGTATATTAAATACTCATTCTGTCGAAAATTTGAACTCATCAATCCGGATTATTTTTTGTGAAAACGTCAATCTTCCTTAAAACAAACTAATAAATTTTCACCAAATTCCACTCTTTGAGGGCAGTCGTCTGGATTGATACACTGAGCTTTAGAAAATTTGTAAGGATGCATGCCGTGTTTTTTCAGTATTCTTAGAAGATTAATAGAAAATTGTGGACACGATCTAATAGAAGATCATGGATATGCATGGAAATACGTTATTAATCTCGTTATCCTCATAAGATGTTACTGTTATCCATTCGTGCTAAATTACATTGGGTTAAACTGTCTGCAGGTGCGATCGATAATTTTGCCACACTGTCCGTATAAAATATACAAATGCATGTTCACTGCATTCGAATAGTTAATTTCTTCCATTCTTTACTGAGCCAATTACTTACTTAAATACAATAATAATGTCAAATACATACAATTTCATAATATTTTTTAGAAGTAATGTTACCCTAGCCGGTCTTAGTAGTCCCACTACTAAAATAAACCATTATCTTTGCATTAATTGCATTATTTTGATTTTTTGCTTATGCGTCGAAAGCCGCTAAAAATAGGTACATCATCACTTAACAGTTTTAGATACAGAATTTGTTGCTCTTTTGTGCTCCACTATAAAATTCGGTCAAACATGACATCATGATAAAATTGCTGAAAGACAAAGGTGTAGACACGCGAGATATAAGAATAATCTATAACTTATACTACAATCAGAAGGCAGTGGTAAGCATAGACAACTACAACTCAGAGGAAATTGAGATTATGAAAGGCGTAAGACAGGGATGTATAATGTCTCCAACATTGTTCAATTTATATTCTGAAAACATTATGAATAAAGCACTTGAGGATGAAACAGCCGGCATAATAGTGAACGGAATACCAATCAATAACATCAGATATGTTGATGACAGCATTGTAATGACAGAATCAATGGAGGACCTGAACAGAGTAATGGAAAAAGTAAGAAAGGCAAGCGAAGACCTCGGATTAAGCTTGAACACGAAAAAGACAAAGTTCATGGTCATTACAAAGAAAAACATCAATAATGCAGAATTGCGTATTCAGGGGGAGCAAATAGAACGAGTAAAAAAATACCGGTATTTGGGCACAACAATAAATGACAACAATGACAATACACCGGAAATTATTGCTAGAACAGAACAGGCAAGAAGTACTTTCGTAAGATTGAGAGGCGTCTTATGTAGCAAAGATTTGTCGCTGACTCTTAAACTAAGACTAATAAAATGCTACGTCTGCTCTGTACTCCTCTACGGAATGGAGGCATGGACATTAAACAAATATACACAGAATAAACTGCTATCCTTTGAAGTGTGGATGTACAGAAGGGTCTTAAGAATCGCCTGGACCAAGAAAGTAACAAACAAGGAAGTTCTGAATCGCGTGAATAAGGAAGAAAATGAGCTGCTGGCAGACGTGAAGCGACGTAAACTACAATATCTGGGTCACGTCATGCGCGGAGAGAAGTACCAACTGATACAAGTAATTATGCAAGGAAAAATCCAGGGCAAGAGAAGCATCGGTAGAAGAAGGATGTCTTGGTTACGTAATTTGAGAGAATGGTACAACTGCAACTCCAACCAACTGTTCCGAGCGGCAGTGTCCAAGATCAAAATAGCTAACATGATTGCCAAACTCCGGACCGGAGAGGGGACATGAAGAAGAAGAAGAAGATAAAATTCGGGGTGTTCTATTTAAAATTCCTACATAACATGAATTTTTAAGTTTTATCAAAAGCGCACTATTTTGTAAACGCCCTGTGTGGTATAAATTAATTCTCATGTCACATTATATCAACCTATTAGGGAATCGTATTCAAAAATTCAGGTATCTAGTTATGTTGGTTAAAAAAAAATTATATATTCAGGAAGGTTTCTTTCTAAATTTCTTAAAAAAATACTTTTTATTTCCGAAACGACAAGATAGGCATAGCATATGTTACATAAAAAAAGGTTCAAAATGCCTCACAGAATCTAAAAATGTATGTAGTATTATTTAAGGTATTCCATTAAAAAAAAACAAAGGTGGTTTTAGCTACGAGTAGATTCTTCAAAACTGCAGCACAGAAAATATTTTAAATGGAGAGCTCATGTCTTTTTACATAACTAACTAACATTTTAGATCTTTACATTAAGTTAGTGAAGTCACCGTGAAACACTCTGTATACATGTAGCAAACGTGATTGGATTTTTGAAAAGTTGCTTCTAATCTATTAATTTCAATATGATATTTACTTTGTTTTGACAGTGTTCTAAACCTGATTAGATTTTGGAAAAATTAACAAATTAAATACTACTTTTGGCGTGAAAACAACCATTGCGTAAAACGAAGAAAAGTTGAAATAGTATTATGGAGACTCTTCTCCTTTAAATTTCATGGTTCAGATATAGTTCACTGAATTTCGATATGGTTAAACCAGTACGAGTAACGCTCCGTGTTTATGAAGGCCGATTGAAATTTCTAAGGAAATGGTGAACAAAATCCATAATATCGTCTTGGCCGATTACATAGTGAAGGTAAAATAAGTAATTGAGATAATAGACATCTCGAAAGAATGCGAACAGAACATTCTACATGAACATTTGGTCATAAGAAAGGTCACCGCGATGGTTACAGCGGTTGCTCACCGTAGACCAAAAGCTGAATCGAGCTTCGCAGCATCGTTTAGACATGTATTGCGATTCGTGACTGTTAATAAAACATTAATTCATCACTATTCACTAGAAATGAATGAACATTCTAAAGAGTGAGTTTTAGCTAATGGAAGTGCTCCAAAGAAGAAGACGTTTGTATCTGCCGGAATAGCCGTGGCCATTGTTCGCCATGAATCGGATGTCGGAATGGTTAGGCTTTATCTTTATTGACTATTTGGACAAGAGAAAAAGCAGTATGCTGAATTATTGGTGGAAAAGTTTTATTTCATCATGACAATGTACTCGTCCATTCGTTTGCTATAGGTTTCTGGCTTCGTCATGGACAAACGCGAATTTCGTATTTATTTCACTGCGAAAACCAAAGACAAAGTGATAAAGTATGCTGCTGCTGCACATTTCACGGTTCGTAAGTAGTTTACTGAGTTTCGATGTGATTAAATCAGCTGATCTTCGTTAAGGTCACTACTGAAGAAATAGCCAACAAAATGCATGATATTGTGTTGGCCGATCACAGAGCGCAGGTTATAGGGATTGATTGTTGAGATAACAATCGCTCAAACGAATGCGTCCGAGAATATCTTACATGAATATTTGGGCAATAGAAAACAATCAAGTCGATAGGTGTCTAGTTTACCCATTGAGGACCTAAAACTAAATCAACCGACCACTTTACAGGGGTGCTTAGGCTTGTATAAGCACAATTTGAATGAGTTTCTACAGTGATTCGTGATTGTTGATGAAATGTATATTCATCAAGTGCATAATAGAAATAAAGGAACCGTCAAAACAGTATTTTACCTGGCGAACGTGCTTCGAGGAAGGCTAAAGCGCTTCCATTGGTCAATTTGCACTACGACTTGATGCCGCATTCACTCTATTCGCACTAATTGGCCCTCCGCGACTTCTTTAATTTTTCAAACATGAAGAAATGACTGAAAACAAAAACACATCAAATAATAGGATCAACACCGAAACAGTTCAGCAAGTCATACTCTTTTGGAGGCATACAAAAGATGCAAAATCGTTTGGCAAAGTCTATTAAACTAATAGGATACTACATTTAAAAACAAAACGATTTTCGATCAAAACAACAATATTTCAGTTAAAAATTATTTAATAATGAAAAGTAGTTCATCTGTATTTTTTATTGCAAGGTATCTCAGGCGGGTTATAGCTCATTCAGGGAAACAATGATTGCACGTAATTAATCTAGAGAAACCTATTGCGAATTTAAATCCATAAGAAAGAAAAAATCATTTAAAGTTCAAAGCACTTTCTTTCCTTCTTCCTCTAATCCTATTAGAATAGGATAAAAATACGGTGAGCCGGCGGATTACATTCTGTGAATTCGCTGTTAAGCTAACATTTAGGTTTGTGGTTCTGGACAGTATTGCCGATTTTTCGTAGCATATGTCATTTTCATGTTCTGATCGTTTTTGAGTTCAACCTTCAAACGTTTCTGAATTATTTTTACTGTATTCTTTGCTTTTTAAGCTATTTTCTGGTTTAGTTTCTGTTTTTGTGAATTCTATACGGTTAGGTTAGATAATGCTGTGTGGTTAGGTTAGATAATGCATCATATCATAGTACACTGATGGATAAACCTCCAACTAGTGCATGGACAAACCCAAAAATTACAGAATGGCTGACAGAACATAATCTTCTTTTTGGAAACACTATGTTAAAAAGTGAACTGCTGCAAATCGTTATTTGGTAAGCAGTAATTAAAGGGACAGGTTTGTGCCTAAAAAAGCCTAAAAAGGAATATGTGGCAGATCATATGGCTAAAGAGTATGGCCACAAAGAATTATGTCTTCCCCCTTATCATTGCATGCATATTCAATCCTATAGAATTGGTATGGAGGGAGGCCAAAAAGTATTACAATCGTCATATAGATCGATATCGAAGAACAATTGATAACTGTTGGAAATGTGGAAAGAAGCTTTGTCAAAAGTAACACCACATGAACAGCATCAGACATACAGAAGAAGAGATTCAAAGATCGTCAAATCGTGAAAGAGTATTTTATAGATTAGAAGTTAATCCTTTGATAATTTACTTGAAGAGCGATTGAGATGCTGAATGTTTTTTTAAGTGGCACTGTATAATTAAACTTTGTGTGAATTAAATGAAAAGCCCCTATGTTGACAAGCAGACGTTTCAAAACAGATTTTTGATTAAAACTTTAAAAAAAAAAACTTTTCGTGTTACTTTTTCATTTTTATCAATCATATAAATGCTAAATACCAAATCATACAAAAGTTTGGGTATTTTGGTGTTGATGTGGCAACATTGTAACGTGAGTGCGTTATAGATTTTGATGACGTGCAACCATTGTTTCCCTGAGATGTTTCCTCATGAGCTGTATATACATGCTTCAATTGGCAACGTGTAAAGTTACTGGCAACTGAGATGCTCCACGTCCTACTTACCAACATTGTATTTTCGAATCTGAAGAAAGGCGAAACAATTTCTGTTATTTTTAAAGATAATATATTTCCGATAGGGTTCGCTGTCAAATCGTCATGGCAAATGTCATCAACAATCGATTTATTGAGGGAATAATTCAGTGAGAAAATTATTTCGAGGACCTGTTAATAACGGTCATAAAATCCCAGTTGCTTGAAAAAGTGGTCGGGAATTGGATTGACAGAATTCGTTTTGTCAGAAGTAGTCGGGTCCACCCCGTCCTTGTCCGAAATTGTTTTCAAACATTAATGCCATTAAATATTATTTACATAAAATAAATAGTTTTAAGGCTAATTTGGTTATCATTCGTTTTATTTGAATTTATAGCTCGTACGCACTAATATATATATATATATATATATATATATATATATATATATATATATATATATATATATATATATATATATATATATATATATATATATGCTCACAAGGTAGCGTAACGGAACCGTGGAGGGAAAATATTACAGAAATCTTTCACCCTTTCTCCACGTGATGCCACCGATCGCCTTCGCCGAACTGTCAACCATACGACGTCACGTGTCTCTCGGGACCGGTTTCTAGCCTTTCAGCCGTCATCAGCCGAGCTCTAGACGAACTCAAGGAAAGAAGTTCGGAGAGGCAATCGGGGCCAAACCAGATCAACTGGCCATTTTAATGACGGGTCGTGGTCGCACACAACTCACGCCATCATACGGCGAATGCTCGTAGTAGTCAAGACCGCTCGTAACATTCTGCCTAGAACCTCGGGTATAGTACCAGGTATGCCCACAAGGTAGCGTAACGGAACCGTGGAGGGAAAATATTACAGAAATCTTTCACCCTTTCTCCACGTGGTGCCACCGATCGCCTTCGCCGAACTGTCAACCATGCGACGTCACGTGTCTCTCGGGACCGGTTTCTAGCCTTTCAGCCGTCACCAGCCGAGCTCTAGACGAACGCAAGGAAAGCAGTTCGGAGAGGCAATCGGGGCCAGACCAGATCAACTGGCCATTTAATGACGGGTCGTGATCGCACACAACTCACGCCATCATACGGCGAATGCTCGTAGCAGTCAGGTCTGAAGACTTGTCTGAAGACTGAAAACAAGCATTGAGAATGCCAAGTGTGCCAATGCCAAAGTGTGACCTTGGCGAAACGTCTGCACGTTCCCAACAAACAGGACACAAATGATCGGATGTACTCCGGGACTAATAGTCTAGCATATATATATATCAATTGAATTATGTTTATGAATTCTCCGTTTTATGAATTCTGGCTTTATTACAAGTTTACCAACCTCTTTGGATTCACCATCAGAAATTTGGCTGCTGCTTTTTTTTTCTTGTTTCAACTATAACTTTTTTGGGCTTGCATAAACTTCTTTTACTACCCCTATTTCTTTTTACATAACATTACCAGCTTCGTTATCATCATTACACATTCTTTTTCTACTTATTTAAGTAATTCCGATAAAGAGTTTATTGACAGATTATAAAACTTTTTGTCTTATAAATTTTGGCCTGGGATGTATATACATAAATAAATAATCATCTACTGGCGCACTGAAGTTGTGCGAGCTTGCTGACATTGTAAGTATGTCAATAGACCATATCAACTACGTTTTACGTAATGTTTTGTGTACGAAAAAGCTTTTCTCTCGATGGGTGCTGTATTTGTTAACAGTCGATCAAAGACTTGATACATTTTCGGTCATAAAATATTACATCTACTTCGCAAGTATGTCCTATCTTTAGTAGTCTTTTTTAGGTTTAGAGAAAATATTATATTCTCCTTCCTGTGCATGGTTCGTAACCTACAGAAATTATTTGTTTTAGTCACAGCGTAAATATCGAATAGTTTATGCACGTCCGGCGTCGAAAAGATTACAATATCGTCTAACAGTGTTCGTATTTTCTATTTTTTATTATTAATAATGGCTCGTAGGCGAAAACTAATTAGTGCCTAGGGCAAAGCTGTGCCTATAAGGAAATTTTGGAGAAATTTACGAAGACCTGCTTATCTTCTTATTGTCTGACACAAAACGACATTATTGATAAAATGATGACAGGCTTTCAAAATATTGATTATACCAAGTTATTGACACACCATTGATAATTGGTACGCCAGCGTTCCTTTGGTAGAAGATTTTTTCAAAAAATCAGAAAATTTCAGTTGTGGGCATGTTGCACAAGAATAACAAAGATATACTCCAATGCTTCATAGCAAAAGGCAAACTGAATGTTGTAGTCAATTCGGATTTTCTGACAGGGCTACACTTGTGTCGTATGTGCCAAAAAAAGTGGATCTGTCGTATTATTATTATCACTTCATTGTGCAGTTGAAATAGATGAAAGTATAAATGAAAAACGGAAGCCAATCATTATAACTTTTTATAATAAAATAACAGGAGTCAATGAAATTAACAAAAAAGCAAAAATGTATTCGACATCAAGAAAAAATAACAGATGGCCTTTAACACACTTTTTGATCGGTTCTAACACCGGTTCTAGATATTGCAATAATAAATTGCCGTTTGGTTTCTAGATAGTGCAAGAATAAACACCATGGTAATCTAGAGGGTAAATATACGAGTAAAAAAATCTTGAGGGTAAATATGAGAGAAAAAATGCGAAAAAAATTATGCGAATTGGGAATGCGGTTGATAAAAGTGTTTGAAGAGACAAGAGCTAAGATGGACAACTTTCCGAGAAAAATTAGGGACCACTTAAACATAAGTGACGGAAACTTATGTAAAGAACCAGGGACAAGTTATAGTGCATGCAGAGAAAGCTGCAAAATATATCCTGCTAAAAAGAGGAGACAAACCAAGAAACAATATGCAGCTTGTCTGAGGAATATCGGCCAGGAGTTCACCACATTTCTTTGCAATGAATATTATCGTGATGAAGATACTGATGATGAAGGAAACTAAACCTAAAGCCGAGTCCACATGTGTTGTATGGGGTGGACGTGCGTCGCAATGTAGACGCTTTGACACACAAGGTCGCACACAAATATTTTCGCCGCACAGTACGCGCACGAACCATCCGTTTTCGGTTTTCTCACGAACGTCAAAGGAATTTGGGGTGCACAAGATTTGTGTGTGGACGTGTTGTTGATGCGAAATTAATGTTTTAGTTTTAAAAAATTTTATGTAGTAATTTATTAAAATATTTATTGAGTAACTGATTGGAGTCTAAGCATCTCCTAGCATATTTTTATGTGGAAGAAGAAATGTGCTGCATTCATAATAATGAATAACTTAATCAAGAAAAATGAAAAAAAAATCACAAGAAAAAGCGTTATTGGATGAAGCATTTGTACCAAAACAGAAAAGTATAAACTATAGAAAATAAAAAAATAACTAAAAACACAGTTTTTTGACGCTTGTTGAAATAACCTAATCAAAAATAACCTAAGAACATCCCACTGCACACACAGATGGACCGGAGCATACAGCACGCCATCACAAATATTTATAGACTGGGCGTGGTAATTTTGCGACATAAATATTTTCGCCGGGCAGTAAATTCAACACATACGCAAATTTTTATTGATGTGAACTCAGCTTTAGACAACGAATTAAATACAGGCAGATACTATTATTTTTGACTGTTTTATCGATCTCATTATCAAACTTGTTAATTTTATAAATTTGATTTTATTTTACGTTTAAGTAAAAATTATTCTACTAAAATGTTTCCTAATTGAAAGATAAGTTGTATATGTATAACTAAACTAAAAATTGACAGATAAATTCAGGTAAATAATAAAAACTGCTGTATTTTTTATTACTTGATCTCGTCAAAGAATAATTTTATAAATTCAATTTGTTCCTAGTTAATTGTTTCCTAATTTAAAGTTAATGTGTATAAATAAATAAAGTGTTATAGATAAACAAGTTTCTTTTTTAATTTATCTACTAAATCCCAAAAAATCTTTAATAGGCCTTTAAAATTACGCGCGACTGGTTCCGTAATAAATGACTCGTGCTTGAAGAATAAATAAGTAAACATTTTCAAAGACTGTTGACTTATATAAATGCGAATTTCCTAAATTTCTTCAACGTTTAATAATGGTTGATGAAACATGGATTCACCGTTACACGCCAAATATGAAGCAATGGTTTAAATAGTGGGTGTGAGCGGACGAAAGTGGACCAAAGAAAGGGTAAACCGTTTCAATTTGCCAGATGCAAATTAAGGTTGAGATTAACTTGGAGTATCATGGTGTGTTAGCCGTATCCTATTGGCAATAGGCAAGACAATCACTAGGAAGTATTATGCTTCATCATTATACTGTGCTCTTCATGCTAAACGTTTACAAGTGGATTTCAAACCTAAAATTACCAGCTCGTCGTCCATTCACTTAAAAACAAATCCTCAAAAACCTTTTTGAACGATCTTCGCATTTACAAATTTTAATGATATTTGATTGCAAACAAACTTGTGGTACAATAAATGTACAATTAGTAATAGATGAATCTCGAATTCCGTTTATTTTAAAGTGGGTATGAGTTAATTACAATCCGAACTACCATTAGTACATAACTCAATATTAAATCTTAAAGGTATGAACATGTTTGAGCTGTATATATATATATTTCATAATTTCAAAACAACTAAAGAGAAAAATGTAGATATTGTAATAGATTTCACATTGGAAAAGTTACTCGAATGACATGGATTTAGAAGAATTTTTAGAAGGATTTACATGGATTAATAGAAGCCAAATGAATATGAAAGTAGGCCCGTAACAGTTCTGCCGTACATCAAAGGTGTCACAGATCGCATTGGACAACTGCTTCGAAGACATAATATATCAGCCGTATGCAAGCCACATAAAACAATAAAATCAGCCATTAGAAGTCCCAAAGATCACATCATTCTAGAAAATCCGGGGCGAATACAGCATATCGTGCGGGACTTGTAACATGGCATACGTCGGACAAACCAATAGAAGAATATCAGGCCGGCTCGAAGAACACAAATTGGCGGTTAGAAATAAACAAACCACATCGGCTCTGTTCCAACATCATCTACAAACAGGACACAAAATCGACTTCGACAGTTGCCGACAAATTGCAAATATCTCGAATTACAAAATAAGAACCATACGAGAAACAAAAGAAATAGAAAAAATCGGACGCCTAAACAGAAGAGATGATGCCCTCAATTTGTCAGACACGTGGAAACCATTAATCAACCGACAGACCGAAGCTCACCGGCTGCAGTCGGGAGAGCAACTGACTACCACTGTAACACCCCAACATCGTCCGAGGGAGCGGAGTCGACACCAGAATCAATAAGAAGTACGCACCATCATAATCTACGACCTTCTACTACCTAGAATAATATAAATATTATGAGATGGATTCCACAACTTTCAGTCTTCAGACAAGCATTGAGAATGCCAAATGTGACCTTGGCGAAACGTCTGCACGTTCCCAACAAACCGGACACAAACGATCAGATGTACTCCCGGACTAATATTCCTCAATAATTCCTCTATGGGTCTGAATGTATGCTTGAGGGCGATTTGGCATGATGTCGATTAAATGATCAATTTGGGCTTATGGAATTCTCTCCCATTTTTTACGAGTGGCGTCTGTTAGTTCTTGTAGTGTAAGAGGAGAATTGTTTCGTTTCTTGATGCATGTTTTCAAAATGTCCGAAGCGCGGGGTATTTGCTGGCCACCTTAACTTGGTTATTCCCTCCTATTCAAGAAAATTTTGCACTGCTGCTGTTCGACGAAGAGGTGCGTGATACCACTACAAAACATTGGAAAAACTTAGGACAGGATACGTGGTTGAGCTGTTGCTAATCGGGCTTGTCGACCTGGAGCTCTCCAACCCAATGTTCATCGTGAATCAGAAACCAAGCCAAATCTCGTCTCATCGGATAACATCACGTTATTCCATTTAGGAATATGATCCACCATTTCTCGGGCCCATTGTAATCTTAATTTTTTTTTATTGAAGGGTTAGTTTGAGAACACGTAAAGCTCTTCTGCGATGCAAATTTGCCGCTTTCAGTCTGCGTGTTATCGTTTGCCGTGAAACATTTACCCTGGTAAAGTTAGGCTTTCAAGCCTAACAAACTTCCTTGATATACCCCTTGTAGATTCCAGACGATTTCTTCGAGCTATCATTGCTATCTGCTGGTTCTTGTGAAGCTGCTGTATACCGTTTTCTATCACTTCTGAGACGATCCTTTACGTCTTTTGTCTCTTGCCATTTTTTTATGAATTTTCGATACAGTACTTTGGGAAACATCTACAATTTCCGCGATATCTCTTTGATTAAAGCCCTGTTGTAATAAAAAAATTACTCCTGATCTGTTTAGGCATTTTTAAAGCAATTAATTGAAAATTGATCTGACTTGTGCGATCCATGGTACTGTTGACTTGACTGTTTGTATGTATGTAAGAATTTTGTTGGTGAGTCTTGTCGGTGGGAGTCTACTGATATGTCCATAGAATTTCAACCTTCTTTTTCTTATGTCCGCCGCTACGTTGGATATTCTATCTGTGGTCTTTCTAGAATGTAGTCTGTATCCTTCCTCTGTCAGTTATGGGCCGAGAATTTTCCTCATAATTTTGCGTCCTTCTTTTAGTATGTTTTCTATGTCGCTTTTTGTATTGAGTGTAAGTGTCTCGCTTGCGTATAGTACCTCTGGTTTGACTGTTGTAGTGCCTTATTTTTGCGTGAGTGGATAGGCATTTCTTATTGTATATATTGTGTGTCTTGCCGTATGTCCTCTTCTTCTTCTGCAATCGAGTCTTTTGTGCTACCTTCTCTCCTCCTGTGGGTTCGAGGATCTCTCCCAGGTATTTGAAGTGAGTGACCCTATTTATTTTGCCGTATTTGGTGTTCAAATTTTGGACATTTAATTTTGAGAAGAAGAATTCGGTTTTTTAAAAGGATATTTGTAAGCCAAGTTTTTCTGCACATTTCTTGAGGACTTCGATCTGTTTGATAGCCTTTTTTTTCATTATCTGCTAGTATGGCTAGATCGTCTGCGAAGGTTAGGCATGATATTCCTATGTTGTTTTTGGTTCGTCCGAGTCGTATTGGTTTCCAGTGCCCTTGATTTTTTAGTTCCTATTCCCATGCCCTTATGACTTTGTCCAGGATTAGGTTGAAGAGTAGTGGGGATAACCCATCTTCTTGGCGTACTCCGATTTTAATCAGGAAAGGTTCGGAAATTTCTCCCATGAATTTCACTTTAGAGATTGTGTCGGTCAGTGTCTGCTTGATCAATCGTAGTGTTTTGGAGTCGAGTCCTTGTTCTTCTAGGATGTTGAACAGAGATTTTCGGTCAATGCAGTCGTATGCTTTCTTGAAGTCAACCAACGTGCTTGATAATTGGGACGTTCCTGATAGCTTTATATTTCAATATTGTTTTTAAGTTAAAGATTTGTTCAGTGCATGAGCGACCAGGGTGAAAGCCTGCCTGGTACTCGCCAATTTTGTGTTCTAATTGTTCCTGTCTTCTCTGGAGAAGGCATGCTGAGAAGATTTTGGGAGTGACTTGTAGTAAGGAGATTCTTCTGTAGTTCTTGACATCTGTTTTGTCTCCTTTCTTATGCAGCCGGTGTGGTGTATAAGAGCACATTTCCATTCATCTGGTAATTTTTCTGTTTGCCAGATGTTCGTGATAATTTATATATATATATATATATATATATATATATATATATATATATATATATATATATATATATATATATATATATATATAATTTATGTTACAATACTCTAAACTTAGGGTTCTTCCCTTATATATATATATATATATATATATATATATATATATATATATATATATATATATATATATATATATATATATATATAATTTATGTTACAATACTCTAAACTTAGGGTTCTTCCCTTAATTACCACTGCTATTGAAATGATAAATATCAAGATAGAGAGAATAGTGGTTTCCAACTTCCCGACGGTTTGGAATTAATTCTGTCCTTGATATAATTTCATAAACCAAGTTCCATGGTCAACAGGAATATTGCCCGAGAATAATGCCCGAACAAGAAACTTCTAAAGTCGTTTTAGGTCACTGACTTAGATTTAGACAATATATCATTATTTATTCATTAAAATTCATTATTAATCTGCCATAAAAACAGAAAATCTAAGACAATTTTAATACTAGACAATTATAAATACTTTTCCAAAAAGAACATTTTAATTTTGAAATGTAATAGCGGCTACACTGTTTGAAATGTAAATTTCACTTATAGACTGCTGTGTCCAGTACATTGTATCATTTAACCACGAATTCGACTTTAGAACATGAGATGTATGAGACGGTTTATGAAAAATTGCAACTTATGTCCATTATTTTTTCTTTTTATTGTATTATTTTCTTTTTCTGCTACAGTAAATATATTTTTTTTGTATACGGGATTTATGTAGAGGTTAAAGCTGATTTAGTTGTCTATCTAGCTGCCTATGCCTAGTTAGTTGTCTGTAAAGTAAATTAAAATATCGTCAATATATATCTATGTTAATAAATAACGGATTTAAACACTTGCTGTTGATTTATCTTGTTTTCTAAGTTATCCATAAAAATTTCAGGTAATAACGGACTTGAGGATTTTCAATTATTATTCCATCATTCGGCATATTGAACGCATTATATTATTATTATATAAATTCAATATAATTCTGATATGAGGTAAGATTTCTGTATATATATACAGGATGTAAGTTCACCAAAAATTGTAGGTGCATTTTATATAAAAAAAAGGAAAACTTACATATTAATGACGTTTCACGTCAAAGTTGAAATTATTAGCACTAATTTTTCAAATCATAAAACGTTTTAAATGATTCACGTTACCTAAGAAACGTATGATTAATTATTTTATTAAATTTAATGTTCTAACTATCCATCATTTGAGTCTATGAAAGCTTTTCTAGCCTATTTTACTGAACACGTTGAAAACATTCTAGTATATTTCTGATCTGGTTAGCGGCACCTTCTCCGTAAATAAGGGATATTCGCATACATAATACAATTTTGGTTTTAAATGAAATTTAAATACAGTCACTAAAATAATTTGTGTCGTCAACACCCTTTGTCATATGGATGATCTCAGTTAGTCAAAGCGACGTTGCTATTTCCATTTTGGCTGAAGTATAGCGTAATTGTTAAAGCCTAAAAAATTGTTTGAACAATGTTGGTCTATTTATAGTTTATTCGTTAAATAATGACCGATTAGTACTCACCAATTATGCTTTTACACATATTTACTTAAAATAACAATGCTTATCACAGTTTTTCGATTGGCGTTTTAATAATTTTGTAATTTATTGTGTATGGCTTTTTTGTAAGGAACTTTTTTCTTTCAAATGAATTTGAATTTGAATTTTCAGTTTAGGGCCGCGTCAGCAACTGAGGCCATTTGGCAGCCCATCTTTCAAATGATGTGAATAATCGTTGGTTAAAGTTATGAAAGTTATTTCTCTTACAGCTTTATAATTTAGATTCAAATTTAAAAATCGTGTAGAAAATGGTGACCTGCCTCTCATTAACATAAATAAACATGAAGGAATTAAATAATTAATAGATAAACCTGTTTGTAGAGATTTAATTGTAACGGAAAATATAACTAGATATCGAAACTAAATATCCTGAACAATATAAGAAAATATTATTAATCTATAATATTAATATATTATTATATATAATATGTATGTACATAAGTAAAAGTTAAATAATTATAATTAATTATTTTAATTATGTTATTTTTATCATAACCCTTTGAAATATAACTTAAAAACTTCCCTGTTATAAATCTAATTTCTTAAGTTAAATAGCTCAAAGGACGATTAGATGAAGTAAGTAATTAACATTAACACACAATAAAATATAATCTTACTGCAGAAACTTTATAAAACATTATTCAAAAATTAAATATATTTAATACAGTTGAAAAGCCCTTAAATTTCTAATACTGACTCTCATTGTTAAAGAGATTTCTAATAAAAACTTGAATATGTTAAAATGAAGAACGTTATGAGAAACAAATGAGTAAAAGTACATATTATGAAAAATTAATAGAAAATAATACATGTGGTAGATCGGGTATGCTATATATCTTGTTCAGACTGCAACCGAATATACATACGACAGACGGATCTCGACCAGCATACAAGAACATCACAACAATTTAAAAAACCTACAGCCCATTTCCCTTCTGTTGTAATACCACTTCCAAACAAAACATAAAATCAATTTTGAAGGAGCCAAAAAATAACAAATACTAAAAACTACAAGATTAATACGATCAGAGAAGCCATTGAAGAAAGGGGCGAGCTAAATACACTAAACGACGATCATCTGTAAAAAAAAACAAATATTACGTCGTGGAGACGAGGAAAAATTAATAAAGGGACGCCCGGAAGCGGAACCGAACACCTCAAACATCCTCGAACTACCCCAATATATTCTGCGCAGTCGTATGACTATAAAAACGAGCGCAACGGTCCGTGCACCTTAGTTGTACTCTTCACTCGAAGTGAACAACACGAAGAAGAAGGCTTCGTCACTTCATCTGAAAAATTATTCTAGTTTTTTTAAAAGAATGGCTATAATGACTCATCACTCACTAATTGCTTATCCATATGTTTCCGGGGAGATGGGTGTCGTTCCCTGTGGCAACCTATGACCTAGAAGTAGCTGTGCAATATGTTATCCATATAACAGGAGAATATTTTGCTTAATACTAAAAGGTTGTCCATTACGGTTAAGATTGTCAGAACTTTAAAATGTGACACAATAACTAGAAGCAATAATCCGATTATTTTTATTTCCACTTACAGAACAAATAATGGTCTTATGCTTTGAGAATAATGTCATTCAAATGTCCCTCTTAGTTCGTTTGGAGAAATTTATTCTGGAGACCGAATTTTGGGGAAAAATATACTTTTTCCACGAAGCGCACTTCTGGCTTTATGGGTTTGTGAACAAATATAACTGCAGGGTTTGGATTGATAAACATCATCCATTTATTCAAGAGTTATCTCCACATCCTCAGAAAGTCACTATTTGGGGTGGTTTTTGGGCTGAAGGAGTGATAAGACGTTTTTTTTTAAGACGATGATTATTATTACTGTTAACGCCAGAAAATGGATTTATTGAAGAGAAGTTTTCTGGAAGCGTTATTTCGCGGAATGGTAATGTCAGCTGGCCACCAAGATCTTTCAATCTCATGGCCTGGGATTATTTTTGGTGGGCTTTCTTGGGCTTCCTGGTTTACAGAAAAGAACTTCGAACAATTATTGACCTTGAAGGAAACACTAAGGCTACCATTGCAACTATACCACGCGATATGCATGAAAGACTAATCGAAAATTGGGTCTCCAGAATGCATTTCAGCAGACGAAGCTGAGGGGGAGATTTGAACGACAATAGCTTCAAAACATAATGGAATTATTTGTTCTTCAAGATAAAATATAAATTACCGGATCACATGTAGTTATCATTATGCCTCATTTTAAAGTTCTAACTTTTATTGGACAACTCTTTATAATTTTATTGTTTTAAATATTTTACTAGAAAAATATTGCCAAGGATATAGAAGCTGATAAATACACATTCCTGATATTTCTGAACCAAAATGTCGAATGAATGTGGTTAAATCGATCAAAATCAATGGAATTTCAGCAACAAGACAAATTAAAGCGAATAAATCAATCCAGATACGTTACTGAAGAAATATAAGCTGGAAAAAAATATCGTCTCACAAACAGAATGGAATCCGTTTTATTTGGATTTAATAAATTCACCAAATCATGTATATAGGCCGTCAATTTTCTCGAGTACTGAAAGGGATTCGAAAGATAAATTTCAACCATAAATAAACTTTGTCGATTCTCCGTAAAAACCCAGACAGAATAAGGGTCATAAATAAAGATTTTGGTTCAGAATTTCCTAACAAAATAATTATTTTACAGCACACTGAATGCAACTTTTGTTACAGTTTCTTGAAATATATTAAGCATAGTTAATACAAAGAAGTAACTTAATGTAATAGATGTTAGCACTGTTTTATTTGCATGTTATAGGATTTCAAATGACAAAATATACAAATATCGTTTTTTAAAGAATACCTGTTGTAAAATTTGTAATTTTTTAGTATCGATAATACATGTCTACGGTAGATTTGGTGCCGGAAATACTAAAACTGTTTTTGAATATGCTCGTGATACTGGTTCTAATGGTACATAATTTTTTTTAAATGTACGTATATTTTTCGAGATATGATAGGTGTCAAAAAATACAATTACCTCATATGTTTTACTTGTTGTCACATCATTGAATATGGGGAAAGATTCTTTTTCGTAATTTCTTCGAGTAAGTGCCAATGATATCAACCATCATGTGGTTATCCCATCGATTCTGGTACCTTTTTTTTCATAATTTATAGTATTAATTTTTTTCATAATTTATAATATTCTGATGAAATCGCTTTCCTTATTCTTCACTGTAAGAGCCAAGGTTCTCTGGAAATTTGTCTAAATGATTGTGGAGGTAGTGAACTTTAATGCTCATGTTACATCCAAATTTTTTACAACATTAACGAAAGAAAATCAGACTAATGGTTACAATTCTATATCGTTCATTGAATGCATGAAATTGTTATCTTTTATCAAAAGCCTAATTTGATGTTCATCGAAAATGCCAGCTCTAAATTTCTCCGGAGTTAACTTAATTCATACAAGACGATTCTTTAAAACTCCTTATTTTTAGAAAAGCTAAAAGTAGGTTTTAACTCTACGAAGTACAAATATGATGTGCTCTAAAGTAAAAATATGATATTTAAATATACTAAGGGCTGACTATGGAATAGACAGGCCTTTTCGTGGGAACTTATATTTTCGTGGGAAAAATGTTTATTTTCGATCCTTTCAAGTAGCATCCTCGATGCTCGTTATTGAATGGTTATTAACCAGAAAACATAAGTAGGACTAAAAAGTACATTAGCAAAAAGTGTTGACGCCTTTAAGAGGCCAACTGGTCAAAACAGCCGAAACATCTGGGTTATATAACTCCTGGCTCAAACCAGGAAATTTTCTCGATATATAAGTTTCGAAAACATATATCTGAATTTTTGCGAAATGCGTATTTCGCTTAGTTTAACTTGAAAATCAAAGACTTTGATAAACTATGGATTCCAAACAATGTTTGCAAAAAGTATAGTAAACATTTAAGGCAATGGACGAATGGTAAAAGAAGTCAATTGAAAAAAATCACCACGATGACTATTATTTTTGCTTAGTCAAAGTACATAGTATTAACCGAAAAAAATTAGCGATCCCGATCTGGTATCTAAAACAGATGCTAAAAGATCTGTTTCTCATTCAGAAGACGTCCTTGTTCAATTTTTCGTGGCCATTAAAACAGGAACCATTTTTATCCAGTGCTTTGACATACTTTTTCAATAGGCCCAATTATATGTGCAATGGAGGCAAAATTATTTTTACTCTAGCAACTAACACTGTATTTATGATATTTTGTTTCCCAACTGTCAAGTTTTTCTTTCAGCCCAGTTTTTTTAAGTCGAATGATCGCTGTTAGCTCTGCTGTTCCACAAATAGAACAAATCGCGTAGCTGTTGACCCAATAAAAAGTTTACCATTTTTAAATACACGCATATAACTCAGTTATGATCATGGTACTTGAGTTTTGCCAGTACAGGAAATATAGTTTCGTACTCATTCTTTAATTTAGCGAAATCAGCAATGGGAACCGCACCATGTTTATTGATATTATGTAGCAAAACACATTTCAAACTCCGCTTGGAGCTGTTTGTAAAAAGTCTCCATTCATTTGGCTGGTAGTTCAAGAAACCCATTTTTGATAACAGACCAAACATCATTACAAAAAAAATCATTTTCTGATCAAAAAAATGGAAGCAGTTTTTTTTTCTCGAGTAAGATAATATTTAATGTCAGTAACTGGAGAAAGTAAATTCCTCTCTTTGAATCTGAATGCCAACAATTCTGATCTTTTTCGAGGCCGAGGTCTTTGATAAGGCCACTTAAAATGGCTTGAGTAAAAAGTAGGGAATTTTCAAAATTATTACTTTCTTTGGTAGTATAAGCTTACCTATCTTCAAATGTACTATATTCTGTATCTGAAAGATCAGACAGGCCACGAAAAGTTGGAACAAGGACGTTTTCTGAATGAAAAACAGGTTTTTAGCAGATACCAGATCGGGATAGCTAATTTTTTTTGGTTATTACTATGTACTTTGACTAAGCAAAAATAATAGTCATCGTAGTGATTTTTTTCAATTGGTTTCTTTTACCATTCGTTCAGTGCCTTAAATTTTTACTATACTTTTTGCAAACATTGTTTGGAATCCATAGTTTATCAAAGTCTTTGATTTTCAAGTTAAACTACGCATTTCGCACAAATTCAGATATAGGTTTCCGAAACTTTTTCTTTCCAATTTTTTAGGTCCTGATGAAATTAATTTTTCTTTTACTTTTTCACCGTACACTCGCTACAAATGTAACAAAAAGTGTCCGGGCCATTTAAAGAGGATTGTTTTGACAATGACATCTTCCAGGTTTTATTTACTTTTTTAATTGAACAAACAACAAAAATAAATAAGTTAAATGACTACTCAGAAGAAAATATTATCAATGTGAGTAGATTAAAAACTATACGTAGTTTTGATAATTTAATGTTACTGAGAGTATTGCTAGATACTATACTTTAAAAGTACGTTTAAGGGTGGATTCTACAATGCAAGAATATACCAGGTATAAGCTATATTTGGAATAAAATTTGAAATACCCGTTCTACAGAACGGGCCGTCTCAAATTTTATTCCAAGTATAGCGTATACCTGGAAGATATTCTTGCATTGTAGAACCGGCCCTAAGTCTCGGCGACACCAATTTATTTGTTTTTATTTTGTACACCTATGTAATTAACTAATTTTTTGTTTAAATATTAATACTGTGATATGAAGAAATTGGTTCTGTAATTGCGAAACTAAAAATTACAAGACCAAAAACTGGGCGCACATTCTTTTGTTTTGTAAAAATTTTCTAGTTACCCTTCAAACATCATAAAGTATTTATTTGTTTCTGTTTTTATTCTATGTTCTTTTTTTTATTAAAACATACACTTTTTTATTTAAAGTATGATTCATTGCGATTATATGTGGAACAGAATATCTTTTAAATGTCCACGACTGGACCTGTTGGTATTCAGTTAAAATCAAGATTATCAATGACAAAGCAACTGCTTGAATTGCGGATTGAATATTCTTCTTTAGATCACTAATTGTTTGTGACTTTTTGCTATACAGTGGATTTTTCGGAAGAGCCTTACAAAAATCTAATGATGCTAAATCGGATCTGACACATACATCGTAAAGGTTGACATTGTTGGCTGTATACGCACTCAGAACGTTTTGTCATACGGACGCTATTTGTGTTGTTTAGTGACTTGGAAATTTCATCTCATTCAAAAAATGGAATTAATTTGTGAGTATTTTCTTGCGATGATTTACTACGACTTTCGTCATGGATTATCTCAACAACAGTGCATCGAACAACTTACTACGACTTTTGACGACTTTTTACCATCGAAAACTATTGTATATCACTGACTTAGTTAATTCAATAATGGGCGTCGTTCGCTCACGGACAAATTTAAAGAAGGTCGTCCAAAATCGGTTGTTGTGCCAGAAAACATCGATACTGTGCACGAAGTGATAAAGCCAGATAGTTTTGGCAATAGTATGATAAGCATACACAAAATGTTATATGTATAATTAGCCGTGAAAAAGATTTTTGCGCGTTGGATTTCGCAAAATTTGACAATTGTTCAAAAAAGGCTTAAAAGTACAATCGTGGTGCATCAGAAGCCGTGTATAACATCTACACAGGTGACGAATCTTGGATCTATGTGCATGAGCCCGAAAGTAAACACCAGTCAAACCCAACAAAAGTTGTTTGCGCAAAAAGCACTTCAAAGCAAATGGTCGCCTATTGGTTTGGGATAAATTTGCATGTGGCTACAGTGCTACTAGAGAATCATAAAACGGTCAATTCTGAATGGTAGACAACCATTTATTTCCTAGAAGTCTTTGAAGAAATAAGCAAAGACAACCAGCGACCCGGGATCATTCTTCAACATGATAACGCGAACTTCCACATAGCCGATGACCCAACAATTCAATATTTGACTAGTATTCTTCAATATTGAAGAATACTATGTGGTCAATGATTTTCGACGCCAGAAGAAACGGTTGATGCGTTCATAATGCATGCTTTAGATATGCATGACTACCTCAATCGGAATGGAAAAATTGCTATGAAAATTGGTTCAAACGTATGAGAATATGAGAATATTTGAAAAACAATAAAACTATTTTCAGTGATAAATATTTGTTTTTATTTATTATTCCGGGTACATAAATAGCAACACTCGTATAACATGTAGTGACGTCTTGTTGGAAATTGTCATCAGATACATCAGTAAAATTGAAATGTTTTCATAAACATTCATTCAACATGAATAGGTACCACTCAGCATACGCGGTAATCGTATTTTGTGTTTGTACCGTCCAATATGCCAAGATAATATTTGTGTTATACAATTTGTTGCCAAGATAATAGCTAAAAGAATATTTTGAACACTGAATAAGGGAGCAAGCAGGATTCAAAAATTGATACAATACAATGGATCATATTCAAAATGTCTCACAGGCCATAGAATGAACAACTAATACTCTATGCCAATGTGCTTGGCTTTTATTGACTGTGAAAAGGCAGTTGACTCAAATTAAAGCGAGCTATTGCGAGCGAGCAATATTGCTAAGCAATCAATATTGATGCATTACTTAACGAAGGTGTAGACAGGCATATGTAAAGCTACTGGGAGCCATATATGATTAGGCTACATCGTCAGTTCATATGGATAATATTGAAGTTAGAATTACTGTTGAACAGGATGTACGACAAGGTGACTCAATATCATCAATATCACTTGTTAAGTTTACTTATCTTTTTGTTCTTCAACTGATGTTTGTCCACTCATGGTGATATGTTTCTCCCAAACTTCTCTTAATCTCCCCATTTTCTACATGTTATTCTTCATCTGTCACCCATCCATCGCTTTTACAGACATTGTTTTATGCTTATCTTATTGCTTCTCTGGGTCTCGAACATTATATTTATTGTATATATCGCCATTTGATCTTGGTAAGTTTCTCAATTATACTGTTAGCTCTTCCGTCCTTTACAGTGTTGCTGCATATTCGGCATTTCGAATTAAAATATCCAACCTACTATAATTTGCTCCTTTCCGACGATGAGCTCATATTTGTGAAATTTAATTAAGGATTTAGTTTCTATATATAATGAGTGGTGGAACACAAAATAATGCGGTGACATTTCTTAATAAACTAGAATTCATTCACGACACACAGATCTAATATTCTAAAGTTATTTTCGATGATTTTACTACATATTTTCAAGAATGCCCTTCTAACTTAAGAAGGAGTTTGCTAAAAGAAAACTGGGGTCTTGACTGAATAAATTTATCCGTTATTGAAAGCGCCTTCTAAAAATCAATGTGACCTAAGTATGTCAAAATATTTGTATAATTTACTTCTCCATTAGGTCGTGCATAATGAGCGATAAATTTTGATATATTCTAAAATGCACCCCTTCATCAGTATAGTAAAAATTTAACTTTTATATTAAATGCTTTGTTGTTGTTTTTATAAAAAGTAAGTATAAGCGTGGCAGAAAAGATTTTCCTCGATAATCCTTTTTTATTTTTGTAAGTCTGGACATATTGAGTCTTAAAGCTTGATAATTCTTTTCTAGTGTATCCTGAACTGAGTATCCTGGATTCAGGATTGATGTAATGATCCAGTCAGGATTGGTGTAATTTTCTTATCTATCAGCAGTTATGCTGCTTTCTTGTCTATCGTTAATGTTCGGTAAAAAGCTAAACTTTCTCCTGCTGATAGTCCCAGATTCTCATGCTTCTTGCCACCTGGTAATGGTCCTTTTTCTTAAGATGTCCTTAATTTTGATTTTCGCCATTTTTGGCTCATTTGGGATGATGTTTCTTCTATGGTCTCTCGCGTATAGGTGTTCGTATAGGAGATCTTCGATAGGTGGAATGTTGGCTAGGATCGAGGCTGTTGCTATGTAGTTGTATAAGCGTCTATAATTGTGCGAGAAACGATCCCCCGCAATGACTCAAGTCTATTCAGATTCCTAATCTGGGTCAGCCTGTCCGAAAAGATCGCCGATCCCTAAGTCAGGACCGGAATGATTGGGCCACAAAAAGTGCGCCTTAACGACTTGGCGAGCAGATAATATACCCTACCCAGGGCTTTCTTTAGAACCGGAAACAACATTTTACCTTTCTCGCATATTAGTTAGATATGCATGGTGAATGACATTTTGTCATCCACCATGATACCCAAATATTTGGTGAGATTAGATCTTCTTATGTTTACGCGGATTTTTACCGTGAGATTCCTTGTCAGCTTCCTTCCGAGAGGTGGAAAGTCATCTTTCGCCTTAATTAAAAACGCTGACCATGGCAATCCCCATGATTTTTTTTATTGCGCGTTGTTGTAGACAATTCACATTTAAAAACCAGTTAACAGCCGCTTCAGAAATGCAGCTGGGATTTTTTTCAGCAGAATATCATGAAGCAATCCATGGATTTTCGGCTATAATGGCCTTTATTTCTTCGACATCAGTACTTGAGGGACAATCAGAGCGATGCAGGTCTTGCAGATCAAAATCTCCGCCCCCGAAACGACCAAACCATCTATGCGAAGATCATGGTGCAAAAATGGTTTTACACTTTTTTACTATAGTATCCCCAACAGAACCCTCTCCATAAACAGCACAAATCTTGTTTTTTATTTGGACAATGTTCTTATTCTTTTTGAAATAAAATTATGAGTATTATTGACTATCCTAGGTTTAAAGATCCTTATCTTCCATCTCTTCTTATTATGATATGTGGATAAATGAAATGCTTTTACAATTGCTGCAATAGAATAGCATCAAATAAAATCAACATCTTAAAACTGAAAATAACTGAAAATTTTTATACATTTTCCATCGTTTTATATTCTAATTTTATAGGAATTGAAGCAAACAATAAAGAGCCGAAAATGAGGAAAAGAGATGTTTCTAAAACCCTCTTATCCCAGGTGACGGTATGGCGGTTATTAAATTCCCGGTTCAGTTATGAGAATTGGCAAAATACTTTTGCTGAATGTCAACCTTCTATTATTTCCAGCCAACAATATATGGGGCTATAAATTGACTTTTCACAACATTTTCGGTTATTGATAGGTTCGAAAAATCAGTTGCAACAATAAGATCTATTTTACGGTTGATGGGCGTGCATGACGAACGAAATAAACGGGAATTAACGGGTGAAAATATTTCAAGTTATATAAAAAATGTATGATTAAGTGATGTTATATATCAAGGGTACCCATTAGCAATGTCGTTTTTTCAAATTTTAAAAATATTGTCATATGTTAACAATAATTTAACTTAATATTACATAATTTTTATTTTAATTAAATATACTGATTGACAATATTATGCCGACACTGAAGCCCAAAGTCATCGACCACCACCCTGAAGGACATATCTTTGGCTAAGTTCAAAAATTCATTCGTCAACCTAATTGACCGTGCAAAACGTTGTATTGACGCACAAGGAGACTGTTTTGAATAAAATAATAATAAATAAATATTTGTTTTTTTTTTTGGAAAAACTCCTGTTTTCCATGAGACGCACCTTGTAAAACTACTTTCTTTGGTAAGTTCATATTGTATCTAATATTTTCACGGATGGTAGATAATGTTTTAAAATCATTCCGGCTGTCGATCCGTTCATGTTGGTGAAAACTCACGACTTTTCACCAACATCTCATTTGGCATTTTCAAGTGTAGTCCATTTTGGCTCTCGACAGTTGGACTCTTCAGTCGATAGATAACTAAGTCGAAAGACAAAAATATATCCAAAATCTTATGTTTTCCATTTCAGCGATTTTTTCCAACGATCCTCAACGAAATTTCGCAATTTCAGTAGTTTTAGCTACATTGTCAATCCTCCTTTCATTCGAAATACACTGATTTAATATCAATGTTCAGAAAAACATTCCAATTCCTACGACAGCCAATTTTCTACACTTAACGATTTCTATATTTCTTTCGACTGAAATTTGATATTGACGATTAAAATTAAGGATTCCGCTCTATTCTGGATAAGAATATTTGAAAAAATGAATAAATTTCATTTTTCGTACTAAAAAATGGAGCTAAATAATTTAAAAAATGCGTAATTTGGTAAAAATTTAATTCAATTTATTTGTAAATTTAAATTAAGAAAAAATAACAAAATCTGAAATATCTCAAATAAAAAAAAACGGATGAGAATTAGATTATTATTAATTTAGAATCAATCCTTAAATTTTAAGTCGGTACACCGTATATATTAGAGATCCAATTAATTTCTCCAATATCTTGATTAAATTTTCAATTGAACTAGGTAATAAATATTTAAGTCTACCAAAGCTTTCTCGAAATTTTCAAAGTGTTATGGTAAAATTTTCCCTAGTTCTGTAATGGGTTTTTATAATTAAAATCCGTAGTTCTATCGCTTGGCGTTTCATAACTGAAAATGGTAGACTGACGATGACAGATGTCAAATAACAATTGTACCTTTTATCTTGGACATAGGGTCTGTTGCTACATTTAAATTTCCACCTCTAGTTTTGATACTCCTTATTTTTAGTTATGATATTGCTCTTGATTTTGTAAATAAACATAATATAATTTGAAATTTACTATTAAGTTTTTTAAGATAATATTCGAAATGTTTTACAAATATTCACTTCATTTTATCAAAAACGACCCACTTTTACTTTAGCCAAACTCTTGGAAAGTAACTAAATTCACCCTAAGGTTCGGTTTCAAACTTACTTATGAATTAGTTATGAGTGGCGCCAATAATTGCTCCATGTGGCTTCCTCTTGTTATATATAATCATTAATATTAATCGTTATATAAACGTGCGTTTTGTGGAAAACCCTGGCAAGTTAAATAATTAAAAACAATAGTTACCTGCATGAATTATCAGAATAAATTTGACTTGAAAAGCTACTTCGGTGGTGAAGAAAGATTTCTCTTAAGAGTGGATCTCCGTGGCGGATCCCTGTAATAGTCACTGTTGCATCTTTCGTTGTGATCACAATCAATAGTCTACCGAATATCAAACTCTGGCGCAAAAACCATTCCCCCACGAGCCCAATACCAATGAAGGGGTACTAGCCAAAAGGCCAGTGAGGGCTCCCCTCTTCCGTAGTACCTATGATAGATAGATAAGCTTCCTTATCATCGTTGGGTAAGTTTCCATCCAAGCTGCTGTAGCGCCAGCTGTATCTTACTGATTTCTAATCCCAACGCCTGTTGCCCAGAAGTGCCTGGGATCATGGTGGTTGAACACCAGTTTTAGGAGTGTACTTCGTAAAGTAAGCTGCACACCCACCCTATGTGACTACAGTCACATTTACATCTACAACTATCAACTATACCTTTGCCTACAGCCAAACTATCTCCTTTCCCCTTTTGATTCCCTGAGAAATATCTATTCTTATCTGGAGCTGACTGGAATTTAACAGATCTTCTTTTTTCTTACTGTAACTATTAGGTTGTTAAGAAAGTTATTGCGGTTTTTAACCACTAAATTGAAATGAACAGCTCAGATCAAACACAACTTTATTAATCGAAATAAAAACCATTACAATCAACACAGTTTTGTGTTGTCGTTGATGCTTGTTTGTTATGTCGTAGTAACCATATGTCGTCGTAACCATCCTTTTGGAAAGACAGCTCCCCCAGATCAAATTTTCCACATACTCGAACAACTAAACTCAACGTCCTGCGAACTGCGATGAACAAAACATGTGGATCTTCGTCAGCACTGCTAGCAACAGCGGCGATATTTTCTTAGGAACGCACAGTTTTTTGTCCTTATTTTAATATCTAGCAGCGTAAAACTTGGCGAACACATTGGGCGATTATATTCATCGTAAAATGTATGAAGTACTTTATAAGTTTAACATATACATATGTGCTAGACTATTAGTCCGGGAGTACATCCGATAATTTGTGTCCCGTTTGTTGGGAACGTGGAGGCGTTTCGCCAAGGTCACACTTGGCATTCTCAATGCTTGTCTGTGCCAAGTGTGACCAAGTGCGAGAATGCCAAGTGCGAGAATGCCAAGTGTGACCTTGGCGAAACGTCTGCACGTTCCCAACAAACGGGACACAAACAATCGGATGTACTCCCGGACTAATAGTCTAGCGTATCCTTCCATCCGCGAAACACTACGAACTAACATTTTGGATACGTCTATTAATTTGACTGATATATGATTGGGAGAACTTAATTCATTAGAAACGGCACTAATTCAAAACGGCTATGACGTGCGTCAAATACAAAGGCATATTAATAAAGCTTAGACAACTGGTCATACCAACCAATCTACTAAAGAATTGTCCCAAAATCCCAAAAGTTCTTCTGCCATACAACAAGGGAGTTACTGATAAAATTTGCCACGTATTCAGATTCCGTAATATTGAAACGATATTTTCAATAGAAATAAATATATCCAGTTTCCTGAGACCAGTGAAGGATAATATTCCACAAGAGTCACATGGTGTCTAGGTGTCTATGAGATTCCTTTTTCTAGCTGCTCCCAATCATATATATGCCAAACTAATAGACGTATCCAAAATCGCATATGGAGCATTATCTCGCAGTCCGAAAATCTGATCTCTCCTCGACTTTAGCAGAACATCATTTTCAAACGAGTCACAAAATAGATTTCGACAAGGCCAAAGTAATCGCACCTATATATTCCTACAAGCCCCGCATAATTCGTGAAGCAATTGAGATCGAAAAACGTCCAGACTGCTTAAACAAGAGGGACGACGCTTATTTCCAAATACTACTACTACTACTGCTTGTCCTGTGTGTCAAGTTGACCCTGAGGCCCTTACTTTTGTTCTCTTGTTATCGATTACGACTGTTTCGCGTCAGTCGCAATCTGGGTTTTATGCGCCGTCCTTTTGGCGCGGTTAATACCATACGGTACTGGTCGAGATTAATCGACCGAAGTGATAGTGATTACAGCTCCGGAAACGACCCGCAAGGGTCGAGTCCAGTGGAAGTTTGTTCGTAGATTGATTGGTTGGTTCGCTGGTCATTGACGCTGGATTTTTTGAATGAACTGGTGTACTGTTCGGTTCTTCTTCGTGTCTGTGGTGTTTTGGCGTATTCTTTTTTATTTTCTTGATGTTATTCTGTTCTATTTTGTTTTGTTATTCTCTTTTTTGTTTTTTTGATGTTATACCGGTGTTAGTGGTTTTGTTTTGATGTTGTTGGTAGCACAGAATGGAAGGACTGGATGTTGTTGTCGGTCCCAGTGCATCACATCTTCGCCGTCTTCGGGGCTAAGGCTTATTCTCTTGGTTAGGTTTGAGGCCGCCGCGCGTCTGCGTGACGAACCTCGGGGGTGCCCGCTCCCTAATCCAGTTCGGACTCCCGCTGCTGGAACGGTCAACAGCCATGGACGTCTGCCCCCACGATGGCCAGCGCGCTCGCAACGCATCCGACCATCACAGAGTCCATCCTCTGCTTACAGTATTACACTGTTTATTCCTTGTTAGCGAGTCCGGGCAAGAAGGATTTGGTGTTGCTGCCGGTCCCGGTGCTTCGTTCTTCACCAACTTCGGGGCTAAGACTTATTCTCTTGGTTAGGGTTGAAGTGCCGCCTAGCGGAAACGACACTTCGGGGTTGTCCGCTCCCTTGGCCAGATCTGTACGTCGGCGACCGAGACTACCAACCGACACTGTTATCTGTCCCCATGGTGACCAGACAAAACACGTCCGATCACCTCAGAGTCTCGTTCCGAACTGTTATTTCCAAATTCCCGATCCGAAACCCTTCTAGTCAAACGTCTACATCCCGTCTCACCCCCACCCCTCACCAGAGCGTCCCACCTACAACCTCACCTATTAATACAGAGGTCGCGCCGTCCACGTTCTTTCCTGGTTTTGAAGTCTGGGAAGTAGGCAGATTGAGGCCTCGGAGTAAATCAATTAAATTCTCTTGAAAATAGCTTCAAAGTGGAAGCCGAAAAGTCGAGATTTTATGAATCTAAAACGCGGTTTTACCCGAGAACCTAGTAATTCTAATATTACCGACCGCGGAAGCCTTTCCGAACATATATATATATATATATATATATATATATATATATATATATATATATATATATATATATATATATATATATATCTGACGGGAAGTCGGCGAAAAATATGGGTTGTTGACTGTGGATGGGGTCTTTCAATTCTTGACGAGAGAGTACATGTCGGTACCATGAAGAGCCTAAACACCAAGAGACGAAACATGTTCCCTCCAATGGAAGGGATGGGTGGCGCCCGTCTCCAGCGAAGTAATCAAATATATATATATATATATATATATATATATATATATATATATATATATATATATATATATATATATATATATATATATATATATTGTGCAAACTTAAAGTTGCCTTTATATAATACCTCTGTTAATTATTGTAGTCATTCAATATTAATTTTTGAATATTCACTTTTTTTCAATTTTTTTCAGTGCTTTCTGAGAGCTAAAATCCTTTTTAAATGTTTTCTCTACATGATATTTCTTCAAATCAAAATATTATTATGAAACAAAAATTTAGCATTAATTAATATTTAAATGTCAA
This sequence comes from Cosmopolites sordidus, assembly GCA_031761425.1. Taxonomy (NCBI): domain Eukaryota; kingdom Metazoa; phylum Arthropoda; class Insecta; order Coleoptera; family Curculionidae; genus Cosmopolites; species Cosmopolites sordidus. Next base: position 25,784 of record JARFXV010001201.1, on the reverse strand, counting down.
ATCAGCCACGGGAGGGGACGAACGAAGTTTTTGAATCATATATTTTTGCTTCTTGGCATCGACATAAAATCTCTGTAATTTGCTCTATTCATTTGTCGATTGAATTTCAAGACACCGTATGTAAATGAACACTTTGCTGAAACATCTGTACTCAAACATTTTAGTGGACTATCTGTACTGATATTTGCCGTTCAGGGCAATCTATTCAAGAATATCTATTGTTTGTCTGATTAATGGAGTCACCATGGATATCCCATTAATCGTCTTCCTTGTATATTCTAAATTTGGAACGGTTCTATGTCAAGCATACGGTTATTTTACATGTCATTTCCCATGTTTATTTAAATAATTTGATAATTACTTTATGACAATATCTACATTGTTGCTATCAAGATATTTAAATGCGAACTTCGGGGTAATTTAAACTGATACATGAAAATTTTGAATGGTTATTAGTGGTGATTCTCTTTCATATACATTTAATTTTATTTATTTAAAGTTATTATATTTTGCGTTGTCGGACTCTGTATATTGACAATGCAATATTCATAGTTTCACAATATCCACATTTTCCATACATATTCCCCAAAAAGACTTCCACATGGATCAGGATGTGTGATATTAGTAAAAGAGTAAAGGAGTTAAAATGGAGGCGGGTAGGCCATAGCAAGGCGATGTGATGGTATATGGACCAAATACGATGGATTGATGCCATGATCAAGTATATTGGGCTCGAATGGCGGAATATACTGGCAGTACCGCGCGAGCTGGAAACATGCTGAAGAGAGACCTTAATCCTGTAGTGGATGAACAATGGCTGAATGACGATGATGATGATATATTATAGAATCATCAGTTATATATTGTGATAGTGGTTGCGTATTGTATTTTCGTTCTTTTTTTCCATTTCTATATATTTTTGTTTGAACTACGTTTCCAGCTTCTCTCCATTGCATTTCTTTCTCTGGACTACATATCGTAGTTGTTCTTTTCGTTTATGGGTTGTTCATCTAATTTATTTTTTTATGTTCTTGTAGTATTGTAGTTCTGTGTAGTGTTCCCACATTTTTCCTTGTAGATTTTTATTACATGATCTGTAAGAACTGAAAATAATAGGGACTTAGCACAAACCCTTTTTTGAAATCTATTTTTATGCTGAATTGAGATATTTTATCATTATGTGTCTTACATTATTTGTGCTGTTACTGTATAGAGCTTTAATGATTCCCATTATTCCTCTCTCTTTAACCTTCTTGTTTCCGAACTTCATTTCAATTGTTAAAAACTTTTTTCAAATCTATAAACTAAACATAAATGTCTCTTCTTGTATTCAATTTATCTCTCTTCTCTTCTGCTTCATATTCTTCTTTACAGATCTGTACATCTGTCAACGGAAAGTCATTCCGTTCGCGTATTCTCTGAACTACTTCTCGCCAGTGTTCCGAATTTCCTTGGTTGCACATTGGAGAGATATACCATTTAGGTCTTTAATTTGGTATGTCCATCTCTTTGAGGCCTGCCGCGTGATCTAGAACCCTCCATATGTCCCTGTCGACCAGTTTTCCCATGTTATTGCCATATCTGCGTTCAAATGGCCAAAAAATCTTAATATTCTTTCATGAATAATTTGAGATAGCTTTATGGGTTGATCAATTTCTTGAATAATGGATGGGTTTGTTCATCTGGACCTGCCTCCACCAGCAAAGTTCAAAAGAATCAATGCACCTGAGATCCTGTTTTTTAATGCTCTATGTTTCAACATAATATAGCAATACTCGAAAAACTAAGGTGTTTAGTATCTGCTTCTTTGTGTTCGGTCTTATATCCCTATATCTCCATATCTTCTGCAAATTTGGCATTGTATTTCTTGCCATTTCGCATCTTCTTCTGATCTCATGATTGATGATCTGATCTCTGATCTCATGTTTTCTGCTCGTTTATTTCTAGTCAGGTGATTTGATACTGCCATTTCCTGCAGAATTTGTCATAATTTTTCCCATTTTATTCAGTTTATCCTATTTTCTAATGTTTTTTTTCACTTTATCAAATATACTCAGTGTTATTTCTCTATAGTTGATGTAGGCTTTCGTATCTCTTTTCTTGTATAACCTAATTATAATTCCCACGTTCCAGTCATTTGGTATTTCTTTTTACAAAGTTGATTAGTAAATCTCTACATTTATTTCTCGAAACATGACCCATATGCAAATAAAACAAGTTATATATGAGATATAATTATTATTTTTTTATTTGAAAGAGTATTCAGTTACATTATGTATGGAATATGATATCGGTCAAATGGCCGCCGCGGCTTCGTTAGGCGGCGGGTATCCGAGAAGTCCAATTCTCGATGACTCGATCGCATAAATCTGGCTCGATATCATTGATGGCATTGGTTATGCTGACTTTTAAGGCATAAATCTTTTGCGGTTTATTCGCATAAAGCCGTGAGTTAACGTAATCCCACAAGATATAGCCTTATGGCGATAAATGGTCAGTTAACGTCACCGAAACGCGATATAGCCATGCCATTGAATTTGTCGTGCAGAAGATCCATGCATTAGTCGCATGCATTAGCGCCATCTTCCAATTTAGGCCACAAAAAATTGGTTATCATCGGCATGTACTTCTCGCCGGTGACAGTTATGGCGCCACCAGCTTCATTTTGGAAGAAGTACAGGTCAATAATCCCAGAAGTACGAGCCAAATCCACCAAATCAAAATCCACACCAAACAGGGGCTTTTTCTGGATGCATTTGCAAGTGATGGGTCTAATGTGGATTGTTATCTCCACAAATGCGACAATTTTGCTTGTTGACATTGCCATTCGTCCAAAAATGGAAACAGGTTCCACTTCCAAATGATCCATACCCCAGTAAGCGATTGCTCGATGCTGCCTATGGTCATTTACCTTCAGTTCCAGGCTTAACTGAATTTTGTAAGTTCTTGGGCGTGACACTTACACAGTCTCGTTCACTACAGCAATGTTTTCTGCAGACCTCACATTTCGACGACATACGAGTGTTGTTTGATTGTTTCCTGAACCAGCTGATTCGAATTTGTCCACCAAACGACGAATAGTCGACTCAACGGATGATTGTGTGCACCGTAAAAATCTCATAGCACAAGGAACGTAGCTCGAACTGAGTACTCATTTTGATAGTAAAGTTTAATGATTTGAACGCGTTGCTCAACCTCCAAATTTAACAACTGTAGCTTTACCAACATGGCCGCTATACCCTGTCAAATCTCAAGCGGATCTATTTCGAAACCCTGTATGTGAATTATTAATTTTGAATCTGTGTTGATGTTTGAAGTTTAGCTCAATAATTGGATGTACTTGTATAGCTAATATAGTATCACTTTTGTTATGATGAGAACAAAGATATTAATGAATTTTCTCAGTAAAGCATATGAATTTTTTATTGGAAACTTTGTCATTATATATATATATATATATATATATATATATATATATATATATATATATATATATATATATATATATATATATATATATATATATATACACTTATATATGTACAGTTTTAGTGAATCAGGCTTTATTTCTGTTACTTTATATTGTCAAATAGGAAGACAGACACATTAAAAGGGAATATTTACATTAAATCTATATTGTAATTGTAAAGGGACTTAACCAAATAATAAACCCTCGAAGTGAAATATAAAAGATGTTTATGAGGTTCTCTTATCGCAGGTGACAGTAAAGCCGTTATTAAATTTCCGGTTCTTTTATGAGAATCGGCAAAATACTTTTACCGAATGTCAACATTGCTTCACATACAATTTCCGAAATCGGACTAAAAATGTATTCTTCACCATTTGTTTTCCATTACAAATAGTTTCGAAATTTCGGTTACAACAATAAAACCGGATTTATATTTGACACTTATTTATGGGTGACGAAACGAACCAAATCGAATAGATATAAAAGTAATTCCTGACAAATAAAACGCACAACATATAGATTTAAAATTGTATTAATTTTCTGAATCGGTAAAATAATGTTTATGATACATTAGACCAAGAGTCGGCAACCTTTTCAATGTGTTGATCTACTTTAATAATATTCAAATAGAAAGAGCTAGCTAAACTTGTTTAATGCAATAATGCAACATTTTCGACGTACAAGATACCTAAATTGGTATACCAAGCGACCGAAATTGTCCACGTAAGCTACCGGTAGCTCGCGATCGATAGGTTGCAACCTCTGCACTTGGTTATGAGTTTTAAATTGGTGGGCTAGATAGGAACTAGGTATACTTTATATTAACCCATATATGCTTAAAAACACTTTTTAAAAAACAAGGGATTTTTTTCAATTTTTTATTAATTTTAAGGATGTAGAACTTGAGCGACAGTAGCGACACTGTGTTTGTCCTGTGGAATAACAAAATGATCAATCTATCGAAACGAATATCCATATTTTCTACATGGTTTTTTAATCTGATCTGATGGAGTGCTTTATCTACGCTCGTTCTAAAATATAAATGGCCCATGGCACCTTTTTTGTTTGTATGTATTTGCCAAGCGTATTGCACGGCCATATCAATATATTGAGCAACTACATACTCACATTATAATTTTTCAGAACATATGGTTGTTCAATTTGAACAATCCTTTTGTCACGTTGTGATTATCTCTTCACAATATGAATTAGTTTGGCGCCTAAAAAATTGGAACACATTATGACAATGTTATCGTTCGATCGAATAGCAACGATATTATTTTCTTCTACTGTTCAATACTCGTAATCACCTCTTTTTCTTTTCTTGAGATTTATGGTAGCAAATGGATTGGTAAGTCAAATTATAACGAATTGTTCCAGCTCCTTACATATTTTTGTTTAGCAACGAAATAAGTAAATCACCAGAGTTAATAAAATTATCAAAGTAAAGGTGAAATTTATGGTAATTCCACTTAGATCTCAATGCCGACCTCTCAGCTAAAGTTGGAACTTTATACCCGGAACTTGGGGTCGGAGCAAGTGTTGTTCTTACATACACCGATATGATATGAATAGTTGCGCCTTGGCAGGGTTCGAACCAGTTATCATATTCTGATCTGGTAGAACCTACCCATAATTTGCAACCATAATGGATCGGCTTTCTCTTTATATACTGTTTGCAGCCATATCTCCCGTAATACGGGAATCATGGCCTCATTGATGCTGTGAGATTTTGCATTTTCGAGAAAGGTGCATTTTCTAAAAAATTTGCATTCATATGTTTAAACAATGGTCGAAGTCTTGCAAATTTGTCACTTTTGTCCAAATTATTGCTATATGTGAATTATAGATTGCTCATGATATATTCAAACTTATATCTTGATATGGCCTCTCCTATGAGTTCATTGTGGGTATCTTTTTCACGTTCCCAGAACATTCGATGCCTTGATAGTTGTAGATATCCGCTCAGTAACAGCACTCGCAAAAATTATGTTATTTCCCTACCAGAAATATTTGTTGTTTGTTTTTCTGGTTTGCATACATAAAAAATAACATGAACATAAATTGGAACATGGCCAAGAAAATACACAAATTTTATATCTTTTGGATTCATTCACTATTAGTTCAATAAGATCGTTATCAAAAAAGTTCTGAAATAACTCAAGAAGATTTTTTGGCTGTCTCTTGAGAGACATCGAATGAATGGCAAATTCATCGTTGGAACCAATAATTTCAAAATATTTTTTAGCCATTTAAAGTCAGTTTTTTTGTGTTTGAAATCTTGGTTACTTTTCACCAATTCGGAAAGTGACATCGTATTCTCCTCATCATCAGAATGAAAATTATCTGAGGAATTAGTTATATTATTGAAATTTATTTTAACAAGGGCTTTTAGTTGATTAGCTGGTAAATTATCAATTGCTAGATTATTCTCATCGCCCGAGTCCTCACCGATAATATCGGCACATACATTTTCGGGCGGAAGCATATAAATATCTATTCCAGTCTCAGGAAAATCATCATCGCAAGCCATAGTTAAGGCTTTGTTCAACGCAAGGCTCCAAAAATGTTGAAGATGTATTAACAGAAAAAGAAAACTTAAAGACACACCATACTTTATTTGCCTAGCGTCCTACATACAGGACGGCTTCATATGTACATTTATAAGTTACCCAGTACATCTACCCTACCCAGTTTTGGTGGGCTGCTTAAACCGTCGACCCACATGTAGGACGACATGCATATATGATTAAATATCATACTATTCTTAGAATGCAGTAGATTAATGGGCTGCAGAGAAACGAACGATTATAAAAATTCTGTAACGTATCGAAATACTGTTTTTATAAAATTAGAAATACATATTACCACGTACCACCCACCACATTACAGAAGAAATGAAAATAATCATTTGTTTTTAAAAAATAATGCCTATAAGATCACCTATACAAATATAGTTGTAATCTCAACTGTACACGATCCAGAATTGCACCCAGGGGGCTTGGTTTCCACCATGTTCGGGTCTGACAACTCTGGGATCCCCGAGTCTCCCCAAGTCTAATTGTTGCGCGATCCGTGGCAAGGATTGAATGGTGCCTGGAACAAGAGTGTCTGTAACTAGGCATCGGGATTATATCCCGTCATTCCAGAGTCGTATGGATCATTGTCTTGACTAACTTTTCACTCATCAGAACAACATGAGCAATTTAAATTTCATAAACTGTTCCCCCTTGGATTAAGCACCTCCAGATTGAGTCACCGCAGTCACCTGAAAACGGCAAATATGTTGTAATAGCGAGAAACATATCTGATTTTAAATCTACTTCTCCTTTTTTTATCCACAAGGACTTGATGCAGTTTTCTCTCTGCGGAAGTCAAGTAGCTACGCGATGGTATCCCACTGGTGGTCTCCCAGTTACTTCCACCTCCTCTAGGACTTTAAATTCACGCAAAGGTGATACTTTCGCTTCCCAACTTTCTTCTTGTGTAGAGAAATTTTGGAGAATCTAAAACACATGGGAGTTACAGTAGTCAAATATATTAAGACAAGGAAAAACTACATCTTGTCCACTTTCAATAGTATAATTCTCAATTGTAGGCTGTATTTCCTTCGAACCAAATTAATCACTTCAAATTATCCACCTTAAATTATTCTATTGAAACCTTCGGTGTGAAATACTAAACTCGAAGAGATTTACCCCTAAACACCAAATGGAATCATCAGGAGATGATTTAATGTAATTCTAAATCTAAAACTATGTTATCTTTATAAAACAACTGTACCTAACGTAGCGTGTAAAAATCATGAACCCCGAAGTTAACAGAGCATTACATTAATAATTGAAAAAGTCCACTGAACGGAATCGGTTCTTAATCACGGTTCATGGTTTTCTTACATTTTTCTATTTGAATGCGTTTATACGCATCCAAAGCCCTATTATTATTTACATTTTTAACACAAGATTTTTTTATTTCTCCCATATCTGATGTGGGCAATGTGTTTTTATATCTGGTTAATATGGATCTTTTATAATACGCCTTCGATCACAATCTTGACAACTAATTTCGCAAATCTCCGACTTTTCATGTTGATCTACTTTATCACTGGGATTGTCCAAGACTTCTCGTAATTTATTATATGGTTTGTACACAACTTCAACGTCCACTTTTTTTAAAGTCTTACCTAACCCTCGTGTTAACTGGACATCAAACGGCATTACCATGATTTTTTTTTATTCTGATGCTTTTGAAAAGTAGAAGATTCTTTCAATAATTGTCTAAACTTGTGTTTATGTTTTCTAATTAAATTACTTAAAAATAAAACTACATTTTTATACGATTTTCACTGAATTATATTATTCTGACATATTTCGCCAACACACTGGCTTCTTCAGATGTTGAGTATAATCTAAATTACTTCTATCTAATTACGGTTACAATATTCCTTAAAAATATGTTATTGTTTTATGACACTGAAATTACCTGTAATTTATTTATATTGCGTCTGGCTCGATCATAGCCCACACTATTTTACAGATGGAAAAGGGGATCAATTCCAAGTTTAATAAAGGTGAATTGTTTGTTTGTGTGTCATTTAACATTATATTTGAACCTTTTAATTTACTAATTTCTAACGATTCCAACAACGACAGTTTTTTTATTTTTATTTTCTACATGTAGTACTTTAAAATTATCAGCGAACTTATGTTTATTACTTAGCAGGTGTTCCAAATAAGCCGAATCAGTTCTTTTATGTATATATGATTGTTTGTGTTCTGATATTCGTTTTTTGAACATTCTGCCTGTCTGGCCGACATAAGCTTTTGGACAATCAAAATCGTATAAAACCATAGTTTTATTTTAAAGTAATTTATGATGGATTTTCATCAAATAAACGTTGAAATCGTCAATTATTTTCTAATTAATTTATCTACAGTATTCTTATTATAACCATTCACTTCGGACACCGCCCTAATTAATTATAATTATTTGTTTTAATTATCTTTGTTTAACGGAAAATTAATTAATTTGTTTACCATAAAATTTAAACTAGCAATGTTATTTTGGGAGGTATGATTCAAATCGTTAGGAATGTATCGCAAACTGGCGATGTTTTTTCTAAAAATATTAAAATCTAACCTATTTTTATTGTTTCTACTAACTAAAATGTCCGAAATGGTAATCTATCATTGTTTTCGAGTTTATACCTGAATACTATGTTTTGGGAGTTACCATCTAAGTTGTTAACAATATTTTTTATTTTTTGAATCGAAGTCTTGGTTTCAAATTCACTCATGAATAAGTTGGCTAAGAACGGTGACAAAGGATTGCCCATTGCCGCTCCTTCTTGTTGTTTGTAAAATCTATTATTAAGTGTGATACTCTTGTTGTACCACAGCGGAACGGAGACGTTCCATGCTCACCTCCCCCTAAATGAGTAAAACTGCGAATAGCACCACGAAGAGTATGGGATGTACGACCTTCAAGAGAGTCATGAAAATTCAGAAACTCAAAATTACATAAATAAGCCAAGTCTCAACTCAAAATATTACAGTTACCTTTAGGTCCTTTTAGGTACCTTTGCAAATATAACTGCTAGAGCTAAGACCACAATCTCATATTCTACTCAATGGAATGTTAACATGGAGCATTTTCACGTCACACTATCAAAAAGTACATCGATTGCTAAATCCACCAATCTTTTATCTCTAATCCCCTCTAATATCTCTTACCCATTGTACCTTCCTTCCATCATAAACATCCATTCAACCTCCTCCTACCATTCCATCTTCTATCAACAGCCAACTCCCCTCGCCAACCAAAACCTCCAATCCCTCACCCACTCCCATTCCCAAAAATCTCCTCGCCCTTTAAATCCCCGTTAAATTACATAATGTATTTTTGCTTTCACCCTAGTGATTCAAATAGTTCTTAATCCTCTAAATCTCAACAAAAGTGCAAAAAATTAATCCTAGACTAAAGTTTGCATCATTACTTACTACCACACCATTCAACTCCAATTTTCAGTAGAAAATGAACAGCTTATTCCAACATTTCGAAGAAGAGTTTAAACTCGTTATTATTAAATATACACTAATTCTGGTCCTTTTACAAGAAACCACCCCGAAAAAAGCTACAATTCAAAAAAAAAAAATCAAAAAAAGCTTAAAGCCGAAATTCACAGCTCCCTTTAAAAAGCTCCCATTTCAAAATTCATGAGATATAATATATTCATGATCATATATAATGATGAGCATACAACAGGCCGGCTATGTAGATGTAGCATGAAGTTACATTAACACTTTTTTCGACGAGAGATAACCTGATCTTGTTGATAGGAAACACTCTGTCTCGGGAAACATCTGTAGCTAATCAGCAGCCCGACGCTAATATGTCGACTTGTGCCTGGATGGCTTAATTGAAAAGTTTCCCATACATAGATTTTTCTCCATGCATTTATTTTCACTAGACACTGAATGGTATTCAATATAGTCATCAAAGTATTCTTATATATCAAAATGGAGTCATTTGAGCTAATGAAGTTAGTTGAAATACTGTGTATATCCAAGAAATATAATCATACGATATTAGAGTTATCAGTGATGTACCATCAGCCTAGCCAACCTGATCTCATTTGATTTAAACATCTTGTAAAGTTATTACTGAAATTAATTGATTTTTTTATTGCCTCTTTATTTTTTTAATAATTATTAATTTATCAAACTTCTAAACTTCAAACTTCAAACTTCTCCTTCTGGTCTAACAGTCCCAAAGAAACTTGTTCTATTAAACACCCCAAATTCTCTATATATGTCTTTTAAGACGGGTAAAATAATAACAAGATAAAATTGAACGTTAAAAGTTATTTAGGGTACAAATAACAAATATACATTAGTTTTTCTTTAACAAATCCCCGAATTTTTCTAAAAGGAAATTCTACTATAAAGGTTAATGTACGTAATTGATTACGAATGTACATGTTACGAATATTGGGGACAAATGAAGGGTGGGGCAAGTATCCCGCTGCCATTTTGTTTTGGCGCCATTTTTTAATAATTTTTGTGACAGTGTTTGGTTGCTGTGTAGTGCAGATGTGCAAGTTTTATTATGAATAAATATTTACTAAAAGAACGAAGTTAAATTGTTGTGATTTACATTTAAAAAAATAAAATCAATATTGCAACTCGAACGCAGCGTGAACTTAGGCGACAATATTCTAATCGTCTAGCGCTCTACACAACGATAATTTATCTTTTATTCGAGCTATTTCAAGATTTTAGAACAGTTGAAGATAAGCGCCGCATCAAACGTTCAGGAACAGTGCAAAGCACTGAAAATATTGGACGTGTGAAGCAAAGGGGGTATTCGGAAACGTCCATTCGTCGATGTGGTGCATAGTTGGAAATATCTCCAAGTAGTTTAGGTCGACATTTTGAGAACTGACTTGAACATGTTTCCCTATAAGATTCAAATTATTCAAGACCTCCTGTTTACAGACAACATCATTTAATAATTTTCATATAAAGATACAGATACAGGTACAGATACATTGTCGTATGACTTGAACTGTGTCCCATTCGATCAGGTAGGAGGAAAATTTTATCCAGATCTTAAGATCGGTTTCATTCTTTAAAAACTCATCAGTTAAGCTCATATGTTCTTCTCTCGAAGCAATCTGATTTATTCTGATAGCAAGCTCTGCTGGCTCTTCCCTGTTTCTATTGAGGTTGCCCTTGGTCTTGAGGGTTTTGTTGGTTGAGAAGATTGAATTAGAATTCTTTTTCGGCAGATTCTTTCTGGTCAATTTTGCTTTTCTGCTCGGGCGTTGATTGGTGCTGGTAGTCGGTCTATTTTCACTTGATTCTTTGGACGCTTTTGGTTTTGCGTCTTATTTGCAACGTTGACTGCTGATTTTCTCTTCTGAACTTCTACCCTGACAGGCTGGCGGCAGAGTTTAGTGATTTTTAGGATTTTCTACCCATCGCGTGGTATGGTGACTTGTACTATTGCGATGGGTTTCTTTTCTTTTGTGTGCCATCTAATAATGCTTGTTGGATGGAACCCCTGATGGTGGAGTTCGGTCCTGACATATTCAGTCGGGATTGTTTCCAGGACGCCTTTTATCAAGACGCGAAGGAATTTTTTGGACGTTTGTTTGGATTCATCGCCTGGATGTGGTTCTGGCGCCTTTTTAAAGTTTCTTCCATCTCGGACGGTGCATCTTGTTTGGCGGTCGAAATCAAGGAGGAGGAAGAAGCAGTCGGTGCTTTCTTGGGCTGGCTTGCCTTAGGAGCCTGTGCTGCTTTTCTTCCTTTCCTTTTTCTTGATTTGATGGGAACCTGCTGGAATCCGTCATCGGTGGAGATTATTTGCTGATCTCCTGCACCGGAATCGGACTGGATCCCGATGATTTGTGGTGTGGTTTCTGGAAGTTTTTCTTTTTGGACAACTGGTGCTTTAACAAAAACACCAGTGTCGCTTACGTTACCGCCAGATTTTAGAAGTGCTTCTAATGAACTGGTTTTGGTACGCAGAATTGAGTTTTCTGCGAGCAGCTTTGTGTTTTGGGCAAGGTGTTTGTTGAGTTCCTTACGTTGGTTAGATGTATCTTGATGCAATTTTAGATACTTTGCGGGACGTAATACCAGGCCTTCGTACGAATACCTAGCATTTCGTATCTCTTCGATATATTTTTTGCGTTTGTTTATCGCCAACAGCACTATTTACAATTCAAAACATAATACGGATACTAATCCTTTAGTAAACGTTTGCCACACTTTAGAGAACAATCAGACGGCTCAATCTGGCGGCTGAATCTCAACTCTCGAAGCAATCAAACCAGACCCAGTGGCCTTTAATTCCGAAAAATGGATAATGGAGCGCTACTAGCGTATTCTGACCTGCAAGTTGCAACAGCTCACCCTCGCGGGCTAGTAATCAAATGGAACACACTTGGTTTAGTAGTACTATCTATATGAAAAAAATCAGTTAATTATTATATATTGATAATTAGCACGACCATTAGACATAATTTTACTTATCTTTTATTTAAACTCTTATATTACTCGATTTGCGGAATTAAATACGACTGTGTGGAAAAGAACATCCGAGCTTAACTAATGAATTCTTCAATAACGACATCGGTTTTAAAATGTGGATGAAATTTTCCTGTTAGTGATGGAAGAGGATACAGTTCGTCCAGTCGTACTACCTCAATTTAAAAAATCTTTTTTTATGTTATAAATAATTAAAACATTACATTTAAAGCATTACATTTGCCTCATCCGTTCTATTCTGTCACTAAAAAATTGAACCAATTATTAATATTAGTTTATACCAACAAGACTTTTTTTTAATAACATTAGAAATGGTATAATGGATACAGAACAAACAAAACAAATTATTATAAAATACAATAACTGTTTGAGTGATTTCTAGGACAATATAATTCTAACTAAAAATACCATTCTCAAATAAGGTCTTTTGAGGATATAAAGTTTGGTAAACTGCTTTCAAGCGAGATTTTTTTTATTCCCTAAAGGGATGCCAATGTGGACGTTTCCAAACTTGCTAATAAGGGCACGCCCGATTTTTTTTCGCTTTTCATGATTGACGTTTTCAGTTAATGTATTAGCATTTGTGATTTTTTTATAACGACATTGTCTTCTTTTAGAACTAAATTAAAAAAAATAATTAAAAAAATAATACGTGATAAATAACAAAATAAAAATTGTTTTATTTAATTTGAAAAATGAACATTATTACATAGTAACGGACAAATCAATCAATTATTTAAAAATTAAAATTAAAAATTAAAAATTAAAAAGAAATTAGTATTACAATATACCGTATACCATTACAATATACCATATATACCATGACGGGTATTATTTATATTTTTGTGATTATTTACTGCATTTGAAAGAAACAAGTCAGATTTTTTTTCTAAAATATATTTATTTCGTCTTTAGAGTTTCTGTTAATTATTTTTTTAAAATTACGTCAATCAAATGCCATTATCAGCAATGCAACTTTGTGTAACGTATTTGGTGTTAATACAACCATTTCAACACGGCTGTTGTCCTTGAATTGATGAACGGTTTGTGGTTTATTTATATAAACCTTTTCTTAAAAAAATCCCTATAAAAATTAATCTGGAGCCATCAAATCAATTTTGCATGAAAATTGTTAATTTGATGGAACTGGTTTATGACAGAATTACAGTATTCTAATCCCTTATTATTGTCCGTAGATAACAGGTCTTGAACAATTAGAACATTACTTCTCAAAATTGGGCTTAAACTGTGGAGACATTTTCATTTGTGTACCACGTCGTCGAATCGAGGTTTCCGAAGACTCCTCCACACGTGCAATATTTACAGCGCTTCTCCTTGTTCTTCTACTTCTAACGCGGGACCTATTCACAGCTGTACCAGATTCTTAAAATTGCTTGAATAAGGGATAAATTGTCATTTTATGATGCACCTCACACTTGCCCAACAGGAATCAAATAGGGCAATTTAAGGTAGTAAGCCCATTTATCTCTCTTCAGGGTTTTAATATCGAATGAAGGTGGTAACACTAATGAAATCAGAATAATATTCGAAATGCCAAGATATACAATGCGAAATTTGCAGAAAATCTTGACGGGTAAGGGGGAGGGAACACAGAACACACAGAAATGTAGTAAAAACCTTAGTTTTTCCAGTGTTGTTATATCCCGCTGTAACATGGACCATTAAAAACATCGATTCTTTTGAACTTTGGTGCTGGAGATAGGTTCTTTGCATTCCGTGGACTTCCAGATGAACAAACGCATCCGTTGTTCAAATTACTGATCCCACAAAGCTACCCTAAATTATTCACGAACGAAACTAAAATATGAACAGACCAAATTAAAAACCGAAATTAAAAACTGAACTGGTTCATCTTTTCAGTATGCAACCAAGGAAGCCAGAAATAGAGAACCCTGATGAGAAGTAGTCCGAAAAGGACGCAAACAGTATGAGTTACCATAACTCACGAATCTTTTGTAAAAAAGAATACGAATAAGAAGAAATTCACGTTTGTAATAATTAAATTATTTTTTATTGTAAATTACGAAATTTCACTATGCTCTTTTAGAATATATTTATGCATAATAAAACTCACATCTTCACAACACAATAGCCAAATCAATTCTGTCACATATATCACGAAAAAAATGGCGCCAAAGTAAAAAGTTAAGGGGAAACTTGACATACTCTCTATTAAGGCGTAATATTTAAAACCAAAACGAAAACCGAATCTCTGGGTATGATTAACACAACTAAATCCTTAGCTCAATCACATCTAGCGTCTTGTTGGGTGATAGAAAGAATTCAAAAACATTTTAATTTGCACTCTTACAAAAAACATATGTTATATTACCATTGTTAGTACAAAGGAACAAATACAGTGCAAAAAAGAGATATTGTTCTCCATGTTCATGACAAATTTGTTGTTTTGGAAGATCTGTTAATTAAAAATTTTCCATGCAGGCATGATATTTTAAACGTCTCTATCAAAACTTTTTTCTTCAAATAAACATGCCGAAATACAGACTTGGTCTTGTTTAGTTTAATATGCCATCTTTTGGTCCAGTTTTTTATTTAGTTAACTGATATTTGAAGTTTATTTGCAGCCTCTTTGTGATCTTTGCATGCCGCTAGGATAGCAGTATCCTCTGCAAATGTGCACTGATTTTGGCACTAGTCAATACCAACCGTATTCTGCCTTTTTTCCGAATAATAATTAAGAATTAAAGGAAATTTTCTTATGAGATACTGCAAGATAACATGCCATCAAGTTTATTATGATTAGATAATCCATCTAAGTTTAGGTCCAATATTTCTCAAGAAGTCGTTTTTCACGACGTTATATTTACACAGAAAAATATTTTTAAACTCACAATTTATTTAAAACAGATTTTTATATCTAAAACTGACTATTACTCTAAAAAATTCCCCATCTATTTTTTTTAATTAAAAAAAATTGTTTACTGTTGAATTATTTAAAATTTTTAAGAATTTATTTATCTTTTAACCTTTCTTATTAGGTCTTGCTGTTTTATCATATTTTCTATAATTATTTTTGTGCAAACTAAGTAGGACATAAATACACAGTATGTCGGAAAAATAACGGAACTGTTTAAATTTAAAGAAAACTACTAGCGTCATCTGTTGAAACAATACATAATCTAAAAGCTGTATATCACCTTTATAAAATGAGTTTGCCATCATTATAATTACGGATTACCATTGTTATAGCGCTTAAAATGAGAATACCTTTTATCGTCTCACAAACAAGATGGAACAAAGAGCCAATATTAAATTTTGTTTCAAGCTCTGTAAAACATTTAAATTGACGAAAAACGTTTATGGTGATGATTGCTTATTCCATACAGGTGTGTTTGAGGTGTATAAGTGATTCCAGGACTGTCGTGATGTTTTGGAAGACGACCTAAAGCCAGGCTAGCCAAAAAACACAAAGGTTTATCCTCACGCTGTAAATTAGGGCGAAGAAATTGCTTGGGTTGAACATTGCAAGGACCTTATTACCTAGACGGAACTGCACATTCCTGGAATCGATTGTAACTGGTGATGCGAGTTGGTGCTTCAAGTACGTTCCTGAAATTAAGCGCCAAAGTTCTACATAGACCCATGGTCTCCGAAATTGAAAAAATTGTGTTGCCAGAAGTCTCGAGAGAAGATAATGTTGATTTGTTTTTACGACTCAAAGGTATTATACGTCGGGAATTCATTTCACAGGGTCAAAGTGGCACTGGTGAATATTATCTCGATGTTATGGAGCGTTTGTGGAAGAAAATCGTTCGAGTGAGGGCCGAATACCAAGCGGGATGTTGGTTTTGGTTGTACGATAATGAACCATCTCACAGGGCAGTGTTGCACAAGTCGAAGAAGCCGTGACGAGGCTCATTGAGGCGATTCCGAAAAACAATATCAAAAAATATATTCTAACATTAATTGAACGTGTCCAGCGGCATATTGATAAATAACTGATTATTATTTTTTATTTAAAAAGTTTTTTCCCGACTTACAGTGTATAATAAACTAAACACTTGTATAAGACATCGGTTAATGTGACATGGAATGTTATTAATCTTTTATAAGTTCGTTAAGATTATAAGGGTAAAATAATTGTCTAAAATTTAATCTCGCCTTACAATATCAAGATTAATGTTTTTGAAGTATTTACTATTTCTACCAGCAATATCTAAATGGACATTTTTAAAGAACTTTTCTCAAAATTAAAGAATATTTCATGAAAACAGCAAACAACAATCTTTCGAATTAATTTAACATAAATCTCCAGTGATTTTATTTGCTTCGGGACTGAATTTTCGTCGGAAATTCATTAGCATACTTTAAATTTTAATGTTATTGGAGTTGAATCAAAGTTCGGTTCTATATCGGATTGAAATAAAGTGTAAACGTATTATAGTTTAGTTAGTAGCCATTAAATAAGCACAAATAAGATATTTAATGGAAAACAAAATCTCAATTATTATATTCAAAAAGTTTTTCGTTTCAGAGGAAATAGAATCGAGGAAAAGTAATTAAAAGTATTATATATATATATATATATATATATATATATATATATATATATATATATATATATATATATACAAAAACATGAAAAAACAGATTGAAGTCCTAAAAGAAACAGCAGAAAAGGTAGGACTCCAAATTCCCTTTGAAAAGACACAATACATGACCTGCAACAGACTAAGAAGACCATTTCTAAAAACGAAATATGGTAACATTATATGGGACGAGTCTCTCAATTCAAATATTTGGGTGAAATAATCATGGAAAATGGGTTGGAAAAAGCGGCCAATAAGGGTAGATGTCAAAAAATGGAAACGGCATTGAGACTTACACAAAATATTTACAACAAAAAATGCCTATCTAAAAACACAAAACTGAGACATTACAACACGGTTATTAATCCAGAATGTCTATATGCTGCAGAAACGCTCATTTTGAATAGAAAGAGGGACATCGAGGACATTGAAAAGAAGGAAAGAAAAATCATAAGAAAAATCCTAGGCCCCAAAAAAATAAATAGCACAACATACCGACTTCGAGAAAACCAAGAAATCAAACAATACACAGATATACATAGCGATATGAGAAAAAGAAGACTTAAGTTTTACGGACACATCAAACGGATGAATCCGAGTAGGCTAACTAGACAAATAGTCGAATTTTATGAAAATAGGAGTAGAGCTAAAGTAGAAATAATTAAATGGATTGCGGCAATTAAAGAGGACCTAAGATCAGCAAATATTACACAAAGTGAAATTCAGGATAGAGGTTGTTTCAGACACAAGGTTAACTTTGGAAGGTTGGCCAGAGAGAAAGAACGGAACAACTTGGTCTGACGAAAGGAAAAAAGCTCATAGCGAAAGAATGAAATTAGTATGGGCTCAAAGGAAGATTAACAACAACAAACGCCTCTAATTGTACTTCGCGTGGTCCACCAGGGCCCATACGTGAATAATAATAATAATAATAATATATATATATATATATATATATATATATATATATATATATATATATATATATATATATATATATATATATATATATATATATATATATATATATATATATATATATATATATATATATATATATATATATATATATATATATATATATATATATATATATATATATATATATTTATATATATATATATTATATATATATTTATATATATATATATATATATATATATATATATATATATATATATATATATATATATATATATATATATATATATATATAGAACTCGCAAAAGATAAGTAATTTAACCAAAAATCATTTATATAAAATTTGCAGAAATGCAAAAACAAAAATGTTACATGTTAGAAAAATTGTTCAAAATTGTCACCATTTATTCAGTTAGCAGAAAATCTTGCTCGGCGTACCCCATGTGTCACTACACGCATCAAAAATAAAATCCGGGTGTCCACGAATAAAATCACAAGCATTTTCGATGCGCTGTTGTAGTTCTTCCACAGTATTTACTTCCCCATCATGATAAACTAACTTTTTAAATAGCTCTACAGAAAAAAATTGCAGGATATTAAATCCGGGGAGCGTGCAGGCCAAGAAATGGGTCCATTGCGTCCTATTCATCCGTTAGGAAATTCATGATTTAAATGTTCCTGAACTTCTCGTTTAAAATACGGCGGACGCTTCATAAGACCAAGATAAAACAGCATTGATCGTTTGATCCGGTGGAACGAACTCCTTGTGCACAATTCTCTCCGAATGTTAGAAACAGTTCAGCATTGTTTCAATTTTTGACTTCTCGAGACGACTTTACTTCACATTTAGCTCGCTCGGGTGCTTCCATTCGGCACTTTGACGCTTGGTTTCTGAATAACATTGAAAAGACCACGTCTCATCACCAGTAACAATGCTGTACTTTCATTTCAAGTTTTCATTCTTTTTCGACTTTTTAATCGATTGCTTGCAATGTTGATTCGGAGCAATTTTTGGTCGTCGGTCAGTTTGTGTAGACCAAAGCGTGTACAAACCTTCCGAAGTCCCAAATGATCGGTCAAAATGCGATTAATTTAACGTTGGACATGTTTAATTCCATTTTCATTTATCGCAACGTGGATTTTGGCTCAACATTTGTTGTTGAGTTTGCATATAGTCTTCTTCCAACAATGCTTACATTAGGTCATCTTCAATTTTTTTTCGGTTGACTTGGGCGTTCTTTGTCTTTCAAGTCGAAATGACCACTTTTCAATCGTCTAAAACAACGTTTACAACGTCTTGGGGCGTTGTGACCATTAGTCTCCACTCCACCTTCGGTATACGACGGCTTTTACTAGCGTTTTTCTTTTGATTTGGCTCAAATTTGACAATTTGACGTGCCACAAATCCTTTTTATTTGGCTCAAAACTTGACATGTTTACTACATGAAAGAAATATGACGCAAACTCGAAATTGTTTAAACATAAATGGCGTTTTAAAAGTTATTATGGTAGCAACAAAACGACATAAGAGATTAAACCGTGAATCGACCCTTGTTTCCTGCGCCATCTCTTAAGAAAGTCAAGAATTATTAAACGCCACGTCATAAAGTTGAACAAGCAAAAAATTAATTGGTTTTTTTTGTTCAAGATATGTTATACGGTTAGTATATTTCCGCTTTGATTCAAATATATTTCGTGGGCGTTGCACATTTTTTGTTTCCCAGGATATTTGTAGGTCTAATATATTTTCTCGATAACATCAAACATATTTCTGTATAATCATGTACTGTTTTGAACTTGTAATTGCTATATTATCCGTAATAAATATTAGTCTTTGAAAACAAGTCTGGTATCTGTTTCAGGTGAGATGAATATTAACTACATGCTTTATTTTAATCTCATGTAGCATCATCAGATATCAACCGATTTTTCTTTGGCATCGCGTAAAAATATTATCTGAATAATATTTATAATACGTATATATGTAAGAGAAATTAATATGATATACAAGTATATTTGGACAATAAACATCATTAATCGTGAATTTAAAATTTTGTTTTAAAATGTTGCTATATCAATTTTAATCTCAAATTATTAAAGAGAAACCACATTTTTGGTATGATAGTTGAAACTGGTGCATCTGAATCTAAATTACAACTTGATAACGATATCACAGTTCAATCTAGAACAAATTATTGATTGATTTGTCCGTTACTGTGTGATAGTTCATTTTTTAAAAAGGAATAAAACAATTTTTTACTTTGTTGTATAAAAGTTGTGTATAGATAACATAGATAACAAAGTAAAAAATTGTTTTATTCCTTTTTCAATCTAGAACAGTCTCATAGCTTTTAATATATTTTTTTAGAATTAATTCTGAAGAAAAAATAAATATATATCAATGCAATACCTAAGGAACGTTCAATATCACCTGTCAAATATTCATTTCATTTACCTATTTTAATAGTTCGTTTGTCTCTATGGCAATTTTACTTCAAAAACATGTTAACATATATTCAGAATTTGCTGTTATTGGAATTGAACCAAAGTATGATTTGGAATCTGATTTAAATAAAATATCAATGGATTTTATATCTGGCTCTTAGCCATCAAACGAGCAAATGCAAGCATAAAATATTAACGGGAAAATAAAAGCTAAAGTAGTATGCCCTGAAAGCCGTTAGCCTAAGAGAAATTAGTATCGAGGAAAAGTTTTTATGTAATAAATCAAATCACCCGAAACGTAAAGTATATACCAAAGGTCCAATTCTGGTTCAGGGTATTTTTAACAATATTTTCAATTTACGACTATAAACTTTTAGTCCATATTCGCTTCAAAGGTAGCATCTTTAATTACTGTAATTTTTAAAAAATTTTGAGTGAATTAAGGTTATTTGTATCAACTATAATGAATATATTAGGTAGAGTCATAAATAACTTTCGACGCAGCTAGAATCTATTGTTCGTATCCAGCCACTATGAGTCACCGGGATAAAAAAGTTTTTGCTTTCACTAAATAGATAAGGGTTCAGTAAGTCTTTTGCCATCTGTTTTACGTTACATCAAAACTGTTGTTCCTAACCCTTAGAATGGAGAATGAAAATGTGCATTTTTGTCACGTGATGCTTTGGGAATTTAAACAAAGCAACATTGCCAAGGCAACAGCTGAACAAAAATGCAGTGTATACATTGTCTATAGTTTGCCAAATTCCGTTCTGGAAATGCGCCCTTGAAATACAAACCGATGGAGGGACGTTCCTGACGACAACCTTTTAAAGACAGTATTGGAGTAAAATACAAGTCAATCAGCAAGAGATATAGTCGAAAGGTTGAATACATCACAATCTGTTTGTCGCCACTTGGAGTTATTAGGGAAAGTCAGTAAGTTAGAAGTATGGGTACCTCGTAATTTTAGTGAATGGAATAAAGAACGAGTCTTTTTTAGACAGGACTATAACAGGCGATGAAAAATGGGTTACTATGACAATATCGTCTGCAAAAGGCAGTGGTTTGATAAGAATCAATCACCCCAGATCCGAAAGCAAACATCTGTGGAAAAAAATGATTTATTGCGTGTATAGTGGGACTATCGAGGTATAATTCATCACGAATTGTTGAAGTCAAATTTAACCATTACTGCGGATACATACGTTAAACAGCTGTAAAGAGAAACTTCATGAAAAGCGTCATGGACTCCTCGTCAATAACAAAAACCTCATTCTTTTACAATGACAATGACTTTTACATATGACAATGCGCGGCCACATACAACAAGGGTGACTCAAGAAAAAATTCTTCAACTTTAATAGCCTGTTTTACCACACTCACCTTACTCTCCGAATCTTGCCCCGACAGACTACCACCTTTTTTATTTCTTACAAAACTTTTTAATATAAAAGTTTTCAATTCTGGAGAGTACGTTCATTAGGCTATCGAAATTTTCTTCTATTCCAAATCAAGGACATTTTACAACGAGGAAGTTGATAAGCTGCCAGGATGATGGGAGAAGGTCATACATAATAGTGGTGAATACATAAAAAAATAATATAATTTTGTTATTTAATAAATATGTGTTAAATAATATGCAAAATAAATGTCTGATAAAACAACGGAAGTTATTTATGACACGACCTAATATATGCTTCAATATGTAGTCAGAAAAAACCACATTTATTGAATAAGGTTGTTGTTTTAGACCATTCTATCGAAGTCCATAGAGTATTACTCATTCGGATATAGGATATTATTTCGGCGATAATGTTTTATTCTATTACTATTACTATATATATATATATATATATATATATATATATATATATATATATATATATATATATATATATATATATATATATATATATATATATATATATATATATATATATATATATATATATATAGCAAGTATCACGCTACCAATTTTCTTTGACACTTTTTTTTTAGTAAAATTTGTGACAGTTTGGGTTTGGCTGCTGTGTACTGCAAACATGCAAGTTTAATTATGAATAATTAAACCTCAAAATAGCGCGGTGAAATTGTAATTTACAGAAAAAAATCAATTATTGCAACTCAACGTCAATTTAGATCAAAATATCCTTATCGTCATGCGTCTGATAAAATCACAATTAATTGTTTATTCAAGCAATTTCAAGAATTCGCAGCATCTGGGAATAGGCTTCGCATCAAAAGCCCAAAAAAGTGCGAAGCACTTAAAATATTGCACGTGTAGAGCAAAGTGTGGATGAATGATCACATCGATGCCGATTCGACGACATACAGCACAACTGGGAAATTCTCCATGCAGTTTACTCATGGAAAATTTTGTAATTTTGTTTTGCAAAATTTGTGTATTGCAAAAACGGGAAAACCACACACAATTAACAAGGAATTAATCTGCTGGCAGTTTAAGAGGTAATAAAACCAGTTCTTCATCATAAAACACCGTCAGATATCATCAGGAAAATTCATCTGAGTAATTATTCAGTGTAAAGAAGAATAGATGAAATGACGTTGGTGAAAAGACGTTGAAATATAATTAACTGATTACTTAAAAACTTGCAAATTTTCCATTCAGCTCGATGAATCAACTCTACAATATAACGAGGCACTATTCTTGTCATACGTTCGATTCACAAAAGAAGAAAAAAATTGTCAAGATTTATTATTTGCTAAGAATTTGAAAACCTACAAAGGAGAATCGATATTTAATACTATCAACAACTTTTTTAAGAGAAAGAAATTCTTGTTTGTAATCTTTTGTCAGCTGCTACTGATGGTGCTCCAGCAATGAAGGTTTCGTTGCGCGTCATAAGGGTTTCATAGCGCGTTTTAAACAAATATTGTTTGACGAATAGAGCCAGCTACTTTCCAACATTATCGGCAGTATCTGCAAAACAGGAAGATTTACTTAGTTACTGCCAACACTTGAATGTTCTTCATGCTGATTTTACGGAGCGATTCCAGGATATTTTAAACGTGAATGTACCGAGGTGGGTTTTCTTTCTCAAAGAAATCTTTCGCAAATGCAGATGCAGCAGAATCATCAAATTTAGAAGAGAAACTCATAGAACTCACAATTAACAAGAAACTAAAAATAAATTTGACTGAGCGTGGATTCAGTGCAGTAGCTAATTTACTGCCTAAGAAAAGGAACAGAAAGGAAGGAACCCGATATTAACAAATTGTTAAAACTCCAGCCTCAACCATCATTATTTTTTATATTCATAGTTCATTTTTATTTATTTTACATTTGATGATATTTTTGATTAATTTATACTTCTATTAATTTATACGTCTTATGGATTTTTCAATTCAATTCATAATTTTGAATATTCTTAAAGTGTTATGGTAACTTATTGTACAACTTTACGCCTTCATCAGAGAGAACATCAGAGCCTCGTATATTATAATGAAATTCTCATTTTTTTACGAATAGTGTAACATTTCGCCTGATGAATATAAGAATCTCCAAAATATAAAGTATGGTAAGCTCAACATTCTGCACTGTTTAAAAACTGAACGGCATGTAGCTAGTAGTGCAACTGTAGTAGTACATTAAACTGGGGTTATATTGGCAGATTTTTAATGTTTTTCAAACATTTTGAAATATTTATTAATAAATATACTTTTTATTTAATGTTCACATACCACTTGCGACTCTTTTGATTTAGTCATTCTAACAAAAAATATGTGCTATTGACATTAAAATTATAAAATTACTAAAACAACCATGCCAAAGTTACCCCGGGTTTGGGGTGTCATTGGCAGGTAAACAAAAATGCAAATTTATAATTAACTGTGACCCGGTAACTTAAACTTAAAATAAAAACTTAAAATAATGCGTGCAAAATTAAACAATATTAAGTAGTAAACATATCTTTATTTCAACAAGTCTTAAAAGTAACAGGTTTAGTGAAAAATAAACAAAAAATTAATCATTATCTTCACAAAATGCACTTACAAAATATGGATCTTTACCCTCTTTATAACAGATACCACAAACCCATTTCTTGCATGTGATACACTGGAACGAGTCTACTCCCTTATATGTGCTCCAGACTTTATTAGGCCTAGACTCAACTGACTGCGTTGGTTTTTCGTCAGACAGTTGCATTACTTGACCTGGCCTAATTTTTACCACGCTTACGACTTCGTTCATTCGTCATACCCCGATTTTTTCGCAAGAGATCAATGAGAGATGAATCCAAAATACGCGCGTGAGACGAGGAAGTACTTACTGTATTAGTTAGTCCACTTTCTTCAACGACTTTACAAGAATCAGGAAGTTCTTCTAGAACTGTATCTGGCGCGAAGAGGTGAAGGCCTGTTGCTCTGAAACCTGAAATCAAATTCTCCTTAGACTTGTTCTCTAGGCCAGACCATAAACGATGAAGTCCAAGG
Source organism: Cosmopolites sordidus (assembly GCA_031761425.1). Taxonomy (NCBI): domain Eukaryota; kingdom Metazoa; phylum Arthropoda; class Insecta; order Coleoptera; family Curculionidae; genus Cosmopolites; species Cosmopolites sordidus. The sequence continues at coordinate 867 of JARFXV010001201.1, read as the reverse complement.
AAATATTCTTTTGGAATGGACCATTTTAGACGTGATTCTTTGCGTCACGTATCGAGAATTTCTTTCCACTTTTTTTTCCATCAATGCAAAAAAATGACACATTTAGTGGTTGTATTAAATGTGTAGCATCTGGTGGCAATTGAGTCATATTACAGAGGCTTTTATTACAACTGCAGGAAAATGACATGATAAATTGTCGCCAATTACAACTGTGGTACTGCCTGTCACATTATTTTTTTTAATATGTGAAACTAAACAATGAAAAAACGACTTCTGAAATAAGTTTATGTCGAACCACCCACTTGGACTGTTTGCATAAATTGTTCCTACATGTCCCAGAAGTCCAATTATCATATAAGTTCATGGCTTTGTAGACAACCATTGGTGGGAGGAGGTCGCCGTTAGCATTTCCACAAACCATGATGCTAATAGCTGTACGAGAATGTTCTTGCACTCTTTCAGCCCTCTTGGTACCTCGAGGTATCAAGACTTCTCTACTTCCAGGGTCATCAGTTATATTGGTTTCGTAATAATTATACACATAGGAGCTAGTGGCATTCAAGAGGTGTGGTTTAAAGTTTTCAAAACACTGTTATTTGCGAACGGCCAACAGAAGCTCTAGTTCTTTTGATGTTTGATGCTGTTCTGATAGGGAGATTATTCCGACGCATACATGAAATTCAAGATACAATCGGGTCCTAGTGTTTTTTTTTTGAATTTTTTAATAGTCTTACCTGTTTATCCAGATATTTTTGTATTATTATACCTAAATCTCGAGGTTCAATAGGGAAGCCCCATATTGCAACTTGACGTAAAGTGTCTGCAAAGTTTCTTCTTCGGGATTTAATGAAGGAGGACCGCCAACTT